>ML681964.1:6177689-6452463 GCA_007922195.1 Podocnemis expansa | reverse complement strand
GGCTCAGCCCCGCGCCCCTGACCCGCTGGCGGGGTCTGGGGGCAGCTCTGGCGGGGGGGCTGAGCCACCCCGCAGCGGCTCACCCCCTGCTGGTGCCTGCAGCCCCCTTTCTGGGGCTGCAGGGTGAGCCAGCAGCGGCTAACCCCCAGGGGTAACGAAATAGCATGTTCACACTGTGAACTTGCTATTTCGTTTCCCGCTTTTTTTCTTATTACGAATTAACATTTTGTTAATTCGAAATAAGATATTTCGAAATAAGGTGTTGTTTCGAAACAAGTTGTTTCGACACAACTTGTTTCGAAATAACCCTGTGTGTGTGAACACAGCCAGAGGTCCTGGTTTATGGTATGTCAATGAGAGAGAGCTCTCTTGCCAACATAATAAAACCAACTAAATGAGCAGAGGTTGTCGTGTTGGCCAGCGAACATCCACACGAGCGCTTATGCAGAAAAAAATTAATGTTGCTTTGAGAGGTGTGTTTTTCACACCTCTGAGCAACTAAAGTTTTGCTGGTGTAAGTGTTAGTGTAGACAAAGACTTTAAAAAGCCAGGTTTTGGCTATTCTGCAAGATTCTGTGGATGACAGGGGAACTAGAAGAATTTTGACATCAAGGAAGAGCACCCTCTTTAAGAAAGCACATTTAAGAAGGGATTTTTAACTGGGACTGTTTACAGCTCGTTGGGTTTTGTCTTTGTTTTCTTGGACATCATTTGAATCCCAAGTCTGAAGAAAGTTTTTTGTTTCAACACCACCCATTAAAAACAGAGTAAACTCCCTTCCTAGTCATTCAAGAAGTGGTCCATCAGAAACACAATGGAGCAAGGCTTGATGCTCCTGCTAGTTAGTGTAAATATCCAAACGGATGTAGACTTGTCTTCAAAGAAACTCATACAGAGAGACATTTATTATTCACAACTTTTCTTATTTCAGTTCAAGTCCATGTGCTCCTATTAAGAAAACGCTATTCTGGCTGCTGCAAAGCTTTGTCTTCCTTTCCACTGGATTTTAGCACCTATTGTATGTAGAACCCTGGAGGCATGTCATCAAGACTCACCTATATGTCACTCCCTGCTATTTGAGAGACATTAACACAAAATACTGATGAATAATAGTACTAGTGGCTTCCATCCCACAGCTCACTGGTCTCTCATAATAGCAGTGTTCCAGAAAAAAGGGGGTAGGCAAATTCTACACATAAGTAAACAGTAGAGGGGTTTTAAGAGGCAAAATGACAGTATGTTGTTTGGCCATATCTGGACGATGTCATCTGTTGGATAAGTCATCCCTAATTGCGCCTCAGTCATGCTAAACCTCAGATTGATGTTTTACCTTCGCAAAGGGGTATTCAAATGTAAATCAAAGAGTTATTACAACTTTGTTTAATCATTGGACATGTATATTATGCAGCTTTGCGTATCTTCTTTCTCCCCAAGGCTGCAGATTTGGGTTGAAATATAGCTTTAAAATGGATGTCTCACTCCAGAGATGAAGAGGAAGAGTTCTATGTAGAATAGATATCACCAAGATATGGATCACCACCAATATACCCTGAAAGAACATTCAGAGATTTCATTATCTCTCACCAAAAATTAATTTACAGAACCCCCTTGAATATAATTTCAGACCCACTAAAGCTCTGGACCATTTTGGTTTATAAGTTTTGTTTAAAATCCAGAGAGATAAAAATGCAACATCCTTTGTACTGGTGTATTGCATTGCTGATGACTGTGACTATGCAAGAAATCATACATTTTTAAATAGTATCATCTTTAGAAACGTTGGCTGATGGGGATAAAACTCCTACTATATCAAATGGTGCAGTTCTCTATTTGGATTTTTTGGTGTAAGAATGTTGAATGTGGCTGTTCCTCTGGTAGCCCATCATTAGTTCAGCAGAGACAAGTTTAGATTCCATTTCAGACCAGTGAATGAATTCACAGGCACAGAAGTTATCATAATGTGGTATCTGAGGATGGTGTGAACAGAACAGATTTTGGCTGGTGGTCAAAACTTGTATCTTGGAATGTTCTATATAAGTAAAAAATGCTCCAATGACACTTCATTAGGAATGCTGCCTAGAAGGATTTTTAAAATATATTATGGTAGGGCAGGGCCATAGTCCAAGCAGTTTAGTCCCAGATTGAGCAGACAAAACATTCTCTGACTTTCCAGGTTTGTATATAGCTTCTCCCCTCCTCACCCCCAGGAGAACCAAAATAAAAATAGACTACGTGAGTCTCTGGTCCTATTCCTTTCATGCAGCTGAGCTGTCTTTACAAACATGAACAAGACAATAACAAATAGGGCAGTTTGTGCCTCTTCAGAGCAACCTGTCCTAGATGCCAAACAAACAGCCTCCGTTTGTTTCCTTACTCAAAAGAGACCAATTGTTTTTTAACCCTCTGAGGCTAAGTCTATAATGACAGTGGCAAAATCACCACTGTCAGCACAATATTCCAGGTTTGATTGAGCAGTCTGTGTAAACGCACTCAGTTGATCCACAAATTGCCATAGCAACTCCAGCCCTGGAACTGGAGTATTTGGAAGCCAATTGGAAGGCATTTCCGGTTCGCTTAGCGTCATGTGTAGGGAGTACTTAGTAAGTCATTGGGAAATGCACAAGGTATTTTATGTACCTGGCATACCTCCCATCGACTGCTGCTGAAAAGTGTGGCAAGTATAGAGAAAGACTCAGTCTAACTAGGCTCAGAAGGTCCTGATTTCGTCAGGAAACTGACAGCCCTCCCCCCCCCCACTTACTGTCAGCTCAGGAACTCCTAAATCAGAGCCACAAAACTTACTGCTGAGATGTAATCCTAGATTCTCATGCCACCAGCCGAATTGAAAAATTAAAACTCTGAAGGAAGAACTCGAACTGCACCAGGTGCAGCTTTGACCTAGGGATTGTAGCAAACTGGATTAAATATTTCATTGCATATTTCACACTGCAGAAAGCTAGATAATAGAAACAGTAATAATAAAAGCATAACTGGGAGATAGCTTGTGCAAGAGTTTGGATACTTCTTGTCTCTCTACTGATTATTTTAGACTCCTTTGATTTTTAATCTCTACTTTTATGTTTTTGCTAAATTTTCCAAAGTAGGCCTTCAAGAAATAGGTAACTTTACATATAAACATTTATTGTTATTACAGAAATTCAAGGGGCACAAGCTGCGGCTTAACCTAGGAAATGGAAAATCTGCTGGAAAACTTCTAGTTATGTACTGAATTTCTGCCACGTATCCCTTGCATGAGGCAGTGTCTTCACTTGTTACCCAGAAATAGCTTGAACTAATCCATTCAGGTACTTCATGCAGATGGGGACCTCTGCTTCCATGTATAAATAGGGAAGTCAGCACATCGGTGGCAACTTGACATACTGGCATAACTTTGTCTCATCTGGTTCCAAAGGCAGTCTCTGAAAGCCTTGCTTTACTGAACGATTCTTGTTAAAGAAAGCAAACAGGTGAAATATTAAATGTGAGATGATCTTCACATAAATATTGCTAATGCCTGCAGTTGCCCAGTCAGATCCCAACTTCTGTCTGATGAAGGAATGGAATGAATGACTACATCGATCCCTTCTGAAACTCTTGTCTTTCCTTGGGCTAGTAGGAAATGCAGACACGAGAAACAGTTACACTTCCTTGCAACACTGAGGCTTGTTTATTGAATGTGTTCTTGGGTTTTTGCCCCAATGCTGACTTTAGCCATTGCTATGTTTTATAACTATATTCCCTTCACAGTGCCAGCCACAGGGCAAGAATTATTTTGGGGAGGAAAAAGAGATTTCAGTGCAAATTTACAGTCGAGCAGGTAAAAGTTGGAAAGTAAAATATTACTCATTCCTGTTAGTAATGACTCAGGAATCAAAATCAGGAGTGAATATAGGCTTGTAACCCACTGATGAGCTTGTGTTACATGTCTGTCTCTGTGCCAGTCCACAGAGGATATTCATTTGTATAGGGTCTTACAGAGCTCACACTAGTAGCTTTAGAGGATCCTGGTTCAAACCATGGTGTGTGAAACCATCACATTTTCAAACAAAATAATTAAGGTTTTGTAAAACAAAACTCTGCTTGATTTTTTTATAAAATGATGTGAAAGGAATTAGCATCAAATCTCCCAAACAATTGATAATGTAAATGGTGACAGAACAGTAAAGTCTGCTATGGACACTGCTACACTGAAGGGGAAAAAGATGGTAGACTGCTGCAACTACATGTCTGTATAATCAGACAAACTGCCTAAATTGCAGCAGGCACTGTTTACAAAAATGAAACAAACACAGACAAGTTTGATTCACATGCCTCAGTAAGCGCAAAAACATTTGTAACAAGGAGCCTTACAGACTGCGCAATTAGTGCTATGGAAACAGTCTCTGCCATACGAGATCAACAGGATCACAGACTGAGTAAAACGCAATGAGCATTCAGCCTTGTTTGGGCACCAAAGCAAGCTTTGAATTCCCAAACAAGTAACAATGGGAAAATCAACCACCAACCATGTCTGACATTCCCTCCTCAGCTGGCATCAGCAAAACATGCCATTAAATGCTTGAACAAAATTATATGAAAACCAGAGAGAGGCCCAGACATACCTATTCTAAAAACCTTGAGAATTTTGCATCTGCTTATTATGTAAAATTTACAAAACAAAACAGTCACCTCACTGTACTATATCTTAGCAAGAAAACCTACAAAACCATCGGTAATGGATATTGAGTTACAAGACTATATTGCTAGCAAAAAAAGAAAAGCACATCTTATACTATTGTTGCATTATGTAGACCTGGGAGCCTCTTCCATATTGTTTTACTCAGAGGTGTCTGATTCCATGCAAAGGCAGTGGTTTAGTTCAGTGCTTCTCAAGCCCTTTCATACACCTAATAATGTGTTCCAAAATAAAGATCCTTTTGAGGATCACTTCCCTACATATGTCAGATCTCTGTACCTTCCCAGCAGCACCTTATATGAAGGCTGTATTAAGGAGCTCAGATGAAAATAAACTAAATTTCACACAATAAGTGAAGCTGCTAGGTAATCTCTCCGCTTTGTAGTTGTACCATTTAATTCTTCTGCCTGGGTATAAAACTTTCTATTTATTATTACTGTTCTCGCCCCATTCCCTGCAACTCCAGCTGCTCTGATCTCTTCAGGTCCCTTTGCCTTTTGGTTCTGGTGTCCTAGTTTGGCATCATCTGCAAATTTAGTCATGGTTGAATGAACAGCCATCACCAGATATAGAAAGGCATGAAGCAGCTGTGTAGAGAGTAACTTGCTTTTTTCTGTTCTTTAGTTTAAGTTCAGTTAGTCAAAAAAACAAAAAAAACAACTTTGGAAAATCATGAGAGTTCTAGAATAGATTACAATCAGAAGCAACTATCACAGGTGGAGCGATGATTGCTTCACCTTAGTGACAGAAGTAATGCTGTAAACCATATGGGAGCACTCTGTGAACCAGTGGTTCCCAAAGACTATTAATGTGTCACCACACAGCAGTAAGTGTCTTGAGGAGAGCTGGGGAGATGGCTGGATTTGGCATGGAGGGAGTGGGCTAGTATGTACTATGCAGTTGGAATATGCTGCCAAGTGTGTCACGACCCACAAAAGGTTGAGAGCCACTGCTATGAACTACCTTTGGAGAACTCAGCTATTAATCTAACAGAGCAGACTGTTGCATGGCAGAACTTGTGGGTCCTACCTGAACTCTACCTCTGCCACTGTGTGGCCTACACATATTTGCCTGCCACTCGGGGGTGTTATGAGAATAAATTAATCGTTTGTCGAGAGTTTTAAGATAAGGTGAAAAGTTTTCATATAGCCTAAGTACTACAATGCTGTTTCAATTAAATGCAAGTTTAATTGATGCCTGCTTTTCTTTCTGAAGTAGCTTATTGATCTCTTGCTAACCATTATATCTTCTGGTTCCACTTCTTTTGTTGGTCATTATGCAATGTTTTGTAGATAAGTTCAAACATTCAAAATATTTTAAGATATGTACTGACTTACTTTATGTGTTAGTTATGGACCACTTTTTTAAAGGATACTGGTACTGCAAAGAAAAGAGATGTCTGTTTAGTTCAACATATCTGATTGCTTAATGGTTTTCATTAGAGTTCAAGGTTATGTATTTCTTTAAATTCCATAATAGGCAGAATTCCAAGCAACATCACTCATTCTGGTTATCTAAAGTGTATAAAAATCACTCATGGCATTAGCTGGTGCTGCAAAAATTTCATCACCAGAAGATGGCACTTACTCTATATGCTATGACACTCTTGAAACAATGAAGCTGTACAGTCTGCTCTAGGAACACAAGAAGTTAGAGTTGTAAAAGACCTGTTAATCATTGATTTCATACCATTTACAGTCTAGGACTTATCCCTAGATAGAGGACATATATGGTGTTAAACTGATAATATACGGACTCCTACTCGCTTCTGTGGGAACAGAACTGAGCCCTTGATATTGGGCAAAAAGACAAGCAGAAGCTTTTTTTTTTTCATTTGTTAGACCCCCTAGATTTGCATGGAAGAGTATTTGTGCTATTTCCTCTCATCCATAGTTCCCAGAGCTGGTCCAAGTTTTCATTCAAAACTTTCCCAAGAAAAATGTTTTTTCAGAACTGAAAACTTTCACAAGAGTCTTGATTTTATTTAAAAAAATTCTGAATGTTGAAATTTAGAATTTGTTTGTTCTCCATTTTCTTTCCACGAACTATGACAATAGAATAAAACATATTTGTTTGCTTTTAGGAATCTCCCCCCTCCCCCACATACTTTTCATTTTCCTTTTTCTTTTTTCTTTGCTGTCTGAAACTTTTCAAAACTTCCTCAACTTCGGAGCTGTTAGAGGAGAAAAAGGAAGGAAATTGATAAACTCTGGGCATCATTCATTTTATTGCAGAGGAAGAAAATAAAGGACAAAATTTCTTAGATGGTAACTTTCACTTGGTACTTAAAGTGTTTTAAATAGTTTGCATATTGTAGCAGGCTCCTAGCAGTGCCCACTTAACCTTGTCATATAGTTTCCATTCTAACCCCACATTTCCACATGCTTATGACTTCCTGAGATATCAGTCTTTTGGGCTGAAGTTTTCCTTGTGAAAAGTATCATACAGTAGGAACAGCCTAAGCCTAATGCTACCTGGATGGAGGAACAGGAGATAAAGATAGGCAAGTGTAGCTGTATGTAGTATCATTCCCATGCTGAACCCATGAGAAACTATATGGAAGTTAATGCCAACCCTGGTAGCACCAGTTCCCAAAGTTCCCCAGCTGCCAACCAACCCATTCAGTAGATAAAGGCTACATGCAGATCCGGAGGTTTTGGCAACATGACTCCAGCTTAGCACTCTCTAAAGGAAAGAAAGGGGACAGAAATGAGTACACCACCCTCTGGAAATACCCTGAGGTCCATGAGAATTTTCTACAAAGAGATATGCTTGATTGATGCTTCAGTAACAATACCTCTTGCTCACTTTCTAGGGAGGCAAACCCCACCCATCCCAAATGTCCTTTTTCATACCTTATTACATTCTGAGTTAGGGGAGCAAAAAATACAGGGTGAGGAAAGGACAAGTTGGCTTCCAGAAAGTCTTTGAGGAAAGTACACATTAAGGTTCCTGTCAGGAAGTAAAAGTTTGTAAGGCCCTGTTAAGCTGGAATCCAAGAGATGGCTGAGTCATGACTCTGCCGTAGTCGACATGGCAGGTACTTTTCAGTGGTAATTGAAGGGAGATAAAACAGTTATGTAAAATAATTTGTATTATCTACCTTCAGCTGCTGAATACCTTCTTACCACAGTGTCTTCAGTGGGCTGAGTCAACAGGAAAGCCTTCCTGTCAACTCAGCTTTATACTACTTGAAGAGGTGATCTTCAGAGATTTGACTGCCTGACATACTGAGCAGGTCTTCAGAGACCCCGATGAGTCAGCTGGGAAGATCAGTCTGATGGTGGTGGATTTGCTTTGCTCTCAGAGACCCCTAGAGGAGGGGGTGAAAATGGACCTGATTCATGTACTCCTCACAGGTGGCATAGCCATTTATAGCTGCACAAAGTGAGTTTGTAATGCTAATAATATGGATACAATTTTGCCATGGTGAAATTAGGCAAAATTCAGAGAGTATTAATGTTAAATATGTTTAAAATCAGGATATGGCCGTAGCAACAAACAGAAGTGTAACAATTTAACAATAAAAAATTACAGTGTAACATGGCAGCATTGACACTGATCCACAGGTGGGGTGGCCTTCTTAGGGGAGTCAGGAGGTAGAAGTGGCACTCCCTCCTTGAGCCCTCTTGGGTAGGGCTGAAGCTGAAGCCCAAACCCTGTCATCCAGAGCTGAAGCCTGAACTCCCAGCCATGTCTTAAAATTACAGAATCTGTGACCTCTGTGACAGTCATAGCTTTGCTAATAAGTAATGGTTGAATTTGGATTAGTAGCATTTTGCACCCATCTGGCAATTGCTGTGCACAGGTGTAAATGTGTAAACATGGTGTAAGGCACTCTGTGTTTGTGTTAGAGGGGAATCTAGGGCAGAATGTATGCTCTACCAAGGAGTTCCTTGTCCCAGAACTTTCTGTTCCCTCAGTATAAATCAGGGATAACTCTTTTCAGGTTTCTGGACCCAATTCCTGACTGTGTTGCATCTTTTGTATTAGTCCACACCCTGACAAAATGGATGTAGAAGAAAAGCCAAAGTAGAATGCTAGTGTTTCAAGACCTCTGTTCATAGGCATAAATAACTGGAAAAGTGTAAGGCAATGAAGAATCAGCCCCATTGTAATTAAACTGGTATCAATGAGGGAAACAAAAATCATGCAACATCAATTCTGACAAGCAGAGACACTTTCTTTTTCCTTCCTTCAGCAGTGGCAGCCACTTGGGGACAAGAAGCAGCTCTTTGGTGAAGCTGTTTCCTGTCAGCTATTAAGGATCTTTTAGAGACCTGTCATCACATAGAAACTGGGTGTATACCAGCCATAGGATAGGAAAGCACAAAGAACTAAATTGCCTGTAAGGCTGGTTCTACCTAAACGGAATTTTATATAGTTACTACTAATAAAATATATTTATGGCATCATTTTAATCAAGATGAACATTGCAAACACAATGCTGTTTGTGAATACATGTAACTAGGAACAGAGGATGTTGTGCTGTAGACAGACTTTTACTTAGTTCTACAGAGAGACAATGAACAGAGATTCATAGCAGGACTGTAGTTTAACTCAGCTTTCACAGGAGCACTATGGTAGAAGGAGTTCTCAAAAAGAGCATATGTGCTGAAGCCAAGCACTATGCTGAACTAGCCCTGAAAGGTAGGAAGAAACTAATGATTTATTGTTCCTTGTATTATGCTAGCACTCAGGTGCTCCAAACAGAGCGGGGGCAAAGTGATGAAAAGTCCATCCAGGAAGCTCGCAACAGTACAAAGTTCCCATTACCTTTCCTCTACTACTGGGCCCCATGAGTAGCTAAAACAACCTCTCAAATAAGCAGCTCTGATTGATGAGGGAACCAGCTAGGGAGCCCAGGATTCACTGATGGAACTTGTCCCTACACTGGCTCCTTTGGAGCCTCTAAAAGAAACGCCAGGGATACCAAAAACAAATCATCCAGGGCTGGTGTTCTCACTTCCAACCTCACAGTGTATATTCTTCCTCTTGGGAATTTCTTTGTGTGCTTTAATATCCGTCCCCACCATCAGGTTTGATTTAACTATTAGCTGCTGCTCTCCTGAATTGCTGTCCCAGCAGAATACTAACAGTAAAAGCTAATATAAATGTTATTTTCATTGATGCAACAATTTATTCTTTTTAACCCACTAAGTTAGAATGTGTTCATTTCCTCTACATTCAAAATCATAACCTCAGGCACTGACTTCAGTACAGCCTCAGGCCCCTTATTTATGTAGGAGAACCTGGAAACACAATCACAGTGCTTTTCATTTTAATCAATTTATTGAAAATCTATTAGACTAAATGGTTTAGAATACTTCAGTTAGAGGACTAGTCAAATGTCTATGCAAAGAAGTCAGTGCAAACATTAATTTATCTGAGAACCATGTGAAAACACCATGGGTTTAAATGTAACAACATATTGAAAATACACAAGTTCAACAGTTCATATTATAATAAATATATTAAATCTGAAAAAACCAATATTATGAGATATATGTCAACTTTAATAGAGAATTTATTCTGAATTCTCAGATACTGTCTCAGAAAAAAGAGGTGTAGGACATAAACATATACCGATTCAGGTGGTGAGTTTGAGAGTTGTGGAACACTCATAATTTCTACTGAAATTGTCCAAGTCAGCAGCAAAGCCAGTAAGAGACAGGAGAGCTCTTGACTCCTAGTTACTCATATTAGACCACAGTTCCCTACATCATTAATAATGGATTTTTGCATTTGTGGTTTCCATCCATGCCTCTTAGCACACTTTGTCATAATTAGTGTTATTAGTCCCACTCTATTAATGGGGAAATTGAAGTGATTTGCTGCAGGAACATGGTGAGTCATTGGTAGTTACAGGAACAACACTGAGTTCTGACCTGAATTCTACTAAGTAGGTGCTCAATCCAAAGCCACTGAAGTCAATGGGAGTCTTGCCATTGACTTTCATGGGCTTTGAATCAGGCAATCACTGAAATATTCTGCCTTCCTGTCTACATATGCAGATGTCTGCAGACATCGGAGCCCATTTTTCAGATGTAGGCCTCATTTTCAACCTCCTTAGACACAACTGGCTGCTGCACCCCTGGCAAAGAGCAATATCTAACTTGTTACTGCATAGCTCTTTTCTTGTTAAATGCTAATTAGAATGCTTGTTAACTGATTATTCAAAATGTAATTACACATTCATTGCTAATGTAATTTTGGATTTCATTCTATACCAACCAGACTTAAAATCTGCATATTCATTAGTCTCAGAGGGTGCTCTTTTAAAAGTCAGTTGAATTTAATAAATATGATAAAAATAGGCTTATTAAATCCAAATTAAAGCTCAAGGCACATCTCGTAAAGTCTTACCCTGTTTTATGTTCTTGGGTTACTGTACCAAAGATTATTTGTCTAAGCAAGTCCACACGAAAGACTCCTAAACAAGATCCCAGCATGTAATATGGAAATGTGAGACTGAATATTGCACTAGAGCAGTAATTGTTGTGTTGCTTAATATTAATGCTCAGTGAAATAGTCAATTGGAAATACAATAAAGCCAAATTTTCTTCTCAGATAGACTGCTGCAACTGGCCATGTACATCAATAATCAAAAGAGGTATTGTAAGGGCAACACATTTGTTCAATGTTAAATACAATGGAACCCAGTCCTGACTGGGGCCTTTGACACTACCACAATCATAATAGTAAATAATTAGATGTAAGTAAAAAATCACCCTAGTTCACTTCTAAGGAGTTTGCCTGAATAAGGACTAATCAGGGCTCTGTAACTCTCCGAATTATTGTCTCAAGACTTTGTGACCTTTTGGTGAGCACATGATGGGTGCTTGTTTGCCTATACAATCACTGAATTACTCATTACTTTGTGAATAGTTTTTGGGTATGTTGAGTGTGCAGTGTACCACATAAAATTGACTTCTATCATACTCAGTTTACTTGTGGTCTGTACATCACAACCAGTGAAAAGGGGAACTCTGTAAGTTAAATGAACATAAAACCTATTATGGTCTCTATTCATCAAGATCAATGTGGCATTTCTCAAGTGTTTGTTAAAGGAAATTCATGTGTGGCCTCAGGAGGATTAGTTAACATGATCCTTCATAGAGAGACAATGTGGGTGAAGCAATATCCTCTCTTGGACCAACTTCTGTTGGTAAGAGAAACAAGCTTTGGAGCCATGCCGCTCTTCTACAGGTGATCCTCTGAAAAAGGAGCTCAAAAGCTTATCCTCCAAAAAGGAGCTCAGAAGCTTATTTCTCACTACCAATCAAATAAAAGATATTACCTCACCCATCTTGTCTCTCTAATATTCTGAGGCCAATGCTACTACAACCACACTGTGTGCCTTTTCGCAGTGATTTTCACAGAATTGTTTTTTTATTCTGAATTAAAACTATGTTACTAGATTATTAACCTTATATGGTAAAGTGCTGAAAAAGCAAGAAATACCATAGTCAAAGGCTCAAGATGGAGATGGGGATGGGAGGTCAAAAGGGAGTTAACTCTCTAGTACTTCAACAATCTATCAGCTTTCCCAAAATTGCAAGTACTGTTAGGAACTCCATAGTTTTGAGTGATGTATCTAGACACTACCCAAATGCTGATAAGCTTGCAAAATCACGATCAGGAAGCCTCAAAAGCACCAACTCTTGAACATTTTCATGTCATTATGACCTCAGCTACTTTTTCCCTTGCAATCTCTCTATCCCTTATTTCCCTCCTTTCTGACTCCAGCTTTGAGATGGTCTCATTGAGGATGTGTGTTTCAGAGCATAATGCAGCAGCATGACTGTTTTGCATTCCTTTTGACCAGCTCCATGTGTGACATTTTAAATGTTATTGTTAATGTACTGATTATACAAAGAATGAAGTAGCTGTACTCCAAATACTTACCAGATGCTTAAACTTGGCCTTAATAAATACATAGAGGAATGAAGAGGGACAAAGTGATACAGTCTATATTAGAGGTGACCATTTATATTATTGATATCAATATTGCAAAATTACAATAATTAGACCAAGATATGCCATGTCAGATACCTTTTGAAAGCTTATAATTTGCTAAGTATGATAATATTGTTTATGTGTCTGTTTTATCTGTGTATTGTAATTTATGGATATGCATGAAATATGTGTCCAAACACTTGCCCTGTGCTACAGGGTTATGCCCTCCAGCAGGTTAATGTCAGCCCTGAGGCTCATCACCAGCCCAGTGAGAAAAACTAGGGACTTCACCATGTGAATCATCAGGACATGTAGGAACATGCCTATGGACAGGAGACACAGGCTTTTCCGTGTTGTGTACTGTGTGCCTATCTTTGGGACAAAGGAGGTACAAGCCCCACTATAGAAACTATAAGAGGTTGCGGCACCATCTCTGTCTTGTCTTCATTCCTGCTTCCTACCCCTAGGTCAACTATTCTATATCTAAAGCTATGAAACACAGGACTGAGACCCCTCCAAGTACTGGATGTACCCCAGAAGAACTGTACAAACTTGTAACCTCCAGTACTGCTAACAATCTGATATATATATGGACTTTAAAGTCATTTGTATGTATTTGATTGCTTTGATCATTTAACATCTCTCATTGTTCGTTTATTCTTTCCTATTATAATAAACCTTTAGTTATAGTTACTACAGGATTGGCCTGCAGCACAGTTATTTAAGTAAGATTTAAACCAATATTGATCTGGGAATGTGATTCACCCTTTGGGGATTAGAAGAACATGTTATACAGCGAGGAGTTTTTAAAAAATCCTCACTTTATTGGATCTACTTGCTAATTAGGGGCCAGGACTGAAATGCAATAAAGGGGCTATGTAACTTCTTGTTTTTGCTTCTTGTTAACCCATGTGGAGAACCAGAAGTGCTGTTTGTGACTGGGTGGTAACACCAAGTACACTGTTAGCCACCAGTTTGGGAGAATCTGCTTTCCTTTTTGCAGCCTGCCCTGACCTTGGCATTTTCGGGTGAGCTACCCTAGGCACAGGTGGGTCACAAACAAGTTCTGCAGAGATTTGATCAGAAGAGGCAGCAAGAAGCAGGCTGGACTGAATAAGAGTTAACCCCCCTCCTCCCCTGCAATAACTTCTATTTTAGTCTCCCCACTGTTTCTCTCATCCTGGGGTATACAATAGCAGGATGAGATACCACAAGACTAATTCTGCAGTATACAGTGTACCCCCTTATTCTCTCTCACCAAAAAAATTCTCACATGTCCCAATACAGGAATTTAGAATCTGAGTATACTACATGGTAGCTTCATGTCATGCTATCCTCTTAGACATCAAGCTGGTCTGTGTGGAGACGGCTGAACAGGGATGCGGAGAGGAATGGGGCTGGTCTTTTAAAACAAGAGCATTAAGAGTATTTGGACTGTGACATAGTAAGAAGCCTACAATTTTTATATTATATCTTCTTACTGATTATAAATCAGTCATTTTAAGGATGCTTTCCATTCCTGCTTCCCTTCAGGCATCTCTTATTTCTCTCTGGAAAAGGGAAAGATGTGGTTTATAGCTAACTGCAGGACTGAAATAACATATATAATGGCAACAGCAGACAAGAAATGTGTCCCTGAAGTGGCAATATGTGCTTTTTGTTTTGTTTTAAGACTTTGGCATGATAGGTAATTTTTCTTTTCAAGCCTTCATTTAAATAGTTATGGTGAATTTCAAAAATAACGTTAGGTGTGTTCAGCAGTATGGGCTTCATATTTTGACCCAGGATTTTCGATAATTTGAGCAATAGGGCAAGACTGTCAGGCTAAAATACTACAGAATGGAAGAAAATAGTTTCTTCATTATAACATTTTCTTATTAAAAAGCTAACATTTTATAATAATCACTTAGACAGTGACAGTTAATTGACCTTTTTTCTTTCATTTCTTTTTCAGTCATCCCTTTCCTTCAGTTACAAAAAAGCAAACAAAAACCCCACCTGACAGCCAGATTCTTCTACATAATTTGAACTGTTCACAGTTGTCTTAAAACAGACAGCTCATCAGCCAAAGCGGTATTGTGTCTCTTATAAATTTACTTAATATTTAGGGAGCTAACGAATGAATGGGAAGTTTTTCACTAGGGGAGAAACCAAACACAAATAACACAAGATTGCAATTTAAAGGACGAATCGTGACATCTTACCTACATATGTATGTCTGCTGACTGCACCATACTTCTTAATTTCCAGGATAACAAAAAGGAACTGTGGCCACACCCAGTCTTGTTCAGGGAGAAGGGGAGAAAAAACATTCAGAGTAAAATGTTAAATTTAAGAAACACCCAAATATCTTAAAGGAAGAAAAAGCAGATAGGGTGCCCAAACAACAGTACTTCTGTTCTATAGGCAAACTATGCTCTACGATATGGTTATTGTCAAGGCACTTTAATGTTTGTGGTCCCAGATTGGATTAAACTGATATTTAAAGATTCATTAGATTTTCTTCTTTTCTTCCTCACAGCATCACTACTTCAGCAACAGCAGTCATCTCCTCCACCTGCCTCAGGCAGCAGCCTAAAATACGCAGTTGCAGATCATCTGCCCTTAACTGATCACAGCTCTTTGCTGTATTTAAGGAGAGCATTGTCTGTGGCTGTGCCTAAAGTAGAGCTGTACATTCTGTACTCGAGGAAAGAAGAAAGCTAGGCAGTAGCAAGCTAAAACTACTCAAGTGCAGGTCAAAGATGTATAACCCCCTCTTTCACCTGTTCTCATGGATTTCATGGTAGTCAGGCATCCAGTAAGGGTTGCCTCTATGCCTCCATTCTATGCCACCTTCAGTCAGGTAGAGGCATCTTGTGTCACCATCCTGGTCTTGCTGCAGTTTTTACTTGTTCCTGATTTAGAGGGTGTCACGGGATTCCCTACCATCACCATAGTATGATCTGTGTAACTCTTCTGTTCACTTTTGCAACATAATTGTATGGCTTAATGCCAGACATGCCATACAAGGGGCTTCATTATGAATGCACATAACATACTTTGCAGTATTGCTCTGATAGCAGGTTTCCTGCGGCATCGTATGTGTACAGATGTGAAACATGTTCTTATGTATTTCACATGGCTCAGGGCGGAGGAAGGCAGTTAGAGCTGTTTTCCAGTCCAAGTTGCAAGCACACATCCAGAGAAAATAACAATGAAAATAGGCTATCAATGTCTGTAGCACCTTGGCTGAAGAGGGGGAGATCTCCCACCCATTCTGAACAAAGAAGATCACCTGGAAAAAGAAGTGAAGGGGTGATAGGGGGTTGCAAACAAGTACATACCCTAGGAATGATTAGAGGTTTTTGCCAGAGAAACGCCGTCTTGAAACATCTCTTGAAACATCTCCATCTTCAAGATGTATCATGCCCTGCCTAAGAAAAGGCAGAGACTGGCTGCTAAATCATCATGACCAAGTTTGAGTGGTGAGCTGAGCAAAATTATAGTAGTGTAGCCTGAGATTTTTGCCATCTCTTTAGTATCAGTGCAAATCTTGAGTGGATAAAGACACATATGAGTAGAAAAATAGTATAAGGCAATCTAGTAGAAATCTGTATTAAAATAAAGTTAAAAATACCATAATATCTAATAATTAGTGGTAAAGTAGCCATAAGTTATCATTTGCAAGTGTTTAATACAAAGCTAGTATTCAAAAATGCACTCAACAAGTGAAATCTGATCTCCATACATATGGATCATAGGAGAACAGACTTGATAGACCTATCTTTGTAAGGGAAAGTAGGTCAAGATGGAGGAAGATTCTAAACTTTTGAACTCCCTCATTCCCCCTCCCATCAAGTATTCTAAGTTCTCCTCCCACTGTCCAGTTACCCCCAAAACTCTTTGATCTCTCTCACATCACCTCGCAGGTGCTGGATGAAATCATCCTCTTTGTGATTGGTTGAGGATGAAATCACCTTCTTGTGAGCGGTTAGAGCGGACGTAAGTGGGCAATTAGGGTGTATAAAAGAAGCAACACAGCAGCAGAACTTCAGAGATCTCCCCCGCTCCTTATTGGGTTCCACTGGCCTCTGGCTATGTTCCTGCTGCACTAGGAGTCACACTATCACTCATCCTCAGAGAGAGAAACAACATCTCTGGTGGACTTGTTCTCTGAGCTAAGTTGTGGGACTTAATCTCAGAAGGGCTTTTCCAGACTTAGTCTCTGAGTGGGGTCTCAGGACTTAGTCTCTGAGCTAGGTCTCCAGACTTAGTCTCGGAAGGGTGAGCCTGGATGTTCAATCTTACATGGACTCCAGACAGGCAAATAACTGAGTTCTGCAGTTAAGTCTGTGAGCAACAAATATCACACATCCAAAAACTTACACGCACACTCCACGACCAGAGGGTACAGCAGAGTGAAGTTTCTGCTGAGGGACTTTTGGGTCTCACTGTCTCTGGGAAGGAGCGGCCAGAGGGTACACCTGGGACATCTTCCCAGTTGGGGGACTTCATGTCTCATTGTGTCTTGTATAGGCTATCCAAAAGAGGCTGCACCAATCTGATACCTGAGTCTTGACTCAAGGTGCATGCTTCCGAGGGAGCCTGGTCTCACATAAGCCCTACATGAGTCCCATTTCAAAGCTCAAGGCTTCGGAGCTCTGATATTGTCAGAACTCCTATAAGCGCCACACAGAACTTGGCTGATGCGAAGCGGCAGTTGCACCTGCGAGCTTTCAAGAACCTTCTGAGCCACCTTCGTCCCAGCTGCTGAAGAGACCGCAGCAGAGCAGTGGAGTGCAGCGGACCCAGAGAGAGAAAGACCGAACTGGTTTTCGAGACCAAATCTCCTCAAACTGTGGTAAGAAAAGTTCCTCAGGAAGGGTAGAAAACCATAGGCTAAGGTCCCAGACTAAAAGCTGCAGTTAGAAACTATCATTATGCTGAGAAGGGAAATAGACATAAAACCTGAGATCTCCCCATCCCATAGGTAACCGGCCCTTCCTTGTGGGATGTTATAAGTTAAGTGTTTTGTATTTGTTTCTAATGTTTTAATGTACTTTGTCTTACTATCTAGTTTGTAATTATGTGTCTGTAACTGTAAAAAGGGAAACCCAGCAGAGAGTATTCCATCCTAAACTGTCACTCTGTAATGCTCGCTGAGATATACAAGTATTAATTGATATTTTTCAGTCTGTGAGTCTCATTACAATTCTGTAAGATCTTTGACTAAATGAAAATATCTGTTTAAGATCTCTTGAATAAATGTTAATACTTGTTTTTAAAAGCACTTCTTGCTCTAAGTTTCTTCATTGCTCCGAATCGGTTCTCGATTGGCGGGCTGTAGCCGTATTTCCATTAGCGGCATTTGCCCATTTAGGCAGCACTGATCCCACCCTCCTATCTCAGAACTAGGTGAGATTGGGAGTTTTTAATAAATGTAATGAAGTAATGTATTTGCTGTCTCAGAGCTGAGCTATCCAAATGGAGAGATCCGAGTTCTGAGATAACAGTAGTGATGGTATGTTAGAATGTGTTTTATATTTTTCTTTACTTGTGGAACTCATGCTTTATTAAATGATCATGCATTGATTTGCTATATACTCACTTAAAATGATGTTTCTAATAAATAAATAAACTAGTGTTTGTTTTATCTAAGGCTGTGTGGACTTTAGAGAGGGTGAGTGAGCAACAGCTGGGTGCATTCAAGTTTCTTTGATAAACTGGTGAGCTGGAGCCCAGGAACTTGCAGAGACCTAGGAAGGATCCCAATCCCTGCAAGATGGAAGTTCCTGGTGTGACACCTGGGGCTGGGGCTGCTGGCGGGGAGACTGCACCCTGAGTGCTGATGAGTGCACAACCACTGCCTGGGACTGATTACACACAGGAGACTGATGTGGACTGACCCAAGAGTGGGGGGTCAGCTGGCAAATCAGGGTAAAACAGGGTCCAGAAATAGTGACAGGGGAGCTGCAGTGGCACGGCACACCAGACCAGATAGTAGGAGGGGAACATAACAGAGGGAAACTGGAGTTACCTATACTTCATAAAGGTTTGGTTGTCCTCTTAATTTTATTATTAAAAAAAGTATTTACACTGGAACTAGAAGATGATGGGGCTGAGATTACAGGAGGAGCAATTTACAATACATAGGTATGCCCCACAGGATTTTGTGTCCTGCATGAATAATTTTTTTGTTCCCTTCATTGTGAGTTTTTGTCACACATACAGAACACCATGTTCAAGTCCTGGCAGATTGAGAGGTATGTTGCTACCTAAATTCTCCCCTAAATTCTCTCTCTTCATGAAGACCAGCAGGTTTACACCAAGGAATACAGTAGAATTCATAGTGTAACCAGTACCTGTAAATAAAACAAAGGTGCTAGAAAAAGCTACCTCTGAAACATCTATAAGGTCTTTCTTTACACCCTCTTTCAAATTACACAGACTTAATACTGTGCCATGACATCCATGTTTTCACTGTGTTTCTCAAGAATAAATTACACACACTTCAACTATAGACAGGTAATCTAAATTGTTTTCCCAGGTGGTTTTGCTTGCTGTGATTAGGATTATGCTAATATTTTACTGTTTAAAATCAAGTCAATAGGTTCTATAGCCCCAATACAACTTCTTTTACACAAGGATTAATCATAAGCTAAGAGGAATTTTTTGTAGGATTCCCCTTGAAAAAATATTGACAGAATATCACTGTTTTATTATAATTTCACTAATGGATAGTTTCTCTTATTTCCCTTTGTGATGCAAAAAAATGAGTGCAGACTATCATATGGCTTTTTTTCTGTTTTCTACCTAAATGCAATAATGGGAGACTTGCTGGGTTTTGAAAATACATGTGTTCTGCCTCTGTGTAAGAAATCATAGAAACATCAATGTAAAGCTAGTTCTGTGCCTATTAGCATGTTATCATTACATTATGAAGCTTTCAACAGACGGTGTTTCCCATGTGCTTAAACAACCTTGACCTTCAATTCCTTGAAATGTGACTAATATTACATCACATCTAAGAAGAACGGTGTAATCATCTTTTCTATTTCCAGCCCTAAGACAGTCAACTGTATTTGATACAATCAGCATGTGTCTTGATACTGAAGGCACATGGTGACAAGTCTAACTGAATGTAGTTATTCAGCTGTCATGAAATGCACCTTATGGTGATAAACTTCAGCCATAAAATTGGAAGACTATCACATAAACATGTTTCACGAAGAAATACACTAACAGAATTCACTGCTAGTTTATTGTTAGAAAACTGCATTCTATTTATTATGATGCAATTTTTACAGTAAGTGAGTATTCAAAATTGATTACATTTTACCATGAAGTAATTACTGCGTGTTAATTCTACTTCCACCAACAATTCTATGTAATTAGTGTGCAATAAATTGAAATTCTGAGATTGGAGAAATGTGAAAGCACTCACACAAGAGTAGGCAGCTGCAGTCAGTTCATGTAGTACATGCTTAACCTTAGATTCACAGGACACAAAAACTGTGTTTTGTAATTGTATTTTGTGTTAATTACTGGTCAGAACAGTTGCCTTGTATATATTTTTTATCCTTTCAATCCTGTACAGTCTATCCCATGATGGTCACAAAAGGGTTTATATGTTAGAAAAAAAGTATCTGTCCACAAGCTGAGAGTAAATCTTATCTTTAGTCTATGACAGCTTGTTCCAGCAATGTAATGCTTCTAGATTGGCATTTTATTGGTTAAGGAGATTTTCAAAGGCAGAGAGGACACCTAGGTGCCGAGTTTCTACCAGAAGTCAATGTAAGTTATGGGACCAGCTGCCATACGTGACCTTGAGAAATCTCTCACTGAGTGCTTTGTTGGTATACTGGAAGAAATTTTGGGATGAGGGGGTTTCTTTTGCATTGGATTCATTGTCCTGTCACCAGCAGAAATAGTAGCATATTCGTGATTATGTGTGTGAATGTAATTGTGACAGAAATTTGGTTATGTACAGTTAGTGGGGCTAATTCTATGTTCTAGCCCAATCCTTTTTGGCTGCTCCAGGAGAATAAAGGGGCAGAACTGGTGTCCCAGGAATGCTCTCACTGTAAGAGGTTTCCCTGAACAATGTGGAAACCCTGGAATAGCTCTGCTTTGGCCTCCCTTGTAGTCCTGTTTATAGAGGACGTGCCAGGGGCATACTGGGTTTCTAAGGAGAGAATGGCTGGAGTGTGCTGCTTTCTGCTTATTCTTATCTACCCAGCAGTTCTACTGCACAGTTGCAACTGAACATAAATTTGAACAAACCAAAAAATCTGATAGTTCAAAGTTGTACCAGATCTCTATCAGGCACATGCACTATTAGATTGCCTCAGATTATAAAATAAGAGAAATGTGCTATGACTATTATGCAACACTTTTGAAGCACAGATCCCAGCCTCATGGGGTTTCTGCTATGGAACAAGTCCCACTATGCCACATTTTAATTGTTACTTCAGTTAACTCAGTGAGAAAGAGAGGTAGTGACCCAAGCCTCAGTCTTTGCATGTTCTGTGTTGTTAAGCCCTTTAAGCTTAATTCTAAATGATGTTCATTGGAGGGATTCTTTTGGTTGGCCCTTTTTATGTATTAAAAAAATTCTTCCCAGTCACAAAACAAAATGGTTCAGTCTCCAGGCATTGTCAAAGCTACTCCCTTAAAGAGCCATTTCTTTTAGTACTGTATCATGCAATGTTGTTGAAGGCATTTTGGTACAAATATTTTTATTTATTTGGTGTTCACAATAAGGTCAAGCCAAACCCCCGTGTTCTTAGCTACAATTTTCAAGGCATGAAGTCCTCCAGGAAACTGAGTAATTTTTCAGTTCTCTGCAGTATGAGTCATGGTTTGTGGCTGCCCGCAATTGACAGTGTGGATTGTCTCTAAAATGCCACTGAAATTCCACTGCAACACAAATTCAAGATCTGGTTTGAAACTTGTTCAGAAAGCTCCATTGCCTATGTGTTAAAAATCAAAATCCAATTGACACTGAGTGGGGTCTGAGACAAGGTAATTATTTATCACATTCTTTGTGGATCATGCTTTGCCATGCACATTCTACCATAAGTTCATCACTTTGTAAACTTATCGACATTGGGCAACGTGAGGGCAGACAGCCACGTGATGGATTAAACAAATCTGTAATTAACAGTAAATGTGGCATATAAGGCAATTTCATCATGAGCTGTGCTCTTTCTTCTCCACAAACACAGGGCAGAGCAATATGGCAGAGAACCAGTAACCATGGGAGAATAGATTTAAGTGTGCCTGAAATGAAAGGCATGGTGGAATTAAGCTGTACATTGATCATATTTGTGTGACATAAGTGAACCCCTACAAGAAAGCAATACTGATTAAGAGAGTGCCAGGGTTGAAGTGTGTAATCTTTGTACTGTACCTTGACACCTCATTGTTCTGGTCAGATTTCCAAGCAACTGACCTGGGCTCTAAGACTTCGTATTGTAGGACTCTTGTTTTAAATTGCATTTGTAAATGTGCTCTTGGCTATGTCTAGCAAATTAGTTCGAGTTAAGGAGCCTTAATTCAAACTAATTTGAACCCTGTCTGTGCTAGGCTTTGCCTAGTTTGAACAAATTTGGTCTCTGAGGAAGCAGAACTCAATCTACCAGAAGGTCTGGACTGGGCTGGGCTGGGTTATGCCAGGAAGGGTGACACCAGGTCATGCCTCCTGGAGTTCCCAGGGTGCTCTGCCTCACTCAGGGGCTAGGAGGGAACTGTCCCATTCTTGGTACCCCCACTAAGGATTTAAAGTTGGGGAGGGAGGGGGAAACTGAGTAACTCTAAAGCCAGTGGGAGGAGCAAGAAGTTCCTGTGGTAAAGGGGAAGCTATGACCTAGGGTTAGCTGTGGGGTAATAGGGCAGCAGTAGATGGGGCAGTGATACATAGGCTATGTCTACATTGCCCTGAAATTTTGAAAAAACTTTTTTTGAGACAAGTATGTCGAAATAATTATCTCAACGACTTATTTTCAAAAATGCTATTTCAGGACAACAGTCGGGGGACCACTCGTTGTCCTGAAATACAGCTTTTTTTATTTTTGAAAAAGAAAGCCTACACCAGACTTTCTTTTTCGGGAAAAAAGCAAGGCAATGGAAGAGATAGGGAGGCTTTTTTCAGAAAAAAGCCTTTTCTGTGTCCGGGGATGGCTTTTTTCGAAAAAGCGACTTTGAAAAAGGCTTTTTTTCCTAAATAAAATGAGGTTTAGCGATCCCAAAAAAGCATTTCAGTATTTTGAGATACCAGAGTGCTTTTTTGAAAAAGTTAAACCCACCAACATTTTCAAAATAAAAAGCCTTTTTCAAGGTAGCTTTTGGAAAAAAAAAAAACCATCCCCAGACGCGGAAAAGGCTTTTAAAAAAAAAGAAAAAAAAGAAAAGCCTCCTTCTCTCTTCCATTGCCTTGAATTTTTCCAAAAAAGGAAGTCAGGTGTAGACTTTCTTTTTCGAAATAAAAAAAGCTGCGGTATTTTGGGGCAACGGACTATTGTCCCGAAATAGCATTTTTGAAAAAAAAGTCTTTTTGAGATAATTATTTGGAAATACTTGTCTCGAAAAAAGTTGTTTCGAAACTGTGAGGCAGTGTAGACGTGCCTGTAGAGGAGAAGGCCTTGCAGCCTGGGATGGAATTGAAGAAACTGGGAGCCTTGTTCCTCCCTGTCCCCCGTCATTCCAAATTACCCTCATGGGCCAGAAGCAAACTCTAAAGTGGGAAGGGGGGGGGTTGGCACCAATGTTCCCTCTAATTACTTGTAGACTGTGTGTGCAAACAATTTCTTTGTGTGGGCATAAACATTTCTTTGTGAACACCAGTATTAGCACTATTGAATTTTTTTGTGCACACTTGATTTTTTAGTGTGGGCAGGTTTCATGACCTGTGTGCATGCGCATACCAGAGGCATCACTGGCGCTGGGCACCCGGGGCAAGTGCCCCGAATCCCAGTGCTGGTGCCCCTATTGGGCTGGAGATCCAGGGCCCAGCCACCGGTGGCCACGGTGGCCCCATCCCCAGCCGGGGAGCTGGGGGCCGGCTGCCCATGGCTGGGAATCTGGGGCCCGGCCGCCCACGCTGAAATTAGCAACGTCCCCGGCCGGGGAAGCGGGACCCCGCAGCCGCTTCTGGCCCCGTCCCCAGCTGGGTATGTGGGGCCTAGCCGGCCACCGCGGCGTGGCAGCTTCTGGCCCTGTCCCCAGCCAGGGGGCGGGGCCTGCGGACCAGGGGCGGGGCCTGGGCCCGTGCCCCGGGTCCCTCCCTGGGCCAGCGATGCCCCTGGCACACACGTGCACAGCTTAGAGGGAAGAGTGGTTGGCACCATCTTCATCTCCTCCTTGGAGTGTGGGGACAGAATGAAACAACAAGCAGTTGTGTGGCACTTTAAGACTAACAGATTTATTTTTTGCATGAGCTTTCGTGAGCCAATGGTGGTCTAAAAAGCTGCAGTGCTGGGGTGCAGCATTACTTAGCCCTTTAGACAGCAGGATCTGCTCCTGGTGTGGCTGGGCTGGGCTGGAAAGCATGCTCCTAGAACTGAGATCAAATGCAAAGGAACAGAAATGAAGTCCCACGGTGGGACAAGTGATCTCCCAGATAATGGGGTCCCAGACCTCTTTAACATTAAGCGATGATAGTTTTTGTATAAATAGAAACATCACAATGTTGCACTTAGAGAGAGAGAAAAAGGAAGAATAACAGTAGCCCTAGAGAACAGCTGGAGTGAATTAGCTATGTCACAGCTATTCTGTGTCACTGTTTATGCTGCTTCATTTGGAAGTCTGAGAAAAGTTTCAAGTGCCACTTTAAAAATAAATTTCATGTAAGCACCAGGTATGGACAAGGGATCAGAGTTATGGGGACTAGGGAAGTAATGTTTTTCAGTATCTTACATTGTTTTTTTCACAAAGCTTAAGTTGCACCAAGATGTCAGAAGTGTGAAAATGTCTTCTGGTCACTACTCAATAAAAGATGCATGGCAAAAAACTAAGGAATGCCTGTGTAAGTAATTTTATTTTTTTGTTTCATGCCCCAAAAGGTCTTGAACTGTCAGATTTATTGTCCATCCAATGTTATGACTTTTAGTTGTATTTATTTGTTGATATTTACCACCCACTTGTGCCTATGTGAGCTCTGGTCTATAGACTTTCATATTGTTAAATCATTTTTTAAGCTTTAGATGTATCATCAGTTCAGCATCAATCCCCCGAGACATGCCATTAACATGAATCACTTTTGAAAGTACATGGTGCAATATGAACTTCTTGTTGAGTCAATCACTCATTGTGATGGAAAGTAGTGATGACCTTCACAGAAGTGCAAAATCACAGCTAAATATCCCAGGACAGAGCTCTTTCCTACTGGCAATGGTGTCTGCTATTGAAGCTCATACAAACTTAAACGTAGCATAAAAAATAGGCTGAAGATTTCTTTTTTTAGTATGGTAAGCATGGTGGAATGATTTAGATCCAAGATGTTTACTTCACTAATTCTAATCACAGTTTTACTCAGCAAATAGGAAAACTTGATTTAAATCACTAATTTATTTTAAACCATGTCTTCTGTTGGGCATTTTTAGTTATTTTCTCCAAAGAAATATTGATTCTTATTAATTGATAATCATTAAAACATGTTGATTTGAAGCTAAATATAGTCTTTTATGCAAAATTTTGGTATTTTTTTGTAACTAGGAGATACACTGTATCTTTACATGTTTATGTAAGAAATTATATAGCTTAACTTACATTATTCAGATTACTGGTAGTCATTTGTATATTTTTGTTAGGAAATGGTGAATGATGCATTTCTCATAAACTAGTTTAAATTTTTAAAATGTTTTTATCAGTCTCTATTTGGATATAAATTCAAATTAAATTGAAATTCCCAAAAACAGCATTGTTAAATGTTTATTAGGTTAACTCACATGGCACCTAGTAGGTAGAATCAGGGGCATCATGACCTGCCTGCTAGAAGGCCAGAGGAAGCAGCAGGAAAAGGTATTAAAGCCAGGCCTTGCACATAGCTCAGTCAGGGGAGAGCTGCTGGAGGATGAGGATGTTGTGATTGTCATCTTCTTTTACCTGCAGTGGGTATGGGAAGCAAGAACAGACCTCTGCAGCACCAGGGACTGGCTGGGCACACTGGAGGTGCACAACCGTATGGATATGAAGAAGCTGCTGTTGGGATTGTCACTTGTAGTGTGCCCAGGGAAGATGCAGCACAGCTGTATGTTGCAGGTATACTACAAAGAGTACAATAGAGTTGGGTAGGGTGAGGTGGGATGGGGGGGTAAGGTATCCCAGGGAACTCAACTACAGTCTAGCTATGTTCCTGCCTGCTTACAGGTTGGTGTGTTTCAGTTGCAGCCCTGCTGACACAGTGGCACAACACCCTGCTATTATGAAGGCCTGAGTTAGGACCCTGGTGGAGTAGGGTGGTGTGCCCTGCCACCCAACCCTGGTGTGGCTAACCCCCTCTCTAGGTTGGGATGACTGTGTTGATACTCACCCCTGCCTGAGCCCCTAGCCTATGTCAACACTTGCTGTGATTCCAGGTGCTTAGCCAGGGATTTCTACCAGTTCATGTGGCTGAATTTCTTTACAACTTCAGCAGCATACGTGTACAGCTTAATATTATTTTTTAGATTTAATTTAAACTATTTGAATATAGTAAATTTGGGCAATACCATGGTTACCATGACTTCAATTTTAATTTTAGTTATTTTTTTTTAAAAGAAGAGGGCATTTCATTTAAATAAGCCCCTGTTCAAATGGAAAAAAAATTGAAAATATTTTATCCACCCTGATGGTGAGGTAAGTAGAGCTTTAAATACAGGACTGAGGAGGGACTGAGATTATTGCCTCATAGTTCACTTTACATCATAACTATCTTATTTTCACAGTAGACAAATAGGGTTTGAGAAGAAAAACATCTGAGCTATGCCTTGGACAGTCTTTCTCATCTTCAATATAATTTGGAGGAAAGAAACAGTTTCTCTCTATGCCTTCTTCTTACCTCCATCTACTGGGGCAAATCAAGCTATGTCATTGATTCAGAGATCAGTTAGTCACCTGGAGACTTAAAACCATGGATCCTCTGGAGATGACAGGAGCAGATGCTGTATGGTCCTCTTGATAGCTGTGGTTTTACGCAAGCTGGAACTGACAACATGCTTCTATTATGAAGAAAAGAATAGTGGTTAACTTGATCTGCCTGTTAATCAAACAGGGCTTCTGGAACATATGAACTTAGTAAAATTTCTCCACAATGAATGAATGGATGTTATACTCCATCTTGTCACCTCAGCATTAAGCACCATTGCTATATAGTAAAATGAAAGATTTTTAAAATAAGGACAGAGGAAGAAGCAGTTTTGTAGGCGAGAGACCTGAGCCTTAGAACCAAGACATCTGGTTCTGTTCCCAGTTCTGCTATGGATGTCTTGTTGCATCTTAGAATCACAGAATTATAGAAACTGGAAGGGAACCATGACAGGTCAACGAGTCTAGTTCCCTGCACTCATGGCATGAACAAATATCATCATAAACTATTCCTGACAGGTGTTTGTTTAATCTGCTCTTAAATACTTCCAATGATAGAGATTCTATAAATTCCCTAGGCAACTTATTCTAGTGGTTAACCACCCTGACAGGTAGGAATTTTTTCCTAATGTCCAACCTAGATCTCCCTTTCTGTAATTTAAGCCCGTTGCTTCTTGTTCTATCATCAGCAGTTGAGAACAATTTTTCTCCCACCTCCTCATAACAACCTTTTAGGTATTTGAAAACTTATTGTATCTCATCTCAGTCTCTTCTTTTCCAGACTAAACAAACCTTGCTGTTTTAATCTTCTCTCATAAGTCAAGTGTTCCAGACCTCTAATAATTTTTGTCACTCTTCTCTGTACTTTCTCCAATTTGTCCTCATCTTTCCTGAAATGAGGCATCCAGAACTGTACACAGTACTCCAGTTGAGGCCTAATCAGCACAGAGTAGAGTGGCAGAATTACTTCTCATATCTTACGTACAATACTCCTGTTAAGACATCCCAGAATGGTGTTTGCTTTTTTTTGCCAACAGTGTTACACTGTTGACTCATATTTAGCTTGTGTTCCACTATGACACCCAGATCCCGGTCCGCAGTATTCCATCTGAGGTAGTCATTGCCCACTTTGTATGCGTGCAATGGATTATTCTTTTGTAAGCAGAGTATTTTGCACTTGTCTTTATTGAATTTCATTCTGTTTAGCTCAGACCGTTTCACTAGTTTGTCCAAATCATTTTGAATTGTGATCATATCCTCCAAAGTATGTGCAAACGCTCTTGTGCAAGTCACTTAATTTTTCAATACCCTAGCATCTTCTGGTGAAAACTAAGCATAATTGTATGTATGTGATTCACAAAGATGATGGAATGCTTAATTCAGTCATTAATGGTTGTTGAATCTGTGGTTGAAAGGGGACATAAAAACTATAGTGGATTGTTAAACATGAGAAATACTTGTCCTAAAAAAGGTCAGTGAAAGCAGAGCAGCAGTACTTTTTATGTTGACATGGAGTTCCTTGGGATGTTTTATCCTGCATGAGGTTGCAGAGCAGGCAGCTGCCAGAATTTCCCCCATTCACTATACAGAAAAAGAGACTTTTTTCCCTGGCACCAATAATAGTAATTTCCTGCAACAAGAAACTAAGTGGTTGAGTCCGAATTACTGGTGCCTCATCTCTGCCTCCTGAACTGTTGAATCAAGATCAGATTTACCCAACCATTTTCACACCTGTAAAACAAAGCTTCAGTGGGTTGGTCACAAGAACAGTAGTTCATTTCCACTGTGTACAGGTTCCCTTATTATTATAGAAACTCTTGTTCGTTATCTTTGCAAAGAATGTTCTCTTCTAGAGCAAGAAGAAGAAACATGGGATCAGGGTTCAACAGTCACTATTCTTGCAAGACTATCAACATCTTATAGTGGTTAGAAGTGATCAAGAATGGTAATTTGCGAATTACTAGTTACATAACATACCTTTCTGTTGGTAAACAGTTGCAGCCATACTCCACTATCATGTCTTTCACATACAGCACAGCTATTATCAAAGTTTCCACTAGTAGTGAAAACTGTAGTTAAGGCTGCAAAGTTTCCACTGTGAATCTTGTTGCTAGTTCCTAGCTAGAGCTGACTAAGAATTTTCCACTGAAATAATTTTCTCTGACAAAAAAACTGACTTTAAAAAAAAAAGTTCTGTAGAAAAATTAGATTTTTTAATTGGCTTTTTTCCACCCCCCCCACCCGAATCAAAATATTTCTTTGTTCAGTTGGTTCAGTAGTTAATCTGTTTCCATTGGAGCCAGTGCATTACCTCATAAGATTTGTAGTTCAGGTGCCTTGTACATCCGTTCATCCTGGGCCACAGGTTTCCCAACCAGACTACATTTCTCAGGATGTGCTACAGTTCTCCCTCTGGCTGAGCCACCATTTGTATTACAGTCAATGACAAGACTGAATTGAGGTATGGAGTTAAGATCTGAAATTTAGGTTGACACTCAGTGGTAACTGCAAGTGTCTTCAGCTGCAATAGAGTTTTTCTGATTTTGTGTCTTTGGAGGAAAATATCACCACACTGGGCCACATCATAGACATTGTGTGCACGGGAGGAGTCCTTGCTGAAGTGAAACAAGCAATGTTAAAATTATAGGAATGTAAGATCTATTGCACATCATTAATGGCCCATCTAACTCTCTGTCCTGTCTCCAACAGTGCTCAGTATCAGGTACTTCAGAGGAAGAAGCAAAAAATCCTAAAGTAAGCAATTGTGGAGTAACCTGTCCATTAGAGAAAGTTTCTTCCTAGTCTTTCCTGTTGTTTATACCTAGAAGCTTTATATCCTTTATATCCTTTCCTAACTTTTTTTTCTAAAAATCTTGTTGTTTATTTAACTCTGGAAGCTTTATATCCACATGCCTGGATAAATGGACCACACAAAATCATACCCTTGCCATCTTGATTAAGTACAAGTGAGGTTAAAAGCATATCACTATGCCTGATGAGTTGGTACAGGAAAATTAGAGAAAAGAGGAGAAGCTGATATGGAGCAAAGTCACTGCTATGATGTTTTAAAAATTTAACAAATGAATACTAATCCCAACAGGTAATGTCAAACACAAAGGTAATGATTTCAAATCCAGTTTGCAATATTCTTTGTTTCTTATTTAGTACAGTACCTCAAAGCCAATTTACAGACCTAACCCAGCATCAAGCATGCTGCTAACACCCAAAGGCATTTTGATTTGTTCACGGCAGATATTAAAATGAGGAACATTCTTTCTGCATCATCATTTGGGATGTGGCATTTAAAGGTCATCAGAGAAAGCATCTTTTTGAGAACTAGTATCAACAGCAACCTCTTGGAGTATTGACTGATAATGGTTACATATTGTTAAAAGCATTTTGTGTCAAATAAAAATAAAATTGTTTGTCATCATTGTTTTCTGTTCTATATAGATACATATTTAAAAGATTTTTCAGTATTTATTCTGTCCTTGTATGTAAAAAGCCTTATCTGAGTTTAATAGAAACATCTTTGTAGATATGGCAACCTGGATTTGAGATTAAGTATAGTAAATTTTAGTGCTGCTCACAGGTGACTATAATGATGACAAAGGATCCTGAAGGCATTGTGACAATGAAGAAAAGTTTAGAAGCTAAAAAAATATGCCATGTGTTATCAGAGTCAATTATTTACTTACATCTCTTGATCCTCTGCCATCATATTTATCTGATTACCCACTGAGACTAACAACAGGAGTCATGCTATGCAGATTGTTAGATAGCAGCCACATTCAGAGGAAAAGAGCAACCTTGAAAGCAAACTGAATGAGAGCAGAAACACTGTAGGCATTGTTTCTGTAGCTGTACAGGTCTCAGGATATGACAGAGGCAAAGTAGGTAATGTCTCTTATTGGTCAACTTCAGTGGGTCAGAGAAGACAAGCTTTTGAATTTACTAGGTGACCAGATCCTGAAATATATCTTTCCTGATCCCCTCATCTGGTCTTTGAACAATCCCACAATTTCTCATAGAAGCTTAAATTCATAACTGTGCTAGACACTAAAATCATGGACTAAATAGAGACTCTGGATTTATGGCTTATTACGACAACCTATAACCAACTTAACTCTCTGCCCCCCACCCCGCAGCCCGACATTTGTACCCCTATGTCACTGGAGAAGTCTAAATGGACTTCCCCTTGACTGCTCCCTAGAAACGTATGTTAACTGCTTATTAAAATAATCTGTTCCATGTCGTATTGGGTTGTGCGACTCTGAGAGTGTTTCCCAGAGCTGAATAGGAGCTCTGTGTAAGCACAAAAGCTTGTCTTGTTTCACAAACAGAAGTTCGACCAATAGAAGATATTATCTCACCCACCTTTTCCCAATAGAAACATTTTAATTTACTGTTTTATTGAAGATTTTAATTTACTGTCTTACTGGAGTAGATATATGCCCCATTGTTTAGTAATAGCCAAAACACCAGAAGACAGTACTCAAATCACATGCCAACATGTCAAGGCCAGACTAAGACTAGGGTCATGTGGTCTGTAGGATTTTCCTTGGATATGAATACAAATACCAAGACAAGGTATTATTCATTTGGAGCTTTGCAGATAAGTCAGTAGGAGAGACTTGGAGACTTGGCTCTGCCACAGGGAGGACATTGGTAGCTGGTTGTTTCTGGAAGCAGGCAATGCTCCACCCCTTCTCTCAAAACCACCACCACCACTGTGGTGATGAAGAACTGTTACATAGCCCTGGCAACGAGGGATGACATGGAAGAGGAGAAGACATGCACCCCTGAGGCTGGGAGGATCACAACCACCAAACCCAGGAAGAAACAGGATAGTGGTGGTTGGGGACTCTTCTTCTGAGGTGTATGGTGGTACTCATTTGTCTCCCTGACATGGCATCCTGAGAGGTATGCTGCCTGCCATGGGCCAATATCTGAGATGTTACAGAGGAATTATGGAAAATCATCCAGTTCTCTGACTACTACCCAGTTCTATTCGTCTATGTGGGCACTAATGATACTGTGAGATGTGACCCTCAACAGATCGAAAGTAACTACAGGGCTCTGGGAGTACAGATTAAGGAGTTTGGTGTGCAGGTGGTCTTCAATCCTTCTTGTCAAGAGTAGGGGCCTGGGCAGAGACAGATGCATCCTGGCGGTGAATGCCTGGCTGCAAAGCTGGTGTTGGCAAGAGGGCTTTGGCTTTCTCAATTATGGGGTGCTGTTCCAAGAAGATGAACTTCTAGCCAGAGATAGAGTTCACCTATCAAGGAAGGGGAAGAGTATATTTAAACATGAACTGGCTAACCTAGCGAGGAGGGCTTTAAACTAGTTTGAAAGGGGAAGGTGACCAAAACTCACAGGTAAGTCAAAACCAAGGGAGAGCTAGGGGAAAATTTGGAGGTTGGGGGAGCCTGGGCTGTAACAGCAGGGATAAAAGAGAGACTAGTGAAAACTGGGGGGGGGGAGGGGTAGATATCAAATTAGTATCTTAAGTGTTTATATACTAATGTGAGAAGTATAGGGAATAAGCAGGAAGAACCTGAAATGCTAGTAGCTAAGCACAACTATGACATAGTTGGCATCACAGAGACTTGGTGGGATAATACACATGACTGGGATATTAACATAGCAGAATATAGCTTGCTTAGGAAGGATAGGTGGGGGAAAAAGGAGGTGGTGTTGCCTTGTATATTAAAAATGTGTATACTTGGACTGTGGTGGAGATGGAAATAGGAGACAGACGTTAAAAGTCTCTAGGTAAAAACAAAAGGAGTTAAAAACAAGGGTGATGTCATGGTAGGAGTCTACTACAGGCCACCTAACCAGGAAGAAGAAGTGGATGAGGCTTCTTTTCAACAGTAAACAAAATCATCCACAGCACAGGACTTGGTGATAATTGGGGACTTCAACTTCCTGACATCTGTTGGGAGAATAACACTGCAAGGCACAGATCATCCAACAAGTTCTTGAAATGTACTGGAGACAATTTTTTATTTCAAAAAATGAAGTAAGCTACTAGGCGAGAAGCTGTTCTTGACTTGATTTTGACAAACAGAGAGGAGCTGGTTGAGAATTTGAAAATGGAAGGTAACTTAGGTGAAAGTGATCATGAAAGGGTACAGTTCATGATTTTAAGGAATGGTAGGAGAGAGACCGCCAAAATGAAGACTATGGATTTCAAGAAGGCAGACTTTAGCACACTTAGGGAATTGGAGAGTAGGATGCCATGGGAAGCATATGTAAGAGGAAAAGCAACTGAAGACAGTTGGCAGTTTTTCAAAGAGACAGCATTCAGGACACAAAAGCTAACTATTCCAATGCACAGGAAGCATAGGAAGTGTGGCAAGAGAGCCACCCTGGCTTACCCAGGAGATTTTCAATCATCTAAAAATGAAGAAAGAGTCCTACAAAAAGTGGAAACTTGAAAATTATCATGGAGGATCACTATAAACAAAGTTATGTAGGGAAAAAATAAGAAAGGCCAAGGCACAAACTGAGATCAAACTAGCTGAAGGCATAAAAGGTAACAAAAAAATTAAAATACATTAGAAATAAGAGACAAGGGCAGCATATGTCCATTACTCAACAAAGAGGGGAAAACAAAAAACAAAAAAAATAAAACCAAAAAAAAAAAAGGAAATGGCAGGGGAACTAAATGATTTCTTAGTTTCGTGTCAGTTTCCAAAGGGATAGCCATGTGCCACATGACTCCTTGTTTTTTTTCTTAGTTTTGGTCTTCAGTGAGAGAGTTGGTGGTGACTGGATGTCTGACGTAGGGGAGAATAGTGAAAATGGAAGAAGATCAGAAGCTAAAATAGGGAAAGAAAAAGCTAAAAATTACCTGGACAAGTTAGATGTCTTTGAATCACCATGGCCTGACAAAATGCATCCTCTAAAATACTCAAGGAGCTGGCTCAGGAGATATCTGAGCCATTGGGTATTATCTTTGAAAACTCATGGAAGGCTGGAGAGGTCCCAGAGGACTGGAAAAGAACAAATACAGTGTACATCCAATGGAAATAAGGACAACACAGGGAATTATAGACCAGTCAGGTTAATCTCTGTACCAGAAAAAATAATGTAGCAAATAGTTAAGGAATCCATTAGCAAGAATCTAGACAAGAATAAGGTGCAAAGTGATAGTCATCACTGAGCTGTCAAGAACAAATGTCACATGCAACTGATAGCTTTCTATGATGAAGTAACAAGCCTTGTGGATAGAGGAAAAGCTGTAGATGTGGTACATCTAGACTTTAGTAAGGCTTTTGGTATGGTCTCACATCACCTTCTCATTAACAACTTAGGAAAGTACAGCGTGGATGGAGCTAATGTAAGATGGGTGAAAAAGTGGTTGGATAACCACTCCCAGAGAGTAATTATTAATGGTTCACAGTCATGCTGGAAGGGCATAATGAGCGGGGTTCTGCAGGGATCTGTTGTACTTCCAGTTCTGTTCAATATTTTCATCAATGATTTAGATGATGGCACAGAGAGTACACTTATAAAGTTTGCCAATTATACCACGCTGGGAGGGGTTGCAAGTATTTTGGAGGATAGGATCACAATTCAAAATGACTTGGACAAACTGGTGAAATGGTCTGAGGTAAACAGAATGAAATTCAATAAAGACAAGTGCAAAGTATTCCACTTAGGAAAGAGCAATCCATTGCACACATACAACATGGGCAATAACTGCCTAGGAAGGAGTACCACAGAAAGGTATCTGGGTGTCACAGTGGACCACAAGCTAAATATGAGTCAACAGTGTAACACTGTTCCAAAGAAAAAAAAACCAAAAAAACAAAAACCCAAAAAACCCCACAAAAACAACAACAACAAAAAAAAAAACCCCACCACCATTCTAGGATGTATAAACAGGAGTACTCTACATAAGATATTAGAAGTAATTCTTCAGCTCTACTCCACCTGATCAGGCCTCAATAGGAATATTGTGTGCAGTTCTGGGTGCCTCATTTCAGGGACAATGTGGACAAATTGGAGAAAGTCCAGAAAAGATCACCATGGATGATTAGAGGTCTGGAATGCTTGACTTATGAAGGAAGATTGAAAGAGTTGGGTTTGTTTAGTCTAGAAAAGAGGAGACTGAGAGGTGATGTGATAATCGTTTTCAAGTACCTAAGATGTTGTCATGAAGAGGAGGGAGAAAAACTGTTCTGCTTAACTGCTGATGGTAGGACAAGAAGCAATGGACTTAATTACAACAAGGGAGGTTTAGGTTGGACATTAGGAAATAATTCCTAACTGTCAGAGTGATTAACCACTGGAATAAATTACCTAGGCAGGTTGTGGAATCTCTAGCATTAGAAATGTTTCTATTTTAAACTCTTTTATCTGTTATTGCTTATGCTAATAAAATTCTGATCTGAAACAAATCAACCCTACCCCTTTTATAAGAACTTCCATCTAGAAGCCACTGAAAATTGTTCTTAATGTTCAGAAGCTGACCATAATGATTGATTCGTGTTTAAAAATGGTAATATTTGATTGTCACTTTTATATTTTCTTAAGAGTCTAAAATCTATTTTACTAGTCTGTCATAACTCCTGGTGTTTGGAGAAGCTCCTGGTATGGGAGGGATATGGGAGGAAAAAGGCTTTTCCATTACAAAACTCTAAAGGAACACAGTAGCTCTGGCTCTCTTATAAAAAAGGTGGTCTTCCTTTATATCGCTAATAGGAGCTAACTGTTTCTGAGAGAACATTAAAAGATTTCATATTCTGGGATTGTTTACATTAGAGCAACATCAGTATAATCAGTTGCCTGGAAGTAATTGAGAGTGGATTATGGCCCTTCAGGAATGCAGTCCGTGTTGTATACTGCATACAAAAAACCTATGATAAAAATATTAATGTAGCAAAGTCAAGCACTTAACTAAATTCTAGTATGTCTCAACTTCTTTCAGTGCATTCTTAATTTGGCCCTCTTGTGCATAAGAACAATGAAAGATTTGCCTGGTACCACATAGGAAATCTGTAACCAGGACTACGGTCTAGAGCCTAGTACTTTTGGGTTCCAGTCCAAAACCTTACCCACAAGAAAAAGCACCTGTTGCTTTTGTGTTCTCGGAGTCTTCTGCCAGGGGTACAGAAGAATAAATAGCATGTGTCCATGTAATGAATAACTGCATTCTAATACAGATGCATGAGCAATCCTAATTTTGCTATTTTCTAACTTTTGAATTTGCAACTTTGCAATCTGTGTTTAGCATTTTATAGTTAGTTTAAAACTGAACATATTTGATTGATGAATTGAAAAAACAGGACTTTTTGGGCATTCTGAAGGAAGCTGTTGGAAGGCAGCAGGTGTAATGAGACCTGCAGAGTGTTCTCTGATGTATTCTGTCCATCTGTGCTGCAGTAATGCTTCAGGGCCCCTCAGCTCACTCAAAGGCAAAAACTCTGTGCAACTCTCACACTCCAGAGAGTAGCAAAGTCCAATATTTTTATATCCTCTATGATAGGGCATGTGCCCATTTATCTTTGCAGTTATCAAATTAAAGATAAATCAAACATCAATATAGCTTTTCTGAAAGGCTGATCAGATCAGATAAGTTAGAGACTGTATTCTTCTTTCTGAATTCACACAATGTGGGAATTCAAATGGTGTAATTCTGCCTCCCTCACCAAGGATTTGTAACCCATAATTATATTGAAACATGTGCCATGTCAGCAAGAGTAGTGAAATTCACAGTATTTTTAATGTGAAATGTAATGTTTTATTGCATTAATTCACATTTAATGTGTATATAGTAATAACCATAAAGTACAATAACCAAAGTTTTATATTTTCTTCAGAACCTTCATTTAGAGAGCTTTCAAAAGAGTCCAAGGAAATTAAAATATCAGGCAGTTTACCTCCAGGATATAGAGCTAAAGCAGAAAGCCGTATAATTTCTTTACAGGCAGCCCACTTTTCCACACATAATGTCCCTACCTCTGACTGATAAAATACAATAGTCATAACATTGTACATATTTTTGAACTACTGTACACTGTGCTCAAAACAAAGATTTTAGAACCAAAGAAAAATGCATCTCCATGGATAAAATTTTATTTGTGTAATGCTAGGGCATTGGGGTCGAAGAGGGGATAGCCATAATTAAGGTATGAAATTCCAACACTTCTTTCTTATAACGAACAAGATGATATTCATTAAGCTGGGGTATCACATTTGTTACAGAACGTACATTCTGAGGATGAGTAGAACAAATAAAGGAATAGGCACTAAAAATAGCCAAAGTATTTGAAGTTCATAGAAAAAGAGGAACACTAAGACAACAACTATCTTTATACCAACCAACCAACATTCCACACAAAGATGGATTACAAGCCATTAGAAGAACCCACCCCGCATGATGCCTCGGCACACCTAGTGGCTGCACTTTGTGACTTTGTACTCACCCACAACCATTTGAGATTTGAAGATAATTTATACCTTCAAGTCAGCAGCATTGCTATGGCCTCATAATATGCCAACATTTTTATGGCCAACTTAGAACAACACTTCCGCAAGTCTCATCCCAAAGCACCACGCCTCTACTGTCGCTACATTGATGACATCTTCATCATCTGGACCCATGATAGGGATGCTCTTGAATATTTCCACAGAGATTTCAAAAATTTCCATTCCACAATCAAACTTAGCCTGGAGCACTACACACAGGAGATCCACTTTCTGGACACCACAGGGCAAATTGGCAATGAACACATAAGCACCACCCTATACCAAAAAAACATTGATAGCTATAGTTACCAACATCCCTTGAGCTTTCATCAAAGACACACCATACAATCCATTGTCTACAGCCAAGCCCTAAGATATAACCGTATTTGCTTGGATCCCTCAGACAGAGACAGACCTCTTCAGGATCTCTATCAAACATTCTTAAAACTACAGTATCCACCTGCAGAAGTGAGAAAAACAGATTGACAGAGCCAGATGGGTATCTAGAAGTCAACAGAAGTCCAAGAAAGAAAACAACAGAATGCTACTGATCATCACCTAGAACCCTGAAGTCAGACCCCCTACAGCATGTCCTTAGGTATATACAGCCTATTGTACAAGATGATCCCTCACTCTCTCAAGCCTTGGGAGACAGACCTTTTCTCACTTATGGAAAGCCCCCCAACCTTAAGCAGATACTCACCAGCAACTATGGATCAAACAACAGAACCATTAAAGTAGGCACATATCTCTGCAACAAACCACGTCACCAACTTTGCTCATATCTGCACAAACCACACTATCACAGGACCTAATAAAACCAGCTACTCCATCAAGGGCTCATTCACCTTCTTATCCACCAATGTGATTTATGCCATCATGTACCAGAAATGGCCCTTCCTTATATAATGGACAAACAGGACAGTCTCTGCACAAAAGAATAAATGTACACAAGTCTGACATCAGAAATTACAGTATTAAAAGGTCAGTAGGGAAACACTTCAATCACCCTGCTCACTGCATTGATGATTTGCTAATAGCTGTGCTCAAACTAATGGATAACAAATTGAAGCTTCAAAGAGAAATTGCAGAACTGGAATTTATATGCAGATTTGACACTGTTGCCTCAGGGCTAAATACAGACTATGGATTTTTTTCTCATTAGAACAGGTGATTTGACCTCACCTTCCTCTATATGCTGTTTCCCAGTTTTTGAATCTCAATAGCTGCTTTGATTTGCTGTCACACTCTGACTTGATCCTATGGCTTAGACTTCTGTGAATTTATTTGGCTCCCATTCTGCAAGTTCCCCATCTTCAAAGTGTCTCACAAAGTGGGATTTTCTCCCATGAAAGCTCATGCAATAAATACATTAGTTAGTCTTTAAAAGTGCCACAGGACTCCTTGTTTGTTAAGACAATAAAGATATACTCTTTGATCTGTAAAAAGAAGATACTGATGACATGTTGTTTCCTCTTTCTTCTGAAATATCTGGTTCACCCTGCTGCCAGAGATAGGGTAATAGACTGGGTGGACTGCCTCAGGATTAAATATATATTTAATTTAGGTAAAATTCAGTATATCACAGGCTTCCTCACACTTCCACACTACAAAACCACTTTTCTGTTATTAAAACCAGTCCTTGGAGCTTTGACCTGGATTGAAATGTCATATAATTAATTGTGCATGGTTGAAAACCCATCTGCATCAATCTGTGGCATTGTATTATATATGATGATGGGATGAAGCACCTGCTATAGTACACAAGTGAAGATTTATGTGCACTGGTGCAAAAGATCAGAAGAGGGCACTTAGTGCAGGACTGCAGGACAATAATATAGACAAACTCGAGAGCAGAGCATTAACATCTTTTCTGCTTCCAGATATTTTTAATGCTCTTTGGAGTTTATTAGTCACCCTTGTGTTCAGCTGATTATCTTTGTTTGTAGATGTTCTGAAGATTATATTGACAGGTACCCCTGCTTACATGTTAAATGGCAAGAAATTGAAGTGCATGAGTTGACATGGTAAGACAAATGGAAAAATTAAATGTACTACTGTGCAGCACTCTTACTCACTGTTCCCTCCCCCTCAGCATTGTGTGTGTGTGTGTGTGTGAGAGAGAGAGAGAGAGAGAGAGAGAGAGCCATGTAAAGGGGATGGCATTTAGTTTTGCTAAGACAGCTGTTTTCTGTGATATATAGCTTCATGCTTTTATAAGTACACAAATTAGCAGGTAAAGTGAAAGTTAGCTAATCAAAAGATTTGTGGAGCTGCTGATTCTCAGTGGTAAGTTCATTTTGAGAAGTAAATCATGGAAGTCATAAATTTAAAGTTACTATGAAGGGGGAAAGCAGCTGGAATAATATTCTGCCTGAAAATGACCACATAACAGATGTCTGTGCTGGAATGAAATTCAGTGTCTGTTTACCTATTTCTGCAAGTTTAGGACCTGATTCTGATCTTACACCCTGGTATTAGTGCATAAATCAGAGGTAACACCACTGAAGTAAAGAATCACATTGATATAAAGAAGATGGAAGTGAGACCAGAATTTGTCTCAGAATTTCAAACTCCAATATTCCCACAACAACTAGTATAATAAAAAACCCAGAATGTCAAACAATGTTATTGTAATATATTCTGTACAGCTGGCAATGTATTCAGCTGTGGTAGGTAATTAATTATTAATCCTTTTTAGTCAGTGATAAAAAATGTAAATTAAAAATGTTTACTCTGGTCCTTGCACTTACCCATAGAATTTGCACTTACGATTACATCCTTAACATTGGCAAAATGGCTTATTGATAGCATCTTACAATCTAAAGTTTGTTTTGTATATACTTAGATGTGTGTTATGTTAAGGGCGCTATCTTCGAAGTAGATTCAGTCATACCTACTTGCTGTTTCTTTTATCTGTTGCTTTCAATGTATACAATTTGAATCTGTCTAATAGGGGAAGAGTTTAGCTGATTACTATCAGTTCAATCCTGAAAAGTACTGAAGACCTTTCAAGGAATGCTGAAAGGGAACAACTCTTTCTGTTATCTGCTGGAGTGGGAGGGCTTGGCAGTGTTCAGGAAGACCTGAAAAGCTCAACACCTCAAAAGATGAGGCACATGAACCACAAAAGTGTCTAACAAGCAGTGAAAGAACTGATGTGCATCTTCTTAAAAATGTATAGCAAGACATAAAGACAGAATGCAAAGTGATCGGATTTATATCCAAAAATATGGGGACAACCACAAATCGATGCAAAGATTTCCAGCCCCACGCTTGGGATGTCATGTAATAAAAACAATTAATTTGCTAAAATTAATAGGGAGTCCTGTGGCACTTAAATACTAACACATATATTTATTGCATAAGCTTACATGGGAGAAAGTCCCACTTTGTCAGACGCTATAAAGATGGGGGAAATTACAGAATGGAGGAAATAAATGCAGGGAAGTGTAAGTCATGGGAACAGGTCACACTGTAACAGTCCCATTGACTTACACTTTCCTTCATTTATTTCCTCTCATTCTGTAAGTTCCCCCATCTTCAAAGCATCTGAAGAAATGGGATTTTCTCTCATGAAAGGTTGTGCAACAAGTATTTTTGTTAATCTTTAAGTGCCATGGGACTCTTTGTTTGCTTTACTGAACTACAGTAACATAGCTGCCCCTTTGGATCTTTACTAAAATTGTTGCTTTCAGCACAAATGCCACAGAAATATGAAAGAAAATTATGCCACAGTTTTCCAAATGATGATGATAAAACAAAGATGAATAATTTTTGGTTTCTTGTGTGTCAGATTTTGTTCTGGAAAGAATTGCATCTAAGTCATATTCTCTTCAAATTCAAACAATAATAAAACCCAAACTTCAGCCTATGGGTTTTAGTCCAAGCTGGACTGGGTGGAGTTCTTCTTCAGTGCCCCCTCTATCAAAGCTCCTAGTTACTTCTACTGCTGAAAGAGAAAAAAGACACACACCCCACTCTTCCATGCATGGTGGAGTTAAAACCATGCACCTGCCAACAGAACTTTGCAGTAACTATCCTGAATTTGTAGGCAGGGTTCAAACCACTTGACAGCAGGTGGACTCAACAGAGGGGCTTCCATAACAGAGCTTTAAAGATTCTGCCATTCTGTTACACAGACAAAGATTCCCAACCAGGGGAATGTAGGAGATTTATGTTTTATATTAATTGAGTAACTGTCCAATGGATTTATTAGAAATCATGCCTGTTACTGAAGCTGTGCCAGTAAGGTATAAACAGCTTGGCTGGAAAGCACCACATACAGCTAGTAAAGGAAAGTTGAGTGAAATCCATTCACAGTTCAGTGAAAACAGTTTACTGTGAAGCAGAGGCATTGCTGGCCCCAAAAAAACAACAAGGGCCCAGGCCAGGCCATCCCCTCCTGTGTTGGCCCCACCCCTGGCCTCAGTCCAGGCCCTGGGCCCAATCCGTCCCTGGTTCCCCAGCCAGGAGCCAAGGTTGGATCTGTCTCCCGCAGCCAACAGCAGTGACCCCAGATCCCTGGCTGGGACCAGAGCTGGTAGCCACAGTTTCCTGGCTGGGGCCGGGGTTGGGGCTGGATCCTGCTGCTGCTGGCAGCCTGGCCCTGGATCCTTGGCTGGGGCCTGAGCTGGACTGGACTCCTGCCACCATGGTGCCCCATCCACGGCTAGGACCGGAGCTGGATGTGTGAGGAGGTCAGGGCAGTGCATTCAGTGCACCGGAGCTGGGATTGGGGGCTCATGCCACCTGTGCTCAGCATCATCGAAGCCAATGCTATTATGGTCCTGCTAGGAAGCCATTACCTTTAACCTGGTAAACAGGCTGACTGGGGCCAGGTAACAGAGAAACCAAAGGAGCTTTGAACATTTCATTGGTCACCGTATTTGGTACCCCTCATAAACAACAAACAAAGTTGAGGTAATTACATGCCATATACAAGGTATGATCTAATCATGTAACCTGCATATTAAGTTTAGTGAAACTATGTAAGGAAGTATGGGTTGGATAGGTGGACTATAAGATGGATAGAAAACTGGCTAGATCAACGGTTTCAGCATGTAGGAATCAATGGATCCATGTCTAGCTGGCAGCCAGTCATGAGTGGTGTGCCCCAGGGGTCGGTCCTGGGGCCGGTTCTGTTCAACATTTTCATCAATGATCTGGATGATGGAATAGATGGCATCCTCAGTAAGTTTGCGGATGACACCAAGCTGGGGGGACCAGTAGACACGTTAGAGTGCGAGGACGGGATTCAGGGAGACCTAGATAAATTGGAACAGTGGGCCAATAGAAATCTTATGAGGTTCAATAAGGACAAGTGTAAAATCCTGCACGTGGGACGAAAAAACCCCATGTACCGCTACAGGCTGGGAAACATTCAGCTAAGTAGCAGCAGTGTAGAAAAGGACCTGGGGGTCATGGTGGATGGGAAGCTAGATATGAGTCAGCAGTGTGCTCTTGCTGCCAAAAAGGCCAATGGCATACTGGGCTGCATCAAAAGAAGTATTACCAGCAGATCAAGGGATGTGATCATTCCCCTCTATTCTGCACTGGTAAGGCCACATCTAGAATATTGTGTTCAGTTTTGGGCTCCCCAGTACAAAAAGGACAGGGACATGCTATAGAGAGTTCAGAGGAGGGCAATCAAAATGATAAAAGGGCTGGAGCACAAGCCCTATGAGGAAAGACTGAAAGCATTAGGCTTATTTAGTCTGCAGAAGAGAAGATTGAGGGGGGATTTGATAGCAACCTTCAACTACTTGAAGGGATGCCCTAAGGAAGATGGAGCTCAACTGTTCTCGGTAATAACAGAGGACAGAACGAGGAGCAATGGTCTCAAGCTGCGGTTAGGGAGGTTGAGGCTGGATATTAGAAAAAAACTTTTTTACTAGGAGAGTGGTGAAGCCTTGGAATGAGCTGCCTAGGGAGGTGGTGGAGTCTCCATCTTTGGAGGTGTTTAAGGCCCGCCTGGACAAAACGATGACTGGGATGGTTTAGTGGGAGTGGTCCTGCCTCTGGCAGGGGGTTGGACTAGATGACCTATGAGGTCCCTTCCAACTCTATGATTCTATGTAGGGATTTAGGCATGGTGTAACCTGTTGCATTATGTGTACACTTTTTACATTATTTGTATAGTATTTAGCATATTAGAAAGGTAAGTGGCTATGTCTCCATCACAAAGCTTCCTTAGTCTGAACTAAGCAGTTGCTGGTTAGTTTGAACTAACTGCGGCTTTTTAGTTTGAACTAGACACACTTACTAGTTTGAACTAAAGAGTTAGTTTGAACTAGTAAGTATGATTAGTTCGAACTAATAGCTTAGTTCAAACTTTTTTAGTTTGAACTAAGCTATTAGTCTGTGTCTACATTGCAGTAGTTTGAGCTTAAAGTTTGAACTAAGCACTTAGTCCAGACTAACCATTCAACTTATTAGTTCGGACTAAGCTTTGCTTAGTCTAAACTAAGAAATTTCTGAGTTCGTGCTAGGCAAAGCCTAGTATAGACGGACTCATTGGCTAGTGTAGACATAGCCTATATTTCTTGTGAACTCTGTTGTCCGGACTTACTTACATGGTTCCTGGTGGGCGTGTGGCTACTTCCTGTTAGGTTGGATGTGTAAGGGCAACAAGCAATTCTGATTAAAGGCACCATGTAACCATTCTGCCCTGAGGGACCTGCTCCTTTTCTTTTAACAGGGAAAGTGAATTCTCTATCAGCACTTGACTATACTGTTGAACAGTGTCTACAAAATTCAGAGTTGCAAGGGCAGTGGAGTCCCAAAAGTACATGGCCTGGATGTGTAACCACATGCTTTACACTGCAGTATTTGACTTTGTTTCTCCCAAAGAAAGAAAGAGAAACAGTGTTCAGACTTCATGAATCCTAGTTGTGTCTCTGAACATAGCTAGAAGCAGGGTAACTCAGCTGGAAGGGCACAGGAACATCCAGAAATGGACTGTTGCTGTCACTAGTCATGATTGTTAGCTGCTCCTGGAGATTTACTGGCCATTATCATTATAGGCAATACACGTGGCAGATTACAGCCAGTTACCTTCTGAAAGCTGAGCCAATCGGAGCCAAACTGGGGGGAAGTTATAAATATGAGTCAATGGTTGCAGTTGTGACTTCATTGGTTGACCCATTCAGGATTAAGAGATGTACCTGCTGGAAAGGCTGGCTCCCAAAAGCTATGTTGCTTTGAATACAGGTTATAGGTTTCTGTTTTCACAGTGGAGGACCAAGTCACCTGTTAACTGGAATGTAGCTAGCTATAGAGCCCCATACTGTTTGTTTGCTGATGATCTTCTGAAGTGTTCGAAAAGACTGAGGTACTGGCATTCTTCTCAAGCTCTGAAGAGCATAGGTGACACAAAATTCATATCTTATGAGAGTAAGAAATCAACTCTGAAAGAGGATTGGAAGGGAATGTGTTTTGAGGTGTTGTGCTAAAGTACAGAAAAATGTTATGCCAAAACCTTATATTTGAATGCAAGTAACAGCAGCAGAGTGGGGAAACTTGTATAAGGCATACCCGTAGATTTCTTGTCCAGTAGCTTTTGGGTAAACATTTGTAGTATTCCAAATACTACAAACAGTGTTTTACATTATTTTTAGTGTTTACTGTAGGCCTCAAATGTTTGTTTTCCCAGAAAACTACAAAAAAATCCTAGCTCTGTTCATTTGAAGTTGAATGGGAATTGTTAACATCTGTTTATCAGCAGAGGCGGCCTTAGGTAATTGGGGACCCTAGGCAAAGGCCCTTTATGGGTCCCCCTGTAGGGCCCCAATGCCACCCTCACCGGGGCTCTGGGCCCTCATTGCTGCTGTAACCACCCTCCCAAAGTCCCAACTCCCACAGGGTGGGGGAGGGAAGCTGAGGGCCACGAACTGCCAGGTCCGAAAGCTTTGTCGCTCGCCTGCCAGACCGGCCTCTCTCCAGTGGGGGCGGAGCAGTGCTCCCCGCCTACTCCCAGGCGACTGCACCTCCCTGGGGGGAGGGAGGAGAGTGGCCAGCACGGCGCCACGGTTTGCTGGGAGTGTGGCCCCCTGGAGTGGCCTGCTCCGAAGAGTTCAGGCCACTTTGCCCCTGGCCATCACAGGCCTGGAAGCGGCTGGAACTCTTCCGAGCAGGCTGCTCCTGGGGGTCCCACTCCCGGCAAGCTGCAGCACCGCACCAGCCGCTGTCCTCCCTCCTCCTGGGGGAGGCATAGCTGGCTGGGAGAAGGCAGGAGTGCTGCTCCGCCCCTGCTGGAGAGAGGCCGGTCTGGCAGGCAAGTGGCAAAGCCTCTGGTTGTGGTGGTCTGCCACCCTCCACTTCCCCACTGCCTCGCAAGCGCAGGGGTTAGTGAAGCAGGAGGCTGCTACAGGGCTCCCTTACAGCTCAGGGGCCCTAGGCGACCGCCTGCTTTGCTTACCCCAAAAGCCGCCTCTGTTTATCAGGGTTTTATGTCCAGTAGCCCCGAAATTTAACTCTGTAATACTTTCTGAAGAGTCTTGAAAAAACAGAACTTTGGCCTTGTGCTTCAGCAAAGAATTAAGCTGGGGCGTAGGAAGAATGGAAGTTGTACTAGGATGTATTAAACTTAGAGTGGAAGAGAAGAGGCTAAGGAGCAGCTCTGCCCTCAAGTGTGGCCCCACACCACCTCATCGCACTGCACCCTGCTTTAGCTGGAGGAGGAGTTTGAAAGAGGGCCAGAGGGGACGGCATACTAACTAGTATAGTAGGATGGATCAGTCCTGAGAGCCCCTGATTTTAGACCATTGAGGGAGCCCCTGCTGCAGAAAAGCAGATCTACAATTGGTATTTATCCCATATTCCAGAGGAGGGACTAGTTTGTCCTTATGGTTTAGGAAGTCCTTCACTTGGATTGTTTGTGGGACTATGACCACAACTTGGATTGGAAGACTAAGTGATAGGAACTGGCTCTGAGGCAGTTTTGCAGCTTTACTGGGAACTCAATATTGCTGCCAGTTGTAGGGCTCTGGAATGGACTCTGGTGAAAAAAGAGGGCATTGACTCCCCCACCACTCATTCTCTTGTGAAGTAAGACCAAACCCCTTCTGACAAAGTGTGTTGAAGCCCATGAAAGCTTATGCCTGAAGAAATCTATTAGTCTTTAAGATGCCACAGGACTCTCATTTTTGCTGTATACAGACTAGCACAGCTACTCCTCTGGAACTGACATATTGTATTTCACTCTGTTCTGTCTCACAAGAAGTTTGTGAAAGCTAACTAAATTTAAGAAATGGGAAATTAATCTATATTTAATCTATGTCATGGCCTTTAGGCATCAGAAGATGTTCTACAGAATCCACACACAAGAGCAAGAGTGAGAGCTACAAATTGTATTAGTTTGTGTGTGAGTGAGTACAAAGCTTAGTACAATATCCATGTTAAGTTATTAGGTTTGAGTGTCAATAAACTGTGAAAATGTGTAATACAGTTCTAATTTAAAAATAAGCACTATGCTTGATGGTGTGTTATAAATATAGCAAATAATATAAGACTTGTGCTTTAAATATTATACATTTAACAACTTTGTCATTCTTACTTGCTACTGATACTCAAATACATTTCTCTATGTATTTTGGTCTCACAAAAGCACAGTTCCATGGTCCTGCAATGTTCCACATACAAGTAGTTAAAACTTTATATGCCAGGCCACCGGCATCGTATAAGTCAAAAGTGATTTACCACCGATGCATTTGTCCCTTGATGAATATTTCTAAAATCATACAGCTGTTGTTTATCAAGTATCCTTTATAAAGCATTACATGACAGTAAGCTATAAAGAATGCACACACGAGCTTGTAAAATGAAACATAATCCTTGGTAATCTTAGAAATATATTCATTGTAGATTTAATTGTTGAGTAGTTACCTTGATTTATACCACACAAGTGGGTACTTTTTTAATAGTTTACAATGACTTTCAATACACTGAACTTCAGTGTGTCACTAAAATTGGTTTATGGGCTCGAGTTGCAAATTTTGTTCTTAACTTGCACACACAATCTAGTGTTCCTTGTATGCTGGAAACACCCATTGACTACAGTTGTTCAAACAGCTATATCCCTGGATTGGCTCTAACTCAACCTACTTGTGACCAAAATTTATATAATGGCTATTCACTGGTGTGCTTGAAATGGTTTGCTGGTAGATTGGTAGCCATGCTTTCTTCAGAAATGTGTTTTGTGGGGTTTTTTGGAGGGCGGGGCTGAGAATCAAAATATTTCAATTCAGATATGCCACTGTGATATTTCATGCAAGTTGCAGTTTCATTGCCTCAGGTCCCCACTCCCCTATACAAGTGGGCTTGCCAGGTGGACTGTGTTTAGGAAGATGGCTCACAACAAAAGATTCACGTAATGCACCAGCTGCACTAATAGGGGAGGATGAGAGCACAAGTAACCCAAACTGTTACTCCCAGGAGGTCCTGTGGCATTTTCAAATAACACTATTTTGTTTCACACCCAAAATATGTTGGTCTTTGTTTTGCTTTTTCAGTGGTTGTTTTCCTGACTGAAAAATCTGAACTTCCTCATTGTGTCATGGTGGATGGGTGAAATTCTCTTTTCTGATTAGCTGTAATTGGCACCTTAGCCCATCCAAGCTGAGAAGCCAGTGGTTGTATTGGCATCCCTAAAAGACTTCTCTGCAGATCTTTGTTTAGGGGCAGTTTAGAAAACCTTCCACCACTGCTGTTCATGCTGTACTTCAGCTGCTGATGTAGGTAGATGACTTCAGTTTTCAAGGCTCTTATCTTCCACAATCCATAAATTCATATTAAATTAAAAAAATGTGTTGACTAACAAGTTGAAAGAGGAATGGTGAAGTTCAGTATGCCTAAAATATGTCCTACGTGCACTCATTGGTTATGTCTACACCAGAGGCGTCGCTGGGGGGGCAATGGACCCGAGGCACGGGCCCAGCCCCCGCCCCCAGGGGCAGGCCCCGCCCCCTGAGGAGAGGCCCCGCCCCCTGGGTAGGGATAGGGCCAAGGGGAGGCCAGAAGCGGTCGCTGGAGGCCGGGCCTGCGCCTGCAGCAGCAGGCAGCCAGGTCCCTGATCCCTGGCTGGGGATGGGCCAGGCCCCGGATCCCCAGTGGGGGTGGGACCGCCGCTGCCATGGGCAGCCGGCTGGGCCCCGGATCCCTGGCTGGGGACGGGCCGCTGCGGCTGTGGGTGGGCGGCCAGCCAGGCCCCGGATCCCCTGCTGGGGATCTGGGGCCTGGCCGCCAGTGGCTGCGGCGGCCCTGTCCCCGGCCGGAGATCGAGGGCCTGGCTGCCTGCCGCCATGGGCGTTGGCACAGGCTTGGCCTCCAGCGGCCGCTTCTGGCCATGCCGCGCCTTGACCTAGCCGCTTGCAGTGGCATGGCCTCCCCCTGGCCCCCATCCCTGGTCAGGGTGGAAACTGCCGGGCGGCCAGCCAGGCCCCAGATACCCGGCCGGGGATGGGGCCGCTGTGGCCACAGCTGGCTGGGGATCAGGCCCTAGATCCCTGGCCCGATTGGGCTGAAGATCCGGGGCACTGGCGTTGGGACCCAGGGCACGTGCCCCAGCATGCCCAACTCCAGTGATGCGATGGTCTACACTATGGGCTTAAGTCGACTTAAGGAGGCTTAAGTCGACTTAAGCAAAGCCCTGGCTACATTAAGTCGACTTAAGGGCTTCCTTAAATCGACTTAATAACTCACCCTGTAAGTCACCTTAAGCATTAAATAGACTTAAGCATTATGTCGACTTTATTAAGTTGACTTAATGCAATGTGGCCAGTTAAGTCGACTTTACTGGCTTCCAAGCCATCTCCCACCCCCCACTGCCCACCAGGAGGAGACTGCCCTGGCCAATCAGGGCAGGGCAAAGCTCCAGCCAATGATAGGGCAGGAGGAAGTCCTGCCATGTCTCCTGGCTAGAACTGACATCTGCAAACATGAAGAACCTGAGCAAGAGCCAAGGCAAAGGCAGAAGGCAGGCCATTTCCCATCTTGCCCAGTACCTGGGCAAATTCATCCATATACAGTGAAATTATACCAAGTACTTATTTGTACCCACACAGATACAAAGCCCAAGCCAATAAGATACCCCCTTTCAGCTGACTGAGCAGGGTGAATACCTTCAGACACTGAGATCTTGGTTACACTTCTCCTGCTCTCCCTCTTCCCTCTGGCTTCTGCTCCCCACTTACCCCCCCCACCCTTTGACAACCTGATGCCCGACTCTTCCCTGATTCCCCTCTAGCCTCCTTGTGCCAGCCCATCCTTTCACTAGTGTTGCCCTTTTTCTTACCCCACCTATAGCTGCCCAGTACCCCTCCCTCCTATCATGCCATTTTGCCCCCTGGCACCTGGCCCTCTATTCCCCCTGCTCTGCCCTCCAGTGACCACCTCAACTGTTACCACTCCCTCTAACCCCAGCCACCTGCTTCACTGTCTCCTTCTGGTGCCTGTCTCACTCCTCATACCCATACCACATGCACCTCACCCTCCTCATGACCCTCTGCCAGTGGAGCCCAGCCCTCTACACCTTCCCCCCCATGTCCCTTGGAACCCCTCTATTCTCTCACACATCTCTTCTCTTTGCTCCTGAATCTGTTCCCTTCTTCTCTGGCACCCACCCCTCCAGAACCCAATGGAACCTGCCCCTCCCTTCACCCCCCCCGTCCTGGTGCCTCCACTGTCCCTTGCCCCCACTGCCCTTGTGCCTCCCCTCCTCTCCTCCTCTTTCTCTTTGGCATCAGCCTGCCCCCACCCCCAACAGATACAAATTCCCTAAACCCCTCTCATTTCCCCCAAACTGCCTCATCCCCCCCGGACTCCCTTCTTCCGCAAACTCCCTCATCCCCCCGAACCTTCTCACTCCCCCCAAACCCTGCAGCTCCTTCAGTTCATGCCCCTCACCTCCCCACCAGTTCCCCCCAGTAAATAAAACACATCCACACCATTATTCTGTGTGCAGTGCATCCTTTTACTGTGTTGGAGATGGGGGGAGATGGGTGAGGGGCCAGGAACAGGCAGCTGGGGGTGGTGATAGCAGCCAGAGGCAGGTGCTGTATCTCATCTGCAGGTTCCACAGCCAGTGTTCATCATCCCAGGTGATGAGAACGATCCGGTGCCACCAGTCACTGGTGGTTTCCCATGCCCAGATGTGCTAGTGCACAGAGGGCACCCCGTCTGCACCAGCTCCCAGGGAGGGAGAGGGGGGTCAACCTGTTGCAACCTGCCCCCACGCTGGCAGTTGCCCTGCAATGCCTAGTCCGGGGCTGGAGGGATCTGGCCACTGCATGGGGGATGTGGAGTGCTGTGCTGGCACATTGCTGGGGCATGTTGGGGTGCCAGACCTCCTCGGTCTCTGTGTTGCCTCACCCAGTATGGAGGCTGATGTGGTCACTCACTTCCTGTTGTAAAGCAGTGGCTGGAAGAGAGGGGCACTTCTGCTGTGGTGCACTGTAGGCCACCTACCCACAGTGCACCACTCCTAGGGCGACCTAGCAGCTGCCACTGTGGATCTGGGCAGTCTTCTGGCATTTTGAGTGTGGCTGCTCCATGCTGGCTTAATAAAGACCTGTAGTGTAGACGTAGCCTTTGTGATTTGGATCCCAGGTGTATGCATGAATGAAAGCTATTCTCTGCAGTGCCTAACTTCTCTCTGGTAAAGGGGCAGTAAAATAAAACTTACTAGAATTCTGACTGAGTGAGCAATATCCTTGTAAATTTCAAGTAATTGCCTGCATACACAACAGAGTAAATATACATAGCAAGGAAAAGCATTCAGAAATAAACTTTCATCATGAACATGCATGCTTATGAGTGTAGAGGAAAAAAAAGTAGACTGCTGTGGTGTTCTAGTTTCAAAATCAATGCAGTTTGTTTGTTTATCAAATAAACTCACAATGCAACCTTAATCTAAAATCTTACCAGAAAATAATGGAGGTTTTCAGCAAAATATTTGGACCAGATCACTGGCACTCTTATAGTAGGTCAGAGGCTAGCCTATCAGCTTTTGAGTGTTCCTTTGGATGTGATTAACCCTAGATACAGAACGAATGTAAAGGAAATGGAACATTTTATGAAATGTTTCTTTTCTCTCTTCATTTATTTTGAAAGTTTGAGGTGATTATTTCTGTAAGAACATTTGTTATCTGCTTTGTGGGTTAGTGAAGTGTATTGGCATTTTTCAATCAGAATAATGCATTATAAATGTCCTAGAAGTATGGTTCATGACAAATACTTTGGCCCTGCTCTCGCAGGAACAATTTGTATGGAAAAAATTGAAGTACAGCAATTTGATTATTATGATAGAAGAGTTAACCTCTATTGAATAGATGTAGAAAGTACACCTAATGCTACATGCAGTTGACTGGAGACATAGACAACTGCCCGTTGAGGACTAATTTGAGATCACAAAATTCATTTCACTTGGGACCTTTGCTCTCAAACATAAGAAGTGCAGAAAGTGATTTCACTATTAAATAGCCCCATGGCACTATAATCTAACATGATACTCAGAGTGATGCAATAGGAATTCTAACTGGAAAGTCACTCATAAAAACACTTTTGACCATGTTTTTTGCAGTGGGTAGCTAAAACGCTAGCCTGTTCTGGTTCAATAGCTTCAGATGGTAACATAGTCATGTTCACCTCCAGTTTTATTGTACCCCTATTTGTGTGGCTAAAAAGAATTGTGAACTGAGTAAAACATTCTCCTAGGGTGAGATTCATCCCTGTGCAAGGTTGTAATCTGAGTATTTAAGTGGCATGCATTATTTATGGCAGTCCTCTGAAAAGTGGTGCATTTCATTAACCGTGAGATACATATTTCTTTAATATTCAGCAAGTTTTCAGTCATTTTATACAACAGCAATTTCTTTTAGAGAAACATACATGATCCAACTATGAACATAAATATTTGTTAATCTTCTCTAGTTAAAGATCAGCTACATTTTTCTGCACACTTGTGTTACAGCAGTGGTTCTCAACAGGGGTTAAAGTAAGCTGGAACACCCTAGAACAAAATTCTGGGGCCCACAACTTTAGGAGCCAGAGTTCTGGGGCCCTGAAAAGTAGAAAAATCAGGTGGAACCATGTTCTGCCTTGCCCTGACCTGGGAGCTGCAGCCAGGCTGGGGGAGTTTTCAGATCTCCTGTGCTGAGCATGCTCACGTGTGTGCTCAGGGAAGAAGCAGCCTGGCCAGGGAGCAGCCTCGGCCAGATAAGCGGGGGACCAAAAGGGAGAGTTAGGGAGTCAGCAGGGGAGGGCAGAGATTAAGAGGGTTCTGGGGCCCATCAAATTATACTTTAACCACTGGTTCACAACCTTTTGCAGGTCACGACATGCTTGGTGGCATATCGCAACCGTACAGGACACACCAGTCCACCCAGCCCAGGCCAAATCCAGCCATTTCCCTAGCTCTCTGTGACACACTTACCACTGTGTGACAACACAGTAATGTGTCCTGAAACAGTGATTGAGAACCACTTGGTTAGAGTATAGTGGGTGAGTGCAGAAGACAAAATGAACATTGTTCACATGTGACTGTAGTCCTCCTGCCCCCAAGTATAATTTGTCTTTATTCTTTTACACATTTCCGTATTTGATATTTAAGAGAGGATTCTGTACTAGTGACTATGCTAAACTGCAATGATTCTCAGTTTTCTTCATGGTGTCGTTATCATCTTAATAGAGGGAGGGATGACTGACCATCTCCACTTCATTTGTAGTTGCACAAACCACACCACTTCTCCTCTTCACAGCTGTATAACTGCCTCGTGAAAAGAAAGGCAACTGCGTGCATTCAACACTGGGAATGTATTTAATGCCTTTATGACTTCTTTTGATACAATTTAGTAGCAAAAAACAAAGAAGAGCTTCCAACACCAAGTGATCAGCTTGTTCTCTGTGGACCACTATTTGAGAATTACAGCTACGTTATTGGTTTTGTTTTCCTTCAATTTATCCCTTAATAACTAACCACTGTGCTATTGGTTTAATATCATAGTTTGACATAGTTACTCTTCATTCCTGTTAACAGGGAGAAACATTCTCGTATTGTACATAAACTAGAGTTTATGTATTACTCTTTGAAACTCACACTGAATGACCATCTATTGTCTACAAAAAGTTATGTTTATTAACACTGCAAAAGTCATTTTTTAATTCATCCTGTGAAAGTTTTGTGGTTTTGGATGGGTTTTCAGAGTTTTGAACTATAAAACAGCAAAGAGAGACTAGCACAGAGGGGGTTAGTAATGCTGTAATAAATCCTTAGGAGCCAGGAACTAGGAACATTTTGAGGTGGACCTCCTAAGGAACCCTGAAAAAGATCCTAATGTTCATCCAACCTACGAGGGATGGGTAGATTCTGAAGACAAGGGGTTGACCGTCAGCACACTGTTGACCTTAGAATCTCATGAACTCTCGATATAATTTCATCATGGAAGGGGACAGAGGATAAGGGGAGTGGGGAAATCATAAAAGAATACCTTACTAGAAGCCACAGAACAAGAGTCAAACTCTCAGGGCTAACCAGCTCAAGTATACGGCCAGCATTGCTGCAAAAGGTGATGTCAAAGCATCTGGTTCTGAACGGCATGGCACAAGACAAACCAAGGTCCAGGGAGCTGCATCTGGGATACTCTATAACAAAATGCCAAAATGATGAAGCATCTGAAGTCCAATGATGAAAATATTCCTGATGCTATGTGACTGTCCAGAACTGTCTTGGTACAGTGTATTCATGTTTTGAACAAGCTCACTGGGCTTACGGTGCCATTTCTTTTTCTTTTTCCTTAGTCATAAATGAGAGTTTCAGTGCCAGGCAAAAGAGTATCTTGGACACTCCTTACCTCTGCTCTGTGAGCTCACCACCAAAGCCTATATATTGCTTGATGATAGAGGCAGTCCTTTCTATTCTTCAGATATGCATTTAGAAAAGTGATATTTAAGACTGAGAGCCTGGTTTTGGTGGCTTGAATTTACCATCTTTACTGGATGCTGAGTTTGTATGCACTGGACCTTCCTTAAGCACCAAACTCAGTTGACTCTCAGTACTGGAGTCAATGGACTTGGCTCTTGATTGCAAGTCTGATAGACATTTGATCCCACAGGTTTCAGGCGTATATAGACAGCACTAAGAGAAGTAGTGGTTAACATGCACAGCTGGAGGAGTCTTTGCATCTGAAGTGCCTAACAGGACTATGTCCTTTTCTAAGACAAATAAATAAATAATTTGGTATTTCCTCTGTCAGACATGATGCCACGGCAGGAAGGAAACAGTTTGAAGAAGCAGCAAATGGATGTGACCTCAGCCATCCTAAATACAGAGAAAGGAACCTTCAACGGAGCTCTGAGATACTTGCATGTGCCTGAGTGAAATCCCCAAAAAGGCCATGACATTTGTCAAAAATTACCTAATCATTCTAACACCATGGAAGCAAACACATAAAATGCTCTTAAAACAGAGGATTGATGGGGGTAGAGACGAGTTCTTGCTCACTGCCTGTTGAACTCAGAAGGAAATGAGTGGGACCTTAGGGTGGGTTTTCTTATTTCTGGCTATGTGAGGATATGAGCCGAGAGTCATGCAGTCTCAAAGGATGTTGCAATCTGAATTTGTAAGGTGAGGGCCTACATGCTGTATGGAGTGCGGCTCCGTGCAGGTAATGTATAAAAATGTATTTTAAAACCTGCCTTTAGCAGATTTTTAAAAACAGTCTAATATTACATGTATTTTGTGCCTTTTGAGAAAAAGCTATTTTACTAAAATGTAAAATAAGCCACTGTTATCCAAGAATTTCCCAGATTCATATTTCTCACCATTTTACAAAGAAAAACTTTGAAATCCTTCTGAATACCACCCCCCTCAATCCTCTCTCTGACATTCGGAAGGTTAAACGGCACTGTGTAGGACTTCTTGGGAAAAGTTTGATTATAATGCATTATCATAAAGAGCTGTGCCTTGATTGGAGTACAAACCGTTCCATGCTTTACTTTAGATTTATGCAGGCAGAGGGAAAAAGAGATTGCTGGTCCAGATTTGTAGTACTGAGCTTTCATAAAAAGTATATTTATTTCCTCCCATTCTGTAAGTTCCCCCATCTTCAAAGTGTCTGACCAAGTGGGATTTTCTCCCATGAAAGCTCATACGATAAATAAATTTGTTAGTCTTTAAGTGCCATAGGACTCTTTTGTTTACTGAGCTAGACTAACATGGCTGCCCCTTTTGAACTTAATAAAAAGGACATTATCAATAGAATGTTACTGAGTGAATGATCAAATTTTATTTTATTTATTTTTGTTATTACAGCCAGATGTTGCCTCAGGAAGTTGAAACAAGAAGGCAGGAACTGACAGCTTAATAATTAAATTGGGAAAGTTGGCAGGCCTCCTGCTACTTCCTCCATTGCACAGCCTCCATGAAAGTCTACAGTATCCCAGTGGCCCTCTTTCAGAGCTGGCTCATCTGTTAGTGGGTAATGATTTTCCATCAAGGCAACAGCAAAGCACAAGGCCTATTACACAGCTACATAAAGTTAAAAAGACATTATAAATAAAATGTTCATCATGGCTTTTAACAGCATTTCTACACAAGATTGCCTAATGCTGACATGTGTTTATTACACTTAATAATGTTTACATAATTCTTCTTTGAACTCATTATAGCTGTCAAAAATTGGAATGGAATATTTTTTCCCCTGTGTTTATCTCTAGACTCCGCAGTCACTAAACCAAGATAAACTGCAGTGATGAGAGGACAGATTCCTTGTGCAGAGATGGTGGGATGGAAAACCAACAGTAGGTTTTACATACTGCTCTCAGGAATAGTTTGAGCAGCATTATCTCCCATCCCCCTGTTATGCAGCCCCCAAGAGATGAAAAGAATCTTTTGCCTCACAGAAGTTTATTTAAGGCCTCCATCTAAACTGGGCTGAAAACAAGGGGCCTCACTGCAATACAGTCATATAACGCTGTGGCAGCAAAAGGAGTTGTAAGGGCAGTATATTGTCCCATTGAGAGACCCACCTGCTAGAGACTTCATTAAAAGCTATAGAGCTGGTATAACTGACTTACCATCTTCCATTATGTTGGGGAAGTGGCTGTTCCCACAGCCCTCAGAAAGCCAAGCACAAATTAAAATAGCCTAGAAGCTTCTCTAGTTTACACCAGCAGCTGGGCCCAGAATAGGTGGACTTCCTTCCCAACCTCCAGCTCTTCTGTGCTGTGCTTAGGTAAGCCCAGCTGGAATGAGTTACCAGACCTGTTTGGAAAAACAAATTATATACTTATTCCAGCTGAACTTTTCACTTATGTGTCTGGAATGTGCCATTTTGTGGGCAGAAATATGCTGGAGTGTAGAGAAATACAACACTGCTGCATTCCCCAGCAGGTATATTGTCTAGCTCAATCACAACTCCTCTCTGTCCTGCATATTGAAAGGGGAGTAGCATGCTTTTCTGGGTCAGGCCAACTATGCTGGTTAGTGCCAATGTAACCCACATGCCTAAAAAGGAATAATCTCTTTCAAGGGGCCCTTATGGTTGGGTTATGTTGCTGGGCAGATTTTGCAGCCCAGAAACCAGAACCTTCTGGTAAGAGGGTGTGGGAGCATATTGAGGGCGCTCCACAAGTTTTATTGTTATGCTGGAGTTACATGCCCAGAGAGAAACCTGAGAGCAATAGCCCAGAGAGGAGTGGTGATGGAGACCTGCGGAGTCCATGTGGCCAGTGCTTGAATGAGAGGAGCTGAGCTGGGAGAGGACTGCAGGTTTTTTCTCCCTGCTTTGGACTGTTTTACAGGGGAGTTTTCTGTTGTGGACCTGAAAGCTGGATGGCCAGTGACCTGATTGCATGGTGAGGAGAGGGGAGGAAAGGAAGGACTGCATGGATTCCAGCTGAAGATTCCTGCAGCCAGAGAAGATGAGGATTAGTTCTCTTTTGCATTCAAATCTCAAGGACTTAGAAGACTGCAATGGAGATAAGGGTGACTCCACCTGAACATTGGGACTCCTGGGTTTTTTTACTGTTTTGTTTAAATTTATCATGTTTTCTTAGACTAAGGTTTGTTTAGTTAGTTAATAAAGTTCATTGTTATGTTTATGCTGAGTAGTAGTTTAATGTGGGATGGGAACTCTGAGCAGTTCTTGCTGTGAGTCTTGAACAGACTGGATCCTGGCTCTGCAGCTGCTTTCTGCAGAGGTTTCTCGGTTAGGCACAGGAGAGGGGCAAGTGAATGAATCTGAGCCCTCCCTAGCAGGTTACACCAACTCCATGGGCTGAAAGGCCATATTCATGTCCTCAGGTGTTTTCAGGCAGCTTATCGATGGCCATGTTGCCAACTCTCATTATTGTTGACATGAGTCTCACAGTGATTAGTTCCAAAGGGGCAGCTGTGTTAGTCTAGTTTAGCAAAACAAAAAGTCCTTTTAAAGCTCATGCAATAAATAAAGCCATTAGTCTTTAAAAGTGCCACAGGATGCTTTGTTTGTTAAGCTAATGATTGTTTTCCATACAGGGCCCAGCCCCAGTGGGTTTATGGCGAAAGCTTCAAAATGTGACATCAGTGCAGATAAAGGCTCAAAAAGCAGAAAACCAATAAAAAGAACCCCCAATCTATTGTTTTGACAGCATCCTGTGTGTTTTGAACTTTTGAGTCTGGGAACACACTGCTGGATGGGGGCTGCAAAGGGCCATGAAGAGGCCAAAGATGGCTAGCCACGTCCTTTCTTCAAAGGGGCAGCCTTGTTAGTCTAGACCACTGCTCCTGCTAAACTGTGTGCATGTGTGCGCGAACAGGTCATGAAAGCTGTGCACACAGCAAAATAAAAGTGTGCCCAAGAAAATGCAAAAGTGTTAATATTGGTGCTCACAAAAAAATTTTTTTTGCACACGCATGGAAGAGATCCCACTTCATCAGGTGCTTCGAAGCATCGGATGAAGTTAGGGCTACCAGATGCCAGAGCCTGAAAAGCAGGACAGTGAAGTAAGAAAATTGGAGAACACATAGAGAAAATGTAGCTTTAATGGAACATTTTTCTGTTTTTAGGGGGCGCTGGAACGCTTTCCCCTAAAAATAAGATATTCCGTGGCATTCCAGCATACTTTAACCCGTACAAGTAAAAAGCCAGACAAAATCACGTATTTTAAAACGCTTGCCAGACAGAGGATGTGAAGGTAAAAAGGAGGCCGTGAAGAGGAGGACATGTCCTCCTTTTGCCTGACCTCTGGCCACCCTAGATGAAGTGGGACTTTCTCCCACGAAAGCACATGCCAAAGAGGAATTTGTTAATCTTTAGGGGCACAGGACTCCTTGCTGTGTGTGTGTGTGTGTGGTGTTGAAGGGCTCCTGGAGCCTTTCTCCCTGATCCTTTTTGCACCCTCGCAGCGCTGGGAGCCCAGAGGTTTCGGTGGGGAGCCAGGGGGGACGGGGCGGCTGAGGCGGGCCTGCCAGCGCGCGCCCAGAGGCAAACAGCAGCAGCGGCGGGGCGGGGCGGGGCGGGGCGCGCGGGGGTCCTGTGGCTGCTGCGGCAGCTGCGCTGGCTCGAGGCGGGGCGCGCGCTGCTGCCTGGCGCTGCAGCCGGCGTGCCTGCGCCTGGACCCTCGGCTTGCAGGTAAGGGAAGGCGAGCCAGGGCTGGGCGGGGGGGCCGCGGGGTGAGACGCAGGGCTGCAGCTGTGCGCGGTGACCCCGGCTAGGGCCCGGGAGCAGGGGCAGGCTGCTGCAGCCCTTTGCTCCCCGCTGGAGGGAGGCTGAAGGATTATTGCACCAGTTGCTGATGCCCTGACGACAGTGGGTGCGGAGCAAAGTTTGCAGCCCCGCAGCTGCGCCCCTAGGCGCAGAGACAAGGTGGGCGAGGCTGGGAGTGTCTTTCCCTAGGCTAACTTCTGCTGGGGAGAGAGGCGAGGTTTGGGCAGGGTTGCCAGATGTCAGGCAAAAGGAGGACGTGTCCTCCTTTTTACCTTCACGTCCTCCGGCCAGCAGGCGTTTTAAAAAATACATGATTTTGTCTGGCTTTTTACTTACAGGGGTTAAAGTTTGCTGGAATACCCTGTTTTTAGGGGGAAGTGTTCCAGGGCCCCCTTAAAAACAGAAGACTATTATATTAATACTGCATTTTTTCCACGTGTCCTCCTTTTCCTACTTCCCTGTCCTCCTTTCCAGGCTTTGTCATCTACCAGTCTTAGGTTTGGAGCGCCTTTTTTTTTTTTTTTTCCAGGACTGCTGCTAGGTTTAGGGCAGCAGCCCCCCTCTCCCCCCTTTTGTTTGAAGCAGAAGAGCCAGTGTGCAACTCCTTGGCATATAAGGTGGGAAGCTCTGTTGTGCTGTGATTGGTGGGGCAGAAAGGGGGGGGGGGTGTTTTGTTGTTAGTGGCATATGCACCTGATCTCGGAGCCTATCATTTTTTGTCCCTGTGTTCATCTAAAAAGGTTTTATATGAAAAGAAGCTGAGAAATGAGATTGTCCGGTTAGGTAGACTCTTCCCCAGGTTTTGCTTTGGCTCATTGGAAACATGTAGGTGAACTTCTTGGGAGATGAAACACAGCAGGGTGCTGCATGTGTGCAGTTTTGAGGGGAAAGGGGTGGCAATCACTGTGTTTACGAAGCCATGTGTTTGTGTGTCAGAGCCTAACGAAGAGTAAGACAGTTGGAGTTGAAGCAGAATCGATCAAACGATGAAAAAGTTTAACCAGACCAAAAGAAAATAAAATCCTAAGCCCAAGGGCACTGTTGCAGTTGCATGTTTAGCTATAAATATGTTTATGCTATAAACAGGCAACTCTGCTTGTGGGGAAGTTGCAATTTATGCTGGAGAGAGAGGAGGAGCAGCAGTAACCAAATAAAATAAATACCCCTCCGCACCCCATATGCTTAGCTAGTTGTTATAATAGTCTGCATTTTGTGAAAGAGATGTTAGCATTGAAACTTGGAGAATACCAGAGATACACTGCAGTGGTAATTAGTCTGATTATTTTGCAGAGCTACTGTATTTGAGAGAGGGGTAGTGAAGCAGATTTGTAAACCTTCTGTTGTTTTATTGCTGAGTTTAGATAATCCAACCCTTTGATAAGTGTTACACCTATTCCTAAATTACTTCTGATGGTCAGGACAGAAGTGAAAGTGTTTCTGCATACCTAAGAAATAGCTAAAATTAAGTTTTAAATGAAGCTTTAAACAGAATTAAATGGGTTGTGTAACTGCTGAATGGTATTAAAGTACTATCAAGACTATAAAATAGCCAGACAAAAACAAACAAACAAAAATTGTAACAAGAAAATGATGGTTTTACAAGAACTCCAGTAATGAACCCATAACAATTGATGGTGAGATGCAGTAATTATTTTGGTATTTACACCATTAACTATTGTAATTTAACGTTAATGCCTTGGTGTTTTATTCCTTCTCATTTGCAGACAAAAGCACATCTGAGACATCATCAGGGAGTAATTTGATAATAAAGTCATGAATAGAAAACACTAAACTATGCTCAGAACTCTGACAACATTAAGCGTGGGGCAAACTAACCTCATTTGCTGTTTATTTGTCTTTTATAATTCTGTTTACCATCATTTGCATAAATGAATAACTAAATTACATACCACATCCTTTTTGGTGAAAAAATACTTGATGTTCACACTTGCTCAGAAATTAAGAGTTATTAGCAATGTTAGCTATAGAAGTGAGCTAAAGTATAATAAATGTGTAGTTTTAGGGATTGTACATTTTGTAGAGTGACTTTTGTGTGCAAATATTTACACTGGAAATTGTTTCCTTTAACCAGCCGCTTATTTTATCCTCACTAATTTGGAATAATGCCTTATTCAAATAAAACTAATAAATGGACATCATATAGTTTTCTGAACAAGGAAAACTGCCATTCAACTAATTTTACAGGGGAAAAAGTAGTTTGACAGTTAGCTCTGCTTTTACTTCACTTAGTTTTCTGCCTTTTGGGTACTGCTCCCAATTAATCATGGAACGTTCCCTGAAGCTGATTCCCTTCTTTCAATGGGATCTCTTGGGTGAATAAGGTCTATTCACATAAGGTCTGTAGGATGAAGTCCACTATCTGTAACACAGAAATTTATTTAGGAAGTGTATTATCTAAAGGTTCGGCAGTATTTGTATTTTTCTAATTTCAGGGCTCTATGCTAGGATGTGAAAATGTTGTGATTACTTACACACCTAAAATATTAGTGTCTTAGTTGTGGTTTGGGGTTTTTTTTGTTGGTTTTTTTTTTGATCGGGGTGAAATCCTGCTCCCTGACGTCAATAGCAAAGATCCCATTGACTTCAGGGTAGGGATTTCATCCTGGGTTGAAATACACTTTATAGGAACCATTTATAAAATTTGATCAAATACAGCTCTTGCTAAAATATAAAATGCAGTTATCCATACTATGGTATTTGTTTAATCTGTGATATTTTATTTATTTCTCATTTTAAAAAAAACTGTAAATTATTGTAACTAATTCTGAAAGGAAGACGCTTGTAATCAAGGTAAGGGAGACCTGTTTTAGTATCAACTCAAAACCTTTTTATGCTGGGAGGAGTGTGTTGGGTTCAGGGAATTTAGTATAATAGAGTATGGTTGATACCTAAAAGGGAGTAAAAGTCAATGAGGCTGCTTGGAAGTAAAAGAGCTACTCATGAAAGGGTTTGCAAGAACATGCTTACTAGAAAGAACATAATGCCAATATATTAGCCATTGAGACCATTTGTGGAAGGACTTGTTTACATAGGAAATTTATACCACTTTGGCTAAGGTGTCAATATAAACCAGTGCAGTTATACTGTATAATTGTCAGTAATCTTACTGGAGTATAAGAGGGTCTTCACTTACTTTGCTTGCGCAGAGATTTAAGCTAAAGTGGAAAAAGGCCACTCTAATTCTGGAATAAGAATGTCCACATGGGGTTTATAACTGGTAGAGTGATGTTGATTAACTAATACACTGGTTTATGCTGGTACAATTGTAGCAATTTAACTGGTAATGCTTTGCTGTACCAGATCCAACATGTACTGATCTGATAGCCACAAAACGCTTATTCCTCAGGGACTTAAGTGGGCAAAAGTGCCAGTGAAGTCAATTTTGCCTGAATAAGAACTGCAAGAATGGATCCATGGATGACAAAAAGTGTTTGCATTAAAGTGTTAGGCATGAAAATCAGGTATATGATAAATTGTGTAATGTGAACCAGATTCTCTTTACATCAGATTAAACCCCCTTTACACTGACCTGCTAATATATAAGAATCTGAAAGTGGGTATGACATCTATGAACTATTTATACTGCCAAAGCATTACAAAGCAGCCTTAGTATAAATAAGAATTGCATCCTATTGATATTAGAGAATAAAATAAATGTAAGAAAGGTTCATCGCTTGCTTTGCTTTCCTCCTGGTGGTGAGACGAGGTGGATGAGCTAGTATCTTTAGTGGGCCAATTTCTGTAAGCTTTCAACTTCATAGAGCTCTTCTTCGGGTCTGGACAGGTACTGATGTCACACAGAGGAGGCAGAACAGATTGTTTAGTGTGAGTAGATAACACACATTTCAAGGGCCCAGTCAAGGTGAAGTGGCCTTTTAACGCCTCTCCAGACATTGAGGGGATTGTAAAATTACAGACTGTTATATGTTTGATGATGAGGACTGAGAGGTCAGATACAGAGTGATTGCTTTATGAGAAGTATTTACCTGTAGGTGATACATTTTGAGTTTGAGAGTATAATGATTGTCTGATTTCACCCATAGAGCTGTTGGGAGGGCATTTAGGGCTCTGTTTGAGGTATGCCGCACCTTGTGATGGGATGTGTAATGGATCTTGAAAGGTGTGTTGTGTGGGGTGTTGATCATTGTAGATCTTTAATATCCTGCGACCAGCACGGCTGCAACAGCATTCGTCTTACTGGTGTCGCTCTTGATTTCCATGGAATCACATGAGTGCAATGAGAATAATTTGGAAATAAATCAGGCCCATAGTAGTAATTACATTTCATATATGAAATGTAAATATTTCCTAGATTACAAGGGTCTAATTCTTCATTACCTTGCACCCCATTTACACCTGGAGAATCAGAACCATAAAGCAGTGGCTCCCAACCTTTTCAGTAGCATGGCACACTTCAATGAGACAGACAATTCCATGGCACATCCACTTTTTTCAGCTGAATTGATTGTTCATAAACATCACATTTACTTACATTTATTATGGTTATGGTCTTACTAGAGAGGTTTGCAACGCAGTGCATACAACAAGCCAAAGAAGGATGAGATGAATTAGTGTTTCAAAGCCACCCCACATAACCTCAATTTTGCCCTTTGGCCACCTGCATTTACTATGTAAATGTCTTAGAATTGAAAGACTGATACGTTGCTTTTAATTTGATGATTGTTTCATCTTAAACAATATTCTATCCAACTAAAATTACAACTCATAAAACTCGTGAACAATGTTTGTTTTACATTAATTTTCATCACCTTTGTGCCAAATTTCGTGGCACACTTGTCTAATTCTCACAGCACAGCAGTGTGCCACAACATACTGGTTAAAAACCACTGCTGTAAAGAATTAAAAGGCCAGTTTCACATGTGGTTCAGGAATATGGGAAGTGCCTTACTGAATGAGAACAGGTGGTTCATCTAGTTCAGTATTCTCTTTCTCATGCAGGAGGATGTCCTGTGATGGACCGTTTTGGAGTAATATAAGCATAGGAGAAATTTCTTTGTAGACCCTTTCATTTGGTAGCTAGCTTATTCCTTGAAGCATGTAGGTTTGCTTCCCATTTAAAAGAATATTTGTTCACACTAGCTACACAGTGTCTTCTTTTCTGAATCCCAGTAAACTTTTGGTCTCTTGGGACAATGAGTTCCTTAAATTACTTGTATTTAATTTCTTGCCTTTCTGTGTTTGATTTCGTGCCTTTCAGTTTTATTGAATGTCGTTTCTCCTGCACTTTTTTTAATTAAGAGACAGGATGCATCTGAATCTTTTAGCAGACAACATTATATTGGTGACCGGGACAAGCTTTCAGCTTCACAGAGCTCTTCTTCAGGTCCAGGGATGATACTGAGTGGAACAGATTGCTGGGGGATTGGACTAGATATTTCCTGAAGTCTCTTTCAGTCATCATTTTCTGGCGTTCTATGAACGCCCTATTGCAGAGATTTGCAAACCATGTCTTGTGAACCCCCCAGTGGTCAGTGAACTTTGCTCAGGTGGTCTTTGGAAAGGCTGTGGCTGTGCGTAATGGCTGCTCCACTCCTCCCTACCCCACTGTTCTCCTACCATATGGGTCCAGCAGTGCTTGCCCTGGTCCCAGTGTTTCCCACACCCCTCTCCTATGTGATGTGGGCCCTTTTGGAAAGATCATTAAGTGATCTGCTGAAACGCTCAGCAATTTCCACAATGTGGTTTGTGGAAAAAAAATTTGAGAACTACTGCCCTAATGTATTACAAAATCATTGAATTATTATAGTAAACACAGGTATATGCCATGTATAAAAACAAACAGTATTATTTAAATGTGTAAGTGAAATTGAAAAAAGGTACTTATTTAATTTCAATTTTTTTTTTAATTAAACCTTCTCTACTATGGAGCTCAATGCTTAGAAGTCGTGAAGTGTTAGCAAAGTGTCAGTGAAATTATCTCTTTCCTTCAAAGCAATGTGTAATATTCATTTTGCTACATTAGTTGGAACCCCTTAGAAGTTGAAGGGACATTTACGTTTTCATTCATTACAGTTCACAGTTAACTTAATATTCGAAGTAGACAGGCAAACTGGAAGAACATTGAACAGTGTTAGCAGATGCAGCAATAAAAAAAGAGAATGATATATTAGAAACAAGCCAAATGGTTGTGCAGTACAGCAAAGAGTCTTTTGTAGAATACATACGGCAATAAGCATTTATTGTTTTGAAGGAAAAATTTAATGAAAACAAAATTAAGTTTTATCTTTGTTGTTTTGGTTGTTGAAGTAATAGGTTTGTCTGTGAGTTATCAGTCTTGTTTCTATCAAGTTAAATTTTCTGTGCCACTGAGATCTTTGAATCATGTTACAGTTTTGATGAGTTTAATATTGACCCATGCTTTGTGCAGGTATATATTTTTTCTGGTTTTTAATAAATGGGTATGGTATGAGTATACAACATTCATACTCAAATTTGTTTTTATCAAGCTGTCTGTGTTCCAAGTAGATTGCACAACTCTGTGTACTCCATTTTCCAGAATGGCACAATAACATCCATAGCGTCTAGAAAAAAGTGTGTGTGTGTAATTTTAAAATTATATATGAAGAAAATATATACATATAAAAGTGTATTTCTGTTGCTGTATAAACAGACCACACCAGAAACATACTCAGGTCCCAGTACTGCAAATCTATCAGCGGTGCTTTACTTTGTGTCCCATGGAAAATAGGAGTACTCAGAGTGGTAAACTGCATTTGTACCTTTTGCAGGATAGGGACCAAAATCTATTCTTTGGCTGCATAGGTTTATTTAATTGCAAGTTTCCTTCACAGGTCATGGTTATGACTTAATTTACTAAGTGTTTATACATCCATGGAAATAGTTAGAAATTAGATTAGGCTACTGGCTGCCTCTGGACAAGATTAAAATAACTTAGTTATAATTTAATATTGACATGTTGAAGGCACACATGAAAAGGATATGTGTTAATTCAATGTCTTTATTTTTTTTTTTTTCCCAATTTCTGATTTTGGCTGTTGCAGTGCTACATGTAATATCCATATAAAGTGCCTGTTCTGTGAATTAAATTGACCTATTAGAGTGAGTTTTTGATGATAGTGAGTGGCAAAAAATAAATGGAATGGGCAGAGAAAAGAGAAGAAGCAAAAAAATTAAATACAAATGTCAGACGGATAGAGACACTTTAGCTTTTGGTATCATTGTAAGAGCTATATGCAGTCAGTGAATTCTGTTTTTATATATTTTCACTGCATCTACAATATAATTGACATCTAAATATTTTGTTACGTTGCTCAAAATTTCTTTCTTGAAGGTGTGTGTGTCTGTATTATGCAAAGATCTTATCAGTGTGTATATCTACACTGTGGAGTCTAGATGCAGACATGTACTACCTCCTCTGTTCTTTAGTGGAATCCCACATGTATTATAGGGAGGGGTAGTGAACCTAAATAACAGAATCCCCCTTCTCCAGACCCTGCAGGAAAGCCCTGTTTGGAAACTCCATGCAGTTGTGATTCCTTGAGTTTTGGGGCATTGCTTAGACAGGTGTAACATAACCACTCCTTGCTGCAGCAATTCTCAGTCAAGTCACAGGAGACAGGTTACAAATAAATGTGTACATTAATGCTAATCAAATCAGTGTTCACATATGGAGAATGTCATGTTTTGTGGTTCCTGTGGATCTCATAGATAGTAAGGTTACTCTGTGCCTTGTACTGCTAGATAGGAGACTCTGCTGTTTATCCAAGGTACGTGCTCTGGAGCTTTCTTCTTTTCCTATCTCTAGTCCACCCTCCTTTGCCCTCCCTCCTTCCTGCCCAACAGATGAACATGTTTCTCTTGTCTCTAGAGTCCCTGTAGTTCTCTGACTCAGTGGGCTCAACCTTTTGTGGATTATGACGCGTTCGGCAGCCTGCACAGCCCTACAGGACACGCCAGCCCACCCTTCAAGCTGAATGCAGCCTCCCTCACTTTCTGTGACACTTACTGCTATTTGGTGGCACAGTAATGTGTCCTAATACAGTGGTTGAGAACTGCTGCTCTGACTATTCAGTTGACCTATGGAGGCTACTGAATCAGAATCCAATTCAACCAATTCCTTCATGTTGCAATAACTTAGAAACGCCCATTTGTGTTCTTGCAGGAGGTTATGATTTAGTGGCTAATAATAGCTCTGTGTACATGTATCTATATCCATATTTATGTCTATATCTGTCAGCTTTATAACATTATAGATTATTTTGGAATTTTAGTTAACCAAACAAAAAAAATTTCAGCAGCAGCTAATTAAAACGTTTACTTTTTAGGTTTTCCCTTCAGAGATCAAAGAAAAGTTGAAGGAAGTTGCATATTATGACTTTTATTCTTTGAGGTCAAATGCAGGAAGTTAAAGGCAACATTCAGAACCACATTGATTTTCTTTTGAGTCTGCATATTTCTTCACTTCGGTGTTAAGAACAATGTCCCATAGAGATCTGTGCTTGCGTACAAAGTTTCTTGCCTTGGATGCTTGTACGCGGATCCTGTTGACTTCACTGGAAGTTAAACGTCCATATGTTTGGCTGTAGAATGTCTTCATGAGTTAGAGATGATGAGCAAATAGATAAGCAGCAAGAATAATGAACATTATTATAGTTATAAAAAGAAGTATCTGGATCATTGAGGTAGTATGTACTACATATACGGTCCATTATACAAAGATTCTGCAACACAGGGCAATCAGGCTGTCTTAGGGATTCTGGGGCCCAGGGTTAAAGTCAAGGATGCCCCCCACCACCACATGTAGGGCACCATCCTTGAATTTTGCCCCACTTCCTGGCCTCTCTGGGGCCCCCACCAGCCTTCTGGCCCTCCATTGGGACCTCCCAGAACCCTTACCGGCCCTGCTGGTCCCCTTTCCAGCTCTTTCAGCATGAGCGCCACAGCTGCTGGGCTTTGCTGGGGCCGCCTCTTGCTCCACACCCCTCCCCCATCCACTGCCAGGGTTGCCGCTGGCTCCTTGGTCCTCCCCTCCCGCCTGGCTTTAGGCCTCACGGCCCCCCACTGGGGCTGCCGCTGGGTCCCCACCCACCCCACTGGGCTTAACCAGGGCCTCCACTGGCCTCCTGGCTGCTGCCTGGGCTGCCACCAGGTCCACAACCCCTCTGCCAGGCTTTGCTGGTACCTGGGCCTCACAGAGGTGGCAGGGCCCCTCTCCCCTGTGGGGCCGTGGGCAGCTGCCCACCTGCTAAACTGCCTATGAGGGCAATATGCAGTGCTCCTGGGTAATGAGAGTGATTTTCTTAGTCTTTGCATGTAAGTCGATATAAAATATGTGTAAATGGGGGTGAGGAATGCACCTGCAATCAAAAGATGTGATACTGTACAGAATCACTGAAGCATAGGTTAAGTATGGTTTGGGATGAAAGGTTAGGAATCCAGCTCAGCTTTTCAAAAAAAGGAGTTTGTCACTCTCGCCTGATTACACTGTAACAAGATGCCATTCATGAGAGGCTGTCATTCTAGCCTGATAAATCTGTGCAAAGTTCCTCATTGTCTGTCTGTGGATGAGATCTTGCCTGGCCTTTCTGAGAGTGTAGACTGGGCCCAAAAGAGGGCTCAAGGATGCTTTCCAACACCCGTTCCTTCCCTTGCATGCTCTTCATAAGGGATAGACGTCACTCTGGACTAAAGCATGCACATGCTGGGGGGCGGGGGGGTGCTGACAGGGGCGTGGGGCCCCCAGTGCTGGGGGCACAAAATGCTAGGGTGGGGAGAGCCAGTTCCTCCACTCCCAGGGACGCAGGGTTGAGGGGAAGAGCAAGCTTCCCTAGCCATCAAATGCACAGAAATTACCTCTCCAGAAGTGGCCAAGTATTTGTTCCTGTGCATGCCCCTGACTCTGGGAGAGGTGGAAGCTTCAGCTTCTGCTCTACTGAATTGGTTCATTAAATGTGACTGCCACATAAAGGGAAGCACATTGCAACCCGTACTGGATTGTAGTAGTGGGCATGCTCTTTATGTGCATGGGGAAAGCTGACTCTTGGTGCTTTGGGAGGTAGGGGGATTGGGAAGAGGGAGGAGGCTGAAATTTCTGCACTGTCCCTTACAATGAGCTGTGGTTCTTTAAAATTATCATTATTCTTAATGTGTTATAGAACACTGCCAACCCCAGATATTCAAAATCATGAGTCAGGAGGCCCACAAAATCATGAGACTGTGAAAATCACAGAATTTAAGAGACGTGAGTTCTTTTTAGTTGCTTTCTGGCTTTTGAGCCTTTACTCTTTGAATCACATTTTCAAGTTTTTCTCCACAGTCAAGGAAGCTAGAAATGTAGCTTTTTTTCTTTTCAGATAAAAGCAGAAGTTTCATGTAGTTGCAAAACTAGTGGAGCTGATGCTTTGAGAGACACCAAATACAGCTAGATTTATAATAAAATCATGGGAATTGGCATCACTTATTCTAGCCAGATTGAGAGTCTTTCTGGGTTACAGTTTCTTTGCTGGTTATTGTTGAACCTGGTGCTTGTTGATGTAAGTAAATAGAATATCAGTGATGTATGTGTCCTGGCATGTTTTGTGGTATGTCAATAGAGAAATGTTATCAAGGCAAACTTGTCTGTCTCAAGAGGTGGGCTGATGGGGGAGCACTTTCTTTGTCTGACGCTCATCTTATTTTCTCAGAAAAAGCTATTTAAGAGAAGAGCGATACAAATTGCATTTGTACATGTAGTTGCTAAATGCTTGGTCAAGTCTGACTGAACTGAAGCAGATGTGTGAGGATGCTGGCACAGCCAGGCGTTGGAGACTAAAGACGGAGACTTTACAGTTTTATTTACTTTTAGTCCACTTGACCAGTCTGTTGGCTGAGTCAATAAAACATCAGTGGATTCATATACATTGTTTGACTTCATTTGTTAAAGAGTGAAATTCTTTTGTATCCTCGATTCTACTGACAGGTACCTTGAAATTCAGCTTCAGCTGTGGGGAAGCCAGCATGTGTTGTTGTGGATTTTGATGATGATTGATGTGCATTAAAGATTTCCTGTGGGATTCACAGGGATGATGCCACATACAGCAGCCTTTTCTCTAGCTTGCTTCCTCCAAAACTGCAAAGGTTAAATTATCTGGATATTTGCAGAGAGTATTGAGGTCAGAAAGGAGGGGAGCAAACGGGTAATATTGAGCTCTTCATTTACTTTTACTATAGATGAGCAGGAAGTGATTAAAATCTCTGCCGTATTGCACTGAAGTTGTACTCTAACAGCTCTTTCCTTTTCCAGGATTTTAAACTCTCCCAGGTACAAGATGGTAATTTCAGAGTCAGCTTTCCAATGACTTGTGTTCAGTTCCCTGGTGTAAAGGTATAGATAAGAGTAAGTTAAAATTTATTTTCAAAATACACTGGAAAGAATTACAGTTGTTATTGGTGATATACCTTCTGCAAGGCAGCTTTTTGTATGTTTCTCCCTCTAGAGCCACTCTATCCAGGAAATCTGAAGGAGTGGATCCATTTTGAAGAGGTAGCAAAAAGTTAACAGAAAGAATGCTGCATGGGAAAAACACCAAGACAAGCTACATCAGCTCAGCTCTCTAAAAGCAGAGGGTCTCACTGTTGGTTTGTATTCACTTTTAAATACTTTACTTTGAAAAGCAATAGGAAATAGTTGCTTTGGATGTTGATGTGTGCTTTTTCCCTAGTGATAAAAATAGGGTTGAAATAACTACACATTTAATAGCTGCTAATTTCACTGGAAATATAAGAAACATTTCTGAATGTAAGGAATTAAGAAGAACTCTTAAGTTCCTACTACACACGAAGGGCAACTTCCCCTCACCTATGCAAAACCCATGGGACTTATGTAATGGTTGCGAGGAGGGGACAGAATTCTCTCACCTCAAACCAGATCCAGTGAACAGAACAGTGAATAGCTCTATAGCTATTGGCTGTGGTTCTCTTTTACTTCTACTCATGTTTTCTGCCTAGGGAAACAGAGCCGTTTGTAGATCTATTGGCCACTGTCCCTGCCACTCCTCTTCCCCATCCATGAATCTTCGTGGTGGGCAGGGCTGGGGAGGCCCCTTTTTGTGGCCTGACTGTGGACAATGGAACTGTATTTCTGCTCCTTTGAGACTTGCCTGACAGTGCAGTTATGAGTAGGGACAGAAAGTGGTTTGCCCAAAGATCTCTGTTCTGCCTTGGTGTTCTGATGATTGATGGAAAGAAGAGAGTAGGGAGCCTTCTCTGCCTTGCTTTGGAAGGTGGGTGGAATTACTTGGGGCTGGGGGGCAGACTTTGCTAATGTTTTAGCTCGGGCAAGCCCCCCCACCCCCAAGGGAAGATGGTCTAGGGTTGAGAATACGCCTCCAGGCTGTTTAGGGAATGTTGCACATTCAGTAGAACATGCCAGCTGGCAGTGAGTAAGGAGTGTATGTTGATCCTGTTCACGAGAGTCAAAACATGCTCCCTACTCTGTTTTTTGACAGCTTTGCACTGACAGTGTGTGTCAAGTGCCAGTAGCATGTCCTTTCTTCCATGTAAGTGTGTCATAAGGGCATGGTTTAGCTTAAGTAAAAACAGTAGTTTTACATGCTTCTGTTTTTTCTGTTCGATCATATAACATATGAATGGAAATAGATCTCTGGCTTTCAAAAATCAAAGTCTTCCTGAAACATCTGTGGTGTTACTTCCACAGGAGGTGGGGGGAACCAAACCAAACCAAAGTTATTTGATGTGTATAAAAATGGCCCATGTGCTCTATGGCATGTTTTGGACCTAAATTTTGAAAGATTCCTGGGTTTCGCAACCTGCTGGTAAAAGTTCTCTGGCAGCTTCAGTGACATTCAAAAATGTAGGCTTTATTGAATTAAATCTGAAGCTGAATAATACAGTTAGTACCATAGCCTCAGTCATTTTTATATTAAATTCATTTTATTTTCCCCTGTACCAACAATTTCAATTTTCAATGTGCCACAGAAACCTTTATTAAGAATGCCTGATGGTGCTGTAGCATGTGTCAAGGGTGGAAGTTGGAGGATTTGGAAGCTGGAGAGTAACATTATCTGGATACACCTAAAAAAACTTACAGTAAAATAGTTAACTGGGTTAAATAATGTAATATTTGGAGGAGTGTTGTAATCATGTCAGTCCCAGGATATGAGTGAGATGAGGCCAGTGGGTGGTAATATCTTTTATTGGAACAACTTGTGATGGTGGAAAGGACAAGCTTTTGAGTTACACAGAGCTGTTCAGGACTGGAAAATTTTGTCTAGACATGAAGAAGAGTTCTCTGTAGCTTGTAGAGTTCTCAGAAGCTTGTCTCTTCCACCAACAGAAGTTGGTCCAATATAAGATTTTACCTCCCCCATCGTCATAGTTAATGACCATCTTTAGTTTTCATAGTTAACATCCCTTTGTAATGAAGGAGGCGGGTCATGCCTGTGAATTGCTTTTTTAGGCTTTCTGCAGACTCCAGAACCCAGCACTGCATCGTTATCTGCTGAATTCTTATTTTCAGTGCTGTTTTCACAACCATAAGCATCAGAATCACAAAACATTCTAATTTTCAGAAGCAAAATGTGAGCACTTTTTAGTATAGGAGATGATTTCCACAGCTGTGGAATCATGGAGTGCATGGGGCTCTGTTTATGAGCTTCACTTTTAGGATTTTCTATTAGTGCACATGAATTAAAAAAGGCTAGAATAAGAAAACCCCTCTAGTTATGAAATGAAAGCGTATTTAAAAGTCAGAACAGATTTGTTTTTAAGGCTTGGGGGAGGTTATGCACAGATTTTTGCAGTATGAAAATTAGAAACATTTTTACTGAATCTAGTCCTAACATCAACATGTTAAGCACATTTTAATGATTTATAATTGCACTCAGTGATTCACCTGCTAATTGAATACTCTGTGTCTGGTCAGAAGACAATCATCCCCTTTCAGTTTCCTATTTTCTAAGAAACTGTTGAATGGTCTGGCATTGATAAAAGGCTAAAATAAAATCAGTGGTGCATTTGTTGATGAGCGATTTATTCATCTTGTGTGATTATCTTGCCATTTAGAACCAAATATTGCAAATAAGTTTAGCTGGATCCTTATAAATGGTCAGGTTCCAAAGGGGTAGTCATTTTCATCTAGTTCAGCAAAACAAACAAGGAGTGTGGTGGGACTTTTAAAGATTAACAAACTTATTTATTGCATGAGCTTTCATGGGAGAAAATCCCACTTTGTCAGATGCTTGAAAATGAGGAGCTTACAGAATGGGAGCAAAATAAATGCAGGGAAGTGTAAGTCATAAGAACTGGTCAGACCGTAACGACAAATCAAAGTAGTTAGGATTCAAACAGTGGAGTACAGCAATTAACAGGAAGATGGGTGGGGGACAAGGGGAGCAAAATTACCTGTTGTAATTGGAAATGCTCAGTGAGCTGTAACACACTGGAATGTAGGATTCCTGAGAATTTGGATCCAAAGTGGCAGCTGTGGTGGTCTAGTTCAGTAAAACAAACTACCTTCAAGTCAGCAGCACTGCTATGGGTACCCACATGGTCCCACAACCTGCCAACATTTTTATGGCCAACGTAGAATGACATTTCCTCAGATCTCATCCGAAAGCACGTCTCCTTTACTTATGCTACATTGATGACATCTTCTTCATCTGGACCCACAGTAGGGATGACCTTGAAGATTTCCACAGAGATTTTAACAGTTTCCATTCCACTATTAAACTTAACTTGGAACATTGTGCACAGGAGATCCAGTTTCTGAACACTACAGTACAAATTAAGGATGGACACATAAGCACCACTCTGTACTGAAAACCTACTGATCAGTATAGTTACCTACATTCCTCGAGCTTTCATCCAAAACACATCACACAACCCATTATCTACAAGCCCTAAGATATAACTGTATTTGCTCTGACCCCTCAGATAGAGACAAACACCTTCAGGATCTCTATCAAGCATTCTTAAAACTACAGTACCCAGCTGCGGAAGTGAAGAAGCAGATTGACAGAGCCTGGCGGGTACCCCAAAGTCAGCTGCTACAGGAGAAGCCCAAGAAAGAGCCACTGCTCATCACCTACAATCCCAAAGTCAGACCTCTACAGCATGTCCTCGGGTATCTACAGCCTATTCTATAGGACGATCCCTCACTCTCTCAAGCCTTGGGAGACAGACTTTTCCTTTCTTACTGATAGCTCCCAGACCGTAAGCAGATACTTACCAGCAACTAAAGACCTAACAACAGAACCATTATGGCAGGTACATATCCCTGCGACAAACCATGCTGCCGACTTTGCCCACATATCTGCATAAGAGATGCTATTACAGGACCTAATAAACCAGCTACTCCATCAAAGGCTCATTTACCTGCTCATCCACCAATGAGTTTTATGCCATCATGTGCCAGAAATGCCCCTCTGCCTTATATATTGAACAAACAGGACAGTCTCTGTGCAAAAGAATAAATGGGAGCAAATCTGACATCAGAAATCACAACATTCTAAAACCAGTGAGTGAACATTTCAATCCTCCTGGTCACTCAATTAATGATTTACTAATTGTGGTGCTCAGACAAATGAATACCAGATAAAGGCTTCAAAGAGAAGCTGGAGAGATCAAATTTATTTGCAAATTTGATAGCATTGCTTCAGGGCTTAGTAGGGACTTTGGATTTTTCTGTCATTACAACAGGTTATCTGACCTCATCTTCCTCTATATGCTGTTCTCAGTGTTTGAATCTTAACAGCAGCTTTGATTTGCTGCTACAATGTGACCTGATCCCATGACTTACACCTCTCTTCATTTATTTCCTCCCATTCTGTAAGTTCCCTCATCTTCAAAGTATCTGACAGAGTGGGATTTTCTCCCATAAAAGCTTATGCATTAAATAAATCTGTTATTCTTTAAGTGCCACAGGACTCCCCCCCACCCCAAGAATTCTGAGTGATGGAAACCGCTTCTACAATGCTTTATTTTTTGTTTTTTAAGCTGACATAAAACAATGAATAGGCTAAGGGAAACTTTAATCCTTAGAATTATAGTAGGATATTTTTTGAATTTAAGTGACTTTAGGGCAGATCCTCAATAGCATCTAGGCACTTATTTCCCATTGAAGTTAAAATCAAATGTGTTTGAGGTTCTGGGCCGTTGTCTGCAGATGTGTGTAGTTCAGTAAAACTACATTAAATTTGAATGAAGCTGTTAACGGACTTCTGTATTTATGTTGTGGAAAACTTTTTGTTACAAAGGAGTCTTGTAATCTTTTTTTGATCAGGTCCCTTCATTGTTTGCGGTAGTTCTTGGTACATGGCAGGGGATTCTCTGGCTACAGAAGTGCCTTTTTTTTTTTTTTTTTGTGTCCAGTCAGATTTGGATAAGTCATAAATAGTTAAAAAAAAAAATCAATTCTTTTTTTCTTCCACTTGTGTTCTTTGGGCAAATTTTGGCAGCATTCCAGAGTCATGGAGAATTCCAAAGCTGCTGATACATGGCTTCTAAAATAGCAGATGCTGTACCCAGTGCCCCTCCCTCCTTGTAAACTTTGGACCAATTATATGGGCCACTTACTACCTATTCCTCCCAAGGCCCCACACCAGACTTGGCAGATGGGGCTGCTCTGGGTTTCCCCAGCTGCTGCCAGACCCTTGTACGTGAACCCAGCAATTTATCTTTCACTTTGGCAAGCTCCCTTCTCCTGCTGCTAGCTGATGTTACTAGCATGGTACCGATCTGTGCAACAATGCTGAAGGGTCAGACGCTGGTGATGATGTGTAGTTAGGAAGGGGAGGAGGGACTGTCACAGTTGTAAATAATAGATTTTATATATATATATAAAGCATCTGAGGAAGTGGGATCTTCTCCCACGAAAGCTCATGCAAAAAATAAATCTGTTAGTCTTAAAGTGCCACACAACTCCTTGTTGTAAATAATAGAGTTTGAGTTTACCATGTTTTGAGAAACAATCTAGGAAATAATACAAAAAATATATATTTAAGAAACCTTGTTTAGGTTGCAAAGTCAAGCACTCAGTAGTTAAGAAATGTCAGATTAATGTTGGCCTCTACAACCTCTTCTCCCGTGTCTTGTGATTCTTAATTATGTAATCCGATACTGTTGTTTCCACATGACCCCTGCTGATTTCATTGCACAGGATGGTTTCATGGAGGGGCAGAGTTAAGCTTGCATGAGCAGCTGTAAATCCGGCATTTTCTAATCAGCCCAGGAGAGAAATCTTGGTTTTCACCTCCTTAGGCTGTATCTGCCACTCCAACAAATGTTTTCATTCAAGAATTTTTTTTGCCTTGTTTTTTGTCCCTTTGATGCCTGCTGCCTGTCTGGTTTTTTTCATTTTAGAATGACAGCTCTTTGAACCATGCACCAAGCCTTCATCGGTGTACAATAAAAATGGAACACCCCTAAAGAAAACCTAGTAACTGCAAGAGATGACTCAGTAAATGCTTGGTAAAGGAGGCTCTTTACCTCTGATTTAATATTGAATTTAGCATTATGTTTTTATTATTATTACCCCACACACCTGTAGTGTATCTAGGCATCCATACATGGCTTGGAACAGTAGGTGCTTTTAATATGAGAAACAAACATGAATTCTTCTCTTGCTTTAAAGTTTTTAATTTGATCAATTAGCAAGGAGTTAAATCAGTGGGAAGGCCTGGGCAAAGGGACTTTTTCCTAGAAATGACCAGGTTTGTTCTCAATTATGTTTCTAGAAAGCATGAATTCTACAGGCAAAGGGATACTCTCATAAATGCCCTGCCTCCAGCAACCTACAAACTTCAAGCTTGAAGAACTGACTTCAATTATCCTGTATTGAGGTTAGCTCAGTGGTTGTCAAACTTGGAGTTGGGACCTATTACTGGGTTGCAGACCCTCAAGCACTGGGTCATGGCATGCCTTGCTGCTTCCGTCAGAAGAGTGGAATGCATTGCTCAAAGATGTAGTTGTTGAGTTGTGGGCATAAATGATTTTTTACAGCTGGATTCCAAGGAAAAAAGTTTGACAACCACTGGATTAGATCATATGGTGAGTTGGAGGTGGTGACGTGGTCCTTCAGGTGAAACTGTCTAGGCACTTAGGGTCTTGTATGATGTGATTGGTATCTTTTAAATTTTACTTAGAAATTGAGTGGCCACCTGTGAAGAATACAGTGCACAGCTAAGTTGTGATCTCATGCAGATGGCTGAATTCTAGACCAGTCACCGTTTCTGGGTATGTTTCACACATAAAGTCCCAATCTGTATGCAGAGATTATACAAAGACGTGTGACCAAAGTGAATTCTTTATTTGGTAAGAAACTGCACGGTGCTCTTTCAAGAATAAGTGAAAGAATAATTTTTCTCGAAGACTTATGAAACCTATTGAGTATACTGTAGCGAGCAGTCGAGTAAGATTGAGATGCAGACCACTTTTGCAAACAAGGAGTCTGGTGGCACTTTTAGAGATGAACAAATTTATTTATTGTGTGAACTTTTGTTGGAGAAAATCCCGCTTTGTGAGGTGCTTGAAAATGGGAAACTCTCAGACTGTGTTTGGTGACTGGAAAGAAACAGAAGCTGATGTTGGAAATTAACAGGAGCAAATTTACATACATAGTTCACATCATGCGTACAGAGGGGCATAACCTTGAGGAAGTTATCAAGGAAGGAATGGTGGTGGATCATCATAGTCGGGGATAGCCACTGAGGAGATGGATAGCTGGTGTGTGGTGGATTGCTGGGAGGTCAGTTACTGAGTGCTCAAAGCCTGCAATGGATCAAGAAGGTTTATGAAAATTCTGCACTGTCGTCATCCATGTTCAGACATGAACAAATGGATTTTACTTACTTGCTTAGCAATTACAGCTTTTACTGGGTCCTTAAATCACCTCCAAGTGTCGGGAAGTGTGAACAAGTTGGCAGCCTCAGCCAACAGTTGCTGAATTGATATCCCTGGAGTCATTTATTCTTAAAACAACTGCAGCAGAGGCAGGGTCAGTGCATGCTTCCTTTTGCTAACCTGGGGGGACCACCTTTAGGGACATGGTCTTTGTTCATATCTGCTTTCTCCTTGGTCCCTCTGGTGAGATAACTAATAAGGATGTTGTAACCTAATGGAATGACTCTAAGGTACTTTGTGTGCCAAACTTTATCTCATCTAAATGATGATCTTTGGTAGACTGGAGAGTGAGCATGGTGAATGTGCTTTTTGAGCAAATGTCTTGTTAGCGCAGATGGCAACTATAGTTTCTATATGTGGGGGGGGGTTGCATTTGCTAATATTTTCTAATATTTTTTAGTTAATGGTAAAATGGTTCAAAAGACAGTGATTTGTGCACTGCATTTATAAAAGAATTTTGAAAATAACTAGCAAACTGTCTTACCTTCTTTTGAGTTTAAATCTTTAATTTAAAAAATCTCATGCTTCCGAATAAAAGAGAGCACCCCCATAAACATTGTTTCCTTGGCTCAAAATGCATTGTCTCTTTGAATATTTGTGTATGAAGAGAGAGATTTTTTTCAGGGGCACAAAGAGCAATTAAGTATACAAATCCATTTGAGGTCAGTGGGAGTTTTGCACCTAGCTCCCTTTTCTGCTTTTGAAAATCTCATTCATCTTCAGTTATTGAAAATGTTAAATCTCTGAGGGAGGTGGCTAAGAAGCTCTTTCAGTTGTTTTTAGTTCTGTAATTATAAATACAGTGGGTCTGGTGTGAGGTGCATCAGTCAGTAAGTCTGGGTGATGTTTAAGTTAATTCACTGTTAGAAGTTCAATAATTCATCTAAGAAGTGTCAGCAGCTGCCCCTTGTTAATGGTAAGCCTTTCGTTTCTGTTAAATCAATTGTGACTAACAGAACCCTACAGAGAAAAATGATGACGTAAGCATTGATTTCCAAATTGTGTGTCTGATCTGGAGCATTTATAAAGCACATTGCAAAGAGGTAACAAGTACCTAATATGCTCTGATCACCTAAGCAAAAAAAGCAGGAAAAAAAATCAATAATATCTGTGCCTTTTAACATTTTATCTGTTTCCATTCATTGTGTCTGTAATTTCACTTTTATAATTATTTTGATTTTTTTTTGTTTGTTTGTTTTGTAAGACATGACTTGGGAGATAGCTGGCTGGACCAGTAATACTATGGAAAAGAATCTGGAGGCTATTGTGCATCATAGTTCAATGTGAGCCAGCAATATGATGCAGTTGTGAAAAAGGCTAATGTAATTCTGGGATGCACTTACAAGTGTGTCATTTATAAGATGCAGGAGGTAGATGCAGGAGGTAATTGTCCCACTCTGCTTGGCACCAGTGAGGCCTCAGCTGGATTACTATGCTTAGTTGTGAGCACCATGCTCTAGGAAAGGTGTGGACAAATTGGAGCAAGTCCAGAGAAACGGTAGAAGATTTAGAAAGCCTGGCCTATGAGTAGGGTCCTACCAAATTCATGGTCAATTTTGGTCAGTTTCATTGTAGCGGGATTTAAAAAATATTCGGTATCATTTTCAGATATTTGCACCTGAAATTTCATGATGTACTTACCATGGGGGGTCCTGACCCAAAAGAAGGTTGTGCGAGGGTCATGGTATTGCTACCATTACTTCCATGCTTCTGCTGGAGATGATGCCTTCAGAGTTGGGCACTGGGAAGTGCAGATGTGAAGGTAGCTGTACTGAGGGGAGGTATCATCATTTTTCGGGGAGGCTGGACTGACCTTATTGGTGGATGACTACTCAGGGCCCAGTGGTCAGGGGATCACTGTGGTTTCCCCCTCTGCATAGCCAGCCCCGAGGTCTCTTTTTCTCCTAACCAGCATTTCCCAATAAGGGCAGTACCTCCCCCAGGGGACCAATATTGAAGTTCAAGAGGGCAGTAAAAGTGAAGGGAGTAGTAGAGTGGCATTGAGAAACATGATCACTATTAAAATTTTTCGAAGGTGGGGGGCAGCAGAAAAACAGTTTCCTTGGAATGGAGTGCTGTTGCAAAAAAGGTTGGGAACCACTGCTGGGCCCAGAGCCAGGGAGGAGCAGGGCTGGGGGCAAGGTCACCAGAACCTTTGTTGCGTGGGACATAGCAGCACAGGAACCATTGGCATCAGCAGAACCATGCCCCCCACTTTTTAATCTGGATCTAATTTGGGGGTAGGGGACAGTGTTACCTCCAAACTGCAGAGGTTGCACTTCACAGCAGGGGAACTGATAACAAAGATCAGCTCCACTGCCAAGAAGTGCAGCTTCTGTCAGTGTTGCTCTGCGCCTAGATGAGCTTTGTATTTGGGGGGTGTGTGGGGTAAGTCCACTCAGTTATGCCCTCCTCCAGCAGAGAAATTTGAGGGGGACAATGAAACCATTTGGGTGCAGTCTACCGGGCTGAGGTTCATCGGCCCTGAGTCCTGCAGGTCTGGGACTTATCAGCTGCGTCTAGCACTGGGGCAACATGGCCTAATGGTCAGAGTCCATTGATATCCTAGGGTCAGAGTGGCATGGTCTAGCAGCCTGCAGGGATAGTGGAGCACCCCAGTTGGTGGAGTGACACCCAGGGTAGGGGGACTCAGGCCCAGGGGCGTTGCTGGTGCTGGGCTTATGAGGCTTGAGCCCTGAGTCCCAGTGCCCGAGCCCTGGGTCCTCCGCCAGGCTGCCCATGGCAGCGGTGAGCTTAAACAGCTCGAGCCTCAAGCTGCAGCATGCTGAGCCCCGGGTCTTTTCTCGTGCCAGCAGTGCTTCTGCTCAGGGCCTCTGTGCTTCTGTGAGCCCCAGCCCAGGGCCCTGTTGGTGTTTGGATACCAGGTCAGAAGGGATCCTCTGGAACACCAAGTCAGCAGGAGACTTCTTGGAATACGCTGATTGGTGCCTCTCTCAACCCTCAATAACATGATGCAAGCCCCTTGGGTCATTGATGGAGCTGTCCCTTGGGACCCCCATAATGACAGACAATCTTAAGATTTAAAAAGTTAAAGCTTTCCAACTGTTAAAAATTATCACCATCACTTGTCAAAATATGTGAAGTAAATAACCTTAAAGTAAACTGTAATAAGTTTGCAAGTGACATTTTTCTTTCTTTGCCTACCTGGAGGTATTTTGTCTTAGCTTTCAGTACACAGCACAAAGCTGTGTTTGCTGACATTTACTGATTAAAAATCTAATCCTTCCAAGCATGAATATATTTTTTGGTCTCTGAGTGTAGCTAAATGGTTTAGATGTTACACTGATGACCACTGTAGAAAACCATAAGTATTTCCAAATTCAATTAAATCTTAGAAAAGTTCCAAGAAAATGTCCTAGTCATCTATACTTCTCTCTTTCTTGGTTACAGGAGGCTTTGTTCCTTAGTTTTATGCATACGTATTTGTGTGTTTACTTTTAAACAAATATAAATCCTTCTGGTTATGATGATCAGAAGAAGTGTTACCAGCAGATCGAGGGATGTGATCATTCCCCTCTATTCTGCACTAGTGAGGCCACATCTGGAATACTGTGTCCAGTTTTGGGCTCCCCACTACAAAAAGGACATGGACAAATTAGAGAGAGTCCAGAGGAGGGCAACCAAAATGATCAAAGGGCTGGAGCACAAGCCCTATGAAGAAAGACTGAAGGAACTAGGCTTATTTAGCCTGCAGAAGAGAAGACTGAGGGGGGATTTGATAGCAACCTTCAACTACTTGAAGGGTTGCTCCAAGGAGGAGGGAGCTCGACTGTTCTCGGTAGTAACAGAGGGCAGAACGAGAAGCAATGGTTTCAAGTTACAGCTGGGGCGGTCCAGGCTGGATATTAGGAAAAACTTCCTTACTAGGCGAGTGGTGAAGCATTGGAATAAGTTGCCTAGGGAGGTGGTGGAATCTCCATCTCTGGAGGTGTTCAAGTCCCAGCTGGACAAAACACTGACTGGGATGATCTAATGGGAGTGGTCCTGCTTTTTTTGGCAGGGGGTTGGACTAGATGACCTTGTGGGGTCCCTTCCAACCCTATGATTCTATGATTCTATAAACTCAAAGGGAAGGGTCTTTCAGAGCACCCTTAAAATGATTATATTCTTAATAGCTGTAATCTCTTCTCTAAGATCATTCTCCCCTGAAGTTCCTTCACTGAGAATGCTTTTACATACTTTATTTTACGCTGTGTTACACTTATTGCAGAGCAGCACATCTGGCTTGGTGCACCATAGTTGGAGAGGTAGGTGCTTCCTGTTTGACTTCAGAAATCATGATCAAGATCTTGGACTGACAACAAAAGCATCTGTGAGGGAAGGGAGCATAGGGGTAGTGTATTTACGGTGACATCCCGATGGGATTTCCATAACCTGAAACCTCTTTCACTTTATGTCAATCTAGTTTAGAGATGACAGAAGCTTGTCACTGTGACCAGATCCCAATCCTGAAAGGGGCAAAGTTTCCTATTTAGTTAAAGGAAGAAAGAATTTTCACCATCTGTTCATTTACACTTGTGGCCCTCAAACTGTGGGGCATGCCTCCTCAGATGGACATGGAGGAATGTTCAAGGGTGTGTGCGCCCATGGGGGTTGGGGGGCAGAAAGGGAACACCACATTTCAAGTCCTGTTCTGTTGCACCCCCAGACCAGCTCTGCCTTAAGCCTTGTTCCTCCATCAACCCTGTTTTACCTCCATGCCTAGTTTTACCCTCAGTCTCTATCTGCTGGAGTCACAGGTCCCCTTCCTGCTTCATACCTAGCCAGGCTCTGCCTGACCTCTTACCCTCTTTGTCCCCAAACCAACGGTTCCTCTACCCAGTCACTAGTTCTCCCCCAGCTCTGCCTTTGGTCCAAGCTCCACTGATGAAGAAACCTTGGCTGAGCTGTAACAGAGTGAGAGAAGCAGGTAGGTTCTGTTACTGGTAAGGGGTGTGTGTGAATGAAAATGTTTTTTGAACCACCGATTTATGCTTAGTGATGAGTTGGACGTCGCGCTATCTTGAAGAATGGAGGGGTGGTTTTCTTTCATGGGAAGGTAGCTCATTGTCTTCGCTGGCCGTCTGAAATTTTTTCCCTTTCTGTCCAGTATTAGCTACAAGTTGTGTTGATTATAACAAGTCACATAGGCCCAAGATTGCAGTGTGAGTTAAGCACTTTTAAATACCTTTAGGATCTGCACCATTCAGCCAAATATGGGTCCTATTGAAGTCAGCAGTAGTTTGACTAAAATAGACTTATGATTTGGCCCATAAAGCAGTTTAAGAAAATTTAACAGTTATGGATGTTCACAAATGTGCTTTAAGCTCATAGACTCCATTAAATGTTAATGCTAAGGTCCTGCAGAAACCAGACATAAGGTCTATCTCTAAAGGAAGAAAATGTCTGTTAAATGTGCTGTGCAATATTGTAGTAAAGGTGGGTGCCAGTGTAATGCCATGAGACTTATTAGACTGAAATACGAAAGCTATTATAGATCCTGCTGAATTTTCATTTTGTGAAGGAATAGTTTTCAAGAGAGGACATATCAAATAAAAAGGCCATATGTTGGGCAAAACCAGAAGCATTTCTGTTTGTCAGCGTATGCAGTTTTTTGGATGTATACAAACCATATAAAGGACATCTGCTAACACTATACTAAAAAAAATGAAAGTAAGGCAACTTTTGTAAAGGAGAATAATAGAATGAAAGCGCATTATGTTTTCTGTGTGTTTGTTTTCCTGTCTAATATTCCAGACCTTATAGTTTATGTACAGGCAGAAATTCTAGTGCAACTCTAAATAAGTTACATATGATGGTATGCACTGGTAGATTTTAGTTTTGGATCTCTGTCTTCTGCTATTACTTGTCCGTAACATCTGTCCATAACATTGAAGCACTGCAAGGGTAAACTAGATTGATATGGTGAAATCTGTAGTGGATTTTATGGATCATTCTGTTTTTCTTTTTCCGTAGTTCTAGGGAGCATTTCTTGGCAGTTTTGGTGGAAAAGCTTAATCTAGGTTTTGTAGCATGTTGTAAAAGTAGCTACGGTAGAACCTCAGTTACAAACACCATGTGAATGGAGGTTATTTGTAACTCTGAAATGTTTGTAACTCTTAACAAATGTCACGATTCTTTGAAAAGGTTACAAGTGGCTGATGACTGAATACAGCTTTGAAACTATTGTTTGCAGAATCAAAATGTAGCTTTCCCTTTTTTTTGGTAGTAATAGTTTGTTTCCCACAGTACTGAACTTGCCCTTTTTTTGGGGGGGGGGGGCCTCTGCCATTTTCAGGGGTTAAAGTATAATTTGGTGGGCCCCCTTCATGCACGCCTGGGCCCCCTTTACCCACCATAGCTACTGCCCACCCCACTCTAGCTACTGCCTCCAAAATGCCTGCCCCATCAGACCCCTCTTTCCTCATGTCCTTCTCAGCCCTAATCCCCATTTCCTGAGCTCCCCTGTCTTTATTCCACCCCTTGAGCCCCCCAACTTCCTGCACACCTCCCTAGCCCATCATCCCTTCTTCCCATCTCAGCCCCCCGTACTGAGCGGCGCCAACTTACCTTCAGTGGCGCGCAGACTCCCGACGGCTGGTGGGGGGTGGGAGGGGGAGAATTGCCCGTTTCTCCATCTCTGGGCTATGCAGCCTGCACATGCCCAGGGGAACCAGCTGGCACATCACAGCAGGCGAGGCATGCCTGCCCTGCTGGAATGGCCAGCTCAGTTTTCTATTTTTAGGGGTCCCAGAATGCTGGGCCCCTAAAAATAGACCCAGCATTCCAGGGCCTCTAAAAATAGAAAATGAAACTGGAATGCTGCATTTTGGGGTCCAGTATTTTAAATGGTGGATGCAGCGTTCCTGCTTCATTTTCTATTTTTAGGGGACTCAGTGCTGGGCCCCTAAAAAATAATGGGCCCTGGAATGCCATTCTGGTGCATTCTGGCCCACTTTAATCCCTGGCTGTTGCCTGCTTGTGTATCTCTGGATCCAAAGGAAGTGTGTGGTTGACTGTTCAGTTTATAACTTTCAGGCTTTACTGTAGGTATGGTGCTAGCTTGATTTGCTCTGGTGGATCTTTCTACATGTGTTGCCCTCAAGTCCCCATGACTTAGAAAATTTTCATGTGTACTAGAGTTGCTTCCTGAAATGACACCTAGTGGCATTGCTATAACACTGTTGTAAGTTGTGTTCACTGTAGGTGTGAACACAGTCTAACTGTACAAGACTGGCCTGTGTTGCTATTTAGTTAACTTACTGGGGTCTCTCTTTCCCTCAGACCCATTGTGGCACTGCATGAGTATGGATGCAAAATGTAGCCAAGTTTTTATAGCATGAGGTGGTTCTATCTTTTTCAATGCATTCTTTAGCTTTTTCTGCTTAAGCAGAGGGTGTCAAGCACTTCATTTGCCTTAGAGCTCCTCAGAGTTTTTAAAATCTGGTTAGAGAGTTTTCAAATTATGTTCATTTTAATTAAAAAATGTCCTTGTATTTCATATTGTAATTGTACAGTGCACTGTCAGCTAATCTTTGTTACTAGTGCCCTGTGACTTTGCCTACAGTGAGTGAAGCAGTTGTCCTTGAAGTTTAAGATTTTGGTGTAGGTCTTTTACTCCACAGTGTATCTGTAGTACACTGAAATAACTCCCTTTTATTAGTAGGGGTGCTAAAGTTGGCCCAATCTTAAATTCTTAGTTTGTAACACATAATAGGGCTGTATTAATACCAACATGGTTATAGATTTCCAGAGATGTGATCAAGCATGATTGATAACTAAGAAAACAGGTGCTGCAATACATGGAATAGTTGCAAAAAAGAATTTAAAATAGTAAGACACTAGCACCAAGAACCTGAGGAAGATGATGTAGTAACCCTTGGGGAGGAAGGGGTTAACACTCTGGTCAGTGAGTCCCAGGACAGCCAATAGGAACAAAGCACAGGTTTTTGAATTGTAACAGCAGCCTAGCCTGGGCCTGTTTTGGAGGCAGCAGAGCTCCTGGAAGGATCAGGAGGAGGCCAGAGGGGCCTGAGGAAGAATCCAGCAACATCCTTACCAGAGATAAGTTAAGTTTGGTACTGACCAGGCGTGAGTAGAACAGGGAATGTTTATTTAGACACGGTCAGGGTATTTTCTTTGTTTTTGGCTTGTTTTTTGGATTTCTCTGTGCTGAGCACATGTACCCCCTCCCACTACCCTGTAACTACCCAAGTTTGTTCCCAGAGAAGCAACTCTCTGTGTTTATTATCTGTTCTTTTTGATTAAAGAGTTTACTTTTTAAGTAAGTTCTGGTTCTGTGTCCTGAAAGGCAAGAGGTTTGTGTGCCCGTGCCTTAGACTGCACAGGCAGCTACTAAAGGGAACCCTGTTCCAGTTCCAGCTCCAGCTCATATTGCAGCTGGAGTTCAGTCACTTTCCTGAGAGAGGAATAAAGGGGATTGCAAGTACCTCACAGGGAGGAATTCCCAAGTGCGCCTTCCTGGGTCTCAAGAGGTTTTTTTTGCATTTGGGTGGTGGCAGCAATACCTCTCCAAGCCCAGGAATTGGAGGCCTTGGAGACTTTTAAGAGCAGGCTATAAGGCCAGTGGCTTTTCTGGCCTGTTGCGGGCCCCCACCTTCTGCACTCAGAGTGCCAGAGTGGGGAAAAAGCCTTGACAGATGAAGCACCAGGAAACACTTAAAAATGAGGTGGTGGTGGTGGTGGTGGTGGGGGAACCAATTTTTTCTTGTAACTGCATTTGTATAACAGTGACATTCATGCATATCTGTTAATACTTGCAATATGTTCTGAATACATTGTGTGAGAATTAAATATTAAATGAGGCCATTTCTTTGAGTGCACTATTTCTATAGTAAATTTATTTGAAGTAATGGACCATGAATGCATTTTGTTTATTAACTTTCCTGGTTCTGATTCTTCTATATCTTTTCAATCACAGAACTGTATTTGGTAAATGTCCCCATATTCTCTGACACCAAGAACAGCAACATATTGGGGACGTTGTTTATCAAATAAACGTCTCTCTCTGACTCATCAATTCATTATGTTCTCCATGTCCATTGGAGATAGGACAAGAAGTAATTCACTTAGTCTGCAGCAGGGGAGATTTAGGTTAGATATTAGGGAAAATGTTGTAGCTATAAGGGTAGCTATGCTCTGGAATAGGCTTCCAGTGGAGGTTGTGGAATACTCATCATTGGAGGTTTTTGACAAACACTTGTCAGAGATAGTCTAGGTTTACCTGGTCCTGCCACGGCATGGGGGGGCTCGATTAGATTACTTCTCAAGCTCGCTTCCGGCCCTACGTTTCTTGGGTTCTGTGATTCTGTGTATGAAAAATATATGACATTAGATGTTGAAGACTTCAGCTATTGTGATTTTTTTTTTCTCCTGAGCAAGGAAGATTTTCATTTTATAAAAAAGCAAAACGATAAAAAGGAGATTTTTTTTCTTTGCATAAAAATTGCTGTATTGATTTATGTACTTAAATGGCCCTCATTTTATGGAGGAGGAATTGATTAACAGAAGATAAATTACCTTGCCCAGCGTGACACAGGAAGTCTGTAGCAGAAACACGGGAATTAAGTCCAGATCTCCTGGGTTATAGAACCAGTGCTTTAGCCACAAGACTATCCTTCCTTTCTTTTCTGTAATGTCTAATGTAAGACCCATTATAGTGAACTGAACAATATTTTGTAGGGTTTCTACAGAATTGCATAAAGATTTTGCAGTACCAAGACTGTCCATTTGTACAAATCCATCACCGATTGCAGATAACAGTACTGTATCTGTTATTTAATCTCAAAAAGCAATTACCAAGACAACATCCTCTTAATAATATTGTGGATTTCCTTCTCTAATTGTTTAATGAAATTATCATGAACATTTTAGCTTTGAAGGTTGGACAGCTACAGGAGGATACCATGTAAGTGGATTTTTTGCTTCCAACATATTTTGGCAAACTTTACAGTAGGTGATGTTTTATCAAAATCCCATTAAACTGCTATGTAGTTTTGCAGAACTTCCTTCTTTTCTATTTATTTATCCAATGTTTATTAAAGCTCAGCTCCAATCACTTCTCTGCCTTTTGGCTAAGATCAAGTGTAGTAAATTGCCAAATTCTGCAGTCATTACTCAGGCAAAACTCCCATTGTCTCCAATTTTGCCTGAGTTGGGTCTGTAAGATTTGGCTCTATATGATGAGTTGCAGAACTGCATGATATATTGTGGAGCCATGCTAACGCCTGCACATTATTATGAAAAATCCACTAATTGATTATTTCCTTATACACTCTTTGATCCAATTCCTGCATTTCTGATTTTGTCTTCTCTATTAAAATTCCAGTTTAGTGGGAATTTTGCCTGAGTAAGAAAGACTCAGTGATTTGCTTGCAGCTCCAGACTGAACTGCCCTCTTTTATTTTATCAAGCTTGCTTTTCTTGCCTGGTACATTCTTATGACATTATATATAAATAGTTGTTTCCATGATCATGAATGATGCATTTTAGGCTCTTGATTTTTCAGCATCATTGCACAGATCGAGCAAAAGATTACCAAGGGCAAAGCTTTTATTTATACATGAACAATCTGGTAATAAGCAATGATGAGGGGAAGGAAACATAAATGAGTACACGACAATTTAATGGGGTTTAAGCATAAGTACTAAAAAGAGGCCTGGATTTTATAGAGTTCTGTGACACCTACCCTCATGGCTATTATCTTGTATCCATTATCTTCTATAAACCTGAGTTTACCAGTTAGGGAGGACCCATCATGACATCTTTCCTTTGGCTTCAGTTGCTGCATATGCTGAGCTGTAGACTCTGCCTCTGGCAAGAGTCAGGTGGCCATATAGCATTGAAAACAGAAGTCCCCTTTGGAATAGTGTAAATTGTCTCTGGTTGCTTAGCCCAGGAGACTTGCAGGGTTCTGTAGCTGCAGAATTTACAGAGCCTACACAGGTAAGTCAGGAACTGTGATGAGTTGTTTTGCAAAAATGAAGCACTTGAGTCCTGAATGAAAAAATATTAAAATGATGCATTCAGTATTCTTCAAGAACAACAGCACTTACCACAAAGATATGAATTATCAACTATGAGATTGTGGCATTACACGACAAATACCAATGACCATTGCCTCTTAATGGGCTTATGGGTTTTTGTTTTTTCACATTATTTAACTATTTAGTTGTTCAGATGTAGATATTTCTAATCAAAACCAGAATTTTCTCCCAAAACAGGTGATTGTATCATTTGGACACTTACATTATTCAAATGTCTCACAAGGTAAACATTTTTTCATTTAGATGGCAACCATACTAAATTGAAATAAAATTCAGTCTTGACTGATGCCAAGGCAGCAAAATTAGCAGTATTTGAATGTTTATTAAGAAGAAAAATGGTCAGCAACATCAGGATAGTCTGCTCCAAAGCCCATTGTAAATGGAAACTGCTTGTAGTACATTTGAATTTCTCATGTGTTTGGGATGATAGCAGCAGCAAGATCTTTTTTTTCCTTTTTCAAAATTAGGGTAGACTATTACAGTTCCTGGGATGAAAGTGAGAGGCTGATTACAACATAATGGAGTGTACCATATTCATCTCTTTGAAATATGACCTCACTCGGCCTTTTCCATTTTACAATCGATTCTCTCATTCCCTTAATGAACCTGTGCATTCATGAGTCTTCCTTGGAAGTATGCACATGAGGTATTACAGTAGCGAAGAGTGATTGTCTGCCAAGCAAGTGCAAGCAAAGTGTCTCTCTTGTAGTCTTGTTCGGTAACATTAAGGACTGTTAATGCATCGTATCAGGCACCATATTGTTTTATGTTTAATATTTGTTAGTGTATTTCTTCAAACTTGCTTATATTTTTTCTAAAATAACAGCTTTTGAAAATTAGTATTCTTCTGCATTTCTGAGCTGAGGTGTTTGAGAGAGACTAATAGAAATGTTGTTGTAAATAGTAAGCATAGCTAAAGAAAAATGATTTCTGAAATTAGGAAGTGCAGTCGTTTTTAATATTAATTCTGGAATCTAACACTCTAAGGTCAAAAAGCTATGGTATTTTGATAAGAATTGGGGAGGCTGTGAAGAGAGAAGTATTGAAAATGAACAACAATACTTACAGAACTGCTGTTTTCTAATATTGGATGTACTGTTCCTTTAAACATGTACTGCAGTTTTAAAATGGTAAATTAAATATCAGTGAATGATTATGAACGCATGGGGACTTTTGTATTTCTTGAGCTGTTTAGTTGTACGTTGTCAGGCATTGGAAGGTACGTATTGTTAATCATTATATTGTTGTATATTTATTTTTGCTTCATTTGTTATCTTAGCAGTAATACAGTCACTGCCTATTTACCTTTCCAACTCATTATCAGTAACATAAATATCTCACTAGACTAGACTCATAAATATAGAACAGTATGGATTGCGTGTAAGATCACAGTATAAGCAAAAGCTTGACTACATCATGCTGTGCAAAGATACCTACAAGAGATTAAAATCATAAGAGCATTCAATGTAGGACAGACTGTATCCTGCCCCAAACCTGCCCTGCTCATAACACAACAAAAAAGATTGAGCAAGGAAGAATTACCCCCAAAGAGTCCTTATGTATCACGTTGGCGCTATTACTACACAGGACGAATCAAAGAAAAGAATCAGGGTTAAACTGGGATCATATAGATCACAGACAAAGGAGACGGTGAATTTGTAGAACCTTGAAAACGCTGATGATTTAAACTCCACAGTAATACTAAAGTTTTCAAGTGTCATTGCCATGAATGTTTTGGTGAAAATGACTGTTACACACAGTAAGCTGAAAGAAAAGCAGAAGGCCATCTTCAATGTCAAAATGATAATTTAGCATCTTCCCATTTAGTCATGCCAAAGTCAGTGCCCTAGAGAGTCCAAAATGTCTTAAAAATGCCTTATTTAGGAACCCTAAGACAAGTTGTTCAAGACCTAGGGATTGAAGCAGAATAAGAAAAAATTAAGGTTTTCCGTGGGGAATTTTCTTTTCCTAAATTAAAAAAAATAAAATTGTTTTAGTTTATATAACAGTTTCAACAAAATATCTTTACAAAATTATTTTTGGTTGAATTAGTGTTTCCTTTCCTTTTTCCCTTCTCTTTTATAAAGAACTGCTCGCTTTTTCTAAAACAAGTAATTAAGCTTTCTACCCGTACGATCTGTTTTAAAAGTGACATAAATTTCCCTCCTTCCAACTCCCAAGAAACTGTGTTGTCAATTAAAAAAAATATTGCTGCAAATACGGGGCTGAATTCTCCATTGCCCTGCCCTTGATGTAGTTCTTTACACTAGTCTGATGGGAGCACTCTTATTATTTTAATTTGCTAGTATTTTCTATACACTTTGGAATGGTATAAATGACTGGATAAGGTGTAGGCAATTGGGGGTAAGGAACATGGCTTTTAATTGAAAACTTGGGATAGCAGTTGAAATTTGGAGGATAGATGCACCAGTGGCTGTTAGCCTAAGTGGTCAGGGATGTAACCCCATACTCTGGGCATCCCTAAGCTGCTAGGTGCTTGGACTGGATGTCAGGGGATGGATTGATCAATAATTGCCGTGGTTTGTTTATTCCCTTTGAAGCATCTGGTATTGTCTGCTGTGAAAAGACAGGATACTGGGATAGATGGACCATTGGTTGGATACAGAATGTCCATTCTTGTGGATATTTTGTTGTTACAGAAGGAAGCTACTCAGCCAGCAAGATTTTTTTCCTTGGAAAAAGGAAATTTGCCAGCATAGTAATCCAGTTGAAAACTGAAAATTTGGTTGCTCATGGATAGGCCTTTTATTAGTTTATAAAAATAAAAAAACTGTGGTTTTCCATCATGGTTTCTCCGTGTCAGCAGGGAAATTCTGGCCAGTATGATCCTTTAACTGACAATTGGGTGGTTTTATCTTTTGTGTTCTTTCTTTGTATTCCATTCAAAACAGCTGCAGCAAGATGGTTCTTCTTCCTAACAAACATTTTAGTCAGACAAAACTAAACTTCACAGTGAGGTACTGGTGTAATTTCAATTTGCTCTCTCTGGTATTTCTTGCATCTTTAGTAACTGAATTCTTTGCTTCTCGCATCCAATGCACGTCTGCTCCAGAATCAGCACTGAGGTCCACTTCAGAAAACATCCCTATTTACACAGGTCAATTAACCAAGGCTTTAATTTTAAACATGTGCTGAAGTGCAACATCTCACTGTCATGTTTAAATTTAAGTATTTACTTAAATAATTGCATTAACAGGGATGAATGAAAGCACTTAAGTGCTTTTGTGAATTGAGTAAGATTTTTTGCTCAGTCTACCCAGTCAGGAGTCCCACGGGTATTTGGATTGTCCTTAAATACCTTGTCCTCCCTGAGTTGGTGGTTGAATCCTCATTCAGTAATTCAGGGGATGCTCTTGGAAGGGTTAGTTTCATCAGTCACCTTGGTGCCTGAGGCCTTGGACTTGGGATGGGGTGCTCTTATCGGTTCCAATCACAGTAAATGAGGAACTTGGTTCAGTTTTGTGATTTCTGATATCAGTTCTGTGTTCATTTATTCTTTTGCGCAGCAATCGTCCTGTTTGTCCAATGTATAAGGTGTTGGGGCATTTCTGGCACATGATGACATAGATCACATGAGTAGATAAGCAGGTAAATGAGCCTTTGATGGAGTAGCAGGCAGATAATGTGGGCAGACTTGGCTGCGTGGTTTGTTGCAGGGGTGTATGCCTGCCCAACACCTTATACATTGGACAAACAGGACAATCGCTGTGCAAAAGAATAAGTGAACATAGAGCTGATATCAGAAATCATAAAACAAAGAAACTAGTTGCTGAGCACTTCTGTCTTTCTAATCGCTCCATAAATGATTTGTTAATGACCATCGTCAGAGATGTGGCTGGGACATCAAGACTTCAAAGAGAAACATCTGAACTCGAATTAATATGCAAACTAAATTCTGTGAAAGCAGGATTGAATTGAGACTATGGGTTCTTTTCCCATTAGAAAAGGTAATTTGACTTCAGGCTTCTCATGGCTTGAACCTAACAACTGTTCTGCTTTGCTGTTACTGTATGACCTGATCCTATGTTTTACACCCCCTTGCATTTATTTTCATTCCATTCTGTAAGTTCACCCATCTTCGAAGCATCTCACAAAGTGGGATTTTCTCCCATGAAAGCTCTTAAGAAAATCAAACCTCTTTTTGTTATCTAAAAATCTACGCTCTCCTTACCTTTTTGAAAAATATGAAGAATCGATCTGTTAGCATAGCTGTTCATTTTATGTTTATCACCTTGTAGTCTTCTTCAGAGTCTATTTGAAGTCAGGGGGAAAACATTTGCATTGATTTCAATAGGCTTTGGATCAGCCTTAATTTTTTGAGAGACTTCTGCTGGAATCAGAGCGAAAGTCATCCCCAGAGCTATTGATCTGTGGGGTATTTTTTTTAAGAGTAACTGGCTAACTACTAAAATAGTAGTAAGTGTAAATTTTTGGGACTCATTGGGCTTAAAGACCACATCACACACATTATTTGTAGAGCGAATGCAAACAGCACTCTACACAGTATGAGTAAACGATATCTCATTGTAGAATAGTAGTCCAGTGAATTACAAAAAGCCAACGTAATATAGCCCAAATCAGAGCTATGTGCAGTATTTGGCAAATTACTATACTTCAGGAAGAAGTTATTCATTGGTCTCTATTTTAAAGTACTTGATTCACAGCCATATTCTTGAGCACTTTATGATGAAATGGTCTGAGTCCTAAGCTATTGGAGTACCCATTTGCTCACCCAAATACAATAATGACCATGGCTCATTACTTTCTCTAGCGTCAATACTTTAAAGTTTATGGTGCTGGTAAAGGTATGTGGAAGCAAAATATTTTGCTTCCTCCTTAAGGGTGTCAAGACTTGTTCTTATCACCATGGAATCAGTATTCTTTTTTTAGTTTGAAAAGTTATTTCCTAAGATAGAAATGGCCTTTTGATATTGTACACTTTGAAAAAACTTTCCCAGAAGAGATATTTCTGAATTGTTGAGTCTGCTGGTTTTAGATGGGAGACACTATAGCTGAAGTAAATAGTGTCAAATTACTGTAAAAATGAAAGAATTTTTTGTTGTTGTTTTTTGTTTATGGTGGGGGGCTGAGAAGAGAACGGACTCTAAATGCAGTAGTTTGAGCGTTAGAAAACTACATCTGATGCACTGGAGCAATTTCTTGCTGAAGGATGAATGTAACTTAGTGTACAAAAGAAACTTAGTAATGGAGGTGTTTTTTAATACATTTTTAGATGTGTTTGTCATATGGAATGTGAAAGGGCGCAATGTATTCTAAGCTAGCTGTGAGCAGTTAAGCTTGTTTGCTGCCTTTTGGGGTTATATAGGTACCTTTTTTGGACACTGTGTTCTTTAGACAGCACCAGGGGATCTTCCTAATACACATATTTCAAGCTGACCTATTGTCCTGCTTCTTTCTGCCTGAAAGATTTGATAAGAAGAGAAATGTTTATTGGTTACAATGACCAAGCAAATTTAGTAAAATATTTTAACATTGATTTGCTGTCTGTCTGCTGCCGCCCATCATCTAGTATCTGAGCATCTCCCCATGTGCAGTTCTTCATGGGGAGATTTAAATGATGATGTGAGAGGAGAAAAGTACTGTAACCAAGGTCACTGCGAGTGCTGTGTTATCCCTGTCTCCTAGATTTTTCTTTAGCGTGCTGCGTGTGCCACACACTGAGAGTGAAGAATTGCAGGTGCTCCAAGGAATAGGCCCCACTCCAGTCACACTCTGTGAGTTCCTATAAACAATCCCAGTGCTTGCAGTGATCTGAGGAAAGTGGGGGTTCTGTCATTTTCTGCCCAAATGAAAGTGATGTCACAGCTGCCTGTTCACCCAACCTGATCAGTTCTGCCTCTACATCAGCTTTGTGCCTCCAGGTTTATCTTTGCTCTTCCTGCAGTTTCTGGGGTTTTTCACTCCCCTCTCCCAGGTGTGGGGCAGAGGCTGCAGTGGGTTGCACTTTCTCCCCTGGCCAGGAAATAAAGGGAGGGAGGCAGAGGATCCATCCCCATTGCTCCCAGGAGAGCAGGGCGGAGGTGGTGGAGCAGTACTGGGCTCTTTCTGCTTCTTTTTTCCCCTCTGGTGAGAATGGCTTCAGCTTCTGAAGCTTTTACTGGCTGCTTAAAACCTAAGGGGTCGGGAAGTCAGGACAGCAGCCAATAAGAAGGGAGGTTTCCTCCAGGCAGGGCTGAAATGTGTGTCATAGGTGCTCATGATGTTTAAATTGTACATATGGGTCTGCATTCCCATGCGCTTTAAGCTCTGCTCATGGTCTGTTGAAGAGCCATGTGCTGTTTCTGGGGAGCCAGGCATAAACAGAGCAGTTGCTCTCAGTACAGTTTTAAGTCACAAACTAAGGATGGTTGAGCCTGCTAGCTCAGCCCCTCAGAGGGCTTCAGTCCAGGTGGGGCCTGGTAGCAAGAATGCTGACTCCAAGCCACCTCCACCCAGGTTCCAAAGGGGCAGCTGTGTTACTTTAGTTCAGTAAAACAAACAAGGATTCCTCTGGCACTTAGACTAACAAATTTATTTATCGCATGAGCTTTTGTGGGAGAAAATCTGAAGAAGTGGGATTTCCTCCCATGAAAGCTCATGTGAAAAATAAATTTGTTAGTCTTTAAGTGCCACACGACTCCTTGTTTGTTTGTTCTTCCCAGGGGCATTGACATGCAGGCTCCTGTGCTAGTGGTAAGCCTCGCTCTAAGCCTCTCAGTCCCAAGGCCAAAGACTGTTGACTCTCCACAGACTCCTGTTTCTGGCCTGCTGCTCCTACACTCCCATCCTCCTGAGATATGTACTGTTTCATCTCTGGTAGTACTTTCCTGTGCTGTTCATGAAGCACTTTGTTGGCTGTCTGTTGTGCTGGGGGCTAACACAGTTCCCCGTAAGGAGTCAGCAGGTTCAGTATAGTACTCTCATAGATTAGAAACTACCCAAGAGACAGGGTGCATAAAGAGGAGGTAAGAAAACACAGTGAGTTTGTGACTTGGCAGCAGATTAATAACAAGTTACTGCAAGTTCATATAGTAGAGTGGACATGGTTTATATATCCATTAATGATGTAGAAGAAGTGGTGAGGAAAGAGGTGACAGCATTTCTAGATGACACAATTATTTAGGGAACTCCGGATTAGGAAAAAAAATGTGGAGAGCTCCAGAGGGACCTAACAAATCTAGATGAATGGGCAGCACTCTGGCAGATGAAATTTATTGTTGACAAATGCAAGGAAAAGTTTTTCACAAGAAATAATTTAAATAGGTTATTGTTTCTTCCTCAGGAACAGCTGGTTCTGGTCACTATCGTGGTCCAAATATTGGATGAGAGAGACCAGTGTTTCCCAACCTTCTAAGTAGGGAATACCCCTCACTTCTGAAAATTTTATTAAGTACCCCAAAACTCAATTGCCTCCCAGCTGGTAGCTGGGACTAGAGGAAGCAGGTGGCTGCCACACATATCCCCAGTCTGTGTCTGGCATAACCCCAGTGATACACATACCAAACTGAAAAGCTATAACAGACGATTGGTCTGACATAACATAGCAGTTCATTTTCAGTTGTTGTTTGTTTCTAATGTCTGCTTGTTTGTTTTTAACACATTTGTTTATTTCAGAGTTATTTGTATTTTTGCCTTGAATATGGAAGCAACCAAGATTCCAAGTTTCTGGTCATTCAGACTTTGTTCTGAAGGTGAGAAGATATTATCTGTTATTGGTCCAAAGCTCATTCACAGGAGGAGAGCTATTTTTTAGTAAAAGGAATTTTTGATAGGTGTCTAGGGGTCTATATTTGTTAAATGTAGGTATTATTCATGGAAAAATTCCAAATAAAGGCAGGTATTGGGTCATACTGAATGAGTGTTAACCTGACCAAGGACTCCATGAACAATATTCAAAGAGGTCATGGGGGAAACAGAGCATATATTTGTGTGTCTTCGATAGAATCAAGTGCAGATTTGGAGAAACCTCTAATGCTGGGCCATTATGGCTAGCAAATTCTCTTGAAACAAGGTAACTGATGGAAGATACATTCTCTCCCCCTCCCCAGTGTAAAAAAAAAAAAAAAAAAAAAAAGACTTCTGTCTTTCATATCCCTGTTCTGCATTTAAGTAAGGAGGCTCAAAAGAGAATAATTACCTGTGCTTGGTAGGTTTTACATTTGTAGTGAGGAAATTTCATAGTTATATTTTATGAAATTTGATGATGATTTTTTGAAGTTACATTCCAGGCACAACTCTCCTTTGTTTAGGAAACTCATTCCTAATATGAAGGATATGACTCTTCAGTTGGAAAAAGAGGAAAATTACATAGGTCTGTGTAGAACAAGTCAAATTGTTCATTAAAATTTCTGAAGAAAAAAATGTATGGGTAAGACTAGAGGTGAAGCAAATGTGGTTTTTTATTTATTTATTCCCAAATGTCATTACATAGTTTCTGAGAAACACACATATTATATAATGTTTTGTGTGTATGGAGTTATTGTATTCATAGAGTAGATTTTACCACTGTACAGAGTGGCACTACAGTGCCTACACATCACATTAGTTTTGAAAATAGGGCGTAAGTGGAATTTAACAGGTGCACAGATCTTCTGCTATCTCAGTGCAATGAAAGAATTTCACCATGTGTATGAAATCCAAGTTGAAGTCCTGTTCCCTTTGCATTTGTTCACAGTTATAGACAGCTGAGAGAGATTCTGCTGAGGTTATTTGGATGCAACTGGATCCTTAGGTTGATTACAGTAGGGTGCATGCCTCATGCAGTTACTTGCTTTAGATACATTGAATTCATTTTAACTATAAATGTGTACTTTTTTTCTTTTGCAAATAGAGGTTCTTGGTTGGAAAGCTGCGTTTCAACTGAAGGGTGCTTTTACTAGAGATTTTGAGGCATGCGCTCCCATTAATGTGCATGTGGAATTCAGCTTTTGTTATCAATGGAAACTATATGCACATACTACTAATAAAATAAGACCCTTTGTAAATATCAAAGAACCAACCAAGAAAGAATTTTTTTTAAAAGAGAGCCTCCCGCAGCTTCCCAGTGAAGTTCCCCTTTGCAAAAGCACAATGACAATTATTCTTGCTGTTTCAGTCATTGCATCAACAAAGGGTATTGTTTGAACTGTCACATTCATTGTGACTTGTGAAATTCAGCTGTGCAATATTATACAGGCCAGGAAAAAGGCCAGGTGCTATGCTGGCTCTTTCCAGAATGAAAACTCAGATGCTTTAGTCTGATGGTCTCCTAACATCTGGCAGTGTTGACCAGCTGTGCAACCAGATGAGTGGGAAAGGATGCACTTCAGAGACAGTATAAATATAATTGAGAGGTTATTTGATAGATCTTCCTGGCTAGTATAACAATTCCTTCTGCATTTTACGGAGTAGCTTTAAAGATTAAAATCTGCTCAACTTTGCTGGGCTGTGTATTCATTCAAGTAACTGTGTCAGTTAGGCAATGATTATTATTACTAAATTGTATTTTGCTTTTTTAAACTATAGATAGCATTTTCAGAAGCACCTAATTCATTTAGCAAAAGAAGCATGAAGTCCTGTGGCACTTAAAGTCTAAAACTTATTTATTGCATGAGCTTTCATGGGGGAAAATCCTATTTCTCCCACAAGCCCATGTGATAAATAAATTTGTTAGTCTGTAAGTGCAACAGGACTCCTTGCTTCTTTTGCTGGACTAGGCTAACACAGCTGCCCCTTTTGGAACTAATTCATATAGGCGATTTTGCAAGTGTTGCCCTGCATGAATAGAGGTGAAATCCATACCAATAAAAATCTTTGTTCTTTAATTGAAATCTATATAAAGTTTATTTTTTCACAACAATTTTTCCCATTTTATTGTTGTGTATAGTAGTAGCTTGTATTTGTGTATCCCTGTCTTTTATATTAAAATCTAAACTGTACTGGCATATAGTTGTATTTTAAATATGTATACACTGTAGTTTACGTTTTTCCTTTGACAATCCTGAACAGATGCCAGTCTGTCTTCTTGCAGCTGATTTCCTAATTTTTCTTAAGGATTTAGTGATGGTAGAGTTTGTGTGAGAGAAGCACTGTAATCACTTAAACTACCTACTAAAAGAATGAGGTGTGTGTGTGTGTGTGTGTGTGTGTGTGTGTGAAAGAAGATCTGTCTTTGAGCATACAGTGGATCTGCCTGGAAAAGAGGACCTGCCTTGTGAGCATACACTGGTGTGTTCTTTCACTTGTGTACTTTATTGTTGGGTTGGAGTTGTGTTGACCTGACACTCACCGTGAATTCTTCAAATATGGAGCCAAAGTTGTTTCTAGAAAAGTGTAAATAGTGCAGTGAAGGCCCACGACTTGGTGGAAACTGGAGCTGTGATAAAATGCATTTATATCATTTTGATCACTGAGAAATGGAGCTGTAGGAATTTTCTAATGAGGGGCTGAGCATGAGTTCCCACCTGAGAGGTCACTGGGAGGGCAGACAGTAGCATTTGGACTTACCTAGAGAGAAAGGGCAGGAGAGGTGTAAAAGAGATCAGGTCCCCTATTCGGTTCTTATGATCCCTGTACAAATCTGTCAGATCAGCACTGCATAGCAGGAAGAGATGGCATAATTCATGTTCGTGAAACAGTTTTACATCATAACTGATTAATTTAGTTCCCAAGATGCTTCCAAACAATGTCACTGAGTTTCAGAAAGGGACCGAATTGCCTTTGGAGGTGAGTGCGTAGACGACTGGTTCCCAACATTTTCTCTGCTGTGGCACACCTTACTACCTTTAATTGATTTGAGGCGCACAACCCTATGGTTTCCAAATGAACTTATTAATATTAATGAGCCAGTGAGCCGAGCCAGAGCTCTTTGAGTAGTTTTTCAAGAAATTTTATGGCACACCGGTTGGGAAACACTGGTGTAGACTGATGATGACACACTGATGGTCTGAATAATCATGGATTCCTATCTTGTACAGTCTAGTCTCACCTAACAGCTTGTATCATTAGCTTTGTAAAACATTGTTTGTCCTCTTCTAACATTTTTGCAGGTATTAACAATGTAGGGAAACAAAGTGCAAGCAATTCTAATGGTCATGCAGGAAATGAGATATGATAAATCAAGGTTTTGTTCTGTACATTATTTTACTACCATACGTTTCATGAACCAGAGTTGTCAACGGTATATACAGTGGTGCAGCCTCATTGAGGACAGTAGGTTTCAATGGAATGTTACCAAACCCTGTGTATATTTTTCCTTGTTTTTGTTACTTAATAACTTCCCTGATTTGAAAAAGGAAACACTGTAAAATATTATTTACTTACTATTTTGGTCTGCTTCTTCAGTGAAACTAGTATGGTAATTTTCATTATAATTTTTTAGCCAGTTTCATGTTCTGTTCTGATACATTATACGGTTTATAGTTGTACGGCTTCATAACCCTGCAGGATACTTTTCAAATGAAGGAAAAAATCTTTTCATTAATATGCCTAGATATTTTATAAATTTTTATTAATATTCAGCTCTGTTAATGGCCGCCTTTTTATTAATTATATTGACAAGGCTCTTTAAATTTAATTAATGATATGATCACGCATATCTTCTTGGCACAAAACTTGCTGTTAATTGTTAGTTATTCTGTGTGATAGTTTATGCCACTGATACTACCCTAGACCTTTTTGTGACTTATTGACCTGGTCCATTCCTTAACTAGTTCAGCTACTTAAACATTGTTTGACATTTGAGCTGGCCTATGCTGAAACAGTTAAGTAAATTCCAGGCCAAATATGTGAAATGTTTTTAAAACTAATTGGGAAACTAGCAAGCAGGAGGTAATGAGAGATTGTTAGTGACAGAAAAAGCAACAAAACTCATCTTGCAAAGTGTTTTTAGTGTTATGTAAATCCACAAATTTTATTTTACATTCTGTCAGGAACCCTGACATTAAACAGATTTCAGACTGAAATATGGAAAGGTCTTGCTTTGCTGTTGGAATTTAGGACAAGAGTCAAACAGAGGCTGTAGGCTATTTGCATCCCTAATGCCTCCTATGTGCATGTGAGGTTGTGTCTGTATATGCACCTAGATTTGAGTCATGATAGACTCGTGATTCTTACTTACCCTAAGTATGCTGTACTCCACTCTGATGGTATAAAGAGTTGTAAATTACACTCATGTTAGGTCCCCTTTGCATCCTTAGTGTAAGTGAGAATTAGGTCTGATGTTTTGGGCTGTAACTCCCTTTTGTGGTTAACAGTCCTTGCATGCTTTCTCATGCTTTGTCTCTACTAAAGAGTAGTTTAACCGTGGGAAAGATGCTCATCATTCATCATTACTCTGAGACTAATGTCAGCATTCCTCTGTGATGATGTCAATTTTGTCACTGCATATTGTGTTTCGAAGTAATATTTAATTCTGTGACCTCAGTTCGACATGCCTTCCCAATTGTCCATTAACCCTCTTTTCCAAGCAGAGTCAATCTTGTTTGCTGCATGAAAGCTAGAAAGAATGCATGGTGAAGCAGCAGTTGATTGAATCTAAAACCACTTTTAAAGTTATGATATTTTTGTCTTTTGTTCCTTCTAATAATACTAACTGATGCCATGGAACAGAAGTAGTGAAGGTCAAAGAAGAAAAAGAAATGAGGAAGAAGGAAAAGCAAAGCTCATCCATATATTTGTCAGAAACAAGTCTGTAAGGGTATTATGCTGGAGTCTGACATTTTTGCTCTCTTTCAGAAATGGGGGAAGTAAATGTACAGTAATTAAATGTGAGTATGAACATCTGGATGTGGCCACTCCTGTTTACAGCTCACTCAGTTCTGTGATTGCTGTGCAGGGCTTAGATTAAAACAGTGATAGTCATCTAAAAAAACTCATATAGATAGACCAACTATAGCATAATTCCTCAACATATTCTATATTTGTAAAAGATATAAAACAGAGCTTTCAATATCAAGCAGGTTATCATGAGAATTTGAATAAAGTAAGCAGAACATTTGACTGTGGTTAAGAGCGTAAGGAAAGACCATTGCATTTTCATATTCTAAACAAGAATAATTTTTGCACCATAAAGAATTCCTTCCATCGCTGTTGGTTTATCCTTCTCTCTTCTGTCATTGACTCCCTAACCTCAGTACCCATTGTGAATCTCATTAATAATGGCAGTGCTCGCCAGTGTTGTAACTGCAGCAACCAGCTCAGTCTAAATCATTGCATCCTCCACCATCTTCTTCCCTCTTGATGCCTGAGGCCTCTGACTACATTTTGACATATATAAAATGTAATAGTTAAATGCTTATTCAATACCTGTTAACACATTTAATTCCTTTTCACAACTGTCAGATTTCTAGCTTCATGTAGCTCTTATTGTGGGCAAATATTGCACATTTAGGGCTTATTCTAAAACTCAAATTAAATTTTTTGTCACTTCACACATTTGAAACACACTTTGCTCTTGTGTTTTTAAGGATGAATGCATGTAATGATAAACTATGCTAAACACGTAAAGAGCCAAATCTACATCTGATGTGAGCAAGTGACCCTCACTGAAATAGGGTGTTTTACTCGCTTATGTTGGGTCAGCATTTGCCCCACATCTTCTGATTTTTCTCAGCATTTATTTACTGTTAGATTCCTTACAACTACAGTGATTATTAATATTTTTACTACCTCTTGCTTGTAAAACACTGATGTTAAATGATAGTCCTATTTGGCAAATTATGAATTTGCACACTTACAGGCTTTCATTTTAGATAAAAAGTGAACTGCTAATCATAAACCTAGTGCTGTCCTTTTCAATATAACTCTATGAAGAGCTTTCTTAAACTCAAAGCAACAGCTGCAAGAGTGATGTGACTTGCCCCGTTCATCTCAATGGAGTAGTAACTCTGAAATGTAACACTGACATTTTATGCTCCAGATTTTGAAATAACTTAAGTGCTCAGCTATGCACCTCACATGCAGTTGTATTTTTATGCAAATCACGCAGTTGTACATACCATTGCAGTTATTTGTTCCACTGAATAATGCTGAACTCAACAGTAACTTTATTAAGTAATGTGCAATTTTTGTTCTCAGTTATACAGTTGCAACTCGAGCTGAGGTTAATTTGAGATGCATCATGTAGGTGAGCTAAGAATTAGGTCTTAAAATTTTAATTACTACATTAGGACCATTCTATTCTTGTACACCTTTGATCTTTGTAAGCCTTGGACATAGATCTACTGCAGCTGTGTTGAAGCTCTCTCTGGATGAGGTCCATTGTTGTCACTGGAAGATCATCAGTGCATTGAGGGTAGTTTATTATTCTAACTTTGTACATTTGACTTATTGATCATCAGTGAAACTGCAATGTGACTTTTTCCACAGAATACATTTGACACCACTGTTGCTGCAGAAGGTTTATTTCAGGGAAGTGACAGTCTAGTGATATCATAGGTTATGCCTATGATTCTCCTTTTATTTGTATCATGTTTATGCTGGAGTTAATCCATTGACTTCAACAGAGGTACACCAGCATAAAATTAGGGTAACAGGGTGGAAAATCAGGCCAAAGATTTTTAGGGCTGTTGTACTCTCACATCTGAATGAAAAGTCGTCATGAATCCGTTCCTTTTCTGTGGAATGAGTTCATATGGAAATATCCAGTGTTGCTTTGTTACACTGTTCGGTGGAGATGTTAAAACGATGTCTCTGTCCTATTCTGACTGAGAGAGAGATCTCTTGGGTTCCCCCCCCCCAAAGTAGTATTAAAATCTCTGTCATTAAGATGTATCCAAATGTGAGCTGTTGCTAACTAGTACTGAACTGGGGTTTACCTGCTGTAATATGTTTTGCTGCACTACCTGTAGCCAACTCATTTTTTTTAACAGTACACTTAGATACATGAATGACATCCTATAAAACCAAATGCATTTCACTCTATTTCTGTATAAGTGAGTAGCAGTGTAATTTTCTGCATTTGATCTGATAAGCAGCCTTAGCTTTTTTCATTTCTGTGCTCCTTTTATTGAAAATGGGATTTGCATGGTTAATTCCCTTCACTCCATGTTGAAAATAGATTCCTTTAGGTCTGATGGCTTGCTAAAATTTATCCTAAATTTTCTATATTGATTGTGGGCCATATGTTAGTACTAATTATATAAATGAGACGTAGTAGAAATGTGACACACTTAAATGTGCAGTGGTCTAAAGAATTATACAAATGAATGCTAACTTGAATAAGTGCTGGAAGATGAAAAGGAGAATGGCAGGTTTTGAGCAGATGTTAATAGCCTTGCATGGCTATCCATTGTCTTTATTTGTCTAACTATAGGAAGTGCTGACATTTTGAATGTTCTATTAGACTATTTTAAGATGCCGTCTTGCAGGAAACAAGATTAGTGGTTTGCACCTACGGATATATTAGAGGTTCATTATCTGAATGGGCTATGTTGAATCATACCAAATGAAATGTTAAACTCAGTTAATATTGTACCTTTGGAACTATAAACATTAAGCTAGGGATAGCAGTCATGTATGTTCCTGCAGTTGTATATGTGAAATGGATATTACTGTGGAGTTGGGGGTATTATATTTGACTTTGGCTCATGCACATTTTAGCCTTGAAAGATTAGTTAAAGATTTAATGTGATAACTATGGGTACATCTACACAGAAATGAAATTAACCATGGATGGCCTAAGTTGACTGACTGTGGCTTGGACAGCTCAGGCTGTGAGACTCTAAAATTGCTGAGAGAGGTTTGGGGTGAGGGATGGTCTTAAAGCCCTGGTCTCAAAGCCTAAGCCTGAATGTCTGTGCACCAGTTTCTAGCTCTGCAAGCCAGGGTCAGTTGACCTGGGTCATGGCTTGGGTCCTTTATTCCAGTGTGAATGTACCCTATGAAGTAGAATAGGGAGAGAACAAGGTAAACAGTGGGAGGGAAGGACTTGTAGACTGAGATTTTTCAAAGCAGTTTAATGGATACAGACACATATCCTTCATTAATATTAAATATGTATCTAATCCCTTGCTTTAGAAGACTGAAAAAATTTCAGCCATAGTCTTCAAGATGGTATTGGTTACTGCCAGCAAAAAGGAGCTATATTTTGTAAAAATTTCTTGTAATACAGGTGTGGTTTCCAGTGAAGCTAATATAGGTATGTGTCCCCTTGATTTTTTCAAACTCCTGTGAAATGATACAAAGCATGTATTTGTGAAGATAGGCTTATTACAAAATATAATAAACAAAGGTTTTGTCATCATGGATAAAACTAAAATGTGTATTTGGGAAACATTCAGAAGCATCAGGCCAAATCTAGTTCTGATGTATGTGAAGGTATTTGACCAAGAGTGGCTGGTAGTTAGAACAGAAACCCTAGTCGCCATTCCAAGCTCTGGTCCCAAGTCTGGTCTATGACTTTAAGCAAACCACAACTTCTCCATGACTTAGTTTATTCACCAGTGAAGTGGGTATGATCTACTTACCTCAAGGTTTCTGTGAAGAGTAATGAGTGTTCATAAAGTATTTTTAGCATCTGAATGAGAACAGTTATATTATGCAAATATGTTCTGATCTTTTTTTAAACAAAAAGTTGGTTCTGGTTTTTGTTAAATACAGGTTGATTGAAATGAAGAAAATTTCAAGACAGAATGAAAGTGATCACTTAGTTGATTTTAACAATAAAAAAGAAATCAAGACATCACTTTTTCTTTGATGTCTATTTCTGTTCTTTATCGTGGGGTGCTCAATCATGTCTACACTTCGAGAGTTGTTTAAACATTTGTTTGTAGTAGTTTTGAAAACAGGAGTTTGCTGGCTAAACTAAGGCCTATACTGTCCTACTTCAGTGCATAGAGTGGACTAGAATTAACAGAACATGGGTTCCCGTTGCCTTTGTAGATCAGGTATTTGCCAGTTCAGCAACATTCTCACACAAACCTGGGCTCATGCTCCTCGTTTAATTTCTGTTTGTAGCATATATGTACACATACATCACTGCAGCTATTTTACCGACAGACCTTCTGCCATTAGATAGTTTAATTAACATGACTGTAACAAAGGTAGCAGGCAGACTCTATACTGTGAGTAGAGTCTTGAAATCAAATGCTTGCACTTTTCTTTAGAGATGCAGAGATACTGTTGCATTCATTCTACATTTAGACATGTATGCCTACTTAATTTCAGTATAGAAGAATTAGGTCAGGTTTTTTTCCTCCCTGCTGAGTGCAGGAAAATGCCATGTATTATCTCCTGTGGTAAAAGGAAATGATTGTATTCCAAATAAATTTTTATATTGCTGATCTGCTTAAATTAGCATGGAAGGGTATTCATTTAATATATTGATTAATTTCTTAATTATAAGAGTACATTCTGCTTCCAGAGCAAGAAGTGGAACTACAGTAGATAGTCAACTATGCAGAGTGATCTTTCAAAGAAATTATTACTGTTTATTTCCCAATTCCATTCTCAAAATATGTTCTGATAAGAAACAGCAAACACAGGCTTTGTCTGTGAAAGATCATTGTTCTTTAATTATGAAAGGGGAAGCACCTGTAGTTCATGCATACAGCACAAGCAAGTAATTATTTCATAGGAAATCTTTTTCTCAATTTACTTAAATTTAATTTCAGGTATTAGAGCACTACAATTTGTAAGACTGAGTGGGGAGCAATAGAAAACAGCTTCGAGTAGTTATGTCAGCATAAAGATATGAGTACACAGTAGCCGAATGTTATTCCATGATACCTGCAACTCTATTAATTACCATTTTCTAGTCAAGTAAAGCAATTCTTCAGAGTTTGTAAAAACACATAAATACATTTTACACTGGCTTATGCCCTATTTTGATGTTGTGTATAATTGGGTACATAATGTAAGAGCCTTTTGTTTTGTCAAGCATTGGTGACCGTTTTAATTTTTTTAGAGGAAGGGAACCTCTGCAGATGTTAGAACTTCTGCACAGCTTTAGGGTAAGGGACTCATCCAGCCTTAATATCCGCATGTATTACCAGAAGATGATAATTTCTTCCCTGTGTGTCTCAGTCATGCTTATTAACTTTATTATATAATTCAGCCTGTGAAATGAGTTTTTTCAAAACTGCATTTAGAGATGGCTTATGTAGAAAGCAAAATAACGGTTTCTGCCCTCAGGATCAATTTGTAATGTGCTGTTATCATATAAATATTATACATCGTACTTTAGTACTGTTGATAGTCCAAAATGTTACTGCAGTGATGAGTCGTCTTTAAAAAGTGTGGTGAAAATTGAATTTACAGGAAATTTCACAGAAAAGGCTCTTAATTCCTTGTGATTTAATACCGTAGTCCTTTCTCTGGTGTAACACCCGCTGCCAACAAGGCTTACTCTTGTACACATGGAAATGATGTTCCTGGCATGGCTGTCTATTAAAGGCATGCTGTTTTGTTTGTTCTGGTACAGGTGACAGATTTATAAAGCGTGAGTTCTATATAACTGACATCTGGGTGCTCCTTTGTTCTGTGATCCCTTGACAAAAGAGTCAAACTGATGGTCCCCTGTGTAGTTCGTTTTTGCACACTGATACCAGGTAACCTGATTTGCTAAAAACATGCCCCAAGCTCAAACTGCAGTCTCCTTATTCACCTCATGTGTCTCTTTTAAAGGTTGGGCCACTGTTGATTGGAGTCATTGTCTCTACCATGTAAAGCATGCACCACTTTGATTTGTTTTTTTTAGCCAATAATCACCTCTTGCTTTTCCTTCTCCCCTCATGGGTTGACTCTGTCCTCACCTCAAGGTCCTGCATTTTGTTCAGGCTCATATCACTCGTCTGGCTTTCCTAGCTCTTCCCACAGCAGTCACCTTCAGGCTAACAGGAGAGGGGGACTGAGCTGCTGTAAGTGTTAGGATTCTCTTCTCCTCAGTGGGAGCCAGGGAACTTGGGGGTGGGAGAACATTGGAAAGAGAAAGTGGAGGTTGTTCCATAATGTAAGGCAGGGATTTCTGAACAGTGGGCTGCAGCCCAAAGATGGGGATAAGAGTGTCTTGAGTGGTCTGCTAGCATAACTTCATCCTCTGAGTCCAGCCACAGGCAGAGGATTGCTGTGTGCATTTGTGTGGGAGGGAGATGTAAGGGGATTGCCCTGCTTCCCCAAATGACATCTTTCCATTTGCTTCCTGGACCTTCTGTGCAGTGTCAGAGAGCACAGCCCCATCCATGTGTCCTAACTGATATAGTTTGCATGGAGAGAATGTGTAGTGGGAAGTTTGGGGAGGATGATCTGGAAGAGAGGTGGTGTTTTTTTTGGTGGGGGAAGCTGGAGTTAGGAGGGCAGCAGAGGTGCAGCTAAAAAGTTGCCTTTTTCCTTCCTCAGCATCTGGCTTGTGGGGAGTTGGCAGGGGGTGTTGCTCTTGTGCAGTGGGGCATATCAGGGACTTCCGGGTCACAGACCTGTCCTCTATCCCTCATCTCTGCTGTCCATGCTAGGAGCCAAATGTGCTGTCTCTTCCCCCCCCGTCCCCCCGCACCCACTAATTGCATACTGCACATGATGTCTTCCCTGTCCATCTCTTTCTATCCACTCCCAAGTGGAGCATGAAGCTTTCCGTGGGAGCACCCTCAATCTGTCCCTGGCACCTAGCTAGCCTTGCTCAGCTATTTTGCCAATTGGGGACTCCCCTGCTAAACTTAGGGGTTCATTGCCCCATTCCCCCCAAACTCGGGGTTCCTTCACCTCACACCTCCTAGCGCTCCCTCCAAAATATGGCAGCACTACCCCTTCCAAAACACATTTTTTCATACACTAACCCCCCAGCATGTTCTTCACTATGTAATTGTCTTTCATCTTGGACCAAGCTGCTCTCTGTCTCCTCCTTGCTTGTCTTCTCCAGAGCCAGGCTGGGGTTCTTTGGGGCTGAACCCCTGCTCTGATTGGGGTAAGAGGTTCTATTTCCTTTCTCTGCCCTCTGTTTCTCCCTTGCTGGAGGGGGCAGTTTCCTGCACCTGCAGGAGAACAGGGCCCTGTGGGCTGAGTCGGTGCTGTGATAATCCCAGGGCCGAGTGGAACGTGCTCCACCAGTCACTGGTGACAGGTAACACCAAGGGACCTCAGGTCCCCCACCAACACCCCTGAGAGGCAGAGGTCGGGGGGACCTTCCTTAGGTAAAGTAGGGTGCGTAGATCTTTGTCTCAACTTGGAAGGTGAAGTCAGGGCTTTTGCAAGGGAAGGAGTGCTGGGCATCAGGAGGATGCACAGTTTTTGAGGAGGGGGACTGGTACCTTCCTTCAGGCCACAGCACTAAAGAGCAAGGTCAAAAGAGGAGTGGAAAGATGTACTCTGAATACTGGTCCCTTGTCTCCACAAATACAGAAGTTAAACTATGCCTGTGTCCAGGCACATCCATACTATTAAGTCTAAGCTGGGTCTGTAAGTTATCTTACATTTTTATTTAGAGTATTTGATTACTTTCTAATTACTAGGGAATAGGATTGGGTCTTTACTTGCACAGCACAGGAGGCCAGATTTTACAGTAAAAAAAAAAAAAAGTTGAAAACAATATAATGTTCAAAGTTGGACAACTTTTGTTTTAAAATAAAGATCAAAATGTGTTTTTAAACAATTTTGTTAATGTTGTATTGCTTAGTGTTCAGTTTTATACAAAACAGTTTTCCCTGTTTGAACACCACATCTTGCTTTGTCTTTTTTTAAATGAGGTTTTACTGAAACTGTTTAGTTCAAAGATCTTAAAGCATTTCTTTGAGTGCATGTTGCAAGGGATTCCTGTCACTCCAATTGTTTAAATTAAAATGAAAAAGAAGTGTATTTACAGTGCTGCAGTTTATATGTATGTAAAAATTAAAATGAATTATTTTCCTCAAGCTGTGTTAATTTTTAGTTTTTGTTGGTTTTTATAGTCACTGGAGCCAGCCTCTAGAGGGAGACATGGTTTTTATGTTAATGCAGTATGACACACCATTAGATGGTAGACTAAAATAATAAGAATAATAGTGTAAAAAAAAGCCCAAAACCCTTTGTAACCAAATATGTTTTATGATGATAACAACAAACAAAAAGGGACTTTCTCAATCATACTATTCAGGAACCAGATCTCCAACTTTTTTTTTTGTACATGACAAACATGGCAAGTCCTGTTTTCCTTTTCATGTAGGTTTAATACAAAAAGATATGTCTGGGATTTTCTCTCTACTTATAGGATGTGTGGCCTGGGTGGCTTTTTTTTGGCCCAAACATAGTGTAGTGGCTAGCACCTCGGGTGCCAGGGAGTTGGACTCGATGATCTCACGAGGTCCCTTCCAACCCTATGATTCTATTCTATTCTATTCTATTCTATTCCTGATATAGATTGTTTTAAGACACACTCTGGCTCTGATTCTCCATTATACAACGGCTAGTGTATGCTGTTTTGCATATGTGGAGGTGCTTGAAGTGGGCAAAAATTACACTCAGTTGAAGGGTGCTTTTCACTGCTAGACTAGTATGAACAGACCTTGATGTAAATGAAAACCAGGCGCATTGTCTTTATAAAGGTTTGTGTGCCTTGTTGTTTGTTTACTTTAGGATCTCTTTATACTGATTCTTTTTACCTGTCTGTGGGTTGTCTCATTCAAGTTACAGCCAGCCCATGGTATGTGTATACACAAACTTATAATTTCTTACCTTTTCTGGAGAGGGAACCTATCTTATTCTATGAAGTCTGTAAAGTTAATCAGCTGGATGCTGATTTTTTAATAACTATCCTCAAGGCGTATTATCACTATCATAATATTTGGGCAGTAGGTTTTCTGTAATAAAAATAATTTTCTTTGCCTCCCGTGATTTTTTTCAGCGCTTTGTCTTGTTTCAGTCCAGCTTTTTCATTGTCTTTTTATTATTATGATTAATAATAATATATGGCTCTGGTTAGTGCCTATGTAAAGGGCCTCATTTGCCAGGGGATGCGTAGGACCTTACAGTCATGTCCACTTTTACAAAGCCAGAGTAGTGTGAGTGTAAATGGAAATGAGGCCTCTCCTAAGCTCAGTAGTGGTTTAGCTGTACTCTTTTTAAAATAAATAAATAAATGAAAGTAGGATTTCTAAGGCATCACCTCTTTCTTGTAAATCACTGCAGACATCCGTAGTATCTTGTTCTAAAGACATTGTGCTACATCTGTCAAGTGGTGAGCTGTGTTGAACAAACAACTTCAGTTTGCTCTAGTTAAGTGTCAGGGACTGTGTTATATAGCAATGATCATCTAAAGCTTTTTTTGTTGTGTCAGTGTTTTTCACCAATTTAAAGGATGCATGACCAAAGTAACATTGTGAAGTAGAATGATTGTAAATGGCTCATTACCCTTTATGTGAAATTACTTAGGATCCAATCTTCCTGCATGGTGCTGAGTGTCCTTAACTCCCATTGACTTCCCATGGGACTTCAAGGAGCGTAACACATAATGGAGTTAATGGAGATTTTCTTAAGAGTCAGTGCTGTGTAGTTTGGGTGATACTATACAATCCTACAAATTCTGGCCTATAGTCTGTGAAGTAGAGTGTGAGCTCTGAAAGTCACAGAACATAGGTATTTTATTCTGCATTTTCTGGGGAAACTAAGGACACTGTCAAACAGGATTCAAAAGGGCAGCCGTGTTAGTCTAGTAAAGCAAAAAAAGCCGGGAGTCTTGTGGCACTTATGCAATAAATAAATCTGTTTGTCTTTAGATGCCACAAGACTCCCAGCTTTTTTTTTAATCGAACAGGACTGTGTTAGAACGAACAATGAGCCATGTGGCACTTAAAGACGAACAAATTTATTTATTGCATGAGCTTTCATGGGAGAAAAATCCCACTTCATCACACACTTGGATTTCCGCTTCCTGTCGTCATATTCTGTTTTCAGTGGCTCTATTTGTTTGAGAAACATTAACTCTTTGGGCTGGAATTTTCCATGCTGGTTGTCTGCCTTAAACTGAATTTTTTGAGGAAAATTCCAGCCAAAACAGGCCAGCTGTTAAGAGTGAGACTAGTGAAAAATGCATTCTTTTGCCCTTATTAAAAACAAAGGGCCATTTCCTTGTAAACCAGTAGCTTCCCTGTGCTTTGGGTCAGGGACTAAAACTTTGGCAGGGAGATGATCTTTGTGATATGGATGTATGCGTCTGTCACTATTCCAGTGAAAATCAGCCTAAATTAGGCCAAGGTATAAGCCTTTTGACAAATTGAAGTTTGTGCATGCTCAGTAGAAGTTTCTTCAAATTTCATGGCTAGACTCACTGAAAATTCCATCTGTGCTGAGCATGCTCCACTGCTGAGCTGAGCAAGATTTTCCCTGAAATTTAAGTCCTCGGTGGTGTGGGTTATGATGACCAGCACTGAATATAGAAAGTAAAGAGGGTCCTTCCTGTTTCTCAGGAGTGCCCCCTCCCCTGCTGATACCCCTTGATACTCAGGGGGGATGGAGGAAGAAGCTTTCTCAGTTCTGTGAGTATATGGCCTGGATGGAATGGATGGAGAATGAGAGGAGGGAACAGATTTGGATAAAGAGCAAAGGAGGATGTGGGGAGAAATAGATACATGACAGTGACTGGAGGTAGCAGGAGTCCTGGAAAAAATGTAGGGGATCAGGTAATTGAAGAGTGTATCACAATTAAGTCTGAACACAATCAGCTGTAATTCTGGTGCTTTCTAATTTTTGAGTGCTTCATTTTGCAATCTTAGGGTTTTTTTCCACTGTTTTTGTGAGTCTTGTGGCACTTACGTATATATGCATATTTATATCTGCATATATCTAAATAGATATAGATATGTAAACACATACACACCTTTGACATCTTGTTTATTTGGTGTCTTTGCATTACTGTTTATCATGTCTGTTTAGATTGTCAGTTCTTTGGTGCAAAGAGTATGTTGTCTTTTATGTTTGCACAGCAGCTACCAGAATGGGGCATCTATCTTGATGGGGGCTGTTAGGTGCTCCCGCAATTTAAATGTAAATAATAATTGATAATACACTGGCATAGAAGAAGTAGATGAATTAGAATTTTTCCATAGTTGCATTTGAAATTTCAAGGTAGAATATTGTATGTTCTTCTCTTTGGACTGCTTGAGACAGATCACAACCTGTAGTAATTTGTTCAGTTTAAATAAATTTTATTTATTGAAAACACCTTAGGCTGCAAAACCACACTGGAAAGCATTGATACCTGATAGTCTGACAATCCACTGCAGTGGATTGATAAACATTCTGTCAACTTTTGTGTTTTATAGAAGCATTTCCTAGATGGCTGTGTAAGATGTACATGGGGTTCCTTGATCCAGCAATGAGTTTGCTGGCGTGACTCACATGCTTAAAGCTAAGCATGTACTTAAAGTATGTTGATGAATTGGCCTAGATCCTTCTTTGTCACTTGAATTTTTCCATTCTTGAATTAATGTGTGGATTATATTCATTTAATTTCAAAATACCATATCCCTTTACATTTTAAAATGGAGATGAGGAAGAGAAAAGTCTGTCATTTCAATGGTAGGCTTAGATTTTTGTAGAGGTGCTGTACTCCATTGATTTACTGTTAAGTTGTTAGTGTTGCTTTTGAAATACACAGCTTCTACGAGACTGGAAATTTGTGTACATGGAACTTGATACTTTATTGGATAGCTTTTATTTATATATTTTATTGATTTCTTTATACTGGGTAGATTTAAAGATGCCAAATGCTAATGAACCTAGTAGCAGAGCTTTTGGATCAGAGTGAGTGAAGAAGATAAAATATCCGTGTATGTTATAATCTCCTGAGCCTTGTTTTGTACCAAGAATTGTATAGATCCAGAGGCCTGCCTGCATTGTTCTCATTGCAGGACTGGAACACAAGACCATAAAATCTGATTCTTTGAATGATGTTCCTGGACACTATATAGTTCTGTTAAAATAATTAATAATAATTGTATTTGGTAGAGTGAATTTTTGTGTGCAGGTGTGCTTGGTGACAACTGTTCCCCCATGCCCAGAGTTGCCTTCCTCACAGATCCTACACACTGAGGGGGGGAAGGGGGAAAATCTTGTGGCACTTAAAGACTAACAGATTTATTTATTGCATGAGCTTTCGTGGGAGAATATCCCACTTTGTCAGATGCTTTGAAGGGATATTCTCCCACGAAAGCTCATGCGATAAATAAATCTGTTAGTCTTTAAGAGCCACAAGACTCCTTGCTTTTTTTGCTTTACTAGACTAAAACAGCTGCCCCTTTGGAACTTACCCACTGAGAACAGGCACCTGAGGTATCTGTCCTGAATTCCCTGCAGAAACAAAGACTAAATCCATCCCTTAGTACTGGGGAGAAATTGTGAGTTAAAGTGTGGGTGGGTCAGGGAGTGACCTAGCTACTAGAGCAGTTTATTTCTGAATGTGGGTTATTTGCAAGAATTAGATACTCTGACATTTTGGAAAGGTGAGGTCATTTATAGTCATGTTGCGAATCATAATAGTGAAGTGCTGACTACACTGTAAACTAGGAATAACAAAATATCAAGTTTTGAGAAACAAACCCATCCTTTTGCATATGGACTGCAATATGACTGACTGCCTTTTTGAGTTGCCTTTGCTGTTCTTTGTAGTTTACTATCTTTTTGTGTCTAGGACCATGCAGATCTAGGATTTTTTTTCTAAAGCAAAGTGAATAAAGATTTTGCTAAAGGAAGGTGGGGGTTTTGCTTTTTGTTTTTTCCAGAAAGCAAAAGGTAAGAAATTATTCAGATAATTCTAATAAAATCCATTTAGGAATTAGTTAGTTACAGTTTCCATAATCTGTCTGTTTACTTTTCTTCCTAAGCAACGTAAAATGTATTTTTTTCATATTTCATTAATGATTTATTTCAACATAAGAAAAATCACAGTAACTCACAGTAGTCTTTAGCATTTAAAAACTGTCATCTTGTAAAAAATTGTGACCAGCAGAGGGAGCCTATCCTTGGGAAATGAGCCTTTACACATAATATTACAAGAGTGGGAAGCAGATACGAAACACACCTTTATAATGTCTTTACTTTTTGCTTTTGATTTTTATACATTTTTGCACAATGCTTATGTTTTTTCAAAGGTATGGAATTGACAGCGCTGGAAATATCAGTCCTTTTAGTCTTGATCTGAAGTACAGAGTGCACATTTGGTGTTTAGCGCCTCTGCAGTGGTTTTATGTCTTCTGGCCATACATGATGCAATGAGCATTCCTTCTTAGAACAGGACAAATACATTTTGTTTTAGGAGACAGCTTCTTATTAAGAACTGAGGTGTGGTATGCAGATGTCATTTAATCCCTGCAAGAGTTTCTGAAGTCTTTAAGGATCAGTGCAAGCTTAAGGCTAAATACAGTATGGTAGACCACTTGTACAAGGGCTTATTAGGACTCACTGAATGGCGGTGGTGGTGAGGATTAAAAATTCCAGCAGTGTCACTACATTGATGTTATACCGGTGCAGACTCCTAATGTAGAGGTGCTGCCTTGGCACAGCGCAGTTTATCTGATAAATTGCTGGTTAAGAGTCATCATGGTAAGCCCTATTTTATGTTGGTGCAGCAAGTCTACATAAAATGGTTTGCACTAGTGTAATTACACCAACGTATTTAAATTGGCATGATTGATCTTGTAGTTTGTTGCAAATAAAATTTGAAACTTCCTTGCTGCTTCCTGCCTGGTACACAGATCTGAATTTTAACTGGCTTTCCTTTTCTTGAGTATCACCCAAAAGCTCTTTCTGACTTATTTTATGGTGGCTTAGCACTGTGTGGCTATTACTCTGTTATTGCCACAAACCCATTCTTTTCGTATGTCACTGCTTTGCTTAGTACCCTGAACCAGCCAAAGTGAACAGGTGCCAGGTCTTGCAAATGAAGGGCTTGCAAAGTACAAAAAGAACTACCCTCTGCAAATGTTTCATGAAATTGCAGTTTTGTTCCCCAGTGGTCCCCCCCCCCCCCCAAGAATTGGAAAATAGTAGAATTTTAATGGGTGAGCAATTCACCAATAACCACTTTATGAAGGAAAATGCTTCAACATATTCTATGACTCAAATGCCGAGGTGATGTACTCTGATCTCTTATTTATGCAGCTCACTGCATCGCAGGTGGGATAGGCATTCTATAGCAGTGAAGGACAAGCAGAAAAGATTTAACTGTTTCTCTTAATTATACTATATATTTAAAAGAATCACAAGCACTATCAAAGTTAATATAAGAGATGCAATATTGATTTTCTTAGTAACACTAGTATTTAATTTGGCCATAGCACATTGTTTTGAATATTTTATAATTAATTTTATAAATATAATTTATTAGAATAATACATTTCCAAAATAAGCTTTTTTTTTTTTTTTTTACCTAATTTACAATTTGATACAGACTTCAATGTTAACCTTACATAATTGCACAGCAGCAGTTTTGAGACTGGAGGCTGAAATGGGCCTTCAACCCTATGGTAGCTGTTTGGGTGGGTAGGTGATAAGGATATTTATTACTGAAGGAAAGATTTGATAGCTTGGAGAGAGATGATCACCATAAGCTAAAGTGAACTGGTGTAGGGCTGGGCTTTGGTTGCTTAAAGGAAGATGCGGTGTTATGAAGGTGAGTTGAGGATTTTAGTCACTGAGAGGGAGGAAATATACCCATCCCTTGCTTTAGTGAGGATCTACTACATTGATTAAAAGGAGTACTCTTTGTCTTAGATAACTAAGCTCTTCCTTTTTTATACTCATCAACATAAGAGGCCAAGAATTTTTCTTCCCATCTTCCTTCCTCCCTCCACCTTTCTTTCTGTTTGGGATGGAAAGGCTTTCCCAGTGAGGACCATTTAATTAATATCTCTCACCCACTGCCCCTTGTAAGAGGGAGTTCACCTGAGATAATTGGGGAGTCACTGACTTCAGTAGGGTTCTCTGGCAATTCAGCAGTCCAGCCACATGTTGGTCAACTGTGGGATCATAAACTAAGAACTGTCTTCACAGATTTTAAAATGGATTGACTAAAATTGATACAAAACCCTGCATAGACGGACAATGAGGAGTCCTGTGGCATATTACAGATGACCAAAAAATTAAGCTTCTGTGGGCTGGGACCCACTTAATTAGATGCATGAAGTGGAAGCTTCTACCACCAAACAAACCGAACTTTCTACTACTTCATACATCTGACATATTGGGTACTAGCCCAGGAAAACTTATGCCCTCCCCAAATTTTTTGTTAGTCTCTAAGGAGCTGCAGGACTCCTTCTCATTTGCTTAAAACAGGCTAATATGACTGACCCTCCGAAAACTTCATAGACTATTTTATTTCAGATCAGTTCAGCACATCTTCAATCAGTAAGGAATTAGCTTAAACTACATTTACATAAGCTACCCCTAGAATCAAAATATGGAAGTCTAAAGAGGTTTTTGCATAGCTTTTTAATGAGCTCAGTTTGAGAGTACTTTTTAGTGAGGTGTTAAGTGTGTGTGTACCAGGCACAAGACTGTACTTTGTGTTACTGGTCAAGGTGCCTAAAGCTTTGGGTAGACACATTCCTATACATTAGTTGCACCAACATGAATAAATGCTTTCAGAACTTATATAGTACATTGCAAGGATAGCCAAACTTATTTGTCATCCAGGCCCCCCAGTACATCTGGGCAGAATTTTCTAGCTGACCACCTTGCTCTAATGCAGAAGCACTGAGCCCCACATGCTGATCTGGGAGGTGGAGAGTGGAAGGGGCAAGTGAATTTAAATGCTAGACAAATGTGTGAATTTGGAGTAACAGTGTGTGTGTTCTACAGACCTATTCTCGGTTTCTTTCTTTGGGGGCTTTTTATGAATTTTTAAACCAGAACCATGATGTGGTTTTTATGTATAAATTTTACAGACTCGCATTAAATATAGCATGAGTGTAGTACAATGGTGCCGAAGCAATTCAGGATAAATAAAAGTATCACACAAGTAAAAGACTTGCTTGCTTTGGCAAGGGGGGAAAAAAGACAAAAAGCCTGATGTTGCAAGGATGTATGCCAGTGATGAAATCTTGTTCGATGTATATTTTCTACCTTAATATGTTTAAAATGTCAGATAAATTAGAAAAACAAATTAATGTTGTTATGCTGGTGAGCTACTTACTGACTTTAATTGTAACTGTAAAATCAGATACCCTGAGGGAGATGTAAGCAGTAGCAACTAACATTGTTATGATAGCTTCAGGAAGCAAATGTAACAGACAGGATGTTTTGTAATAAAACTGTAAAACAATTAAAATAGCTTCACAGAGCATGCTGGTTTCTAGGCTGTCCAAAGGAAAAGATTGCGAAGGAAGCGTCAGCCAGTCACAGCATCAGTCTTATGAATTACCATCTACTTTTTTGGGGGGTGATGGGAAGTGGAAGATGGATAACAAAGTCGACAAGTAAATACATGCTACATAAATATGCATAAATCCATTACCATCTGCCAGATTGTAGAATTTGACTGGCTTGTCTTTTGATGTCTACCACATAAATCAGTTTGAAGCAGTTTCCCTTGAGCAGTATTTTCTATAATAAATGGGTGAAAGATCTACATTCTTGGGTTGTGACTGAAGACCTGGCAAATAATATAGCAAATACAGTATTTACCTTTAAAAAAATGTTGCAAACATAGGATTTATTTTGCTTTGCAACCATTAAACATTGTATAAGTCACGAGAAGCCAGACTGTGAAGTTAAGCTACCATAAATTTTACTTGGCAAGTGATTTCCAGTACACAGTTTTGTACACAATTGGTGAGGCAAACAGCAAGGAAGTGTCAGTTTCACAATGGCTGTTTTGGTGCTAGAGCCTTAAAACTGTTTTAAATTGTTTTCATAAAGCTTCATTTTTATTTTTGATGATGGGCAAATGTAGTTCACCAATTTTGATGGCACTTCTTTGTATCATCGCTATAATGCTAGTCCTTTCTCTAGAGTTGCTCAGTTATTACTTTAATTATTAATTAATCATATTACATTATAAATATTGTTGCCAGGTCCTCCCCTCGTCAGGGCGAGGCAAGCAAACCGTTCGCAAGTTCCGGCCTTCAACCCCGGCTGGGGTAAGGCAACCGAACCGTGGCTCGGCTGGTAGCAGGGGAGGGAAGGGGAACGCAGGACCACCCACTCCACTGCGTTCCAGCCCAGGGCCCTAGCAGTAGCCACGCGGAAGGCCACTGTGTCAGTGGGGCTCTCGCCGAAACACACTGACTTACAATTGTCCCTGGGCTACTTCCTTCCCTTGCCCACTGAGGCCTGGGGCACACTGTCCTCGTGATCCTCTGGGTAGGATCCCCAGGGCATCCCCGTCAGGCCCTCACTATCTTCGGGAGGCAAGGCTGGGAACTTGGCTTCCTCGGCCAATGGCAGCTCCTCCAGGTCGCACGAGTCTGGAAGGGCGAGTTCGCTGTCCTCCCCAGCATCGGGCTGGTCTGCAGGGTTCAGGCTGTCGGCGGAGGGAAGCTCATCAAGGTCCTCCCCTGGAGGAGTTTTCTCCAGGGGTGCAGTTGCCCAAGGTTCCTCCCCCCAGCTCTTCTCAGGTGTGGAGTCTGGGCGCCAGTTAGTCTCCTTTACTCCCGGTGGAGGGAGGTCTGCCAGGGGTGACAACCACTTCCCTCTAGGCTCCTGCCATGGCTGCCTGGTCCGGTCCCTTTTATAGTCCTCCTACTCCCAGCGCCCTTCCCTTTGGTTCCGGCCCCGGCCGCTCTGCCGGGTCTCCTCTGCCAGTAGGGGGAGTTCGGATGCCCGGCTGCCTCTCAGCAGCTGCCTAACTGCTCCCCTCTGCTACAATATACATAATTATTTGTCATTCATTAATTCTTTCCCATGACACTCCTGCTTATAGTAATCTCATATTTAGGTGAGGCCTCCATTTCTTCATGTTCAGTTCCTGCTATATTCCAGCATCCTGTTCTGGATTCTTGTAATGGCTACAGCTTTCAGTGGTATACATTCATCCCAGCATGAGTTTTGTTTACCCAAAGTCTGCTTTACACCATTTGGACAGTGGAAAAGGAGCCTACATGGAAATGCAAATTGGGTCCATCTCTCTTTTTGCTTTGATTTTTTTTTTAAATATATCACAGCAGGATGAATAAGAAACTTGGTTTCTTTTTGACTCAAGACCATTGATTTTCACAGTTAGAATGATCAAAGCTGACAAAGCCAAGTCCAGAGCCATCTTGCTGTGGGAACAACTCAAACTCAAAATTGTTAAGCAAATAGTCCAACCTGTATTTGCTACTTACAGCAGCCACCAATATAGTAAATTCTGCAGGTCAAGAAAGCCAAAATACTTAAGCCAACCTATGCTCCCCCATCAGCGTTTGTAGTTGTGAAGTCATTTGGAGTTATGCACTTAAGTCGCATGTGCTTTTGAAAATCTCAAACTTGGGAGTTTAAATATTGATTTAGGAGTCTAATTTTAGACTCGTGTTTTAAAATAAATTTGACTGTGTGTATAAAGAAGTTCCTAATAACTTTTTTCGTGTGTTGAAAACCTAAATAACTTCACACTATTAGCACTGAAGCTACCAATGGGACAGATACCGTAGTCCAAAAGAGAGAAGATTTTAATAAAACCGTAAATTCAGGCCTTGATGGTGCAAACAGTTAAGCACCTGCTTCACTTTAACCACATTAGTCCAATTTAAGTCAATAGGACTATTCATGTGAATAAGTTACATACCTACTTCCATGTTTAGGTGACTGGAGTCCTAATTTTCAGCATTTAATTTTTTATATATGGAAGTTTTGTAAAATTTAGATCAAATACCTGATTGATGGCAGTATTTAAGAAGTCTGTACTTCAGGACATTATTCATTTAATCTAAAATTGCAACAGCTCATTTTCAGATTAGTTTTAGAGACTTAACTTGATTTAAATAATTGATTTTTTAAAAAATCGTTTCATTTAAATCACTTTAATTTAAATCACTCCAATCTGTCTCACAGCAACCCTGTATTGTAGAAGGCTGTATCTTTCACATTCACTGATTTGAGGCTCTGCCTCTGATAGACACACAAGATGATAAACCATATCATACAGGCTTGATGAAGACTGAATGTCATGAACTCTTTTTTTTCTGACTAAGTAGCCTCCAGTTTCATGAATACTAGATGCATTTTATCTAACTTCCTCTGGTTGTCATCTTCTAAGCCTGCATAAAGGAGGAAAGATAATCTTGTGGTTAAAGGACAGGATTGAAAAATCAGAAACCTAGATTCTATTTTCTGCACTGGCACAGGTTTCTTATATGACATGTGGTTCAAACCTACAGACGGCTACTCACATGGGTAGGACTGTTTTTATAGTATTTTGTCAGTTTCCAAAGGGACAGCCATGTTAGTCTAGTCCAGCAAAAGAAAAAAAAAAAGTGCCACACGACTCCTTGGTTTTTTTAAATAAATATTGTTTGTAAAATTGGGCTTTTAGTTTCCTGGTTCTCAATTTCCTCATTTATTAAATAGAGGGTAGGTAAATATTGCTATCTGATAGGGATGTTGTGGAGGTAAATTTAACATTTATGGAGAATCCTGAAATCCTTGGATGGAAGATGCTGTATAAGTGAAAATAACTTCATATGCTACAAACCTGATGTAGCAGAACTCATGGGTAATATGTTGAGCAGAAGGTAGTTCTGAAACTGCTGTCTGGCTCCATGCCCCTGGTATGTGGTAAAGAAATAAAACCCACACTAGAAATGAGGTAATTTGTTGTTATTTTAAAGGTAGCATGACAGGGAACAGGAACAAAACAATTGCTCTGAAACCAATTTGAATGTTGTTCAGACAAATAAAAGACTGAGGCAATTGCTGACCTCTCCTGACAAACAGCTGGAGCCAAAAATGGCCACTGAGTTGTCGCTTAAGGACTTAATGGAGGAGATCTTTCAAATCAGACAAACAGTAAATAAGGTAGATGGAGCTTTTACACAGGTTAAAATTGAGGTAGCTCAAATGAAAGCCAGCCTAAATGAAATTAAAGAAAAGGTGAATGAAGCTGAAAGAACATTTCAGCGTATGTGAGGATGGATTGCTTATGTTAAAAGACTCATCATCAAATCAAGCTTCTGGAAATGATCTTTGGAGCATCAAGAGAACAGGAACAACAAAAACAAATTTAAGACTATTTGGACACTCAGAAATAGCTTGATTGGTATTGAAAATATAGGAGCAAAATAGATCAAATTGAATATTAAGAGTTTCTTTGGAACGGAAAGAGTATACATTTGCCAGTACTTCTCAGGATACACATTAATATCCTTTTTTGTTCACGTATCGAGTTTTCAGCATGTACTGCAGATAGTAATGGTTTAGTGTGTCAGCTGCTAACAGAAGTTTGTACAGACCTTCCATGTTTCACTCAGATTCTGGGACCAACGTGGCTAAACAACACTAAACCAGGAGTGCCCAAAGTGTGTCCCACAAAGGGCTTTTTTGTTTGTAATAATACAATGAATATATATAACTGTATATCATGTACAGTGCAAAAAGAACCGGTTTTGGAATTTTGTGGCCCATGGGCCCACACCAGTCAGGCTTTGTGGCCCCAATGTACAAAAACTTTGGGCACCCCTGCTGTAAACAGTGGAAAATCTCCTACTTGTTTTGTCAATTTTCAAGTAATTCTCTGTTAATCTTTGCTAGATGTGACTCATCTATGAATGACAGCTATGTTGCTTCCATCCTTCATGAAGATGGGACCTAATCCATAACCCCTTAATAATAAAGGAGTAGGTGGTGGTTGTTAAATTTCTCATAGGTTGTTGAACCAGCTGTAATTGGGGTAATCAAATTTAGGATTTAGGCAGGGTTGGTTTTTCCAAACACTGATAGATGGATAAGTTTATGCTTTGCCAAAGTATTATTTCCTTTAACTTCTACCATCTTGTTTAAGGATCATTATGATGCCCAGATTCTCTAGATAAAGGGCTAGATTCTCTAGTTTGCCAATTAATGGCACGAGCAAAACTTGGTGGATATTAACCTGAAGAGGTCAGTGTCCCACTGGAAAACACTTCTGGTGTTGGCCACTACTCTCTTAGTATAAGGAAGGAAAAGGAACGTGTTAGTGAGAGGGATGAAGCGTTATGAGGAGAGAGGATGTGGCAGAGGAAGGCTGCTACACGTAATTCTCCATTGGTGTAAATTCTGAGGGATAGTATGCTAATTATGTAAGTTAAAGTCGCCCTCTGTAGCTATGGCTTGTCCTGGAGCCAGGGGGCAATAATCAGCTCTCTGACAGAGCCTCTCTCTGTTTGGCTGGGTGGAGCATTATAGCCATAGAGAATGAAGCTCCAGATACTTTGTCTGCCACTGACTCATAGACTCTTAAGGACAGAAGGGACCAATATGGTAATCTAGTCTGACCACCTGCACAACACAGAGCCTCCTGTAATAAACTTCTAACCTATAACTGAGTTAAAGTCCTCAAATTATGGTTTAAAATCTTTAAGCTACAGAGAATCCACCAGCAAGTCAACTGTGCCCAATGGTACAGAAGAAGGACAAAACCTTAAAAACTGGGCTGTGGTTGGGGAAGGATGAGAGAGTCTGCATAGCAGAAAACTGTTTTTAAGGTTCAGAAAAATCCACCTTATTTTTCAAGGTACAAAGTGAATTCTGCAAGTTAAGCAAAATTAACCCAGCATCAGCCTTGTTGCTTTTTCCAGCATTCTCAGTGGATGACAATTGGTGCTTCCTGAAGAGACTTGCTCCGTTTAGTGCTTAACAGTATTCATTTCCCCAGGAGCATTCTGAATATATTCTGTTTTATTTCTAAGATATCTTTTAAGTCTCCAGTGGAAAATAAAGCAATCTACTTTTTTAGTAACTGCAAGTAGAGGCAGGTGAACTGGTTTGGAAAAAGTAAAAAGTGACTCAGACATTGCATTACTATCTCCAACATTGTAAAGATTTTGTTAACTTTTCATTTTTGCATCTTTACTTTCTGATTCCAGTTGGAGTCAGAAGCAAAAGCACCCACTGCCCCAAGAAATACTGCTGTTAGTATTTCCTCTTTGACCAGAACCAGAATCTATTGGCATCTGAGCCTTGTATGGATGTAAATAATTTGGGTGGTTTGGCTATCGTTTGAGAAGCTTTCAAATTTGGAGGTGTTTAGCCAAGCTGAACTTCCAAACTTTTTCAAGTTAATTATTCATTATTTCTGATTAGTGGAGGTTCTTTGGAGTGCATAAGTTCATTTATTTCTAATGCCTCTGCAGTAGAGAAATGAAGCAAGAGCCCTGAATTGTAATTAATATAAAGGAGATACTTTACTGGGACTGCTGAGCACTGACTGAAACCTTGCCATTCTCATTGTGGTTCTCTAGCTCCCAGAATCAATAAACAGCCTGTGCAGTCTAGTGATACCCACAGAGTGTCTCCCTAAGTCATGATATAGGATAAGTAGCCCTGGGCTGCTGTCTTTATTCATCCATCCCATCTCTATAGTTTCTACTACTCACCCATCCATCTGTAAGGAGACTGATAGCCCCTTACTGAGACTGAATGAGCCTTTTGATTGGCCACTCCCGCCTGGAAGCAGGACTCTGAAACAGACAGCCCCAGGGCCAGTGGGAGAGGCCAGTGTCCCAGGATGGCCTGACTGATTGAGAGTGCCCTCCGCCCCTGAGCTGAAACTGCAGGCTGGACATGCCTGGGCAAGCCAGATTGTGTGTGGGGCTGAGCTAAGGAGGAAGCACTGGGCAGCCAGCAGCTGGGAGCCAGAGAACCCAGGCCAGGGAGCTGGGCTGAGTTGATTTCTGTGGAGTAGACCTATAGCAGCTGGACCAGCAGAGAGCCAAGCAGAGCTGGAGCTGGCGTTGTCTGGGTGCAGGAGGCCAGGGAAGGAGCCAAGGGGCTGAGCTGACCTGTGCAGACGGCAGGAGGACCAGAGGAGCACCCCAGAGAGCCACACAGAACCCGAGCAGCGGCTGGGAGCCAGAGCTGCAGCCACCTGGAGCTGGGTGTGGTGAGCAGCTGGGGAACAGTGAAGGGGGGCTGACACTGGGAAGAAGGGCCCTGCCCCTGGAGCTTGGGGACATGTGGCCACAGCCGGAGCCTGCATCTGACCCCTGGATCATCCAGTCATAGCCAGGCCTGGGCAGGAGGCTTGCAAGGTGGAGAACAGCCTGTGAGACTGTTCCTCAGGCTCCAGAGACTCTGTTTATAGTGTCCCCACGCCAGGCGGTGACACTGGGTGTTTACTGTTCACCTTTTCCCACTTTTCTATATTTTCTTATTGGGTTATTTTTTTATTTCTGTATGCTTAAATAAATTGTATATAGTGACTGGTGGGCCAGAAGAGTGGTCAGTGCGGTCAGCATCCCGGAGTGGGGACACCCTAGCCCTGTCCTGAGAGACCACAATAAGAGTGGGAGTTGAGCCCCCAGAAATTCTGGGGCCCAGCCTTGTTGGGGTTACAGGGACTCCTCCAAACAGGAGACTGGGAGGGGAGCCTTTGAGGTCAGGCAGGCCTTGGGATAAAGGAAGTGAGCACAGGGACTCAGATCCTTTTGCCACCCACCTTCACTGGGGTGGTATACAAGCCTGGTAAGTTCCCCACAATAGTGAGTCCATCCCCCCGCTTACACATCCATCCATCCCATTACTGTCTACCTGCTTCAACTAAATTAGCGATCATCCTAAGTTTTTGTTATTGCCATTCACATAAGTCTTCAAAAATGGTAATTCTAGGAATGATATCTCTTCACTGGATCAGATTAAATATATAGCATGAAAACTGATAGTCAAAATATCCTGTTATTGACTGAACCAAATTTGTAAAACAGATCTAGAGCTGAAAGGCTCCATATTCATTATAGATCCCTCAAATAAGTCAATTGTATGATTAAAATAAAGCCTTTTTGTTTAATTCCGTTGCTGCCTTTTACATTGCTGCATTTTTTAAAAAAAATATTGCTCTAACACTTGGGATGTAACACTTCTTGAATAGTCCTGCTTAGATAAGAATGATAATGAGTAGCTCTCATTATCTTTTAACAATGATCAAGTCAGACGTTCAACTTTAATAAAATGATTAGTTGAGAGCAAATGTTAATTAATGAAAACACAGTTGTGAACAAAAATCTTTATTTCAATAGACATGCAAAATATGTATTAATGTAATGGTAATGCACATCTGTTCTTTCCCCATCATCCCTTTATTTTCTCAGCATTTATACTCCTGAGACTATTGTTACAAATGGAGCATTGGTATCAGCTATAGCAGTGGCTCCCAACCTTTTTTAGGCTGAGGACCCCTTTCTAAAAAAACAAAACAAAAAAACAAAAACAAAAGAAACCCACATCATCATCATCATCTTTCTGGTCCCCAGGCTGATTATGTAATCAGGCCCATGGCCACTGTGGTGGAGCTGCTGAGACAGCTGACGAGCGGCGCTGCCACCACCATGGCCTGCGCCACTGGGGAGTAGTGGCGGCTATGGCCACCTGCCCTTGCCCCTGCTGGGGAGCCACTGCAGCCCCATCCCGCTTCCGGGATCCAGCCACAGGTGGGGAGAGTTAGCCTTGGCAGGGGGCATCAGCACTGCAGCTGGATTCCAGACCCGATAGGGAGAGACTCTGTGGGCCCCCTGCAACACGTCTGCGGAGCCCCGGGGTCCCTGGACCCCAGGTTGGGAACCACTGAACTATAGTTTGTCCTGCAAGAACATTCAATTTAAAGCCCATGTAGCTTTAGTTTTGCAGTCAGATGTGCCAGAGTAAACTCTCATTCTATGTCAAAATTGTCTTGTCTATGTGGGTTCCAGAGAAATCTAAACTAACCAGCACAAACAGTTATTCTTTTTTTAGTCAAACAGCCTCTCTACTGGTAAGAAAGTCTATCCTTCAAATTAAAAGTAGGGAGAGACAGACCAGTTAACTTCCCACAGTGATTTTGTCTGGTGATGTGATGTCTAAAATCAAACCCCCAAAGAAGTCCAGTTTATTCTCTAAGGTCATCAACATTCTGTTATCCTACAGACCAAACACCCTTTTACTTCTGATACATGATATCAAAACTAGAGATTTTTTTTCTGTATCACAGTATTCCTGACAATGTCAAGAAAGTTTATTATCTATTGCTCTTTACCCTATAATCTCAATTTAAATCTGGAATGAATGGTTTATTTTCCTCGGATTTCTACTATGCTTTTGGCATAACTTAAAATACACAAATAGTGCTTTAAATCTAATATAATCAGGTCAAGCCTCAGTGATCAGAGTAGCTGTGATGACTGTTCAGCACAATGTGATCCTTGAAGAATTCTTGTTCTAGGCATACATCTATTGACTTGAAAATATTAAGATTTTTTCTATGGTTCCTAAATGTGGTATGTTAAGATTAATGTCCTCTGTGGGAAATTTTAGATTCTGTTAGTTACCACTGAAGTTGTTTGACATGGAGGTAACCCTGAACAAGTGGTTGAGGGAGGCAGCTGTGCCTTCCTTTCAGTACCCTTTTATTTTTATTTTATACTGATGAGGTGTAATGGAAGACACAGTTTTATTTCAAAAGTGGAATCAGGTTTAGAGGGGAGCCAACAAATTAATCTTCCAAGTATTTGTCTGAATTACTACATCTTAGAGAAGAGCTACAAAGCATACCTTGCATTTAGTAAGGGCTCTTAAATATTATGTTCATAAAACAAAAACTTTACAAATTTCATACTTGTTAAAAGGGTGAGAGGAAAAGTCAGTGCATTTTGAGGTTGGCAATTCCGGGTTGGAACAGATATCCCCTTAGAGAATCTTACAGTTTTTATCTTCCTGTCACCTGTAGCATTAAGAACTTGGTAATATATGACTGTCTCTTGGGTGTGTTGAGAACCTGTTTCAGTTGAAAAGGCTTTTTATTCAGCTGTTTGGCTTCTTACTTATTGCTTGAAATAGGGAAGTCAGATCTTTTTTGAACACAGCTTTCTGGATACAGATATTTACAATATTACATTTAGGCTCCTGAGTTCAGATCAACTCCCTGTCATTGATCAAAGACTTCTATTTTATTTTCAACTTTAACACTGAACAGAAAAATACCTTTTATTTCTCCAGTTGATTGGATTCTGCAAGTCCACCCCACCTACCTAGAAGTACCACCACATTGCAGGTTTAGCTATCAGGATAGTTAGATTTTTTTTTCTTTTACATGTTTTGTATGCATTAAAATAGCCAGTTTCTTGTACTAAGGAAGTATCAGCTGGATCTTGAATGTACTAAAGATGAGACCTGATTAGTGCGCAGAAATTTTCAGGTGGATGCTGTCCACCTTCAACTGGGATTTACAAGCATTTACGGGAAAAGAAAATAGCTCGTGCTCTGCATTTGATGGAACTGACTCTTCCTAGGAATTTAGTTCCCATGGTGTTCAGCAAAAAACACTTTTTTCTAGTCATTTTATTTTATTATGATGCTGCAAAACAATAGCTTCAAAACTAAATCAGTATTCAAAATTAACAGGACAGAGGAGATACATGTCTATTATTTATTTATTTTGCTGAAGAAGATCTCCCATGGAGCGGTGCTCAATATCTGGGTGTCTGGCATTAGTAGGCCCTGTTCCTATACTCTGTTTTATGTTGCATATATCTACAGGTGCAATAGAACGCTAAATGGATGCATTAGGATACATTTATACTACAATAACAAACCCTCAGTAATGAGTCTAAGAACTGAGATCAGCTGATTTGGGCTGTAGAGCTAAAAAGTTCAATATATATATTTGGGGTTGGGCTGAGCATGGGCTCTGAAACCCCATGAGGGTGGTGCATCTTGGAAGTTCAGCCCCAGCCAAAGCCTTAACATCTACTTGGCAAATTTTAGCACTCCAATATCAGTTAGCTGACATGGGCCAGTTGCAGCAAGGCCATTGGTGTTTTACTGCAGTGTAGAGGTATGAAATACTTGTAAATATTATACATAATAAGTAATAGGAACTGCTAATAATCTTCCTTATGTTGTTTTGGGTGGATACTTTGCTTTTGTGCATATACTGATGAGGTTCTTAATGGAGATAAAGGAGATAGATTTAGACTATCAGATAATACATGTTTTCATCCTTTTACAATATCCTATGATATCTGACTGCTTGGAGCAATGCTGTCAAAAATATAAGAACACATTTTATCCAGGGTTTTAAAGTGCAATTTCTTGGTGTTTGGTTTTTCAAGTTGCTTTGTACATTTTTTTTCTTTTTATGAATCACTATTTCCAGTATGGCTCCATTGCTTATTGCTTCACACAGTAGCTAGAACAGCTGTGTTAATTAAAAAGATATGTCACAGCGCTGAAGTGTGTGCCTGCTGTTACTGTACATGGGCAGTCAAGACTTAGCAACAAATCGAGATTTGAAGAGGCATTAGCGGTGTAACACCACATATAGTGTAAAACAAAACACTGCAGAAAACAGATGCTTCTCAAACCTAATAGTGATAGCAAGTACAAATTCAAAATTATGTATGTTCTTTAAATGATAGAATAGAACAAGAAAACACATAGGAACTAAAAGCACCTTGTTCTATAGATGTCAAATAGAATAATGTGTTTTCCTTGTAGCCATACCACCTTTGCTGTGATCTTGTTAGGTTGCTTAAGCCAAATTGGTCAAGCTAGGTTATTTTGATGAGAGGCATTGAAGAAATATCTAGGTACTGTAGGATGTTGGTTTGTTTTTTCTGTTTCTTTGACTCATTTATGAACCAATTCCTAAATACAATGTTAACAGTATTAGGAAAGGAGTCTTTATGGAAATAACTTTCCTTTGTAGTTTCTCCATGTAAAGTGATGTCTAAGTCTTGGTCATTAAAGGGATTCTAGAACAAGAGAATGGGTGTTAACTTCAGTATCCTGACCAAATTTGAATGAGTAAAAAAATTATGTAAAAAACATGTTTTCCAAATGAGATGACATTAAGTGAGAACACCGAAAGAAAAAAAAAACAAATACTTTACATTGGTAGGACATCTTGTACGAGGAAATTTAAAACACTTGAATGCATGCTTGCAAAAGGTTGGATGGCCAGTGTAGAGCATATAGTGTCATAGGCACAGTTATACTGGCCATCCGACCTTTTGCAAACAAATGCATTCAAATGTTTTAAAGTTCCTTGCTCAAGAAGTCCTACCAATGTAAAGTACTCCCCCCCCCCCATTTTAGTGCATTCCCTTATGGTTGTCTCATCTGGAAAATCTTGTTTTATATATATATTTGCAGACTAAAAATTGAGGATGCCTCTCCAAGGGTGCTGCTTGCCATTGAAATATATAAACGAAACCTATGACCTGCACTTTCCATTGATACCTATGACCATTTTGCCATCTGCTGGAAAAAGGTGGGAAAGCATGGAATGCAAACAGACTGAACCTAAACCTAAGTTAATATAAAGGTAATCTAATTACATTCTTCTTCAAGTGCTTACTGATGTCTGTCTGTCCTTGGTGTGTGTGTAGTTTCTGGAGATTTTCTCTAAATGGTATCATAGGAGTGGCTCTTGTGCCCTTTGGAGCCACATTCGCATGCACCAGGGTTTTGCTGGCCCCATGGCCTCTCAGTTCCTTCTCACCGTCCAAGACAGTTGCTGGAATGATCCTTCTTGCTGTGGCAAGGCTTCTTGCCCAGTGTTTAGGGTTCTTAGGTTAAACCTAGCTTACATAGCAGTGTTATTACTTGGCCCTGTTGGCCCTTTTCATTCCAGCATCTGGGTATGCTCTAGTCCTTGGGAATCAGTCTGTGTGCCTTGTGCAATACCCAAATGCCAGTGAGTGACCTGCACACAAGCTGCTTAAAGTACCTGGGAGAGTCTCACATTAGGGAGAAGTCCAAGATCTGCCGGCACTTCAGACCTCACAAGTGGCCTTGCACCTTCTACTTAGCCCTATCCTGCTTTCTTAACATACCTTGTTCAGATTCAAAGAATACCCCCTGATACCTTAACCCCCCCAAATGCCTCACTGCAGCTGCTGGGGCAACACAGGGTAACCATTATATTGTGAAAAGCCCAATAAGATCAAATTGCTGTTAGTCTAGTTAATGCAGGCAAAAGATGCCTGTTCATATGCTTGCAAACAAGAGCAAATCACTGTCAGATGTGACAAAAACAGATACATTATCAGCAAAGACCAGCAGAGGACCTGGGAGGACATCACCAGCTCTGGCACAGAAAGGTGGGTCAGGCAGCTTCTGAGGAGGAATGAGAGTGGCTCCAGACTAAGAGCATTCAGCAGCCCAGATGGGGGGCACTGCTGATGAATGTCTCTAAAAATTGAGAAGGAGTGGCTGAGGACACCCATTAATCTTGCAGTGAAGGTGCATCCTGTGTAAAGAGGGTCCTGCATGGCATTGCTGCAACCTTTTTAAAAACATATTATCCCTCAGGTGTTTTCATAGTGCCCCTTTTGTTTTGTTTTCAGATGTGGTATTCCATTTTTTCTTACATTTCCTGTGTTTGAGTCCTCTTTTTGCAGCAGCTTTTCAATGGTTTATGCTGGTTTTCGGCAAGTCCCTGTCTGTCCTCAAAGTGACAATCTGTGCTTAACTAATTGCGCATGACTCACTTTTTGTTGGGTCAGGAAAAACCAGGCTTTTGAAATCTCACCAGAACAGAAAGGCTGGAGGGGAATGCTGGGGTGATTCTGTGCACTGATTGTGCCCTAGATACTGATTATACTTTCTATAAATAGGCTTGCAACCTGGATTGTGTTTGGTTGACTTCTATGTTAACAATATTTTGAGTGAACTCGGTGATAACGGTTTAGTGATCCTTGGGTAATGTTTGCTGAAGAGTTTTTTTGCTGTATTTTATTCGTCTTTTTATGTACATATTATAATTTTAAAGTATGTGAATAGTTTTACTGTGATCTTGAACAATACTTTTACTCTCACATATGTTTCCCTTTGCATTGAACAGTGATGATGCTGAATTTTTTTAGCCACGAATTACTACTTCTGATTAATTTTTTTGTTAATTCATGTGGGAAGATGTCAGACAGATGCACAGGAAGGAGGCAAGTGTAGTGTCTATATTTTGAGCATTGTTTAAAAGAAAAGCAGTATTACATTTAAAAATTCTAAAATATTTTGTGGCTGTTACGCTCAGAAGTGGCACAAGTTTCACCACCCCCAACTCATCCTGTTTCTCCTGTCCTGAATACAGCGCTGTTTGTAAACTACCATGCATTGTCCCACATGTTGCATTTAGTTGTGTCTTTTTGAGTGTGATATAATTTGAGATTATTCAGTGTGACAACACTTAACTTAACATATTCCAGTTCAGTGCACTAAGAATGAATGATAGATTATTTTACTGGAATGGGTATCCATCCATTTTCACTCTAGTTATCACAGAGTATCTGGCTAGAAACATAAGAGAAAAATTGTCATATGAAATCAGACCAATAGTTCATTTATCCTAGCGTCCTGATAATGACTAGAACCAGATCTTTCAGATATAGATCCAAGAAACTGTATAATAAGATATGAAATAACTTGCATGTAGTACGACTTCCTTCTTAAACCCTATTAATTACTCTGGTTAATACCTTGTAGCATGAAGATTTATGTCCCTTCTGTTTTTTTATAACTTCATCTAATGCAGTTCTTGATGTTCTCATTATCCATATGAATGTCTAAACTTTTTTTGAATTCTAACAAGCTTTGATATAAATGAAATTGTGTGGCAGTGAGTTCCACAAGTTAATTGTTTAAAAAATATGTATCATCTTATTGGTTTTAAAATTTCTGCCTTTTAAGTTTGATGGACCCTTCTGTTCTAATATTGTGAAAGAAGGTAAATAAGTGACTTTATGTTGTCCACACCATTCATTAATTTGTTTTGTATCTTTCTAACATGACCTCCTTTATATTTTTGCTCTTTTAACTAAGCAGTTTCAGAATATTCAAGTGTGCCTTTCTTAAAGAATATTTTCCATGCTTCTATAATCATTATCATTACCCTTCTCTTTATTATGTACCCTTTTTTTAAAGATAGGGTAAGGAGACCAGAAGGTGGTATTTTACAAAGAGTATACCATTGATTTATTCAGTAATGGTCTAATAAATTCAGTAATATTTTCCATCCTCTATCAAGTGTTTTAACAATTACTTGCTTGAATTTCTTTTGGTAGAGAAGGTACTTGCGTAGTGTGAAACAGAGGCCTATGTGCATAAAAAGAATTTATATTTTTAAAAAAGAAACCTAAATAAAATGTGCAAAAGTATGCAAATAAAAAGTTAAGGGAAGGTAGGTACAGTTAATAGAATCTATTAACTGCATTATGCTAAGGGCCACCTGAAAGTTGCCTTTATGTATTTGCAGCAGTGAGACATAAGATCTTATAGATGTATGAAGAAGAAGAAATATCAAACATAAGAATATTAACTTCTTGGTCTTAGTGTTTTTGTTGTTTATAATTTGGGCCTTGTGCAGCTTCAGGTCTCTGTGACCATGGTCACTGGAGGGTCATATTGAGAATGCTCCATCAGGAGAAACTTCAGAGAACAGGGTAAATGATCCCCAACATTGGGGATTTATTCATTAGTTCAATTTCACCAAGCCAGTAACCAGATTGCTTCTATAATACCTTACTGGTCACCAAGAAGCTGAAATACAATTTCCTTTAATCAATCCAGCCTTTGACTCCCACCCATGCATCTAAATCTATAGGGAGGATTGCTTAAAGTCTTTCTTACTGTATATAAAGTTTATCGACTGGGTCAGTTGATATTTCAGATCTTACCCAAATACACACTTACAGCCAATTCTTATTAACTAATACGGGATTTATTAAAATGAAAGTAAAGTGTTATTGTGGTTAAAAAATCACAATACATAAAGATATTGATAAAGTTCTTAGGTCAGTTTCATAGCAGAGATGGTGAGGCTGATTTGTAAAAATTCTTCTAGAATCGGTTCCATCAGCTATAGTTGAATAGGCACTCCATGTGCAGTTTGTTCAAATTCTTCCTTGAGATTTACAGAGAGAATCTGGAGTCATCCTGGGTCCCTCAGCCCATAAAGTTTTCCCTGTGAAAGTTTAAGCAGATTTGAGATGGTAAGGATCAAGGCCTAAAGTTCGTTTTGTATTTGGCAACAAGTGATCACGTTAGTCATAACTTGGATGAAGAATAGGTAATATACATTATTGCTTTGAAGTTAGTCTGTATTTCCTAGGCATAAGCCTGATTGTGTTGGTTAGCATAAGGCAGCTGACCACTGAAAGGATCTGTTGACAGCTTACTACACACTTCAAAGAGAAATAAAGACAATAATATAACACCACAAATTTCATCTAAATATTAGTATCCCTTTTTGATCTCTGACTTAACAGAATATAGTAATGAAACTCTGGAGAACAGAACAGGAATAGAAGTTTAGCATCTACAAGCTTATTAGATCACAGTGTTAGACTTCTGTCAAGATACCAGTACAATTAGTATCTGTTTCGGATTCTCTGACAAGACAGGTCTACATATTAACTTCTAGTCTACTTAAAATGGCTTTGATAACTATACACAAGGAATGGCCCTGTTTACCATTTTAATACTTTTCTAATACATCCTTAAAGATTGCTTTTAGTTCAACTAGCCTACTTGTTGTTTAACACTTGCTGGCTCATTGTCACAGTGTCTCCTTGTGCTTCATCCTAGGTGGGATGTTTGCTGACCTGGAGTGTGTTCTTAGTGGAGTACCCTATACTTTGGGGTTTGCTTTTTCCACAGTCTCAGAAGCCACCTTGCAAAAACTAGGCTTTTGTCTAAAAGGATGGAAATTCTTGTCATTATTATTTGATCCAGGTAGCTTAATGCAGTGGGTTTGTCTTTCAAATAAGTACATTTAGAGGATACAAGAGGTGTATTTTATAAGTTGAATCAGTTAAGTATTATCCTTGTAAGGAGCTAACATGTGCCAGTGATGTGTGTGTTGGTGGCTTTCAGTTGAAATAAAGATATGCCTTTTTGCTCTGATTGTCTGGAGCAACTATTCTTAAGGCACCGGTGTTGCATCTGATAGTGCTTGGGCAGATTGTTGCATATATTGGGAGCCTCATAGGCTTCAGTCCACTCACTTGTTATCAGTTGTAAGATTGGGCCCCAACATTATAAAATTGATACAAATAACATGTAGGCATTTTCATAGAAATCTTTCATTTATGATGAACCCCAATCATTTCATTTACTGGATTATAGTTTTCTTTGGTTGTATAGTTTTTGATCTCTAGATCCTACAGTATTTTTATTTGATTGTTTTTATCAAAAATCTGTAGCAGACGTGGTCCACTTTCTTAGGCCCTAACATAAATAATGAAAAGCATCATAAAAACAGGACTTGATATTGATTTTTTTTTGAGTTTAAGATATCTGAGGTCTTCAGAGATCAGTATCCTTTACTGTCATACACACACATAGTGCTGCTATAAAAATAAATAACTAAAGCTGTTTTTAAGGTCTAGTTTGTGGGAAAAAGATGAAACATTTATTGGCCACTATATTTTGAACATTATATTTTTGAAGCTGTATTTGATGTGTTGTGTCCCATAAAATAAAAATTATGAGATTGAAGTCAGTAATCAAAAGAAAAAGGGCTCAATGTGTCACTCTGTTGCTAGAATACATGCTTCTGGTTAAACCAACCCGTATATTTAATGTGCTTCTATTAATTCTTAATGATAGCTAATGAATCAAAAATTGATGGGCCCCAAAGAAGGATTATTCATCTGCTTCTCTTTTGTGGTTCTGTGCTGCAGTGAATTGATAATCTTTTAGAGCCCAGTGGTTAGATCTAATGCTCAGTTGTGGCTTACAAATCACCATCTGTTCTCTTGAAATCTTTAACTTGCATCTTCAGTGAATATTGAGATAATGTTCGGGGACATACATTTTGGATTTTTCATGTTAATAGGGTATTATAAAGAGTGGCAGAAAATTATTCAATTAAATGAAAATTAAAATCGCAGTATCATAGGGTTCACTTTCACTCCTGGGTGAGCTTGCTTGCAAGATTGCATTTTCAGCTCCAGCAAATCCCACCAGGTGCCGCTGTAAAGCAGTCATGGTTAAGAGACCTATAAGGAAATGGAAAGATGTGCAGTCAGTCTAAAATTACTGATTAATACAACTCAAAGGGCAAAGGAAATTACAGAATGTGCCCTGTGACCCGACGAAGTCATTGTGAGTCACAAAGGGAACCTTGATTAATCTGGAGTGATCTAAATATAGAGGCAGTACTGCACTATGGAATATTGTACCTGCTTAGATTGTGTAGTGTGGCTGTATCACAGCAGCAGTTTGATGATAAGAGGAGGGAAACTAAAACATCAAGACACAGGAATAGATCCGAAATTATTTGAGAGAGGTGGCTCAGTGGCCTAGAGATAAAGTTATGCCTCTTCAAGTAGTATGAAGTCCATCTTTACATCCCAAAGTCATAGACTGAGTTCGCTGACTGAGGATGGTGGAGAAAAGACATGTAGTGTTCTTCACTATTCAGCACCAGAAATGACAGTTAGTCAGGCAGTTGCATAAGGAGGAATCATGGCATAAATGGAAAGACAGTTCTCTGGCAGGCACCCCGCTGATTTCCTGTGGGCTCCTGATTGAATGGCTCAGCTAGATTGCTTCTGTATAGCAGTGCTCCATCCTTTGTCTATGTGGTGAGGGAGAGGTTGTATATACTGTTTAGAGAGATTGGCGACACGTGCTGGATTGCTGTGTCCAGAGAAAGAAGAAAAAAGAAGGCAGAGGGTATATGTTGATGTAGTATGCTTTCATTTCTCCAAGGTATGTGTACTTTAGGATATTCTGTTTTTTGAAAGAAGTCTTGTACTCTATGGAATTAACAGGGCACACATTGCAAAGTTTAAAAATGGGTGGGCTGAGAGATATCAAAATATCATTGCTAATCAAAAAAAATTCAAGGAGTGGGGCCTCTTCTAGTGGGATCTACCATGGATCAGTTCTTGGTCCAGTGGTATTTAGCATGTTCAGATGTAGATGATGATGATAAAATTTTCGAAGGACATGAAGATTGGTGGGATAGTAAATAATGATGAGGACAGGTTGCTGTTTTGCAGAGTGGTCTGAATTGCCTGAAGTAACAAAGCTGGCCGCCTCTCTAGCTCATAAAAGCCCGTGGCCACATCCAGAGTCTCTTTCCAGGCAGTTTTATTTCCTCAAACATAATCAAAAACCAAAACAGATCCTAAGCTCAGCTGGGCTTTTCTCCTTCACCTCTCAACCTTTCCTGCTTTCAGGAATCTTCTGAGCACTGTTCCCTCAGCACTGCCACCTGGATCTTTTTCCCTGGTGGTGCATTTTTCCTGTGCAGGTTCCCACTGCTTTCCCTCCTAGGGGTCTTGGGACGACTCTCACAGGAGCTTCTGACTCTGACCCACCAGATGTCCCTCAGGAGGTTCCAGCTGCCTCTTTGCCTGAAGGACTCTAGCAGTCATTCTCAGGGAACCATGTGTTTCTGGTCTGGCTCCCTATTCCCAGGAGAGTCTTGTGTCTGCTTTCTCTGCTGAGCAAGGCTGGTTATCCAGCATTAAACTGGACAGTCATCTTTTTGAGAACTTTGTCCCTTGTTCAGTACTGAGACAAAAACCAGATGTGGTTCTATGAGATGGAGGATGCTGCTTTACCCCTTCTAGCTCTTAAAGATGGTGCACCTTGTGTTACATGACCTCACACATGTCATCACACTGGTGGGGGCGGGGTCACACCATTCCCGGAAGAACCAGAATGTCCAGTATTCTGGGACCATATGAGTGGTCATCTTACTTCTGCTCCCTTTTTGTCTGACTCTCCATGCTCTTCATCCAGGCTTCAGGGTGTTACCTTTGAAAGTCTATTCCTTCTTCTGTTTGCCAGATGTGCCTTTCCCTGTCGGAACCATCAGTGCTGCCCTTGGGTCTGGTTCCCTTTTTCTCTGCTTCAGAAGAATGCAAACCACCTGAGGTGCCTTCATCTCCTCTTCTGAGAAATGTTAATCAGAGAGAAGATCCTGAGACTTCTGTTCCAATCTTCACCTTGACATTGACTGAGAGACCATTGGCATCCCTTTGCTATGGGCATCCCCAACAGCTGTCTCCAAACCAAGCACAATTACATGTGAGAGAATATGGTGCCTGCATGCCAGAAGTATGGAGCCAATGCATTATGCCAGGGAGTTACATCACCATCCCTCTCTAGAGCTTCCCTCTGATCCCATGGACTATTTTCTTCATCTGTAGCTGAAGCAGTCACACTGGCATCTCCACCCCCTCTAGGATCATAAATAAATTTCAGGATTTATTGCAAAGGGTTGCCAAGGAATTCCAGATCTCTCTAGAAAAGGTCTAAGATACTCAGTGTAAACTCATTGATGTCCTGCAAGACACTGGATCCAGTTGAATAGCAGTTCCAGTTAATGAAGCTATTCTGTAGCCTGCTAGAGAAGTCTGGCATATGCCAGCCACATGTGCCCTTATCCTCAAGAAAGCAGAGAAGAACACTATTTTGTTCCAGCTAAGGGAGTGGAATTTCTCTTTACCTACCCTTGCCAAACTTATCGGATTTCTAGGTTGCAAGATGAGATCAGGACATCACCATCCCAAATCCACTCTGGACAAAAATGCTAAAGGTCTATACCTGTTCAAAAAAGGGTCTTCACATCTATTATCCTTTGGTTTTGCATAGTAGACTATCAAGCATTGCTAGTTAAGTCTGACTGTCTATATTATTCCAAATTCACAGACTTTGTAGATAAGCTACCACAATAGGAGGGAGCTCCCTTCTGGCTCTTATTGCAGATGATAAACTGGTGGCCAGAATCGTACTTCAATCAGCAGTTAATGCAGAAGACATACCATCTAGGTTGATGCATCTGAGGAGGAGAGGAGACTTAATTTCCTTGATGTGCAACATGCTGTTGCCTCCTACCTATAGGAGGACAAAATTAATCGGGTCCAAGGTCAGGTTGCATCTTTCAAGAGGTACTTTAAATAGATTTTAGGCTGTATTCTGCTCTCCTACTAGTTATATCATTTTTCTCCATCTTATGGGGTGGGGATTCATTGTACCTCAGCACGACCAACTTCATTGGCATCGCTGCAGAATATACTTTTGCTTCAAGCTTGCATGGCAGCTACTTGGAGCTCCAGCCATGTATTTGTGAGAAGTTGTGTTCTAGGGTAGAACTACTCTATTGGCTAATTTGGGATGATGGTCTTTCAGATGGCTCTGCTACCTGCATCCCTTGCACCCTACTCTTAATTGAAGACACTTCTCAGTTACTCACGTAGGGATCAGCACTCAAAAAGGAAAAGAAATTTGTAATGATCTTGAGGGTTCATTAAAGACCATACTACTGAATGAGTAAGGAATAGAACTTTAATCATACAGACAGGTATCCAGGCATGTACCTGGTAGCATCCATGTTAGATCTTCTCTAGGGCACATCTTCTAATTCACACAACACTGGCCCATGCTAGGGAGTGTCTTTAAATTCACAACCCAACTCAAGGCTGAGCTTGAAAGTAGCAATGCAAATAATACAAAAAGTAGAGGAGCCAACGGAGTGGGTGAGCTCCCTAGTCATAGTGCAAAAAAAGTAAGGGTCAGCTACACATATGCTTAGATCCCAGAGACCTCAACAGAGCTATACAAAGAGAACATTTCAAACTACCAACTAGAGAAGAGATTATGGCTCAGTTTACAAATGCTCAGTATTTCAGTAAATTGGATGCATCCTCTGGATTTTGGCAGCTAAAATTAACAGAGGAAAGCTTGAAATTATGCATATTCAATACTCCATTCGGACGATACAGATTTTTACGCTTACCCTTTGGTGTAGTTTCAGCACCAGAGGTGTATCACAAAACTATACACATGATCTATGAACATATTAGTGGTGTGGACACCTCCATGGATGACATAATCATCAGGGCTTTACAAAAGAGGAGCACAATTGTCGGCTTGGGTGTGTTGGATGCAACTAGAGCTGCAAACCTCAAACTAAATAAGGACAAATGTGTGTTAGGAGTTAAAGAATTAACTTTTATAGGGGACATTGTCTCCCATGAAGGTGTAAAACTGGATGAGAGGAAGTTTTCAGCCATTGAAATGGTGCCATATCCCCAGTCAAAGAAAGATATCCAGCAGTTCCTGGGAATGGTTAACTATCTTGGAAAATTCATACCCAGTCTTTCTGCCAAGGCAGCACCATTGAGACAGCGCCTACAGGACAAAAATGAATGGTGCTGGGATGCTGCACAGGAGGAATCATAGAGAAGTTTAAAACAAGACTTAATACAGAAACCAGTATTAAAATGTTATGCTCCAGAGAAGCCAATTAAAATCTCAGCGGATGCATCACAGTCTGGGTTGGGTGCAGTGATTTTGCAAAAACATGAAGATTGCTGGCAACCTGTGGCATATTCATCCAAATCACTGACTGATGCAGAGACTAGATATGCACAGATTGAAAAGGAGCTTTTAGAAATCTTGTTTGCCTGTGAGCGAGTCAATCAATGGACGGAGAGTGGAAGTTGAAACAAAACTAACTTACCTTTATAAAACTGGAGGTTTTTTGAGATTTGTGGTCTCTATTTGTAGTCCCCTACCTACCCGCCTTCCCTTCTGCTTTGGATCTATACAAGATTCACATTGGGGAAGGAACTGGGTAGGCAACCTGTGTGCGCTGGCCTTTATGTTCTTGATTGGAAACGAGAGGAGAGCAAAGGCATGTGTGTGGATCAAGGGGTGCTACATGCAAGAATTCTGACTCAGTGTGTGGAGCACCAGCATACCCACAGTGTACTGCAGATAGGGATCACACATGTTGAAGAACCTCAAGTTGTTGTAAGGTAAGTAGTTTTGGTGTAGGGCTTGTCAGCCTTGATGACAAGGAATAATAAAATCCTGCAGCTGGAAGCTGACGTTAAATAAATTCAGTCTTGAAATAAGATACAATTTGCTAGTGACAGTAATTAAACATTGCAACAGGCCAAGTAATGGACTCATCTTCACTTGGAACCTTTAAGACGAGATTAGATTTCTTTCTGAAAGATGAGTTTTAATTCAGTTGCTGGGAGAAATTCTATAGCATGTGTATTAAGGGATTCATGAAGATCCCTTCTAGCCTTACATTCTGTGCATCCACCTGTTAAGCTGTTTCCTTCATGTGCCACTGGGAGAACAGAAAGCTCTGCGTTGCCCTCATCAGATACAGAACGCTTTCAGCTCTGCATTAGACAATGACTATGATAAAATTTCATGCTAGGACTTCAGCTTTAGTCTCAGGAAGAATTTTTCTTCAAATGCACAATTGGTTGGATGTGTTCTACAGTCCCCCCCCCCCTTTGAAGTAACAGAGATTAGCCACAACTGAAGGTAGGACACCTGATGGAATTGGCCAGTCCATTGAGACAGAACAGAGAAACCTCTTTCTTAAATTTCTGGCTGTTATGTCTTGTTCATATGCTCAGGTCTAAGCAACTGCTGGATTTGAGGCTGGAAAGAAATTTACCCCCAGGTCAGTTAGGCAAGGGACCTTGTTGGTTTTTTGGTTTTGCCTTCTGTAGCATGGTATGTGACTCACCTGCTAGGATTATCTAAGCATATTTCACCTAATCTGTTCTCTGCCCTTGTAGGGCCTTGATCATTCATGGCATTTCAGGCTCTCCTGTGGCATCCAACAGTTTAGCCTCATGAGGGCTGAAATGCTTTAATCTAGCTATAGTCATTGGTCTCAGTATATGGGTATTTGGGTGAAATTTAATGGCCTGTGATATACTGGAGGTCTAGATGAGCTAATGATCTGACCTTCAACTTTATGAAACTATACTTAATTTACTACAGCATATTCAGCTGGGAGTTTTGCTGTGTTGATGCACTATTCTCAACACCATGATCTCTTGTAAAGAGACAGTACCAGTCAATTATCATTGAACTCTGCCAAGAAATTGAAAAGCACTTCAACAACTATATTTACAATTATTTCAGCTTTCCATTTGTACCAATACTCTGTCAATTTCTTGCTGTTCCTTGGGAATCTAACAAGTGCCAAGTTCAGGGTCTTTGATTCTTGAGATAAAATAGTAAGGAAGAGGTGAGAATAACTGAGCAGAGTTAAAAATAAGTTTTGTAGTATTTACGGGCAGCCTCCCAAAGGTTCGGATCCATCTCCTGAATGTGCCTTTGCCAAAATATAGCATCTTTCTAAGACTTTAACCTATATAGATCTGGCTTTTTACCTTTTATGAACAACCAGATGCCCAGCAGAAATCACTTTTTCTGCTGGGCCTGGAATATTTTCTCTCTTTAATAATGATGGTAAGAATCTGTGAATCCCACTATTATGTCCCCCAAATGTATTATGCAGCTTTATCAGAAGCAGAATTCCAGAGAGGCATATGATGTGAGAAAATAGCCAGGATCCAGCTGGAAGGCTGCAGATGTCCTGGTCTGTGGTATATTTCATGAACAAGAATAGGGTTAGTACCATGGTTATGGAAGGAGGGAGTGTAACTTAAATGAGCTGGATTGAACCTGAGTCTCTGAAACTTCAGTTTGACAGGAGGGTTAAAGATGAAATTCTTGCATGAGAGAAGCGAGATTTAAATATTCCTGGAATGTTCTCATTGAGAGCTTTTGGGGCTATATTTCTTGGTTCAAATCCAAGGCTTACAGAACCATGAGTGGTCTTACCATTAACTTCTGTGGTACAGTGGGTAAAGCAACAGACTCTGAGTCAGAAGGTCATGGGTTTGAGCCTTGTTGTGGGTGGTGTGATTTGGGGGTTGGACTAGATGATCTTGTGGGGTCCCTTCTACCCCTATGATTCTATAAGCATTGGAATAAGCTACCTAGGGTGATGGTGGAATCTCTGTCTTTGGAGGTGTTAAAGGCCCAGCTGGACAAAACCCTGGCTGGGATAATCTAGTGGGAGTGGTCCTGCTTTTTTGGCAGGGGGTTGGACTAGATGACCTCGTGGAGTCCCTTTCAACCCTATGATTCTATGTCTTCAGGTCCAGTCCCCTGTATTCATGGTAGGACCAAGTACAATCTTAAGCCATCCCTGACAGGTGGTTGTCTAACATGCTTTTAAAAATTTCCAGTGATGGAGGATTCTACAGACTCCCTAGGCAACTGATTCCAGTGGTTAATCACCCTGATATCCTGATGTCCAACCTACTGTAAACCTCCCTTGCTGTAATTTAACCCAGCTGGTTCTTGTCCTGTCATCAGCAGTGAAGGAAAATAATTTTTCTCATTCCTTTTTATGCCAACCTTTTAGATACTTTGAAAATTGTTATCATGTCCCCTCTCAGTCTCCTCTTTTCTAGACTAAACAACCCCAGTTCTTTCAATTTTCCCTTATAAATCAGGTAGTCCGGATCTTGAATCGTTTTTGTTACTCTTCTCTGGGCTTCTCCAATTTGCCTACATCTTTCCTGAAATGAGGGGCCCAGCACTGGACACTATACTCAGGTTGAAGCCTACTCAGCACAGAGTAGAGCAAAAGAATTACTTCTTGTGTCTGTCTTACAATATTCGTGTTTATACATCCCATAATGACTTTTTTTTTTGTAACAGGGTCACACTGTTGACTCATATTTAGCTTGTGGTCCACTATGACCCCCGAATCCCTCTGTGTATTACTCCTTCCAAGGCAGTCATTGCCCATTTTGTCTGTATGCAGCTTATCGTTCTTTCCTAAATGGAATACTTTGTATTTGTCCTTACTGAATTTCATTCTCTCTACCTCAGGCCATTTCATGAATTTGTCCAAATGATTTTGAATTTTAATCCTGTCTTCCAAAGCACATGCAAACCCTACAGCCTGGTATCATCCGCAGACCTCATAAGTACTTTCTGTGCCATTATCTAAATAATTGATTAAAACATGGAACAGATTTGATCCCTGTTGTACCCAGCTCATTATGTTCTTCCAGCATGATTGTGAACCATTGATAACAACTCTCTGGGCCTGGTTATCCTACCAGGTATAGACTCATCTTCTCAACTTTTGGTTTCCTCAAACTTGCTTACTCTAGTGAGTCTGAACCACCCAAATACAGGGGAGGCCCTGTGGAGAAATTGCTTCTAAGGTCTGGACAATGAGAATCCTGAAGTCCTGTTCTTACGAATTTATTTAAATGAAATTTTTCTCACACACCCTTAACAGGCCTCTTGTTGTCACCCCTTGCACAAGCAACCTCCATGTACCCAGTTTTTGGGAGTTTCTACATTTTCAGCTGGGAATGTGAGTCCCAGCAAATACTAGCAGTGCTAGCTCCCATCAAGCTAGTGCACTAAAAATAGAGAATAGCTGTGGCAGCACAAATTACTGGAATGGTGATATGGTCCATGTATGTCTCCTACGGATGTAGTCAGGCTGGCTAGCCCCTCTCCTGGCTATGTTCCATTTTGAGCACTCTGACTTGATGACACCCTGCAACTAGTGAATTTACACTGTTAATTTATCATGGTATTTACAACTTGCAAAATGCCCAGTGCATTGGAAATTTCATCAAACTTTAGTGGACATATTTTCTCACATTGCATTACCCATTTTTATAGAATTGCACATTTTAAAATGCCTTCTAGTTCTTATATGTGTCAGACAGCTGCACTTGAGGCTGTGAGACCACATGTAACATCTTTTCTGGCAATTCTATTTAATATATAGTATTTTGACAAAACAAACAAGGAGTCCAGTAGCACTTAAAGACCAACAAGTTTCTTTTCTGCATGAGCTTTCATGGGAGAAAACCTCTCTTTGTTGACATGCTCCTCTGAATAGTCATCCATTGGGGTGCATTTGGTCTGGGGTTAAAAGGGGCCACTGTATCCAGCCATCCCTGACATCTCTTCTGTAGTTACAGAAGGGAATTAGCTATTAGTTCCTTAAACTGGTGTAAGACCAGTTTATTTGACTGACCCCTATTTAGCTCCCTGAATCAAACCTATTTACTTATGCTTTTTTAGAAGATGAATGAATCCTGCTGACTAAAATGTGGATTCAGTGGAGATTTTGATGGGGGCAGGCTTCCTACAGATTATGTGAGGAGGGCTTTAAACTAGGTTCAAAGGGGGAAGGAGACCAAAGCCCACAGGTAAGTGAGAATATGGGAGATCTGGGTAAAGGGATGGAACTTGGGGGTTGCTGGGAATGTAACACCAGGAATAAAAGAGAAGGTAGTTGGAACATGGGGAGGAGAATCAAATAATTGTATTAAGTGTTCCACTGAAGCCCCAATACGTGAGGAGAGTGGGGGAGGACAACTCCTAGAAAAAATGCAAGGAGGTAATATGTAATAGAATTGAAAATCAAAATGACAAAGTAGGGAAATGGGCCGGGTATCTTAGGTGCCTATATACTAATGCGAGGAGTCTGGAAAATAAGCAGGAAGAATTGGTAGTACTAGTGCAGACAAGGAACTGTGATATCATTGGAATAACAGAGACGTGGTGGGATAGTCTGCATGACTGGAGCTCTGCCATGGATGGGTATAAACTGTTCAGGAAAGACAGGCAGGGAAGAAGAGGGGGAGGAGTAGCACTATATGTAAAAGAGCTCTATGACTGCTCAGAACTCCATTATGGAAGTGGAAGCATGCCAGTAGAAAGTCTGTGGGTTACGTTGGGAGGGGAAAGCAACAAGGGGGATATTGTGGTGGGTGTCTGCTATAGACCACCAGACCAGATGCAGGAGGTGGATGAAGTGTTCTATGGACAACTAGCAGAAGCTTCTAGATCACAGGCCCTGGTGCTCATGGGGGACTTCAATTATCCTGACATCTGCTGGGAGGCCAATATAGCAGTACATGGGCAATCCAGGAAATTTTTAGAGAGTGTTGGAGACAACTTTCTGGTACAGATGCTGGAGGAACCAACTAGGGGCCTTGCACCTCTTGACCTGCTGCTCACAAACAGGGAAGAATTGAGCAGGGAGGTAGAGGTAAATGGCAAGCTAGGCAGTAGTGACCATGACATGGTTGAGTTCAGGATGCTGATTAAAGGAAGGAATGAAAGAAGCAAAACACAAACCCTGGACTTCAAAAAAGCAAATTTTGGCTCCCTCAGGGAACTGATGGGCAGGATCTCTTGGGAAGCTAATCTGAAGGGGAAAGGAGTCCAAGAGAGTTGGTTGTATTTTAAAGAAACCCTGCTAAGGGCACAGGAAGTTGCCATTCCAATTAGGAGAAAGACCAAACATGTGAGGCAGCCAGAATGGCTTAGCCGAGAACTCTGCTCTGAGCTTAAACATAAAAAGGAAGCTTACAGGAAGTGGAAGCTTGGTCAGATGACCAAGGAGGCATATAAAGATATTGCTAGGGACTGCAGGGATAAAATCAGAAAGGCCAAAGGACAAATGGAGTTGCGGCTAGCGAGGGATGTAAAGGATAACAAGAAGGGGTTCTACAAGTATGTTAATAACAAGAAGAGGATCAGGGATGGTGTAAGTCCCTTGCTGAATGGGGCAGGCATCCTCGTGACAGAGGATGAGGAAAAAGCTGAACTGCTTAATGCTTTTTTTGCTTCAGTTTTCACAGGCAGGGTCAGTTCTCAGCCCACTACCATGGGTATGGCAGACTTCAGAGAAGAAGAGAGGCCCTTGGTGAAGGAAGGTCAGGTTAGGGACGGCTTAAAGAAGTTGGATGTGCAGAAGTCCATTGGGCCGGATGAACTGCATCCAAGGGTGCTAAGGGAATTGGCCGATGAGATAACAGCACTGCTGTCCATTATCTTTCAAAACTCATGGAGAAGGAGGGAGGTGCCAGAGGATTGGAAAAAAGCAAATATAGTACCTATTTTCAAGAAAGGGAAAAAGGAGGATCCGGGGAATTACAGACCAGTCAGCCTCACCTCAATCCCTGGAAAAATTATGTAGCAGGTTCTCAAAGAAGCCATCCTAAAACACTTAGAGGAAAATAAAGTGATCAGGAACAGTCAGCATGGATTTACCAAGGGCAAATCATGTCTGACCAATCTCATTTCCTTCTGTGATCAGATGACTGGTTTTCTGGATGCAGGAAGAACCATTGATGTGATATACCTTGATTTTAGCAAGGCTTTTGTTACAGTTTCCGACAGCATTCTCATTGGCAAATTAAGGAAGTATGGGTTGGATAGGTGGACTATAGGGTGGATAGAAAACTGGCTAGATCAACGGTTTCAGCGTGTAGGAATCAATGGTTCCATGTCTAGCTGGCAGCCAGTAACAAGTGGTGTGCCCCAGGGGTCGGCCCTGGGGCTGGTTCTGTTCAACATTTTCATCAATGATCTGGATGATGGAATAGACTGCACTCTCAGTAAGTTTGCGGATGACACCAAGCTGGGGGGAACAGTAGACATGTTGGAGGGCAAGGACAGGATTCAGGGAGACCTAAATAAATTGGAACAGTAGGCCAACAGACATCTTATGAGGTTCAGTAAGGACAAGTGTAAAATCCTGCATGTGGGATGGAAAAACCTACAGGCTGGGGAACATTCAGCTAAGTAGCAGCAGTGTAGAAAACGACCTGGGGGTCATGGTGGATGGGAAGCTAGATATGAGTCAGCAGTGTGCTCTTGCTGCCAAAAAGGCCAATGGCATACTGGGCTGCATCAAAAGAAGTATTACCAGCAGATCAAGGGATGTGATCATTCCCCTCTATTCTGCACTGGTAAGGCCACATCTAGAATACTGTGTTCAGTTTTGGGCTCCCCAGTACAAAAAGGACAGGGACATGCTAGAGAGAGTTCAGCAGAGGGCAACCAAAATGATTAAAGGGCTGGAGCACAAGCCCTATGAAGAAGGACTGAAAGCATTAGGTTTATTTAGTCTGCAGAAGAGAAGATTGAGGGGGGATTTGATAGCAACCTTCAACTACTTGAAGGGATGCTCCAAGGAAGATGGAACTCGACTGTTCTCGGTAGTAACGGAGTACAGAACGAGGAGCAATGGTCTCAAGTTACAGTTAGGGAGGTCCAGGCTGGATATTAGGAAAAACTTTCTTACTAGGTGAGTGGTGAAGCATTGGAATGAGCTGCCTAGGGAGGTGGTGGAGTCTCCAACTTTGGAGGTGTTTAAGGCCCAGCTGGACGAAACCATGACTGGGATGGTTTAGTGGGAGTGGTCCTGCCTCTGGCAGGGGCTTGGACTAGATGACCTATGAAGTCCCTTCCAACCCTATGATTTTATGTCCTATTGAACAAATAAACTTTCTGTTCTTACTTTACAAAGCCAGGATTGTCCATAGCATTAGCACTGCTGAGTCTAAAGTATTTGATATTTGGTGGGATTTACTATAGGGATCTAACTAAGCAATCTAATAAGGAAACTATGGAAAATGTATATTAATGAGAATATTAATGTGCTTTCTTCTTACTGAAACTATGTTTGACAGTGTTTATATAGCTCCAGGGCTGAAGGATGATGTTAGTAAGAAAGCAGCAGGATTGTTTAGCTGAAAGCAATGTTTAAACGTGTCATGTCTACGTTACAGTTTACTGGCTTTTAACATTTGGTGCTACACATTGTGTGCACATCTTTGTGTGGACTCAAGAAAATATCTTATCTACAATCTCTGTGTAAGAAAGTATAATTGTACAGAAAACACCAAGTAGGTCTTGGCTGGAAAGAAACCAATTAGAGCACAGCTTATGATGCACCTGAGGTTTAAAATGAGAAAAACTTCAGATAAAAAGTTTCCTGATCAACAAAATGTGAAAGAACCTTGCAGCATTAGTCCACTTGGATTTGGGTAATGTGACTGTTATTTCAGTGAGTGTGTAATCCTTTTAATCAGAGTATAGACTTTGGCATGAGGACTACACCTACTCTATCACACGAAAAGGCAACTATGAAATAAATTTATTTCTTTTTCTTTCAGGGTTGATAGGAGGTTCACTTGATTATGGGTTATATTGTGCTATTATCTTCCAAGCAGCTGTGTCATATGACTAGCAGAAATAAGGAGACCCTACTTCTTTCTTCTGCAGCCCATGTAAGGGCCAGCCAGAAAGCAATATTTGCATTTGGATCTGATAATGGAAGTAAGCTTGTCAAAAAGATGGTTGGAAAAGAGCAGGCAGCTGGTGCTTAACCTCCTGTGCATCAACCAGAATCACTCCTACTGCTTAATGGTCGCTTGCATACACAAGTGTAGGCCTATATGAAGTCATTCCAGTACCAGCCTGTTGAAGTAGATTTCTTCAAAGCGGGGAATGTGAGTTGTCCTGAATTTATTTCCAGTGTTTTATTCAGAAATTGCAAAACCATCCCATTTAGGATTTTGATCTTGACTACCAGGCAATTATATCAGTGTGCAGCCCAGTCCTTAATTCTAATTCATAATTACTTGTTAAACTGATTTCTTCAATAGTTCTATGCCTCTCTAATTAAAGCACATTTATCTTGCTATGTAAGACCAAAGAACAGGAGAAATAAATTGTTAGTGTAGAAATACTTTCTGTACTAATTCTGACTGGGTTTATCCTTCCTTCAAAATATGATAGCTGTAATATGTATGTCCCTAAATAATTTATGCATCTGGTTGAAAGGTGAATGAGCCCAAATGCAAGGTCTGAGTGTCTAGGAGCTGCTTTTTTTGTTGTTTTTTTTTTTTCAGGGCCAGAAGTCACAAATTTATTTGCACAAAAGCAAATGGATAAATAGATAGTATAGATAGAATGGAAGAACATTGCTGTTTTAAATTGAAATACTTGTCATTGACATTAATTTAGATGTAGTATTAGCAAGACTCTTAAAGGTCAGGTTTCCCCTGGAGCGTTAGTTTACCCGGGAAATTTTTACAGATGATGTGCTAAAGATGTAATGCATCTCATAACTACATCTTGGCTTCATTTACTTGATTCATCAAATATCTTTCTTCTAAAAACTTAGCATTCAATGACACATTATATGTGAAATGTGGGAAGCCAGTCTTTTAATACTGTGTCAAGCACAACTGATATTTTATTAGAGGTATGGAAAAGTGTGAAATAAAAATCTACAGATTGTTTATCATATGCAAGTGGACAACTGCTGACAATAGCAAAGCGACAAGGTAGGTAAGGTAATATTTTGCATTGATCCTTATCTCTCATAAATCCAGGGGCCAACATGGCTATAGCTCTGAAAATAGGGTCAAATCCATTACTTGAAGAAGGGAAATGGTTATGGATGGCTGTTTCCCCGTGTGAAGACTGGCAGTCTTCGGATGCCAAATGCTTGCTGGTGTTAGCAGTTGAACAGCATGATTACTACATATATGGATGGGTTGCAAACTGATCATATTGTGCCCGAAAGCATACCACATACAGCCAATTGATATTTTCTGGATTCATGCAAAGTCATAGGTAGTTAAGTGCATTATCACAATGAGAGAGTATAATTCCCGCAATTATCCTCTGGCCTCTTGCTGACAAGGATCCTTAACATGTTTTACTGGATCTTGCAGGCTGAATATGAATATAGTAGTTGACTGGAAACCAGAAAGGGTCCATTTCTGTGGTTAGTAGGATTGTTTTTCTCATACTAAGTGGTTTGTTTTCCTTATTTTACATAGCTCTCACTATGTTACAGCAATACTTTGGGCTCTAAGCTTTTCCTGTTGGAACATTCTACCCTTGTCAAAGGGAATTTTACCTAAAAAGATCTAGTGTAGAAAATTACCCATGCCCAGTAATGAATCAGGATTCGAATTCTTGGTCAAGTTACAGCAGCACCTGCCCTTGGATAGTGCACAGGGTGGGGAATCAGGAAACTGGGATTCTCTTCTTTATGACATTCAGTCACTATGAGACCATGGGCATATTGCTTGGCCTGTTGATTTCTTGGTTTTCCATCTGTAAACTAGGCTTAATGATGCTTGCTTACTTTTTGAAAGGTCTTTGCAGATGTTTGGTTGAAAAATGCTGTAAAAATATCAAATATTTTTTTAACAGCTTTGTGCTTTTAGTGGGGCAAATCCTGTCTAGTGCTGCAACCTGTGCTGAAATATGAGCCCTGAAAGGCAGTAAAATGGGTGAGACTCCACTGGATGGATAATGGCAGTGCTTTATAAATAGTTGACAAAAGGGATCTGCATCCTCTTCTGAATTGCAAAACTGCTGTGTGAGAAACTATCATCAATTTAAATTAGTTTTTTTTTGGTGAGCAGAGTTGTTGCTCTGTCCACCTAGATCTCTCTGGTCAATTTCCTTCACGCAAACACCCTATATAAGAATGTAAGCTCAGAGGCTATGGCAGTCCTGAGCATGGTGGAGTAACACAGGATTAGGATTTTGTTGTCTGAAAAGTATCCTTGAATCAAACCTGTTTGCTCAAGCACAGTGCAGGGGAGAGGATTTAAGGATGTCTCCTTTGTTCACACTCCATTCTTAGAACTCAGCGGCAAAACACAAACTTGCCTTCATTTGTTCCTGAGATTGACTCTTGTATGCATTGACAGTAAAACATCATCACTCTTGAAGATCTTTAGACAGTTCTGCTCCTGAAACCTGGGAGCTGTTTATATAAAAGCCCAATTTAATACCTAAATGGTGTCAGAATTTAGAGAGATTTGAATTTATGATTGGTCTTTAAAGGTGTTCCATGTTTAAATATTGAAAAGGAATAAAATAGTGTCTTTTTCAGACAATGAGCTAGTTTTAAAATTAAATGAATTGAGCAAAGAACAGTGTCATGGAAAGTTGTATTCTTATTTCAACTCCCAAGTTCTTATTCACATTGCAGTATACCTCATGAGCATTAAGCTGCAGTGTTTTCTTAGCCTGCACTGAGAAGAGAGATTCTTTACTTGTACTGTAGTGTCTGATTCAATTTTGGTTAGGTGATTTAAAAAAGAAAATGCATTGAAAATATTGAATCCAATTTACTATTTTTTCAGGATAATGGATTTGGTGGAAAATATTAAAATTGGCATAGAGATGTAGTAAATGAGGTATGGCATGAAGAGAAAGCTATATAACTGGTGGAGACTGCTCTGTGGGACTTGGATTATCAACACATGAACCATTATCTAGAATTGTTCATCAAACTCCTTTTAATTATTTTCTAATTTGGCCTATGTGCCTCAAAAATTGATGTGATGCATAGCTCATGTAATGTATACACTCAGGTTTTATTGTAAATGCGGTCTGTGCCCTTGAGTTTTTCTTGGTGTTCTGGCTCAGTCCTCTCAATTGGCTATATAGCACTTAATGAAAATCTTGTATTGGAAGCAGTCGGAGCTATATTTGAGGACCAGATAAAATATAAAAGGAGTAACGTGCTCCTCTCTTACTGACCTTAACATTAATGTTTCTTATATGGTTTATTTTCCAGCTTGCTTTTCACTTTACTAACACTTGAGGGCATAATTACTTTAATTGACTAATTAAATTGATTGCCACTGGGGTATATTTTCTGTCTACTTTTTTTCCTTAGCATGGGCCAGAATAATGGATCAACATGTCATTGCTCTTACTCTAAGCTCAACCCTGTCCACCTGGGGTTTGCCTTACCTTAAGTACCAGGAGAAACTGCAGATGATGTGCCAGTTCTGCTGCTTCTTTTCAAGTAGTGCTTCTGAAGCAAGGCTTTTCAGCAAACAAACTGATTTCTTATAACTGGGACTTTTTTGCAGTGAAATATTTTTGTGGTGAAGCCACTATTATTACTGGAATATATCATCATGAATACTGGTGCAAGAGTTGAAGATAAACTGTACGTGCAGTGTTAGGTGGTAGCCTGGACTAATTTATCTCTTATTTACTCCCATTTCTTGAACACACAATGGAGTAGGTTTTCAGTGTGAATTTACCCTTTTGTCTCTAGTTTAAGTCTGAATCCGTCACTTAAAATATACTAGCATTCTCGTAAGAAAAGGATTGTGACTTTTTGGAGCCCTCTGACATATTTTTCAAGATCATAGGATCATTTATTTGAAACGTTTGTTTTGAGACTAGTGGACAACTTGTTGATGCAATCAAAAAAACAAACCAACCTCATGACCTTAGTGCACACACATAGGTGACTGGCTTTTCAATGTTAGCACAATATTTAAAATGGTAGAGAATAGATAGAGCCTTTCTCAGGAGAGTCATAATTTAATTCAGACAGCCTCAGGAAATTATGATAGCAATGGAAATTTGAAGAACAGGCATTTTCTAAAAAGAATTATTTAATTAGTCCAGTGGAGTTTGTGCAGGTTGTTCTTACCATGTACAGTTCTGTTTATTCTGCTTCTCCTGGAGAGAGAAGTTGTGCCACTTGTTTTGCATTCAGGGCCTTGCACGGCCCACACGTTGGCTAAGGATATGATCCTGTCTGCCTTACTGCTACTATTAGAGTTAGTGACAATAAATAGAGCCCTGCAGATCTGCAGGTATCTGCTTCCGATCCACCGGTAACCGCATCTGCAGGTGTGGAGCGGATATCTGCAGCCCCATTGTTGTGGATGGGCTGTGGCTGCGGATCCTATTTTTATGAATGACCCATGCAGCTGCTGCTATGATCTGCATCAACAGCACATGGGGGGAGGAAGGAAGCACTCCAGCTAATCCCAGTTGAGCTCTGGTTGGTGGCCTGCCAGCCAGTCAGAGTCTCAGTCACAACAGGGTTGGGCTTGGAGAGGCACCACTGACTCTCAGTCAGTTAGCATGCTGGCCTTTGATTGGCTTATTCCTCATGCCTTGTATGCCCACTTCTTCATTTTCTTGTTTGTGGTTTGTATGCAATGTTGTGCCATTGGTGGACAAGGAAATCTGACTGACAGCACAGCATGCAAATCACAAACAAGAAAAGAAAAAAATGGGTAGGACCCATGTGGGGAATGAACCAATCAAATGCTGACTGTGAGCCCAAGCTCAGTTGTGGATGCAGTTCCGGATGGACATAAAAAATGGCATGCAGATCACGGACTGGATAAATACTGATATTGGGCAGGTGTGGTCTGGTTCCAGATCCACATTTTTTGTGTCCGCGCAGGGCTCTAGCAATAAACTGTGGAAGCAGCAAGAGGCTTACATCGACAGCACTGCAGCTGGTCTTTTACAATAGGGTGTGTGTGTAACTTTCTGTGAATCCAGAGAGCCTAGCGTATGTTGCTGCTTTTTTTTCTTTTACTGGATTTAATCATTATTTTCTTTTACTGGATTTAATTATTAATCATTCAATCAATTTGTTTTTATGCATACTAACTTTGAGTCTTCAGTGTATTATCCTATAGATCATTCATGAACACCAAGGTATACCATATAAGACTGGGTCCTATGCTGATGCAAATCTGCTGCAAATTCTGATTCATATCAGCTGAAGATGTGGTGTGAGCTGTTAGTTCACTAGTAAGAATACCTAGTGGTAGTAAGAGAACTTTGTTCCTAGCACACTCAGCAATGAGTAAAGACTTGGAGTAGCTCGGAAATTCTAGAGCAGGCATGGCTAAACTGTGTCTCGGGAGCCACATGTGGCTCTTGAATGAAAAAGTGTGGCTCACGGAAAGACGTCAGCAAATCAATTTAGTAGGTAAAAGTATATGGCTATATACCTCAATGTGGTTCTTGAAGGTTTAATAATCAACTTGTGTGGCTCTTGCATTCCGTAAGTTTGGCCACCCCTGTTCTAGAGAGAATATCATTGAGGACATTTTAGGGAAAGGTCAGCACAGTGTTTGCTGAAATGGAACATTAGGTATGTTGAGTGAAGTCTCTATGGCCTGAGGGCCCTGGTAAATCATATGCGACTATGTTGCATGTCACCGAGTATTGGTTAGAGCACAGTTTGGGCCAAGGGGGCTATTTAGAAAGATGGATCCATTTGTGATAACAGAGCAACAGTGACATGATGTTCTAATAAAATCTGTGAAAGAAAATGCAGAAAAATGATAAATATGATGTATGGGTCTTCTATCCTGAATTTAACCTTAGTGTGTGTATTTATTTAGTGTCTAAGTTTTCAAATACATACTATATTGTATGGCTGGGTATAATCCATTGAATGGTTTATGTACATGTTCCTCCAGGGAGTGTTAAACAGTCACTCCAGAGCGCTAGGTTTTGGCTTTGAATTTCTGATTTAACTGAAAAAGGTGCAAAAAATTATTCATCCAGCCAGTTGCTGCCCACTGGTCACACATCTGAGGCTCAGGATCTTCATTTGTTATTTTAACGTTATTGTGAAAGCTGTAGGCGTGTTGCCTTTTTTTTTTTTTTTTTTTTAAGTATAAAGGTTTTAGTTTCAAATAAGCAATGAAAAAAATCTTAAGAAACAGAAGAAAATTCCAAGGTTCTGATTGAAATTATGTTTGTATTCAGAGCCATCCACAGGAGGTTGCGGGGTGGGGGTAAATCATCTCAGCACATAGCCAGGAGGCAGACTGCAGCCACCTGCATCCAGGCTGGTTCCCAACAGAAAGCTGGGATCCTGACAGCAGTTTCTTGCCAGCTGGTGGGTCTTGGTGTACAGTTGGGATACTGGATGTAGCTACTGTCTACTCCCCAGTACCCAATCCCAGCCAGGAGGTGTGCTACAGCACCTGCCTCCAGAATGATTGTGCTATGAAGTGTGGTGCTCCCCAAAGTGAGGGGCCCAGGGCAGTTGCCCCAATTAGCCATACCCTACATGCAGCTCTGATTGTACTAGTCAGCTGGTGGCTGCAGAACCACCTGTTTGAAATAGCAGTCTGTGAAGAACTTCGGTGTTTTGCGAATACACTCCTTTTTGCTCTCATTTTCCACTTTTTTGGGGGCCAGCGATTTCAAATGCAGGAGCTATGCGTGTCTGGAGATATGATGCTTTTTGTTGGATGTCCAGCCTCTTTCCTGCTTTGGGAGATTCACAGCACAGTTGTGAAGGCAGAATAGACCCCTACTGTCTCAAGATGGCAGTGGTGGCTATTATTGTCCAAATTATGCGATTTTTGTACTGCTAACAAGGGTGCTAGGTTCTTCACAGAAAGTGTGTCAATGACAGGTCCCTAATTCAAAGAGTTTACAGTCTTAGGCTTAACAAACAAAAAGGTTATAACTTAAGAGAGTGGTTTTCAAAATTTTTTTCTTGGGACCCAGTTGAAAAAAATCATTTATGCCAGTGACCCAACAATTACATCTTTGAGCAATGCACTCCAGTCCGTGGGTGGTGACAGCAGGGGGCACCACGACTCAGTGCCTGAGGGTCTGTGACCCAGTAATGGGCCCCAACCCTAAATTTGAAAAACACTATTAAGAGAAAAGAGAGAACATTGAGGATTAACGTGGGTTGTGGATACAGGATAATCCGTGCAAACCAATTGATTAGGGTGTAGTTTCATGACTGCCTCTTTTTGCTGTGTGAAAAGATGCCTTTTCGCATACTCTGGAAGTCTCTTGAAAAGAGGTATTATTACAATGAAACTGTGTTGCTTCATTGTACTGTAGTTTATTTAGTCCCAGGTGTACTATGTGTGTGTTCGGCCTAAGAGAGGGCATGGGAGTCTTGCCAAATGCTTCACGTTTTTCTTGGCCCTCTGCCTAAGTGCTACGTTTTTCTAACTTGTGAAATGGATTTCAACTTGTAACCTGTGGCACTTTCAAGGTCATTATTGGAAGGTGTCAGGTGTGCTTTAAGAATTGCTCAGCAAGGACAGAATCTATAAGTGTATATATATTTTTAACAAAGGTTCTTTTTTTTTTTTTTTTTAAATAATTACTGGCTAACAAAAAGCTCAAAAGCAAACTAGCATGAACTCTTCAACACCTCTCCAAATTCAACAAAACTGACATTTATAGCTTTATTGTAGCGGAGACATGGCATTTGGATTCAGATTGTTTGGACTGCAGAGTGTCAGTATAAATAGCTATGATTGACTTTTGTATGGAGCACATCTGGAAGCAATTTATGGCATTCCAGCTAGATTAAAGCATGTTTTAAAGGAATTTCACTAGCTCTTTTTTTCTGGTTATGGTGAATAAAGTTTCAAAGAAAGTTTAGCTGCTGTTCCTGTTAATGTGGAGTGGAATGAAGTCAAACTAAGGGCAAATGGAGGGGGGAAAAAATCAGTGTATTTCCCCCCCCTCAAAATAGCAAAAGATTGCTGTGAGTATTATCGGATCATTTTCTTCTCACTGGAAAGTAAGAGAGAGAATCTGACACCAGAATATTTTTCACTGAAAATTAGTAAAGTAAACCTTAATTAATGGGCTGACAAATTGACTTATGAGCAAAGATTTATTTGAAAAAAAAAACAAAACAAAAGCTTAAACTGTGAATATTGGCTAATTGTGACTAATCGGTTACTTACCTTTGAATGATGTAAATTCCCCAACGGAATGAAATTATTTAGTGTGGTACAGTGAGGCATAATTAGGTGCCATAGTTGCAGCCATGGCGTGGCAGCAAGTCCCTGTGGGCCCTTTCCTTGCCCAGCCAGCAGGGAGGCCTGGGAAGGGGTTTGGGAACACTCGGGCAGCCAGGGAAAGGGCACAAGGGGAAGAGGGGGTTGGGGGGATGGAGGGGTAAAGTGAAAATGGGGGAGCTGGGAGGTGGGGGGCTAGGAGGGCTGGAGTGGGGACATGTGGAAGGAGGAGGCTGATGGGGTAGGTGTTTCGAGGGCAGTAGCTGGGGGTGGGGGGCAAGTGTTTGGGGGCAGTAGGTGGGGTGCACGAAGGGGGACTGGAAATTTAGGAGGGTTTTGGGGCCTGCCAAATTATACTTCATTTAACCCCTGTGGCAAAGTAAGGTGGGATGTAGCTCTTTCATATTGGATCAGATGTAAGACTAGGTCAAAATTAATGTTTAACTATTTCCTTGTTTTAAACTATAATTTGATTGTGTCTATTTGGGGACACTGAGGAAAGTTGAGGGAAGTCAGCTGAAGATGTGAAGTCAGTGCTCAGAAATTAAAGTTTGATAAACCCTTATGTACATGCTCAGGAATAAAATTGCCTAAATTCTCTATACAGAAATCCTCCTTCAAGGATCCTAGGTGATCTGAACATACATTTTTTGGACTTTATGAACATCCTGGCTTGGACTATTTCATATTACAAATGGGTCAAACAGTGTGTTGTCCACAGAGACTCTGTCTAGAATTCTGTTGCGCAGAATAAGAGTGTTGACATGGGGTTTTGATTTGCTTTAATCTATGTTCATTGATTTTACACCTGTAGTTGATTTGTCTTAACTTACTTCAGTGTTCCCATGTAGACATGACCTTAATGTGCACTTGCACCTATCTGGCTTATTTTATATCAAATGTAAGACAACATATGTTAGACAAACAATTTCTCATGTTTTGATCTGGTTTAATAATCTTGTTTCTGATTAGATCACTTGAGACTGCTGTTTGGGAATTTCATGCAAATTGTTTAGAGCAGTGACGTGACTTTCAGCCTCGAAGAGGAGGTAGTGAAAAAAGAGTGCTTGGAGCCTTACTTGTTTTAGATTTTCACTCAAAAGGGCATAGACTAAGGAGTTCTCTCCTGTAAGGTAGACTGTAGTCTGACAGAATGACCAAAAACATCTGATTATATGGACAAGAGCTAAATAAGGAAATGCTTATACTGTTTTGAGACAGGGTCTTGTCTGATCCACTATTAAGCATCCAGTCGAGGATGTCTGCCTTGTCAGGGACCGTGTGTGTGTGCGCGCATGCGCGCAGCTGTAGAATTTGTCATGGAATCCCACATTTTTCCATAGAATTGTGTTTCAGAATCTAAGCTTTCTTTATTTTAAAAGATCATCTTAGTTTCTGTATTTATGAAGATAACCATAAAACTGTAAATTATATGTAAACCAATGTATTGTGGCATTACTGAAACTTCAGACCATCAGAAATTACCGCTGTGAGAGATTTGAACCAACCCAATTAGTCCAGTGGGTTATCTCTAAAAGCCTTTGAAGGAAGATTCTTATGTCAGTATTAATAATTATTTCCTTGCTGATCATGTTAGAAATTATACAAATAATAAATGTTCTAACTTGCTAAGATTTAAGTTTTGGTCTTCAAATTATGGCCTTGATATGCCTTTAAAATCTATTGTATTTGGTGGGCTGAGATAGGTGTGATTGATTGGGACTCGATAAATCTATTCTCTTGAAATACAAGCAAATAGACTGCAGCTCACTCTATTTGAATTGTGTTGACTGTACTGTGCTATTGGGGTAAAAAGAAGTAAAACTTTTGTCGTTACATTTTATCTGAAGATCTTGGTCCTAAGATTGGCAGTGTTGAAGAAATAGTGGGATATTTTTAAGTATGCCTAGGTGTTTCAGTAGTTAAGTCCTACTAACTTTCAATGGGATGTAGGCTCCTAAATCACATAAGTGCTTTTGAAAATGGGATTGAATGTGTTTGTTTGGTCTCTGTGGAAATAAGAGGGATTTGGGTGAAGAAGGGAGACTGGATCATATTTTTCAAAGATTTTTAGGTGCTTAAAAGTAAAAATGAGCACTTAATAAGATTTTCAAAAATGCTAATCAGATTACATGCCTTACTTCCATGGAATTTATTTCAGAGTGAGTTACTTCCCTACCTTGCTTAGGCACCTTTGAAAATTTCATTAGGCATCTGTCTGTGTCTTTAGGTGTATAAATACCTTTGAAAATCTAGCTTCTGTTCATTAAATGAATAATACTATATCTGCTGATGAAACAAGATATGGAATTGCATCTCCTTCTGGTCAGTTCAAGTTTCTTATCATGCACTACCATGGGGTGTGTCACATGGGAAACAGGCTGTTGGAATATGGGGCTTAATTTAGATCATAGTCCATCCTTGATATGTACACTGGACTTCCATTGATGTCAGGAATATTTGCACATATAGAAAGAACAGTGCTAGGCTATCACCCTGAAATTATGGGCAGTGAATTTGCTCACAAAAACATGATTGACACAGAGCATCGTTATCTTAAATGGTGGGACTTTCTAACAAATAAATACAGAAAACCAAGGGCCCAATCCACTGAAAGCCTAGGGCTGTGGTTACCAGCTTTTTGTTTGCTGTGGCACACCTTGATACCTTTAATTATTTTGAGGCACACTGCCACAGAGCCTTCCAGTGAAATCATGAATATTCATGGACCAATCCAGAACTCTTCGAGTAGTTTACAAAAAATTCTGTGGCACACCTGCCCGGCCCTGGGGGCATACCTGTGTGCCATGGTAAACTTGGTTGGGAAACACTGGCATAGAGTGAAATCTGGTTTCCATTGGTATCAATGGCAAAACTTCCATCACCTGAATGTTGTCAGAATTTCACCTTTACCTCTAGAAGTAGTTTTATTACCAGCTGAAATCCTGTTAAACCCAATGGGACTCACTAGTGGTAAGCACCACAGTAGGATTTTTCTGCAGAGTTAGGCCCTAAAAGAATAACGCGCAACAAACTACAGTAATTTATGTTGTCTGGTTATTTCATTACATTTTTCCTGACAAATTCATTGAATTGTAATTTTCTGAGAGGTGATACTATCCACAGACTAAAATATGTTAGATAGAAGAAGTTCAGGATAGTAAATCATGAACCATATTGCTGCAATGGGACTTGCTTCAGCTTTTTATTAGAGACTGTAGTCTGTCATTATATGACATCATTAGTTATGCTGATTGAGGCAGGAAAACTTTAATGACCACTACAGTAGGAATTGGGATCATATTTTAACTTATGAATGTAAAATACAAAAATAATTGCTAGTACCAAATTAGCAGGATTAATAGAGGCACTGTACTTTTTACTCTTGTATCTAGATTGCAGAGATTATTCCATATTTTTTGTTTTGAAAAGTTTTGGTAAGGTACTATTTAATATTATTTGTAACATTTTTCTTTAGTGTTAAATTCATTATCTTTTTGCAGTATAATTATTTTGCAGTCCCATAAAAAACTATCTGGTCATCCCTTAACAGGCTCATTTAGTCAAAGATGTGTAAAATTTGCATTCTTACACAAGCGCCAATTTATAAATAGCAATAAATATGCCAGGCAGTGTGCCAGGTACACTTCAGAGGCTTGTAATCTGGTAATGGTTAGTGTAGGCAAAGATTGTGACAATTCCATGTATTTTAATAATTAAAATATTGAGGGATTTCTATTCCTGATCCAAAACTAGTTGGAAGTGAATGGGAGTCTCTTCACTCACTTAAGGGCCTGGTTCAAAAACTGTTGTATAATTGATCCCTGGAGTAACTTCTTTGAGTATCTCACAGTTATTCTTTATTTTTTTTAAAATGGCCAAATAAATGCATTGACATTGAATTCGGTCCACTGCACAGGTTTTATAGATAAATTAGCAGAAAATACTGTTTTTAGTATATTTTACCAATGAACTAACATATACAAATATAAATTATGCCTCTTCCCTTAAAGGAAGTATAATGTTAATTAGAGGCAACATTTTATAAGGGAGTAGCAGTTGAAGGAGGATGTGGGAGTTTGCTTGGTAACAGCCAGATTATATTTTAATATTTTAGAGAGGTTAGTTAAATGGCAGCCAAGAAGCTTTATAAATAAATGAGACATTAGACTTATAACAAAGCCATATAAATTATAATGATGATGATGATTACCCTTTCCACCGATAGGCATATGTAATGTTTTATTCGTGTTTGAACCAGTGGAGTTTGATGTTGTATTTTACAAACAGGTAATGAAGAATTAATTGGTTTTTTTTATTAATATTAGTGAAGTTTAATGTTAATATATCCTCTAGCTCTTAGTGTGGATGTGTGGGTGACATTGTTCAGAAGTACTTTTCAATTATTTTAACAGGAACCATATGTACAAAGGGTAGCTGAAGTGCAAGATATCAAGTCAAAGTAATTGATGCTATGCAGACCTTATGTAGACTTTTCCATTTCTTTTTTAATTAAAGTTTCAGTCCAATGAAATCCTTTAAAGTAAATTAATGTTAATCATCAGAAGAGAAAGCTGTTCTGTGAAGAGCATAAAATAACTAAATCTGTTTTTCATATTGTGCATATATGGGTCTTTCAGACAATATTAATCGATTTATTTGTAAACGTATCATGTGAACTGTTTGTGAAACTTAAAAAATGTTAGATATGAATCTTATTAGTGTAACAGTTATTCAGTCACAAATCTGAATCAATAATTGCTTAAGCAAATTAAAGATATGTTATTGTATTTGTTTTAACTATGTAATTAAACTTCAAAAACTCTATATTGCTATCTTTAAAAGGGGAATTTAAACTACTTTTCTCCTGTTTGCTGATGTTTCACCATACCTTTTTATTATCATGACATTCCAGATGGAAAATATAAGTGCTTAGAAATCATTAACAAAGAACATAGACTTGGGTTTTTTCAATACATATGAATGTTTTTATTAGAGAAAGAAATGCTGTTAATAACATTAAAATCCTACATTAAGGTCAAAGGGGGACTCTGACCCATCCTGCACCTGCATTGCCTCAACAAATATCTTAAGAAACTGAGTTTTTGCATGGTCTGTTTGGCCTGTTATTCTTTCTGTGGACCCCAGAGACTTCTACACCACTCTTGATTTGAAAGACGCATATTTTCATAACTACTTCTTCTCTGGCTACAGAAGCTTCTTTAGGTTCATGGTGGACCACTGTCGCTTTCAATTCACTACCCTACCCTTCAGAATATCAGCAGCCCTGAGGGTCTTTGCAAAATGTAAGGTGGTTGTGGCGGCCTTTCTCAGGCATCAAGTTGTACAAGTACTCTACTTTGATGGCTGGTGGTCAAAGGTCAATCACTGGCGCAGGTGTAACACAGCATCAGTACAGCTCATGCCACCTTCCATGAGTTGAGCATGCTGGTAGACAAGGAGAAGTCAACTGTGGTCCCTGTTGAGAGAACAGAATTCATTCAAGCAGTGCTTCACTTGGCTTAGGGTGTTTTTTCCTTCTGGAGACTCTCATTTCTGGCCCATGTCAGACCTTGATACCTAAGTGAAGCTTACCCCATAATGAGAGTGCAGACCTGCGTCAAGATGTGGACTACTGTACATGGTTGCATTATTTATGTGAACAACCAATCTTCTGTGTACCTTTCCTCAGATCTCTCTGATTCACGGAGTCCTCCTTAAAATCAGATGGGGCAGGGCAAAAGTCATCCTCATAGGACCAATGTGACCACACCACCATTGGTTCAGCATGATGATGGATATCTCAATTGCAGAGCCTTTTACACTTCCACTCTATCCAGATCTGATTACATAGTATCACAGCAGGTTACTGCACATCCAAACCTTGCTTCTGTGCACCTTCACAGCATGGCTGAATTCTGAAGAGCAAGCCTGTTCCGAACAAGTTAGACAGGTCTTGTTAAGCAGTGGAAAACCTTCTTCTAGAGCAATTTACTTGGTGAAATGGAAATGTTTCTAGGCCTCTGAACAGAATTTTTCTTGATCTTATTCTTCATTGAAGGTTAGACTGTCTGCTCCATCTGAAGCACCAGGGCTTGGTGCCTTCATTTATAAAGGGCCATTTGGCAGCCGTCTTGATTTTCACCCATTGGTGAGCAGCAGGTTGGTGTTCTCTCATGAAACAATAGGGTCCTCAAAGTGCTGGAAAGGCTCTTCCCTCAAATTCATGTCCCTACTCTGCCATGGGACTTGAATCTGGTCCTGTCCAGGCTTGCAGGGCCCCCTTCAAGCCATTGGTCTTGTGCTCTCTGCTTCTTCTCTCTTGGAAGATTGCCTTTCTGGTTGCAACCACATCAGCCAGAAGGGTATCTGAGATTAAGGCATTCACATCAGAGCCATAGTTTTTTTCAAGGACAAGGACCAGTTGTGTCCCCGCCCCCGACCTTTTTGCCAAAGATGGTGATGCAATTTCATTTCAGTCAGGACATCTTCCTACCAGTTTTCTTCCTGAAACCTCACAAGTCTGATGAATGGAGTTTCCATATATTAAATGTTAGGAGAGTCCTCACTTTTTACAATGAGAGGACTAAGTCTTTCCAAGAGTCCCTGGAGCTCTTTGTAGTGATAGGAGAGAGGATGAAAGGACTACTGGTATCATCCCACAGAATATTGTCCTGGATAATCAGCTGTGTCAAGGCTTGTTATGAGTTGTCAAATGTCATGCTTTCAGCCACTGTGACAGCCCATCCCACCAGAACCCAAGCATCTTTGGCAGCCTTCTTTGCTTAGATACCAATCCAGGGCATTTGCAGAAATGCAACAGGGTCATTGGTGCATACTCTCATGTTCCACTAGACTGTCACTCAGTAAGCCTGAGTTGATACCGATTTTAGGAGGGCAGTGTTGCAACCAGCACATCTATGAACTTTGAGCCAAATTACAAGAATATTGATTGAGTCACCTAAAACACACGGTTGCCAATCTTTCGTAACTGTTGTTCTTCAGGATGCATTGCTCATGTTAATTCCATGATCTGTCCTCCAACCCCTCTGTCAGAGTCAGTGCAAGAAGGGGTTGAAAATAAGTGGGGCTGCTGGTGCCTCTTAAACTGGCTCATACACACATCTCCCCTGAGGGTGCTATAGCTAGTACTAAGGACACCAATAGGGGAAAACTCTCCGGTAACTGTGCAGAAGCAACACATCCCAAAGAACAACAGTTATAAAAGGTCCTCTACACACACAAAGAATGTGCAGGATGTATTATATGTTGCTGTAATAGTCTTTCAAATGTATCAGGGAAGTTTAAAATCTCCCCTTAATGCTAGCTCGTGTCTCTTCGTCAACCTTTTTACCACCTTATAGAATGACTTGTTCAATTCCTCTTATTTGGTGATCTGTAATAGACTCCTACCTTAATATTGCTACTGTTCCTTTCCATTGTTATCCGGACTTTCAATAGGTGTGTCACCCACTTCTTCACAGCACCTTTTTGTCCTCCCATAGCTATCCTTTCAGAACATGCTATATCCCTCAATGTGGGTGCTCCAATAATTCTTCATATACCCTGCGGTCTATACCATATAAACTACAGTATATAATATAGCTTATATACCGTAGTTTCCAGTTCGTCCTGTTTTGGTCCCCATATTCATTCTATTTGTATACAGGCATCAAAGATATTTTGCAGACTGAACTGTGGCTTTTCTTTTTTTGCCTTTTTAATAGAGTTGTGATTTCTAGTATGTAGGAGAGTAAATTTAACCTGGACACTGGGATACTATCTGAGCCCCTAGGCCTCTGCTTGAGCTGTGGCTTTTATGGTAATAGGGTCACGGATGGGCACACAGGCTTTCCTTTTTGCAATTGGAATTTAGTGAAATATATTACTTCCCTTTCTCCTCTCCCTTTTTCATAGTTTAAGCAAGAAATGTAACTTAAAGAAGCTATCTTTTCTCTCCTGCATAAGACCCATGGAAAGAACATACTTATCAACTTTCTCACTGCTCCCTTCCTTTGCTAAATGCTTGGTCAGTAATATTATAGGCATTGCTCTGAAAAAACAGTAACATGTTGTAAAGTTAAACATCTGCACACCATTGATTAAACCTGTAAAGAATGACAAGGGCAGGGATAATTATATTCACCACGTAGTTATTAATATTCATTGTTTGGGTGTTGATGTAACTGAAAAATGGTCTTTGGGGAGTTATGAATGGCTTTTACGTATTTTGAAGCATAAGAGGATTGTAATTCATCCCCTCTTGGATCACTCAAGACTTTGAGGGAACAAGCAGTGAGTAATAAAGGGTGCCATTCAACCCAATCCTCCTCTGGGAGAACCCGTTTACTACTTCTAACATAGTCAATGTCCAAAGATGCTCTTACCAGTTTGTAATAGATGGAGCACATCCTGTCAGAATAATCCTTGTTCCTGGAAAGTCAGCTTGTCAAGGAAACCAAATTCTTTCCAACTCCACCACATGTGCAGCCACGTATTTACTTCCAAGATTCAGTGCTGTCTATACTTGGAGGGTACATTGGTGAAGTGAGTGTCTCCAGAGGTGCTGGAGGACCTGGACACATGGCATTGATAAAAGCAGAGGAGTACTGTACATTTCTGTTCATGGAGGAAATGGTGTTCTACCTTGTCTTGCTTTAAGAATATTTACCGGTCCCATGAATCTGCTTGCTTACCTCTGAATAAGCCACTAGATCTGTTCAGGAGGATGCAGATGCCTCTTAGGTTTCTTAAAGATGGCTCAAGCAGGCTTTTGTCATAGCAGAGGTGAGTGTTCTGCCTTGCCTTCATGTGTTTCAGGTGGCAGAGGAGAATGAGATGGAATGGAGGATAAAGGTAAGGAGAAAGGGAGACTTCTTGGCAAAATCCTTGAACATCATGAATGAGACCCTGGCCCGTGGGATGTCAGTGGAAATCACCTTCATGGGAACCAAATTTTACCCAAAGTTGAAAGATGCTAAGAAGCTGGAAACTTTTTTTTTTTTTTTGAGCACTTTTCTCAACCGATTGGAAGGAGTTCTGAGAGAGAAGGAGATGAGTGCCCCAGTCCAGGAAAGCACATAAGCATATTCTGAACTTTAAACATGGGAAGGTGCCATTGAATTTAATGGGACTTAAGCAGGAGTTCAACTTAAATATTTCCCTAAAATGCTTTGCTGATTTAAGGACCAAGGCTGGCCCATGTCCAAGAGCTCCAGCAGACTTCATCACAAGCGCTAAAGAGATTCAACTCATAAGACTGGGATCAGGCGACAGCCCTTTTTCGGAGATAATAAATTGTCAGATAACACACACATTTTCTGTGCTAGACAATAGGTTTTCCTTTGTTGTATGTAAAAGTTCTTGGGACTGGTAAAATCTTCCCTTTCTGTTCCATGCACTGAAAGGGATTTAGTTCAGGTTAGTGAGTGTGGTGGAGTTTTAGGTTTCACAGTAATGAAATACAGATAATGTGCACAGTGTTGTGAAAACATTAAGGGTATGTAGCGGTCACATGAATGAGGGAGTTAAGCTGAAAGTGTTTTTAATGACACCAGATGAATAAAATAATCTTCTGCTTTCTCCAGGCAATCATTTGTCGGTCAGTAAGAACAATTAAATATAGGAAATAAAATCGAATGGTCTTTTAAGCAATCAATGTGAACTTCTGTACTAAATTACTGAAGAGTAAAAATATACTGTGTCATCAGTCTTTAAATACATTGCTCATTTTAAAAGGTTGTGCACTAACCTCTGATCCCTATTGGATTATTAGTATTAATTTTTTTTCTTTTTTTTCCTTTTAAGATGACAGCAGAAATCAGTTTTAACAGTGAAAAAATTAGAACTTGGCTTTCAGAAAACAAGTGTTTAAATTACCTCTCTTGTAAAAAAAAAACAAAACAAAAAAACAAACAAACCAAAAAAACCCCAAAACAAAACAATTTTTTTGGTTTTGTTTTTATGCAATGTGCCACTGTGTATACTTTTGAAGATGTGATATACTCTGCATCCTTCCCTCCTGCTTTTGAATCTGATCAACTCAGTGTAATGCTGTATGCCAAATAAAGATAACTGAGTTCTTGGGTAGCTGAATGGAAAGGGGTCTCAGAGGGAATCCCAAGATTGAGAAGCCATGGCTTTCAGCTGTAGGACTTCCTATCAGCTATGTGGCACCACAGTAGACTGACCTTAAATTCAGCCTGCTGAAAAGCCAGTTTAAACATCTTTCCACAGTTTGTTGGTTCAGATGTCTGCAAATACACCAGGCTGTCTAGTGCCCTTTTTTTTTAAATACTTTTGTGACCGTCAGTTTCCTGTGCATGTTTTACTTATTTCACAAAAATAAAAGTAGGCATTGTACACTACAGCAAATATTGACACTACACACAACCTCATATCCTCTAAGGGTATAATTCTGTTAACTTCAGTGGGTTGTGGAATAGCTCATACTGTACACTTAAAAATACTAAACTTTACAATAATTGACTGACTGGTATTTATTGTAATACCATTAATTACACTGAGTTCATTAGTATTAATGGGAATGTCATAAGCACTTCTCTAAAATTTTTGCTGTAATCCATCATTGATTAACTGTAGTGTTACTTTGAAACCCTTTAGCTCAATGGGGAACCGGGAATGGTCTCACCACTGCCTTTAAACATAACAAGTGTGCTTGTCAAGAAAATTTTCCCACTGAAATACTAAACTTGATGTGAGAAGCGTATGTCATAACTCAAGATCAGACCAGACCATAAAATTGTGTAGTCTGTCTGCCACTATGAAAGTGGTAAATAAACAGTTTAAAGGTGGTTTCTAAGGAAAAAGTTAATGAACTAATTCTAAATTCAAAGAAGATATAACATCCTTAAAAGAGACCCTATTATATATGTAATTTCAACTTTTAGACTATATACTGGGTTTTCAGTTTTGCATTAACATTTTTTATACCCCTTTTAAAATTTTTCTGAAGATTGATGATTTCATGGTAGTTAACATTTCAGAACTTCATTAAAACTCAGGGTTAAGAAAATAAGCAATACAGATCCTTCTAACATGTGTTTCTTTCAATGGTGATGTGATGCTAGATTGAATATTTTTAAAAATTTATTTTCTTTTGATTTTGCTTTCTGTTTGTAGAATTCTTGGAACTTTGAAACTAAATATTCTTTCCTGAGTGCTTTTTCTTTTTTCATTAGTATATAGATTGATTTGCTTTCTGTGAGTTATTTTAACTTAGTTATTTGCTTGAGAAAGGTTGATGTATTGATAATCCTATATGCTGTAGTTTTCTGTCAATCTGTAGAGCATATGGATATCATGGGTAAAATCCTAGCCTATCTGAAGTCAGTGACAGGACTCCCATTGACTTCAGTGTGGTCTAGAATTTGCCACACAGTAGGGTCTGGATTTTACCACACATCACCTTCTTTAATCACATAGTAGAATCCCCTACAGAACTTGATTCAAAGCCCATTGAAATCAAAAGAAAGGAAAGGCTACCGTTGACTTCACTAAGCTTAATATTGGGCCCATAATAAACTACTTTTTTGGGGGGATTTTTTTCCTTCACAAAATCTTCACCGTAAATGCCATTTCATGATGATAAATCTGTTGGCTGCTAGATATGCTTCTCCTCTGTAAAATGACAGGGTCTCTTTTTACCCCATATAGTACAGTATACAGCAGACTTGCAGTGATATGTCTGGTTTTCTTTTTCATTGGCAGAAGCACTTGTGTGACTAATATTAAGCTGTGTGACCTACAGTTGTTTTTGAGCCCGTACCAGTAGGTACTATACAGAACTAAAAGTATGGTACAAAAAGGACTTACTTCAAACCATTTAGAGGGTGTTTTCTTAAAATTGCAATTCAAGATGACATAAACTGCTGATGAAATTTTCAGTTTTAGTGCTTAGCCAAGAATCGCTGAATGGAATGCAAATGAGCAAATGTTACATTTATGTCTGTGCGATTTAAAAAGTTTTTCTTTTTAATGGAATCTAAATTATAATTGAAACAGTTGTGTTAAAAAATATGTTCCTAGTATTTCCTTATTTTAAATTCATGTCTCATTTGGTAAATCTAACCCTAACCAAATATACAGTAAAAAATATATATATATATAGTAGTAAGTACTCTTTACAAAATGAAAATCAATTAATCCAGTGCACTGTTTAGGTTATGGTAGCCTTGTATAAATTTGTTTGAATTTAATGGGATATGGTTTAAAGTTGAATTTCATGTTTCATGTTTTTTCAGCTATGTATCATTCAAAATTCAGAGCTCCTTTATAAAACCAGTTGTACTTGTTCAGGGGTTTGAGGTATATTTATTTATGTTAGTAATATCCACAGATTTTAGGTAGCACATATCTAGATTTACAGTCTGAATCTAGATTTCAACATGTTTTGTATCAATATCTTTGCCTATCTATGTTACTTTCTTACAAAGCCAAGTTGTCTGTCACTTTCACATAAATTTATAAGGGTGCAGTCAATGGGAAGATGAATTTTCAATCCTCAACACCCTCTGTATTCAGTGCAAAAGGCTTGAAAAAATATTTTTCTGAAAGAAAACAATGAGATTTTGGCATTGGCTTGTTCACTCTCACTGAGCAGACTACAGGAAGCAGAGACAGGTCAACAATGAGTGCTTTTGAAAATCCCATCCTTATAATCCACATTGAGGATTCTGAATCTGGTATTAAGTTCTGGGCATTTTATTCAATGAACCCTGATCCTATACCAGGAAGCATATGATCAGACCCAGTGGGGCTCCATTTAGGGACAGGGGCCTGCCTGTATGGTTTTCTCTGCAGGTTAATGGTCTTACGGATTGCCTGCATGCACAAATTGTAGAGACATTTATATTGGTTTAATAGTTGTTTTAGTAAGATTAGTGCAACCCCACTGAGTGGACACTCATAAAACTGGATTGAGTGCCTTAAGCAAAATCAATATAAATCAATATCAAGATGGGAAGAAGGAAGAAGATGGGAAAGGAGGGCAATTTTTGACTTTTCCTATCAAATTTGATTTTAATGGTTACAGCATTAGACTTAAAATTACAGTGCTACTGAAACAAAAATCACAAAATGCTTATTTTGGTTAATTTGGGGATTTTAGATTCTTTTATAGGGGTATTTTGTTATATGGGTGTACATTGTCTAGCACAATGCATTCCTGATTGAGACCTTTGAGCGTTCCTTCAGTATAAATAAATAAATTAATGATAATGAAGGCTACATTCTCAAATTGTAGTAAAACACCTACATTTGTTTTATTTTAGATACATATTCTTAAATTTAGTGTTTTCTTAAACACACATGAAGCTCACAATTGAATACATTCATTAGCCATTGGCTTTATTGGCTAGTGTACCTTAAATATGTCCTTTTGATACATAGCTTGTAATGTACTTGTGTATATCAAACAAATTAAGTCTAAAAATAAAATTATTTGTTAAAAACGGATTAGTATTTTTAAGAAAATCAGATGAAGTTGTCTGTCCCATTTACAAATATTTGCAGTCTTCTGTTTCATGCGAATAGCTGAATGCAGCATAGGAGAAACAGACAAGGCTCTGCTTTATGTGTGGGATTTGGAGTCTGTAGTATCTCTGCTATTCTGAGGAAAGCTCAAACTGGGACACAAGCAGACATTAGACTCTTATCCCTTCAAACTCTAATTCTGGCAACAGAAGGAAGCCAGAGAGTGCATGCAAAACATCTTTCAACCTCTCATGCTCAAATACCACCAATTTCTGATATAAAAAAATCTCCTTTATGAGTGGCTGCATGGTTAATAAAGCTCTACTTTTGAATTCAGTCTTGTGTGATTGTAGATGGTGAGGGATTGAGGATATGCTTGGGAATGTTCTAGTGTGAGCCAGGTTTAAACAATTGTGTTTAATGGAAACTTTTTGCACTCCCTGTCATTGGTTTGCTGCCCCTCTGCTCACCCTCCATGGCCAGTTTGCTGTGGGGTGCTTTTTCCTCCACTGTTCTGCATAGAGACTGTGATCAATCACCAGTCTGCTGCTGAGGGCATTTTCATCCATCATCAATCTGTTGTAATGGCACTGTAATGGTTTAGACTTGTTATAAGGGACACTTTCGTCCATCTTTGCTGCTGTTCTTTTCTGTGTTATAGTAATGTGGAGTGGGAATGGTGAAAGTGTAATAGTGTCTCTTTTCCAAGCTACCTGGTTCCTTAGCTTCATGGCCTCTTTTTGTCCTTAGCTGAGTTGTGGAACAAAACTATCGGGCAGAGAGAGCCTAATAACTATGGTCTGCAGCTTCTGTAAAACTCTTGCTCATTGGACTGAAGCTGAGAAAAGAAACAGCTGGTGTTGCCTTTCTACCACAGAAGTAAATTGCCACATATGATAATGGACAGATTTTCGAATTCAGGCCTGTGAAAGATATCCCGATCCCAGTCCCAAGCATTCAAAAGCCGAAAGACACCCTGAACCCAATCTCAAGCATTCAAAAATTGTGTCAGTCACAAAAATCCTGTCATTGTTTTAAAAATAATATACTTCTGGGGTTTTTTTGTGGTTGGAAAAGAAGTTGACAGCTACTCTACTGTCAGTAAACATCTTAGATGAAAAGTTCAACCTCAGATGCATATGCTAACATGTAGACCTCCCCACTTGCTCTTTAGAGGTCATCTCCACTTTCCCTTTCCTGACTTCTTAGGTAGGGTTAAAGACATGGTCACATCCTCACCTGAGCTAAATTGGCATAGCTCCATATTGAAAACAGCTAAGCTAGACCAAGTTTTGCCAGCTGAAGACCTAGCTTGCAGGTTTTTTTGAAGGACTTCACTGTTTCCTAGCATGATCATGCAAGTGATTATAATTGCATGGTTCACAAGCCTGGCCCAACTGTATAGGTGAACTAGACAGCCGCCTGGGGCACCAAATTAGATGGAAGAGAATTTTTTACTCTTTAAAAAGTAGTCAATATGTTGTCTCTTATAACGTGGGGGAAGGAGGCGCTAAAATCATAGTTTGCTTAGGGCACCAGAAACCTTTCAGCTGTCCCTGATGATTCATGTGAATAAGGGATTGCTTGTGTCAGTTGTTGCTCAATCAGGTGCAAAGTGAATTGTGACTTGACGCAAGAACATTAACAGTGAGTGAGGAAGAGGCAGGCTAACACAAATAAAGTGGTGAGATTGCTTGTCACAGAGTACTGTGGGTTGCTTTTGTTTTTAAAGTTGGATTTTATTACCACAGTGTTGGAGTCAGGGTCAGTACTGCAGGACAGTGTAGGTTTTGTGGAAGGATATAACAGAAGAGGAGGAGGTTGCATTCGGGAGGATATTCCAGACATAGGTGTAAGCAAGGCAGAAAGTATGGTATTAAATAACAATGCATGTAGCATTGTTATACTGCAGGGATTCTGGTTGGGTAGGATGAGGGGACGAAAGGGTTCAAATTATGGGTGCACATGGGTAAAATAGAAATGAGGAAAAAATCTATTCTTTTTTTATCCAAGCCAGATGTGCTACATGGCTGTTGCTATACATTGCTAAATCTATCTCTGATATTTGTATGAAAGTGTTGATAAAGTTCTAGTTGAATATTTTATATTATAAAGACAATTAAGTATGACTTACATGTACTCTTTGTTTTAAAGCTACTGTTGGTAGAATCAGCAGTTTGTGTTTGAAAGCTTCAGAAACCATAACCTGCTTCAGTTATAAATAACCCTAATGAAGATAAATTGTTTTACATTGATTAAAATGCTAGATGTATGTTTTAACAAGGCCTGAGACATACCAACTCAAACATCTCAGTGGCATGATTCAGTATTTAATATCCTCCCATGCATGTAGTTGAATTTAAAAGTGACTTTTCCCGAAAGCATGACAAAGATTTATAGCCACCTCTGGTGGTATTACAATTGATAAGAAGTAAAAACTTCTCAAATATTAAATGCATGTTGGTATTTTTAATTTATCACAATTTGTGAGAAGCTGGAAGAGCTGACAAATTATGTAGATGGGTTAGCACTATATTCAAAATCTAATAAAAACCTACAAGTTATACAGTATGTCACACACATCCACTTGGTGGGGCAGGCTGTTTTCTGCATTAACAACCCTTAGCTCAGCTCCACTGGCTCCTGAAGGAGTAGTAAGTCATTGCTGTGATGATGTGCCTCAGTGATTTTACTGTCTCTGCAATAGACACCATCTTCATATGAACCTCTAGGGGTTCTTTGTAATAATATTGTATTTTTAAAAAATGGCAGTACCTCTCTACATAATCTCCACTAATCGGTACATAAACTCTGTTTGGCAGTTTAAAGTGTATGCACAAAATATGAGACTTGGCTATGCATGCTTGTGCCAGGAGTAAAAGGTTTACACCATTGTGAACCACTGATGTTGTTATTTTCATTGTACAGTTCACAGGCTTGTCTCTCATTTTATGCCTGATGCATAATTTCCCTATTTTATAATATCTCCCAGAAAACAACATTTTTGATAAATTACAGGATTTTGAAATACAAAAGCTTTGCTCTGTAGAATTTGTATAAACTATTCTAATATCCTTTCTGTTTTGAACTGATCAAACAGAAGTGCCATATCCATTATTCTGGCACCTTTGTCAAGTAACCTTCTGTCCAGAGCCAGTTTTCTTTTTTTGGATGGGTTTATTTTCTGTTGAAATCTAGTGAACAATACACAGTGTTTAAGCAAATTAGACTGATAGTCCATGAGAAAAAAAGACATTTAATCTGTTTTTGGGATCCTGAAATGTCTTTTCCGTAGCACAAGGAATGAGGTGGATTGTCAATTAAATAACCTTCAAGATAGACTGGAATGGAAAAGCAGCACTCTAAGAACTGGCTGCATATAGATACGATTGAGGTTAGAAGGAAAACTTGTCAATTAAATAACCCACTGGAAAACCTCATACAGTACAGCAAAGAAGGACTTTGAAAATATGTCTTGTGGCTTCCTGGCTTTGTACTGTTAAAATAATGCACAAGAGCCTGAAGGAGTTGTAGAAGGAAGTTATCAGTCTCTGCTTAGTTGCACTTAGTATTAGTAATGGAAGCAGGACTAAAGTACTGGCTTCAAAGAAAAAATATTTGTAGCTTAGCTATTTGAGTTACTTCTTTTGAGTGTTTTTGGTGAAATACTAGATTTCAAGAAAGCTTGTTTAATTAATTGCCCTTTTGGCTTTTGCTTCAGGAATGTGATAAAAGACTTTCTCTATTTCGTAGTGCTGCCAGCTCCCAGACTGTCCCCGTAATGCCTATTAAGACGACTTTCTGTTGTGGCACATTTTCATTGGCCTGCCACCTCCTACCAGGACAGATTTCTCTCAGAGCTTATTTAGTCTCACCTGAGTCCCTCCTAATAAACTTGAAGTGGCCAAGCTTAAAGAGACTCTAGTGATTTATGGCCCCTGAAGGACAGATAGTGGAATCATTGTTCAAGTTTATACCAAAGTTATAAAGTGTCCTGGGCACCAATGATAAATTGTCCGTGGTAAGCTTAGAATGGGTTTAGTATTCATTTAAAGAAGACCCTTCCCCCTCTAGTTCACTGTCCACTTCAAACCCTCATGAAGGAAAACTTTTGTTCTGTTTTTAGACTGCTTCCAACTTCTTTAACTCTGTTAGAACTCTTAGGCTGTGTTCACACAGCACTTTTGTTTCAAAACAACCTTGTTGTTTCGAAACAAAAAAAAACATGTTCACACGACGCACCGTTGTTTCGAAACGATTTTCTCCCATGAAAGCTCATACAATAAATAAATTTGTTAGTCTTTAAGTGCCACAGGACTCGTTTGCTTTGCTGAACTGGACTAAAATGGCTGTCCCTTTGGAAAAAGAGAAAAGTAGTGAGGAAAACCCCTAACATGTAGACTATCCTGTCACTTTGCACCTGGTGGAGCCATTAACTAGGTTCCTTGTTGGAAGAAAGTCTGCTCCCAAGAAGAGGGAGACTGTACTGAGGATCAGGATGGTGGTAAAACTATAGTAAGTATATTGTGTCATTTTATGTTTAGTGTTCATTGTCTAGCTGTTGAATGAGATCTGTGATATGTGTTAGTAAGTAGTAAATGGGATCCCCCAATTTGTTTTTCAGATACCCTCATCCATACAATCTAGTATAATAGTGGCATGTTCTAATCATCAGGAGACCCCTTCTCTAGGAAATCTCTCTGAGGCTGGGTGTTGCATGGCAAGGTGAGCAGCTTCCTCCTTGATTCACAGTTGTAAAAGTGTATGGATACAGATGTATAAAAATTGAATTGCTCTGTTAATTCTTGTAGTTTTCCAAGACTTGGAATAAAGAGATCCTGTGGCAGGATGGCAACAGGCGGTTTTACTGGCAGGAGTTCTTCAAACAAACAAACAAATAACCCCCCCCCCCCAAGCTTCTATTGAAAATTGTGGTCCATTGAAGCAGTCCCAATAATGTGCTGCAGATCTGCTGAATTACCGTTGCAAAAATCTGTCAGTAACTGGAGTCATGACTGATAAGCAGGGTTCAAAATAGGAGTGTTTGGGGGAGAAATAAAAATTACTCCAGTGATTCCTCTTGTGAAGAATGACAATGCAAAACAGTTTCCAAAGGGATAGACGTGTTAGTCTAGTCCAGTAAGAAAACAACAAGCAGTTGTGTGGCACTTTGACTAACAGATTTATTTTTATTTTATTAAATCTGTTAGTCTTAAAGTGCCACACAACTGCTTGTTGTTTTCAATGCAAAACAGACCAAAAGCAGATTTATTTCTTGTCCGACCATCTGAGCATCCTGGGATGCCTCTCATGAGGAAGCCAGCCTGATATTCTAGTTTATATGGAGTCAATCACAGATGATGAGGATTACATAGAGGATAAAACTGCTCTTTATTTATTTTTACTTATTTATTTGTATAACAGCTGTTCAAGTGACCCAGTCTATGGTTTGGCTGCTCCTATAATAAATTAACATACATGGCAAATGGCATTGGTTATAAAGGATGGTTCATTCCACCATGACAGAAATGTGCATATTCATGAGGAAATATAAATGAGGTTAAAATAACCCCAGATGTTTCCCACCTTCACCCTGTGGAATAAGATAGACTTTGTGTCCCTGGAGGACTCTCAAATCCAGGCTTCTGTGGACCAAATCAGGCAGTGAGGATGCAACAGAGAGGACTTGAAAGGTAGATTAGCCCGCCAGCAGCTCTCTCTGATCTGCAACAAGAGCATTTCAGTTTGAGCACCTTGTCTGATCACAAACTGGAGTAATGTGGTAGAGAGAGGGTATGTGGTAAAGAAGGAGTATCTCTCTCTGGTAAATGGGACCAAAACCTGTTAAGGTTTTACTGGACAAAAGCAAGAAATTTGACTGGGAAACTAAGTGCAGAACACAGGTAATCTGCATATAACATTCTACTTTCTAACTGGTTTTCAGCATTCTGCATTCATAATCTCCAGCTGTTCCCCATACAGAGAGTATCTCGAAGTTATGCTTTTTGGGGTAAGGTCTGCATTGGAAAAGAATGGTCGCACACTTTTTTCCAGGCACAAGTGGAAACAAATACCCATAACCACAGCTGCTACTTGGATATTGTGTGGTAGCTCAGGATCTAAATGCACAAGAATTGTGCAGCTGTGTTTATAAATGAACTGGCTACACTTTAAAATAGGTTATAAAGATTCTTCTCCCTACCCACCAACATTAGCTCGGTCTTGGTTGGACTATAAGCTTAGACATCAAGCAGTAACCAAGTTCATACGGGTTATGTCTACATTAGAGGCTTTTCCTCTAGTTAATTGATTTCAAGTGAACTAGAAATAGTTAACACGTTTGTAAAGACTTTTTTGGTCACTCCTGCTATGTTGATTCCAGCTAGGGAATTTCCCCAAGGCTCAACAATAGAGGGAGTTCTTCCCTGGCTAAAAACATTAGTGGTAAACACTACAGTCTTATGCCTCTACTTCAAGCAATGCGTTTAATTAAAGGACGAGCAATGTATCTGCTGTCATTTCTTCTTTCCCCCTCTGATATCCTGAAGGAACTTATCATTTACTCAAATGAGTGCCATAAAGGGCAAAAAGTCAAATTCTGGTGAGAAACCCCCTTGAAAAACCAAAGGCTATAAGCCAGGGGTGGCCAAACTTACGGAACTCAAGAGCCACACAAACCTTCAAGAGCTGCACTGAGACATATAGCCATATACCTTTAGATGCTCCAAAATTACTAAGTTTAAAATTCATTGCACACTTTAATTTTACCGTAAAAAGAGGACAAATATCAATCCTACTAATGTCAGATTCTAATAATTACTTAAAGTTACCATGAAAATTAGGCCTATACAGTAAAAGCTTAGCTGCTGCTCAATATAACCAACTGCAGGCTAGTGGTGAGTTTTTTAAAATCCTGACCATGCCACACTTCTCCCAGCCATCCTGACCCCCACCTGAACTCCTAGGCTGAGGCTGCTTTCCTAAACTGATTTGCTGGTGTTCTTCTGGGAGCCACAATTTTTCATTCAAGATCCACATGTGGCTCCCGACCTGCAGTTTGACCACGCCTGCTATAAGCATTTCTCTCTTAGGCAAGATGATCTGAATTTTACCAAGAGGCATTGTCTTGTAGATTGCTTTGGACAGAGATGTGGAGGAGTAGGTGGGCGAGGTTCTGTGCAGGAGGCTAGACTAGCTGATCAAAATGGTCCCTTCTGACCTTAAGGTCTATGAGTAGGTGCTAGTGTTGGTTAGATTAATCTGTAACTCCTGTGCTCGTATCTTGAAAAGTGTCCTCTCCTTTTGATGTTGATTTACATATCTTGTTTCATAACTTTCTGTATGAGAACTTACTGTTCCTTACCAAACCCAATGCATTACCAAATACATGAGAAGATGATCTTAATGTCACAATGGGTAAGGTACTTTTTTTCTTTGTACATCTCCCTCTGACTGTCTCTTGTCCCTTTGTCCACTCACTATATGTTATCTTCTGTGGCAACCCAGTATGACTCTTCTTTTATAAAAATATTACTTCTATGCTGGCTGTCGATCCTCTTTACGTACATACATTTTCTGATAGTGCAAAGCACCACAGAGTCACATAACAATGACCAAAAATGTAGCATGTGGGAATCACTGGCCATCAATTTTCTGGAACTCTTAGTAGATTCTTACTGTTGTTAATGAAAACGTTTGAATGACATCACTGGTATTGCCTTCTAATATGTCTGTAAATAGATGAACAGTTTCTTTTCCTGTTTGTATTTTTATTGTATGACTTGTGTGACTTTATCTTGTCACAGAGATAACATAAAACATAGCTTGAAAATAGAGTAGGAAGAATCCTGTTTTCTGGTGGTTTTGACTTACCACAAACTATCCTATATCAGTGAAATTTTGTATTTGATTTTCAGAAATGAACATGTGGATGATTGCAAAGAAAAACGGAATCATGAGCAAATGGCTTGTTAAGCATCTAATTTGTTATTTACAAGTGTAGATAGTACCGTTCCATGCAAAACTGGGTATTGTATCCATGGGGACACTGAGGACAGTTAAGGCAAATCAACAACGTGGATCAATTAAAGCATGTAAAACCCTATTTAGATACTCTTATTCAGAAGTAAAGTGATCCTAGTTTGCTGTAACTTAATCACTCTACCTCCTCTTTCTTGAGACTGCTGCTGGAGGATAGAAGACAAGATATACCTGAGTGGTTTGCTGTTTTCTTTAATTCTGCTTTAGGTATCCAATAGTATTCGCTATTGTTCATGACAAATTCCATATCACTACAAAAATATTGTGAAAACTCTATTTGTTGTTGAAAACCGGTTTTGGAATTCTGGTTGTCCTCAGAGAACTAACATTTAAAGAAAATCATAGTATGCTTGAATACAGTAATGAATCTTTTTTATTTACTACTTTGATATCTTAGTGGTGCTTTGTGTATGTTTAGTAGTTCTAGAGCAGGGGTCTCAAACTCAAATCACCACAAGAGCTGCATGGGATTAGTATGTTAGCCTGATGGTCACACCACTAAAACCTTTTCATACCATGATAAAAAGTGTAGTCAAAATGAAAAAATGAAGAGTAACATATACATGCCAAGAGTAAGTAAGTAAACATACTTTAAATTTTGCATTATCAATTATCTGAGAAACTGAAAGTGTCCTTGTGGGCTGCAGGAAATAACTTTAGGAGTTGCGAGTTTGAGACCCCTGTTCTAGAGTAAAGTGGAATGCACTATAGCATGGTTAATATATACACAATGTTCTTTTACTTATTCATATTTAAATAATAAAGTTGCCTGTATAAGTTTGTAAGTGCCATAATATATCATTAATAATACATAATTAATAGTGTCTTTTATTTGATACTATGTGGGTTCCAGACTCAGAGCATCAATCTGCTGAATGCAGAATACACCTTTTAAAGTTGAATAATGATTTCTTGATCATTGAAGGCAGTATTTTAACAAAACCATTACAAGTAAGTGAAATCAATTATTCCACTGAGTTCATCTCCATTAATTGTCATGCTATGTCTTGTATATACTTTCTCAGGTGTAGGCTGGTACATGATCTCAGCTTTTTTTCAGACTGATGGTTAATCCATAGCTTTTAACTTCCTCAGCAAACTTACTGGTGATGAACTGGGGGTAGGCTGTAATGTGCAAACCAAAAGCCCACTCATGTACTTAAATGAGATGCATTCAAGTACTGGTTAATTTTGTAGAGACTATTATTTTGCTCAAGGTAAAGAACGTGCCAAATGTTTAAAATGAAATAAAAGTATTCCTGGCATTATTGTTGTAAAGAAAACTCCAAAGAGAATAGATCCCAACATGTAATGGCCTGATTATGCAAGAGATTGATTTAGCTGATCAAAATTGTTCATTTTGGTTTTTGTCTATGAACATCCTTTATGGTTTCCATTTCATACTAGAAATGGGTACAACAAAGGGCTATATGCAGAGATTTTATCCAGAATTCTGTTGTACAATTGGCAGGTAAACTTCAAAAAATTCTCTAGACATTGAAACTTTTGTAGGATTTTCTACAGTTCAGTTCAGCAGATCTCAGTAACTTTAAGACCATGAAGCTATTTATAGACGCATGGCCTGTTACCTCCATTTTTTCCTGTTAGTATCAAGCACCAATCACTGTCTAAAGCCACATTATGAAGATTTGACTAGCTATTGTCATGAACATGTAAAGGAACACAGAGGAAAATATTTTTTCCTGCAGTTCAGATTAAGGGGAGCACAATAATTGCCAGATAGTTTTCTTCCTTTTGTGTTTAGGTGTGGTAGCAATGGTTGGATCCATGAGATAGACAATATTATATAGCCTTAAAAGTATGTTGCTTGCCAGAAAGTATACCGGCACCAGATTTGTAGATCGTTTTTTTCTTTTGTGAGGGAAGAATACCAGGAGGTGAAAGTGGCTGGTGGAATCATGTGAGTGTGAGAAATCAGCAGGAGAAAAGATGGGCTAGTGAAGGAGAAATAGAGCTCAGAAACAGGTTTGCAGTGTTAAATAATGAAGGAGCACAGCACGTTGTTACTAAAAGTGGGGGTGCAAGGAGGAAGAGATGAACGGCTAGTCCTATCCAAAGAAGGAATGAGCCGATGGAGATTCCTCCCATTAAGAGCCCCAGAAGGACTCAGGAGCGGATGCATAGGCTTGCAGAGAAAAGCTGTAGAACTAAGGACTTGCGGCCAGAAGGAAGTGGGGATAGGTTAGAGAATTGCCCTGTTGACAGGACAAGGCAGCTCTATGTTATTGGTGACTCCCTGCTGAGGAGGACAGGCAGGCCTATAATCAGAGCTGATCCCAAGACTAGAAGGGTATGCTGCTTGCCAGGTGCAAAGATACGGGATGTCGATCTGAGGCTGAAGAGGATCTTAATGGGAGTGGGAAGGAATCCTCTGATTGTCCTTTATATAGGTAAAAATGATGTAGGTAGAGTCTCACTGGAACATATCAAAGGTGAGTATGCCAGGCTGGGAAGGAGTCTCTAGGAAATAAAGGCTCTGGTGATATTTAGTGGGTTTCTGCCTGTCCCTAGAGGAGGACAATAAAGGTGTGAGAAGATCCTGGTGATAAACAGATGGTTCAGGAAGTGGTGCTATACGGAGGGCTTTGGCATGTATGGTCACTAGGAGGTATTCCTGGACAGAAGACTGGTCTCTTGGGGTGGACTGCACCTGAGTAGGGAGGGAAGCAGACTTCTGAGAGGGAGGTTAGCAGAACTGATCAAGAGAGCTTTAAACTAGGGAGTCAGGTAAGATGGTTGGGAGGGGCCCGAACAACCTCCATGCCTGATATTAATGTTGAGAAAAAGGAAAATGAAATAAGAAAGGACACAGAAATAGGAAGCAGCATGGCGGTTAGAAGGAGGGGGTGGTGTAAATGTTAGTCTAGTGAGAGATATTGGTCACAGAATGATTGTGCTGAATCAGGTAAAGAAGGTGAATGAGGCCAGGCAGCAAAAACTAAAATGTTTATATAGTAATGCGAGAAGCCTTGGTAACACAATGGACGAACTAGAGCTATTAATGGAGGAAGTGAGACCAAATATTATAGGAATAACTGAAATATGGTGAAATAGTAGTCATGACAGGTGTACCGGTATTGAAGGTTGTGTGCTTTTGGAAAGACAGATATAAAGGCAAAGGTGGGGGAGTGGCACTGTCTGTCAGTGCGAGGGTAGACTGTATGGAAATTCAAAGTGATGGAATTATGACAGAATCAGTCTAGGTAAAAATCACATTGGGGAGGAAAGCTACTAGAGTTTCTCCGGGGATAGTGCTTGAGGTATGTTACAGACCACCAAGGGGACCTCTTTAAGGCTTTTAAGGAGGAAAATACTACCGGGAATTATGTGATTATGGGAGACTTTAATGACCCAGATATAGACTGGAGGACATGTGCTAGTAGTAATGAGAGGGTCCAGATTTTCCTGGATGTGATAGCTGATGAATTCCTTCTCCAAACTGTTACCAAACCAAGGACAGGGGATGCTTTCTTAGATTTGGTACAGGTGAGTAGTGAGGACCTCATAGAGCAGCTGGTTGTAGGGGACAGCTTAGGTTGGAGTGACCCATGAGCTCATTCAGTTCAAACAAATTGGAAGGATAAACAGAAATAAGTCTGTGACCAGGGTCTTTGACTTTAAAAGGGCCAGCTTTAGAAAATTAAGGGAATTAGTTGGAGAGGTGGACTGGACTGAAGAACTCAGGAATGTAAAAGCAGAAGAGGCTTGGAATCATTTCAGATGAAGGTTGCATGAACTATCTGAAGCCTAAATTCCGAGGAAAGGGAAAAAATTCATAGGCAAGAGCTGTAGACCAAGCTGGTTTTGTAAGTATATCAGAAGGGTGATTAGGAGGAAGCACAGAACATCAAATGAGTGGAAAATGGGAGGCATCTTCAAGGAAAGCTACCTTTTGGAGATCAGAACAAGTAGAGATAAAGTGAGAAAGGCAAAAAGTCAAGCAGAGCTGGACCTTGTAAAAGGAATTAAAACCAGTAGTAAAATGTTCTGTAGCCATATAAATAGGAAGAAAACAAGGAATAAGTGGGACTGTTAAAAACTGAGAATGGGGTGGAGGTCAAAGATAATCTAGGCATGGCTGAATGTCTAAATAAGAACTTTGCATCTGTTTTTAGTGAGAGTGAAGATGAGCTGGGGGATAGAGGTGAGGTGGCTAATGGGAATGAAGTCATGAAGGTGGAAATTCTTACCTGAGGTGGAACCAAATTCGAGCTGCTGGATGGGACTAAATTGGGGAGCCTGGATAATCTCCATATGAGGATATTAAAGAAACTGGCTCATGAAATTTCCAGCTCATTAGCAAAGATTTTAAATGAATCTGTAAATTCGGGCCTTGTACCGTATGACTGGGTTGCTACAGTCCTGTTAGTTTGACCTCAGTAGCATGCAAGATCTTGGAGAAAATTTTGAAGGACACAGTACTTAAGGATATTGAGGATAACAATAACTGGGATAAAATGCAACATGACTTTACAAAAGGTAGATCATGCAAGACCAAACTGATTACCTTTTTTGAAAGGATGACAGATTTTTTAGATAAAGGGAATGTGGTGAACTTAATCTACTTAGATTTCAGCAAGACATTTGATACAGTTCCCCATAGGGAACTATTAGTTAAGTTACAGAAGATGGGGATTAATATGAGTATAGTAAGGTGGATAAGGAACTGGCTACAGGAGAGGCTATGGTAGATCATGCTGAAGGGTGAACTGTCAAGCTGGAGGGAGGCTACCAGTGGAGTCCCTCAGGCATCGGTCTTCGGACCGATCTTATTTAACCTTTTTGTTACTGACCTTTGCGTGAAAAGTGGGAATGCACTAATAAAGTTTGCGGGTGACACCACATGGGGAGGTATTGCTGATATAGAGAAGTATTGGGATACCATACAAAAAGATCTGGATGACCTTGTAACCTGGACTACCAGGAATAGGATGAAATTTAATAATGGGAAGTGCAAGGTCATGCATATAGGGACTAATAACAAGAATTTTTCCTGTAAGTTGGGGAAGCGTAAGTTGGGGAAGCATCAGTTGGAACAGACTGAGGAGGAGAGGGATCTTGGAGTACTGGTTGGTCACAGGATGAAAATGAGCTGCCTGTGTGATGTGGCCATAAAAAAAGCTAATGCTTTTCTAGGATGTATCAGGAGAGAGATTTCAGGGAGAGACAGGGAGATATGAGTGCTGCTCTACAAGGCACTGATGAGGCCCCATCTGGAATACGCATGCAGTTCTGGTCCCCCGTGTTGAAAAAGAGTGAATTTGAATTGGAACAGGTGCAGAGAAGGGCTATAAGGATGCCTCATGTGGAAAACCTGCCTTATGGGAGGAGACTCAAAGAGCTAGGCTTGTTTAGCCTAACCAAAAGAAAGTTGAGGGATGATATGATTGCTCTTTATAAATACATCAGAGGGATAAATATCAAGGAGGAGAGGAATTATTTGAGTATACCACCAATGTGGACACTAGAACAAATGGATATTAAGGAAATTTAGGCTTGAAATTAGATGCAGGTTTGTAACCACTAGAGGAGTAAAGTTTTGGAATAGCCTTCCAAGGGGAGCTGTGGGGTAGAAAACATAATTGCTTTCAAAACTTCGCTTGATAAGTTTATAGAGGGGATGGTAGGAAGGGATGGCCTACTTTGGAAATGACTGATGTTTGATTTATGGCTACTGGTGGTGGATATGTAAGTGGCCTAAGAAGGGAGGATAGATGTATGGGTTCTGAATTATTACAGAGAATTGTTTCTTGGGTGACTGGCTGTTGAGACTTGCCCACATGCTCGGGTTTAACTTATTGCCATATTTTGGATCGAGAAGGAATTTTCCCCTAGGGCAGATTGTTTAGGGCTCTGAGGGCTTCCTCTGTAGCAAGGGGCATGGCTCACCTGCTATCAATTCTCTGCATCTCAAAGTCCTTAATCATGATTTGAGAACTTAAATAACTCAGTAATAGGTTAGAGGCTTACTGCAGGAGTGGGTGGGTGAAGTTGTGACGCCTTCATTGTGCAGGAGATCAGACTAGACAATAATACTGGTCCCTTCTGATCTAAGAGTCTACTATAGGTATTGCACCAGGACCTCAGAATTTTTCTGCTTTACAGCTTCATCCCCTTAAAGTGGTACATCCATGCCTTCCTTTAATATATGTTAATAATAATCTATGAAGGACTTTGTTCATGACATTTTTTAAAAACGTGAGAAAAAACACAAAGGGCCAGTTTTTCCTGTTAGTTACAGTGGGATAAATCTGGCGCACTTTACTGACTTCAGTCAGCTTAGTCTGGGTTTCCACTACTGTAGCTGGAGAAAAATTTGGCTCAAAATACTTAGGGAAGTTATGTCAGAGACATTTACGTTTCTATAGCAAAGTGGCTTTCAGTGTATATACAGCTAGAGTGTGTGTGTGTGTGTGTGTGTGTGTGTGTGTAAGTAAAACAATGTGATGGAGCAGAGATACTGACATCTCATACAGTGGGAGTTAAAACTCAGTGCTAGGTGAGGAGAAGGGAGGAAAGTTGGTACCCTGGCTCAGCTGGGGGCTGACTGGTGAGGGGTGTTTGTGCTATGTTGGAAGTATCTTTTGAATCTTCATGGGACAGTTCTGTTCTTTTGAAACACAGAATACATTTAGATGAGAAACTGGAGAGAGATGATTTGTTTTCCAGCTTCATATTTGATTTTGCACATTTTCTGTCCTCAAACAATGACGTTATGTCTCATTTAAATAAAGTTAGATCAAATAAACTTTGTGTTGTATGTATAATGTGTTTCGGTAGCATTCTAACCTATTGAGCTCAGTATTCTGTGAAAGACATTGTGGTGCTTGCTCTCTTCTGCCATGTTTTACTCTCCAGCCATGTACATTCAACCATTTTGGGATCCTAGTTAACACTCTTGGAATGCCTCTCTGCTCTCAGATCTATATGAAGTAGTTTCTGATTATTTATAAGTATACTTATAGAATTTCATGCTGACCTTAATTGGAAAATTCCTCTATAATTTTTAGTCCAGATATAGCGACAGTTGGCAATCTGGCAACACATAGCTGAGAATAAAAGTACTGGCCCAGTGATGCCATAAAGAAAGAAAATTGTGTTTCCAAAAATAGGACTGACATTTCCGTCAACACTAGAGAATAATTTTCAGCTTGATAGGTGCAGATTTAGCTTGGTAGCTTGCATGGATTATTCTATTAGCCCTGCTTGTAATGTTGTCACAATTTTATTGATGCATGACAGAATATTGATCAGTAGTTTAACAATTATTCAACAGCATTGTGTCATGCAGTCATATAAAACTCAGAGAGCACTGTCAAATTACATCTTTATTTAGATAAACCTACATGTGCTCATTTCTTTTAGCTTCTGATATAACTATTCACAGAAGAAGCCAAATATAAACAGGAGGCTGGTACTTCCGAAAATCACTCCTTCAGCTTCCTATCTACCTCAAAGGTTGTTCTTTTTTTTTTTTTCTTGACAGCAAAAAAACAACTGCAAATCAGTGGTGACAAAGAACAACAACAGTATTGTGACTTTTGATATGGTTAAGAAGTTAGAATTTAAAGTTATAACAGAGAAATGTCTTTTCAGCATCGTTCTCCAAATTTTTATACATAGGCAGGAAACTAGAAGGGGTTCTTGCAAATGTCTACAGTAAAAAAACAAAAAAAAAGAGTCCATTGATTTGTTTATTTTTTGTTCTTGCACAAAAATGTTTTAGGAGAGGGTAATCTTGCTAATGGTGCACATTTGTACCATTTATATGTTGTTATATTTTACTATGCATCTAAAGTTTTATGATTATATATAAAAATTCCCCTCTCACACAATGGGTGGTATGTGTATTCCTCAACCTCGGGTCCTCTACCAGAGGCCTGGGAGTTTGAGGGTTCTGTGCAGTATCTTAGCTGTTCCTAGCACTGCACTCTTCTGGACAGAGAGCTCTGATGTTGTTCCTGGGATCTGTTGGAGCCACTCTCCCAGCTCAGGAGTCACAGCCCTGAGTGCTCCTACCACCACTGGAACCACTTTGGCCTTTACTTTCCACATCCTCTCTAGTTCCTCTTTCAGGCCCTGGTACTTCTCCAGCTTCTTGTACTCCTTCTTCCTGATGTTGCTGTCACTTGGCACTGCTACATCTATCACCACCGCTGTCTTCTGGTCCTTGTCTATTACCACGATGTCTGGTTGATTGGCCAGTACCTGCCTGTCCGTCTGGATCTGGAAGTCCCACAGGATCTTAGCCCTGTTATTCTCCACGACCTTCTGTGGGATCTCCCATCTGGTCTTGGGAGGGTCTAGCCCATATACTGTGCAGATGTTCCTGTACACAATGCCAGCTACTTGGTTGTGCTGTTCAGTGTATGCTGTTCCTGCCTGCATCTTACATCCTGCCACTATGTGTTGGACTGTCTCTGAGGCCTCTCAGCACAGTCTGCACTTTGGGTCCTGTGTAGGGTGGTAGACCCCCTGCTTCAATGGATCTGGTGCTCAGTGCCTGTTCTTGTGCTGCTAGGATCCAGTGCCTCAGTGCTGTCTTTTAGTCCAGCCCTTTCCAGCCACTGGTAGGATTTCCCAATGTCAGCCACCTCAGCTATCTGTTGATGGTACATCCCATGCAGGGTCTTGTTTTGCCATGGCCCTTCTTCTGCTTGATCTTCCTCCCATGTCTGCTGCTGCCTCAGGCATTCTCTCAGCAGCTCATCTTTGGGTGCCATCTTACTGATGTACTTCTGGATGCTCTGGGTTTCGTCCAGGACAGTCGCATTGACGCTCACCAAACCCCGAGCGCCTTCTTTCCGGCTGGCGTACAGTCTCTGGGTATTGGGGTGGAAACCTCTGTACATTTTGAGGAGCTTCCGAGTCTTCACATTGGCAGTCTCCATGTCCTCCTTTGGCCAGCTCACTATACCGCCAGGCTGTCTGATGACTGGCAGGGCGTACCTGCTGATGGCGTGGATCTTGTTCTACCCATTGAACTGGCTTTTCAGGACCTGTCTTATCCTTTGGTGGTACTTGGATGTTGCTGTCTTCCTTGCCTCCTCATCGTGGTTCCCATGTGACTGTGGGATGCCAAGGTGTGTGTGTGTGTGTGTGTGTGTGTGTATATTTACTATGTGTCTAATGTTACCATAAGATCTGAATATTTCAGAGCCTTTTAATATATTTATCTCACAACATTCATGGGAAGTAGGGAAGTACTATTACCTCCATGTTATAGATGGGGAACTGAGTTCCTGATTCATTAAGATATTTAAGTGCCCAAATCTCATGGATGTTAGTGGGAGATTGGCAGCTAAATATGTTTTAGAATCTCAGCCTAAATGACTTGCTCAAGGTCACACAGGAAGTGTGTGACAGAACAGGAACTGAGCTCACTCAGCTCTCTATTTGTTCTGTTTCAGAATTGTTAAACATCTAATTTTCTGTGAAAATATTGAATTAATTCCTGTTTATCAAGGGGCAAAACCTGAGCCTAATACCCAGCTCAGGTTCCCAGGCTGGGTGCTGAGCAGATCACAAGAATAAGGAAAGAGGAGTCTGGCAGTGGAATGGCTGTGGTGACACTCAGAAGTTTCTCCAGTTCAGTGGCTTAGAGTATCCTCCATTATGTCATTGTAGGAGGAAGAACAAAGGAAGCTGATAGCAGCAGATCCTTTGGGCCCAGCCATACCCCTCCAGATGGGATGCGAAAGCTCCTGTGGCATAGGTCCAGGCATTGCATGGTGGCACATACCCTAACTCAGTGCTGGATTTTCAGAGGGGCTTTAGGGGCTTAAGCCTAAGGCCCCAGCCAAAAAGGGGACCCCAAGCCAGCCAGTCACCCCACCTCCTGGGCAGCCTAAGCGGGGCCTGGGTGGGAACGGCCTCTGACCCCAGGATGCCCCTCGACTGAAGAGGGGGGTTGGGGCCAGCCCATGTGGTGGGGGGACCCAGGGAGGAGGGGCCCCCACTGTAGGGGCAGTCCAGGGCACCCAAGCTGGTTAATCTGGTCCTGAGTTCTGTGCTCCTCTTTCTCGCATTCCTGCCTCTGTTTTGCACAGTGGAAGTCCCACCAAGTCTGCTTACAAGGAATCTCCCATAGACATGGAAGAGGACAGAAGATTTGTCTTTAAGGGCATTAATGCTAGTCAGAAAAAAGGAGTTGTCATGCAGTTCTTTTAAAAATACTGGAAGTTTTATAATTCTGAAAAATAGGGTAGTTCATTGTGCTGTTTACTTGGAAATAATTTGATTTAATCTACATCATTGCTTTTGTGTGTGTGTGCACACACGTGTATGTGTGCATGCACAAATAATATGCAAAAGCAAAAGGTGTCATCTATAAATTGACTTGTCTTGGAAAGGTAAGGCTGATCACACACAACTTCAAAGAATAAGTGGAATTTTTTTCAATGGAAATGTAATGATGGCATATTGAAAATGTCATACATCCTTTTAATGAACTACAGGAGTTTCGTAGTCACTAATTGAGACTGTTGAGCACTTTTGTTATTGTGGAAGAAGAGGGAAAGAAGACTATCCATGAGCTATAGATGGCATCATAGTAGACCTGTTATAAGATGCTAATGTAGAGTATGTCGAAAAATCAAACCTGATGATGGGAGGGGATCCTCCCCGGAATGTGGCTTTTGTAATGGAGAGTGAATGTATGCTAGCTTTGAAGAAGTATGCAGTCAGTTAAGGAAATCATGGTCACATAAGATTGCAGGTGAGGAGAATGAATTAAACACAAGAAATGCCTTGTACACACCAGTGAGTTTTTGCATTAAAAATCATCTCTGTACACACAGTGTAGGGACCTGGTTTAGATCTGCTGGGATGCAGGATATGCATTGTAGCATCCCTGGCTACTCTAAGAAGTGAGGTAGCTTCTACGTCGACCTACTGTGGAAAATGGGGACACAGGCTGAGATTGATAGTAAAATTACACATCCATTGATTACCCAAGGAAGCAACACTCTCTGGATCCCCAGAACTCAGATCGAATGAGCATTCTTGAGGCCTATGTGCAACTTACCATTTCAAGTTTCAGCAGGGAGCTCCAGTGTGCTCAGAGTGATGGTGAGAGTGTAATGTGGTTCTCAAAGTATTACATCTCTACTTGGAAGAATGTAAGAACAATTCCTTTATTCATGGTGTTTCATTTTCATAGAAATGATCTTTGTAAGCAGATGCCCCATGCCTACTACCCATCTCAGACAGATAAGGAAGTGGCTTGCCAAAGCAAGGAGGACATGTTCTGAAAGCTCCTTCAGTCCAATGAGGCATCCAGAGAGAAAACAGGACTTGGAGACAGGAACACAGAGAGGACTGCAAAGAAAATTTTAGGAGAAACAACATAAAGACCAATTGCTTAATGTGCTTCAAAGAGCAGACGGAGCTCCTAAAGACATTGGCTGCTCTCCAGTTGTAACTGCTATATGCTTGTCCCCTTTTTGTCTCCCCCCACAACAGCAATTTCTCACACCCTCCCCACACAGTCCCACTAAAGCATTCCTATGAAGGCCAAAGACCCTCTTGGTACATCCATCCCTTCACACTGCTACAGGAACGAGTCCTGGACATACATGCTCTTGTAATATCCTATAGTGCCCTAATACAGTCATCACTATGAATGCTCATGGTTTCCTGACCAGTGTATCTTGATTAATAATAAAAAGAGTGCTTAAATCATGAAGACAATTTGTATTTATTCAGAAACGATATTTTCTCTTTCAAATAGAATGTATAGTCATGCGATCACAAGACGTTCCCCTGCTACTGCTGTGCCCTGCTGGTTTTCAGCATCACATTGACACAGTGATTTATATGTGGCATACTAACGGGTTTTCATTATTGAAATGCTACTTCAGTGCCTCTCTTATGTATATGACTCCCCATTGTCCGGCCTCTGGCTGCTCGCGCACGCATGCATTGTGATCAGCCTGCACAGTCCACATTGGGAAATTTCTCTCCCTAACTTTCACAGAGATTGTGGAGGACACAGTAGGCTGCTATAGTGGCTGGAATATTGTCTCCATTTAAGGTAAGCCCTCCATATAAGCACTTCCAGCATCCTTTGAGCCTTTCAAAGGTACACTCTACAATCATTTTGTACCACCTCAACCTGTAATTGAACCACTCCTTGCTGGGATCTGAGTTGCCTGTGTAGGGCTTCGTGAGCTATGGCATCAGTAGGCAGGCTGGGTATCCTAGGATCACTATGGGCATCTTCACATGCCCAACTGTAAGTGTTTTTTCATCTGGTGAGAAGGTTCCTACTTGTAACTTCTGGTACAGCCCTGTGTTCCTGAAGATGTGAGCATCATGCACCTTTTCCAACCAGTTAGCATTGCTATCTGTGAATTGTCCCTGGTGATCCACAAGTGTCTGCAGCACTATGGAGAAGTAACCCTTCCTATTTACGCACTCAGTTGTGAGATGCTCCAGACCCAGAATTGAGATATGTGTGCCATCGATTGCCCTCCACAGTTAGGGAATCCCATGACTGCAAAGCTGACCACTACCTCTTACACAGTTGTCCAGAGTCACAGTCCTTCGCAGCAGAATGTGATTGATGATTCTGCACACTTGTGATAGTATGTACCTAGTGGTGGACCTGCCAACTCCAAACTAATTTGTGATTGATCGGTAGCAGTCTGGAGTTGCCAGCTTTCACATAGCAATTGTAGCATGCTGAGGTGAGGGCAGGTCTCATTCTACTGTCCTTGCATCATAGGGCAGGAGCAAGCTCTACACACAGTTCCATGAAGGTGGCTTTACACATTCAAAAGTTCTATAGCCACTGCTCATCGCCTCAGACCTGCATAACAGTGCTGTCCCACCACTCTGTGCTTGTCTCTTGTGACCAGAAGCTGTGATGCACAGTGTGCACTGTGAAAGAAAACACAATGCACTGCTGTTGGTCTGCATGGTATTCAGCAGGTCCATCTTGTCCAATTCCCATTCTGATTTGGAGGTCAAGACATACTGTGCAACCAACCAAGCTGCTGTGTAAGGCAGGTCTAAAAGCTGTGCTTAACAGCTTCAGGGGTGTGTGGGGGGGGTCAACTAATCTGCATGGGTTTTGTATTTGCATGAGCACAAAGAGCAGCATTAGGTATTAGTATATTCTAATTGACTGTGCAGGGCATGATGGTTGATTGCATTTCGGTTTATTTGATCACAAATCTGGCAATATCTGTAATTTTACTGAAGAGAAACATGAAATATTGTCTTTTATAATACATTACTCTTTTGATTGTTCAAACTCTGTTTAGGTTAGTTGAAGGGTGAAAAATTACCATTAGCAAAAAGGAACTTGAAAGAGGGACCAACTCTGTTTTCACCCTGGTAAAGGTAAAAATGGGTGGGAGTTAGCATTAGCTCTGTTCAGAGCTATGCCTGAGGCACTGCCTCATCCCCTGCCCCACTGTCAAAGGACAGATATGTGGCTAGGCTTCTTGTGGAGCCTTCCTTTTGTTATTTTAATTAAAGGAGCTGTTTGCAGCTGTTCTGAATTTAAGAGCTAAAATCACTGAGAGAGGAGACCCTCTTTCTGAGTTGAAATCGTTGAGAGAGGAGGCCCTTCTCTCTGAGCTGAAATTGCTGAAGAGCAGCCAGCAGATGGCTGGACAGCAGGAATGAGCAGGGGCAGAGCCAGCAGACAGTGGGTGGAGCCAGAGGACAATGAAAGTGGCTAGCAGAGGGCTGGACAGTGTGAGTGACCAGTGGGCAGAGCCAAGGGATGGTGCCAGTGGGCAGAGTGAGTGACCAGTAGGTGGTGCCAGTAGACAGCGGGTGTGATAGACATTCCCTACATACCCTGGGGTTTGTTGGGAACCTTGTTCTGCACTGATTCTGCAGATCAGTGTTTTGCTGTTGAGCTCATATGTTCTGTTATGCTGTGTGGGATCATGTTGGGAACCTTGTTCTGCACTGATTCTCCAGATCAGTGTTGATTTTTGCTACTCTGTCTTTACATTCTTTTTTATTACTGTTAAAAGTTCTGTATACTACACTCAGACTCATGCTTGTGAGTGGGGAAGCATTACATCTTTGGAGTGCTCAGGGAAAAGTGCATGATTTCCCAGAAGACTGGGTGGGTGCTTGAGCGGTTGGTGTTGTACATTATTTGGAAACCCGAAGATATAGAACCTGCACCTTGTTCTGCCATCTTGCCCTGGCAGAAGGGTTACAGCTGCAAGTGACACTGGAAAGCAGAGCTGGATCCATGTTTTCAAAATTGGATTGTGAAGACACAGAACGTAGTAGGGCAACATTGAATAAGGTCACGAGTTGCTAGTAGAAACATTGAAAGATGGCAATGAAATGCAGTGTCCCATTGGAACTTGAAAATTTGCCCAGTGTGCTTTGTGTTCCTTTCCTTCATCCCCGGATTCCTAGCATTGTAAGCTAACGAGTGGTATGGTGGGGATAGAATAGCGTGGATGGGCCTTTGCAACGCAAGGTACACTGTGTAGATAAGTGCATGTGCTAAATGCATAGCTCTTTTCTTTTAATGAAAACGAAATACACTTCTGCAAAAATTCTTTATTGTAGAGATGGCCAAAGAGTCATAGCAACAATATGTAAGGGAAATAGCGCTTGGCATTTCTCAGGAAAAATCATAGCAAATGGGGAAGAAGATGCTTTTACTTTTTGCTTTATAACTAAAGGCTAACCAATCAAAGGACCTGTGCTCCATCTGGCAGTCAGTTGAATCCAGTGCTACTAAATGAATATTTAAGACTTTACTGCCTTAAGGAATAATAAAAGGTACTTACCAGATTAGTATACCAGCTAGTGACACAGCTGCTTCAAAAGATACTCTTGTAAGGCTAGGAATGTACACAAAGTCAGCTAATTCTCACTGGGGGGAACAGTGGCAGTTAAAAATTTTATCAAGATTACTACAGAACTCATTATTATGATTAAAGATATACTAGTCATGACATGCCAGCTACACGCTGGTAGCAGAAAATACCTGCTGTTTGTGGGTTATTATGAACCTTCTTTGAAGAAAATCAGCCTTTCTTTACATTTGCAGTGCAATGCACCCCCAGGCATTGCTTTGCATATTTAATTTAAACATATTTTTCAAAGGCAGGTACACAGCTGCAAAATGCAGCAAAATACCCATCTCATCAGCACACGGTAGACAGGCACTACATGTTTTCTGCTATCTAGATTAATAGCTAGTAATTTTACAAATTTCCATGTTAAGATTTTAGTAGTGTTTCTACTATAGTATGAACCAATAAAACAAAGGAAAAATTGCTAATGTTGCATTATACAGTACTGTGAGATGTTTTTTTGCACCATAATTGTGAATATCATTGTTCATGTGGTATAGTGTAATCAATAATGTTACAGAAAATTGCCAATATGAAAAAGGTGGCAGATAGTACAGTGCTTGGTAGAAGTCCCTGATTTCAAAATACAATTTATCTGCTATGGAGCTTGATAACAAACAGTGCAAACAAAATTCAGGTTCAGATCATAGCAATGCTGCTTCAAAAGAAGCTTATTCTAGGTGTTTGCTACAATTATTTTGGTAGAGAGTTGCATATTAAATGTCACCTCTAGAAACTCTAGTTGTTCTATCAGAGAGATGCTGTGCAAATACCAAACTGATGGCTTTGTTTGTGAACCAGCAGATCGATCATTCCTCTCCTATCTATATTATTTTTTAAATTATTCAGTATGTCTGCTGTACTGGCACTATAATATGAAAGCTTCCATGCTGAGTATTTTATTTTGCCCAAGAATGAATTAGGTATTGTGTTTTGAAAGGCTGTTGATAACATACTTTCTTTTGTGACCAGTTATCTTCTCCCCCTTTGGAAAAGAAAACATCTTCAGTGCATAGCTTGCCAGTATGAATATTGCAGAAACAGAAGGTTATTCTGTTTGCAAATGTATAAATGTACAATTAGTAGCCTTGCCAGCAAAAATAGAAACTCAAGACCCTGGCTCCCCATGTTCCAAGAGTTCAGTTCATGCCTGCCATTTGATAAAATGATTAAATCACAATTATATTTCTGCTTACCATTTAATTTTCTTCCCCCCCTCGTTTTTTCTACTTGCCTATATCCTTATATTCCTCTCCTCTCCAATCCCACTCCAGTCAGCTGACATCAATGCAGCTTTCCATCTCCTGTGCCCCTCACTATTAAAACCTACCTTGAATGGCGGGTTATTGGTTACTGCCTACAGGAGCCTTTTCCGTCAGCTAATTTAGCTGTCAGTCTGAAATTGGTAAAAAGGATGAAAGATGGATCATAGGCCTGGGGCATGCCTAGACCAATATCTGGTATATTCCTATCTGGAAGTATGCTTACTAAAGTGGATTTGAAAAATATTTTTCCCAATCTTGCCTTGCCATCACTTCATCCAGCTAAGAAAAAACATTTTCATAGTGACACTGCTGGTTCTTTGGCAGCTCTTTTTCTAAGAGGAAGAAAATAATATTCAGATACAAGATCTATAGAAAAACAAATAGATTCCTACATTCCCTGGAAAAGCCCCTAGTGAGAAGTCTGATGAACAGAAATTTAATATTCTTTTAGGCAAAGATCACAAACATCGGGACTCCATGTAACTGAAATAAACTGTGGTAGATGTTTATTTTGTACAAATAACAAAGCTAGAAGCTTTCATGCCAGGCTGCTTGAGTTTCTTCCTCAATGAGGTGTTCTTTTGAATTAGTAACTCCTTCAAAAAGGCATTTTATAATCATAGATGATATTTGTTAAATTTAACTCAATCAGACTTAACTTTGATGCATAAAAATTTTCCATTCTTTTGATTTTTGAATATTTCCACTCCATATGCCAAGTTGCCACAGAGAAATACATTTCTAACTTCTGTTTTAGCTATCTTATATGTATACTTATATATCCCTCCATGACCTAGAACCTAGCATTATTAAGTCCAAAATATTGTCCATATTGGTATTTCTTTTACATAAAATCTGTGAAAATAAAGAAAAGTAATTTTCATTTTAATTAGAAAGTTAGATATGACTTGCCAAATTCTGACCTTCAAGGTTTCTGTTTGCTTAAATGGATCCCCTTCATGTATATCCATAAACTGAATTTGTCCTCTGGTCAGAAGGGTAGTGGCTCTCATGTTTGAGGTTGAGGATGTGATAATACAAATGTGTTAACTTTACAGATATTAGAAATTAGCAAAAAAAATCCAGTTTTAAAATATTCTTTAAAAAGTAGAGTTAATGCAATGTTAAAATTTATAAATTGAGCACTGAAGCCAGGAAATTCAGACATAAGGCTGAAGTAGGAATTCTTTACTTGATTCTCCACAGAAAAGTGGCAGCTGCCTTCATTTCCCTTTTTGGGTGTATTAATTTAACATTCCTATTAAATAAAAATTTCAGCTCAAAAGTCCAGTCTGAGACTAGATCTTCTAAAGTTCTCACCTGGTGACAGGTGGCTTCTAAAGAGTCTGTACTCATCTCCTACCTGGACCCCATGAAGATGGAAGAAGAACAATCCAAGTCTCAGGAGATCCATAATGGGAAGATCAAATAAATAAGTAAATATCCACTTTGGGACTCAAGCCCATGCTCTTGCTTTTTGTCCACGCTGTTCACTGAGTTTGTTTCTGAGTTCTTCTGGGGACCCCCAGCTCTTTATACATCTCTTGGTTTCTCTCTTGTATCCCATTCCTTTTCCTAGCATGCATAGCTGCCAAGCCTACTATTTCTGTTGTCTCTGGAAATTGTAACAATCAGACTGCCTTGGTTCTAGACCACAGATGTCAAACTTATTTCCTATGGCGGACCACATTTGACTTAAACGAATTTCAAGTGGGTCGTAAATACTGTAAATCAGGACTGTCAAAGTCATGGCCCACAGGCAGGATGCAACCCACAGATCTCCGTGAGGGCACATTCTCTCCCAGAGAGAGACCATGTGGTATCACAATGTGCAGTTTCACATACCCCACGCTCTGCAATGCCATGAGACAACTCTCTCTCTGTTAGGGAAACAGTGTGATCTCGTGAAATGCAGTTGTGGGCCAGATGGAATAGGTTCTAGACAGAAAAGTAACAGGAACATGATGGACCTGAGGTTTGTATTTAGCAAGCCAGTGTGCCCTGTTAGATTTAAAAGCTAAATTCAGTGACTTCCCCTAGATGCTTCTGCCTTTACTTTACATCAATACAAATCGTATCAATACCGTACATAATATGAATTAGAATTTCTGCCACAATGTTAGAATAAGTCATGTTAGATATGATCTTGAGAGTTGGTTTGATTAAGAAATGCAAAACAAAGTTTGAAGAAAACAAATTCAGTAGATCTAAATTATAGATCTTTAGAGTTGGGAGGCTGTAGAATCTGAGAGGAAATTGTATTGTATTGTAAACCCATTTCGCTTTGAATTCATGCTGTGCAGTCTCTCACAGCAGCAGGGGATAGATTTTTTTTAAAGTAGGCATTTCATATTTAGGGTAGCTCAGTTTCCTATACTTGTCATTACTTTCTATGTATTGTGTCAATGTTTGATCACTGTGTAGGTGACTCCTGTTTTTTAGTGTGTATATTCCAGGACATATTTTCAAAATGATAACTTGTATATTTCACAACTGTGCTTCTTCAAACTCTACAAATCCTGCGCAAGATACATACATACCTCAAGTTTAAAGGTTTATGAGCTGATGTGGTTTTCTCTGGAGATGAAGAGCAAGGCTAGATTTAGGGGCGGGTGAACCCAAACTGCCACCTGGTTTGCTGGCCTTGGGTGGTGCTGGGCTAGAAGTGCTTTTTTTGTTGTTAGCAACAAAAAGGAAAATTGAACACTTGAAATACAATGTTTCAGGCATTCTGTTCATGAATTCATTTTTCACTTACTGCCTAGAATGTTCTGGACCTTTGTAGAATCTTGTGAAATCTTCCAGGCTTTCTGAGAACTACATTTTTCTTGAGTAAAGCTGATACTGGCATCCAACGTGAAGTGCAAAGATTGGAAACCAGATCACTGGCTTCAAACTTAGGATCTCGGTTCTGGTGTGGCACAATATCCTGTTACAAGTGAACTCAGTTGATAGATGTTGCAACTACCACTGCTTTGATAAGGCGCTGCCTTGATTTCATGATGGCCTGGAGGATCAGTGGATTTGAAGATGCCATCCCTGTTACCAAAATAAATAAAGAGGAGAAGACAACGACTTAGGAGCTGAACTTGTTTTCAGGGAAATTTGAATGAAGAGACAGTTTGGTTCTGAGGGAAGAGATGAGATGATGGGAAACTTGGAAAAAAAATTGAAGTGGGAGGTTTTTTTGCTTACTCATTGACACTCCTTGAGTATCCATCAAAGCAAGTTTTTGGACCAAGAAAGCACCACAAAAAGTCTGGGTGGGGTGGGGTTGTAGGATCTTAGTAATCTGCTGGCAGAAAGGAGAAGGCTCTTAAGCAAAGTTTGGACCAACAAAGTATCAGAAAAAGTCTGGGGTGGGATGGGGTTGTATGATTTTAGTAATCTGCTGGCAGAAAAGAGAGCATTCTTAACAATTGTATGGATCTTCATCAGATGCTGACACGTAAGGAATGTCTGAGGTCAGTGATAGAAACCTATGTTTCAAATTGGACAACAGCCATCACATTTTGCTGCACAGAAGCACTCTCCACTCCAAATTCTCTAGTTCATTCATGATGTAGAGCTGAAAGACTCTTTTTCTAATGTGTGGGTAGCTTTGAGGATTTTATTCATGATGTTAGTAACAATTGTAAGTGATAACTGCAACTTTTCAAAGTTCAGGCTCCTTTACAACATTGTCTTTGCTCCATCAAGGCCAGTAAAAGACTGACTTCACTTGCTATTTGGTTGCTTGTAAGTGCCTTTGGCTAGTCTTTTAATCTCTGTGATGCTTCATTGTGCAAGGTCAAAGGCAAGAAAGGCAACTTTTTAAACTAAAGGGTTACAGTTCACATTATAAGGCTGTCATCTACTGTAACACTATCTAATATTGGTCCAGACACGTTGGTGTGTCGTTAAATTTCTTGATGTTGGTACATTTCAATTATTCTTAAAATAAAAAAGTTTCTATATGCTTAGAGTAAACAATTTTTATTTGCTTATATGTGGCATGAATAAATACAGATTAACAGATCCTAGCATGCAAATTCTTCATCTTTTATGATGGATAAATCATGCATGCAAATCGTGTCAAAGTCGTGAAATGGGCTATAAATGCAATAGAAAAATAAGGTAGTCAAAAGCTTAATAAATGGAATGAAGAGGATGCCAAAGACTCCTGGCTTAGGTGCCATTTGGTTTAGGACTGACCCTTATGGGGAGGGATGAGTTTCTGTTTTTTAAGGCTTGGAAAATTTATTCTTTCTGTGTGTTGTTTAACGTCTGAAGACATTTTGCTTCAACCTGTAGTTTCAAAAAATTATTTTCTGGCAGAGAACAAGCCAAAACCTTTCTTCTCTCACCCCTACTGCCCTCCTCAACAACCAAAAGAGAAAAGGGAAGGGGAAAAAAAAATTCACGCTAAGAAGTGATTGTTGTTAATGGCTATATTGCAGTAGCAGAGGACTCAGTCAGGTGGTTGTGCTAGGTGCTGAGCAAACATAGTGACTTACAGTACCTACTTCCAACAAGCTTATGGTTTGCAAAACAATATGTAATAGGTGGATGAAACAAAGAAGCTGGTGGAGGAGGTTATGAGAGAAGGTGGAACAAAAATAATATGTGCACAGTTCTTACTTAGAATGTTTTCAAGAGTGGTGAGAATATTATGTTAATGGATTATGATGGAAACTGTTTTGCAACTTTAAGTTAAACTCTCATTACAGCATGTAGTATAAAATTCAAAACTGTATTTTATCTCTGTTTGTGCTGATTACAAAGTTTAACCTGAAAGTGAATTCGGTGTTAGAGGATATTGTTTGTAAACAGTAATTTTAAAGAAATCAGTATCTGTTCCTCAGCTGATCAAAAATGTCATAAATCCTTTGCAGTCAGGGATGTTGCATGAATTTACATCAAGCATGGAGTTGCCTGGTGGTATTTGGAAACCTATTTCCAGTCATTTTTTGATCAATCCCATGGAAGTTCAAAATGGAGATCTGTTTTATCATTGTTTTCCTCCTTTTTTCTTTTAATTGAATTCTCTCTTATGCACTGTCACTGATTTTTGTAGCTCATGAGGGCTAAATGGTTGGCCATGGTGTGTGTGTGTGTGTGTGTGTGTGTGTGTGTGTGTTTAATGGACAAATAGTACTAAAATAAATCTAGGTCCTGAGTTGGCATATACTTACGAAGGTAAGTAACTTTACATGTAAAATATTCTCTTTGAATTCAGTGGAATTGACATTCATAAAATTACTCACCTATGTAAGTATTTGCTGGATTATGGTTTTAGGTAAATTAGGTATAAACCTGACAATACTAGAAATTATGCAGGATTAGTATTGTTGGTTTTTAAATATATACTACTAATAAAGATGACAATGTGGGAACTGAGAAGGAGGACTACCTTTTCTGTGGTTTTGTGCTCATCTTTACAAGTGTGTGTGGTTTTTTTAATTCAACATGAAGCATATGGGAAAGGAAGCCCAGTTGTACAGAAGCACAACCTTTGCTCATACCAAAATTAGATTGTCTTATTTGAATGTACTGCTTGCAAGACAAATCATGTAACTTGTTGGAGAGGGAATTTCGTTGTGTAAAACTGGGAAGGAGACTATATTTAAAGAACTATACTGTATAGTAATCTTTGTTGCATTTTGAGACACCTTTTGGTGGTCTGGGAAAAATGTGTGTACAGAAACTAAGTAGTTAATCTTTACAAAGGTCCTGTGAGCTAGATAGGTAAATATTATTATTCTATGGCACAGATGAGACCCAGAGAAGATTCTTCCAAAACCAGACTATGGTGTCTCAGGTTAGGCAGACCTAAATACCTATTTAGGCCCCTAAATAGTTAGTCTGGTTTTCAGAGGAGCTGAAATCTTGCACTTTACATTGATTTCAGATGGACCTTGGATGTGTAACTTTTAGATTCCAAAATTTGACGTTTGGGTTTATGTGACAGTAATTTAGTGGCAGATTTGGGATTAGAATCCAGGATTTCCTTCTTGTGAGCGCCACACTGTATTTGTGTCCATTCATATTGTATTGAAAAAAACATGAACTAATAAATAACAGTAACACTGAATGTAGCACAGAAACAGTTAATTAAAGTGAACTAGGACATTGCTTTATACATGGTAGATTTTCTTAAAGAGCAAGAAATAATATCAAGGTGCTTTAGAATGAACTAGAAAAGTATGAGAGTTAGTGGTCTTGTTTTTCAATTTTAGATTTAACTCTACCCCTCCCCCCATATGGTTGTGCTTCTTAATTATTATCCTAATCTTTTCATTCACAGTCCTGGTTGTGAGAGAAACCCAAAAGTACATACAGTATTTGGATCTCAGGCCTCAGATAAAATTATGCAGGCTGTGTCATACTGTACTCATATTTGGGGAGTTAATTTCTTTGCATATATTTGTCATTTTCCAGCTAAGGCAGGAATTTGTCTGCTGAGATGAGCGCAATACTAGTGAATGCCTCAGTGACACAAGAAGAACATTATGTGATGGATGGTAATGAATGCTTAAGGGGACTATTTAGGAGAGGAAATAGAAAAATAAATTCTTTGCCAATCACTTTGTTGTCTTCAGTTTTTTAAACTGTCTTACTATTAAGAAGAATGTTTTCAATTAAAAATATAATATTTTGTTTGATCTCATTATGAAGTTGCTGGGTGCTGTAGCCATTCTGTTTTAGGTACTGTTTAGTTGTGGTGTAAAAATTTGGGCTCAAGCTGAAGTCTGAGCTCTGGGCCCCTGCTGGGAGAGTGGGGGAGAGGGGTCACAGATCTTGGTCTTCAGTCCAAACCCCAATGTCTGCATAGCAGCTAAATGGCCCCCTAATCTGAGCCCTGCAAATCCTGAGACAGTTGGCCCTTTAACTGCAGGTTTTTAAAACCTAAGAATCCTGGTGAGACAGAGACCCAAGGAGTTAGAGCAGATTGAGTCAGTCAGGGGAACCACATAGGAGAGGAAAGCTGCAAGAGAGTACCTGTGAGGAGCTTGAAGGCAGGAAATCAGCAAGGGGTGTTTGGCTACTCCACTTCTCCTTCCTGGCACCTAACTGACTCTGTTTGCTTAGACTCCCTGGGTTTCTGTCATCTGCCCCATCCTCTGGCAGCTGGGAACACCTGAACTGGAACAGGAGCTCTGAGCCCAGTTTTATTGGTCAAATCCCCTATCACAGGTTCTCTGAGCAGATTGCATGCCTGTGTGCTATTTCATGAAATAAGCAGCATGATAAGCAATAGATACGACCTTGTGAATCCTAGTTTAGAACCTTTTCTTAGTGCAGTACCTGAACTGAAGTGGAAATGGCCTCAATTCTGTTCTGTTTACACCATGTTAAGTTTAGAATAACTCCATTGAAGTGAATTATTACCTTTTGTGCAATCACCCATGGGAAAAAGCTTGTGGAGTTGGGGGTGGGAGGGAGGAAGGAGAGCAGGGAGAGGTGACTCTGTCATAGAACTTTCTTGGAGTCCTTACACTGCTTTGGCTATTTGCTTTTTTTCCCCCATGTGAAGGAGGCAGAAGCAAAATTCTGTAGATTGTCTGGGATGTGTGGGACAGGTCATGTTTCTCTGTACTTGGTCTCAGGCTCCTTGAACCCTGTATCCCCGATGGACGCCACCATTGACACTACACTGCAAAAGACAGCGAGTGTACAAAAGTAATTCAATATCATGCCTGACTCTTTCTCCAGAATCTGTGTGGCTGGGGCATGCCTGGAGTACTCCTGAGGGAATTCTGTGCCAAAAAATTCTGTACACTATTTTAAAATTCTGTAAATTTTGTTATAAATAAATATGGAAGCTCTGGCCGTGTGGGGCACAGGCCATTGATGGCATGGAAGTGAGAGAGTGGCCTGAAGCTTCCTCCCTCTCCTTCTCTTCTCCTCTAGGACACAGCCTTAGAAGTAGGGCTGCACCCAACCCTGACAGAATACAAGGTGGAGTTCGACGCACAGAGGATCATCAGGAGATCTTCCAGGTGAAAGGACAATGGGATTCTGCAGGGGGATTGGGTGAAGTTGGTTAGGGCTCAGCAAGAAAGACTGAGGGGTGGGGGATGGGGCTCAGCCATGATGAGTCCAAGTGTAGGGGCTTTAACAGGAATGTCTGGGAGCTGGGGAAGTGGGAATTGGTAGGGTGATGGTCCGGATGCAGCTGCTTGGGGCTGGTAGGGCGGGTTTCCAGGTGCTGGAGGCTCATCAGGGTGGTCTGGGTGCAGGATAGTGGGGGCTCAAGTGTGGGGGCTCCATTGGGGTTTCTGGGTGTGGGGCAATGAGGCTCAGTAGCAGAGTCCTGGATATAGAAGGTTTGAATGCATGTAGGTTGGGCAGAGAGGGGAGCAGCTTCCCATACAATGATTCTTCCCCTCAGGGCTAAGGAGTGGGAAGTGAGGAGATGGAGTTTTCTTCAATTGGGAGAGGTTTTGGAGGGGGCAGGAGTGGGAAGAGTCTGATCTGGCTACTCCATGTGGGTGAAGAGAAAGTCCTCTTCTCTCCTACTCCTAGCCCTGCCAGGATTAGCAGCTGAGCCTTGTGCAGGGCAGAGCCAACAGCCAGGGCAGTGGTTCCAAACCTGGGGTCCCGGGGTCCATGGGGATCTGTGGAACTATTGCAAAGGGTCTGTGAATACATCCAGCCCTGGCTGCTGCTGGCCAGTGATCCATGTTGGAGTGGGCTCTAAATCAGGGGTGTCAAACTAACAGCCCGTAGGGGCAGATCCAGCCCATGGAGCTGCTTCCTGGGCTGTGCCTGGAAGCTGCCTGCAGCAGCAAACTGCAAAGACAGACTCCCAGCACAGCAGGGCTAGGTGTGCTTCTGACTCTCTTATGTTATCTGAGTCACAGCAGAGGGAAACACAGGAAGTGCTCCAGCCAATCCCGGCTCAGCTCTGCTATGGTCTGCCAACCAACCAGAGTCTCAGTTACAGCAGGTGAGGCCAGCTCTGGAGAACCACTGCAGAGCCCCCCATGCTAACTCTTCACTGTCAGTCAGTCAACGTGCTAATTTGATTGACACCATGTTGCATGAATCCCAAATAAAAAAAGGAAAAAGTGGCTGGGGCCCATGTGGGAACAAGCCAATCAAAGGCCAGCATTCTGAATGACTAACAGTGGTGGATGGTAGGGGGAGAGGCAGGATGTGAGCCTGGCTGCCTGTGACCGAGACTGATTTTTTTTCTGCCACCATGAGGAAGGGGACGTGGGAAGGGGAGGGTGTGGGAAAGCCTACAGGATTAGGGAGAGGGACGGGGAGTCCATGCCCTCTGAACATGGAGAGGAAAGGCATTGGGGAGCCCATGCAGTGACGTGGCCTGCGGCAGGTGTCCTGCCCTCCAGTATAGCCCCTCATATTGAATGAGTTTGACACCTCTGCTCTAAATGAATTGTATTTGCCTGCTGTGAGCAGCCTTACCCTGGATATGTCCCCACCACCTGGGAGCAAGCAGAAGCTAGGTCCTCCATTGCCCTTCTGCAGCACCATTGCCTGCAGTCAGTTCATGATAACTATTATCATGTGGGGGTCCATGAAATCTTTTTTTGATGTTAAAAAGGGGTACTTGTACTCAAAAAGGATGAGAACTGCTGAGCCAGGGTATCACCAGCCTTTCGATACCTTACTTCTCAGACAGCTGTGCTAAGTGCTGAGAATTATGTGCCTGTGCTGTTGAGAATGGTAGAGTGACCAGTTTTGTGGGTTCCTCATCAGAAGGAAATTCTCTGCATGGAAGCAAAGAAATCTGTGGGAGGTACAAATTCTGCATATATGCTTTGGCACAGAATTCTTCTGGGAGTAAAATTGAGGAGGCTGTAGATTTTTACTTCCATTCATGTAACACTGGATAGATTTGTACAGAGGATTCTTTCCTTACTCTTGCTTTTAGCAGGAAACAATAAGGTCCTCCGTATTTACATGCGTGATATAGGAGCTCATTGTTGTCAGCCAGTTACTGCTTTACAAAGGAAGTTTTTTCACTCAGGTTAGCATGTGCTGCATGCCTCAGTATAGGTGAGAGGAACTAGCCAGCCACATTTTTAGCCAGAATAGTTAGTGGGTTGTTTGTGCACTGGCTTGGCACAGAAAATTATGTCTTTGTAGCTCTTTCCTGGATGCTTGGTAGCATCTTGTCCTTCTTTAAGCAGAAGAGGTTCATAGCACTAGGCAGAACAGGTGCAGCAGGATTTGACCCATAGACAAATCTAATGCTACCTGTGACTCTTTGGCCTTCGCTGGACAGCGTTTCTCAGAGCTGTCAAAAAAGAATTCTGAACAAAAATCTGCAGAATATTAATTTCTTGCTGAAGACTACTGAACACTGTCCACGTCACAAAACAATTGCTGACTCATACCTTTTGGCTCAAGATGAGGATAGGAATTGAATTAAATGTTTGTGCTGAGTAGCAGAGTTCCATGCAGTACCTGGTCAACCTGTCCGGGGGCCCCAGGCAGCCCTGCTGGGGCCCCACTCCCCACTGTGGGGGTTGGGTGTTTCAGCTTCAGTCAGTCTGCCTGGGGGATCGAGGGTGGCTGGTGTGTGGCATAGTGGCCCTTGATGCAGCCCCCAGTGCGACGGGCCCCGGAAAGCTGCGTCAGAGCAGAGGCTGTGCCAGCTGGCCCCATCCCTCGGGCAGAGTGAAGAAGCACTGGCCCATGCTCCAGCTCCGGGGTGCACCAGCTGGATCAGAGGTGCAGTGGGAGCACAGAGCCCAGCCTCTGTCTCCAGGGCCTGCATCCTCCCAGTGTTGGGAGGGCAGGAGCAGTCTGAGTGCTCCTGCCCTGCTGGTGCTGAGTGGGACAGAGAGGGTGGAGTGCTGGAGTATAGGAGGGATTTTAGTGGCTGGGGCTCATGGCTTCAGCCCCATTTAGCCCCTGCAATAATCTGGCCCTGCTCCATGGGGTTATCTTGGGTTGCAGTTCCCCATATTAGGACTGGTTCTGTGTTCTCTGTGTACCCTAAAAGGGAGCTGGAGTTTTGAAAAGCAGATCTGCTCTTCTGTGTAAGATTGGCAGGTTTTGATTTTGATTCTAATTTCAAATATGATATTGATGAGTATTTTTAAGTATCTCTTTGTTTTAATTTGAATTGTGGGAAATTATGGGACAGTGTCACAAATTATTTAATGGCAGTAGATGATGAGATTAAAAAAAGTAGTTTGTAGCTGTTACAGCACAAATTGTCAACATCCCATGTCAAAATACACAGTGCAAATATTCTTACATCAGTCTACAGTAAGTTCTCATGTCACATTTTCCTTGCTTTGCCTGTCTGTAAATGTTTCTTATTAATGTTGGGAGTATTTTTGTAACTGTAAGTATGGTCAAATTGATGTTTACTGCATTTACTGGTAAAAATCTGTCTTTCCAAGCCTACTTATGTGTGAATTAAGCCAGTGTTACCAATGCCTGACTTTCATGAACGCCTAATTCATGTGTAAATTTTAATAGACCAACAACCCTCGCCCTCTCAAAGAATCATTAAAGTAGCAGGGTCTTGAAAGGGAAGAAAATAATCAAGGAAGACCTTGACATTACTTCATATATCCCTAGTGTTTTTTCTAGTGTCTCTTTTAAAAATGGAATTTGTGTGAAAGTTGCTTTCAATAAATCTGAAACAAGAACAAAATCATCTGTGGCATAGAAGCAAGAATAAGGAAAGAAAATGAAATATGAATGAGATACATATACCAGATTCATAAAAAGAAAGAACTTAAACCAAAAAGCAAAGTCACAAATATAAAGTGGTGACTTTTTTTGATTTATGTTACAGTACTCAACTAGCTACAATAAGGAATTGCTTCATTTTTTTTCTTTAAGGAAGAAAGAGAGAGAGGGCAAGAGAGAGAGAAGGAAAACCATATCACCGCTTATTTCTTTTTTTCCACTTGCTGCTTTCTGTTTAAGTTAATTCAGCAGTAATTGGATACACTGTGTCTAATTCTTAATAAATCAACAGAACTTTTTAGTGATATTGACAGTGGCTTTGCTAGCCCCATTGTTTCTATCAAGAGTTTTATTCTGCTTCAAAACAATTTGCTGTGAACGCCCTTGTTTGTTTGCCACACTAGTCTTTGTTCTTGCTTAAACTTTGATTTATAACTATATATAATTGATGGCTGTGGGGTAGGTGGACTATAGCTATTGCTCCTCCTCTTTTAATCTAGCTTTGCCTAGAAATCCATGTAGTGGTACATTCTCAAGGGAACCAGGCTGGGAAATTTTCTGTATACCCAATGGGAGGCCATTAATCATAGTGAAGAGTCTCTTACTGGCTGCAAGCATGTTTGTGAAAGTAAGGAAAACAAAAGTGGACCACCTCAAAATGACTTATCAAGAGAATAGATTTTAAAGCTAATGTATTCATTGTGATACATCAAACAAGAATAATTTATGCATTGCTAATTGTATTGAAGCATATTTATTCAAATAGATTTGGCACTTTAAAGTTGTTTGAAACCATGAACGGTACAATTTCCAAAATCAAAGATTAGAGTCATGATAGAAAAGATGTTATTGCTTTAAAATAGAAACCTTTAAAACAACGGATAAATGAAGAGAACACTTCTTTGAAGATGTTTGCTGAGGAAAAGCTTCTGTAATGATCTATTTATCTTAAAATTAAAAGTGCAGTTGCTGAGACTCAGGTGGGATTGCTAACAAAGATGTCAGATTTAGAACTATGGTGGTGGTGGGGGGATGCCTGTGGAAACCCTTTAGGTTCGCAGAGAGATTTTAAATCACAAAGATTGATGACAGGATTCTGAAATAAGCTCAAAATAATCTCTACAAATAGGAAGGATCTCTTCTGTTCTTCGCTATGAACTCAGGATGCTGACGCTCTGGTCCAGATCCAGCAGGGTACTTTAGCATAGGGTCAATTTAAAGCATGTTAGAAGTTGGTGGGACTACTCAAATGCTTAAAATTAAGCATGTGCCTAAGTGTTTGCAGAATTGGTGGCTGACTGGGTCTGCAGCCTTTTTGTATTATTCCTAAAAATTACCTTGTCAGAAGCAAACCACTTTTAAGGGTTCCCACTTGTGATTGCTCAGAAATAGTTTTACAATAAAGAGACTGTGCCAGAATTGGAGTAGAGCTAAGTAAGCTGGATTTAAGATGGATATTACAAGACGTATTTTTTTATTAGAAATTTCTGCTCAGTAGGGAGGAAAAAAAAATCATGAGGCAATCAAGTAAAGTTTTTAAGTACTGACAATCTGGATGTTATCCTATGTAAATAACCACAAAACATGGGAAAAAAGCTGTTTTAAAGCCACATAATGTTCACTGTGTTTACTAAACAACAGCTTATAATTTAGAAAGTGTATTTCATACATTCAAAGGTAAGAATGCTACAGTTTTTCTCACAAACTTTTGATGCAGTTCTCTATCTAATCTGCTGGGTTTGCTTTGAATAATTCTACTTCGCAAAAGCTCTCTCCGGAAGACTAGTGATTTTCAATTTCAATCTCTTTTATAGCCTTCAAAGAAGCCACTAAAACTGTTGCATAGTTTCTGTGAATCATGCTGAAATCCAAAATGGAAATAGTGATTTTCATAGTCTATATTCTGTTACTTAGAAATTCTGGGAAATAAAGAGTAGTGAATTTCCCAGAAGCTGATACATTAACACTACAGCTCATATGATTGACAACAAATTCTGTTAGTCTAGGTAACAGTACCTTCAAACTGACTTGTCATGGGCACAGATTCAGTAATGTTCTACTGCTGTGTACCATCACAAAAATATCTGTTAACAGAAGGACTGCAAACAGTAATTAAAATCCATAACATTACCTTGATTTATTGCACAAAGTATGAACTCTGGTACAGCAGAAGAATGAATACACACTTTAGCACATTTGAACCTGGTTTAAAATAATTGGAGAGGAAAAGAAAAAATATAACATTTTTAACATTTCTGGATTTTGTTTGCTGATCTGTAGAATAAATTCTACTCTGATGGCAATAGATATGTCTTGATTCGTTTTTTTCATTGTTTATGAAGACATTTGTTTTAGTTGTATATACACTGTAATTTATAATATCTTTATTCTTTTAAGTCTGTTGCACTTCAGGTTCCAGATCCAGCAAAGCATTTAAGCCCATCCTTAACTTTAAAATACTGACATAAAATTATATTCACAAGTACTTTTCTGAATATGGATTTTTTCCTGAATTAGAGCTCATATTAAAGTAAAGCATGTGCTTAAGCACTTTGCTATATTAACCTGTTGTCAGTTCACAATTATTTTTTATCATAAAAAAGAGAAACAAAAGTGTCCTTTCTGTGCATTATGTAGATGATATGTGGACAAAATGCTGCCTGTAATCTTAAATCCCTTTTATTTAGGGCCCTTTGCCTTGTGTTCTTGTTTCTGGGATTGACTGAGGTCCAAATGAAATAAAGTTCAAACATAAGTTTTCAGCTGACCTAGAATAAATTGTATGGAGTTTTTTCTTATTACCGGGCATTTATATGAAGTTTTATTGGACACATGGAATCAAAATGTATTCCCTGGTTTCCATAAGGTTAATAGCCTTTGTACTGTCTTTCACATTTAAATCACACATAACATACATTTAAAAATGTTTTTCAGCAACTAAAAAATATGCAGCCATATGTTCTAAATATAAATAATCAATTTATAATCAACAGAAGGAGGTCAAAAGCAACCCACATGCTTGAATAATATAAATGACATTTTTGGTGCAAAATATATTCAAAGCCCAAATAAATACTAACAGCAAAGTAAGTGAGGAGAAGGTGCATCTTTCACAGTATATGTGTAAAACATATTCTATAGAAATTATATGGAATGTCCTTTATTTTTTTAAATTATGAAGTGCGATGGATTTGTTTCAGAACAGCTGAACTGTGTTAAAGGCATAATAAACAGTCATAGCTTTGCATGCAATTATTTAATTGGCAAATAGATTTTTCTGTCACTGGCAATAGCAGCCATTTGATACCAGGGCTTGGATTAAATGTTTCATCAGTAGTGCCTATTTGAGGATCTTTATGGAACAAGAAGTTAGTCCCCTGGGCAAGCCCATGTCAACTGCAATAAAGAGATCCACACAAGTGAATGGGTTGTATTTTTGCTGGATTTACAGTGAGACTATGATTGTCTGTGCTATATGAATACTTTCAAAGGCTGCTTCCCATTTTGTTGTAAGAGCAGTGTCTACTGATGGCACATATTGAATGCTGAGCCTTGCATTTCAAGAGCTTCTTATAATTTTCTTACCAAAGGGGATTTACAAGGCACTATCTTCTGTTTGGAAACAGGTGAGTTTCTGATAAAATAAGATGCTGCAGAAACTGTATAGTTTTTCTTATTGAATAAATATTCTGCATCATAACTAAACTCTAAAATGGCAATAAAGAAGTAGTGCTTTTTTTTCCCTGTCTTGTTCAAAATAGTCTCCTTTTAATACAGAGAAAATGTAATGTCTGGGTTGTTCAAGATTGCTTTACTTTTAGTTCACCATCTCTGATCCGTTTGCTCGTAACAATCAGTTCATATAGTTAATTCTTAGTGCTTTGTATGTACTAATACATTTCCCACTGTATAGCACACTGGCTGAATTTTGTGATTTAAAAATTTAATTTTGAATATGTATTCATTTGAAACTGAATCTATTCTCTTCAGTAAACTGGCAATTAGCCTAATTTTTCTGGTGTCTATTTTAATTTCAGATATATTTTAGGTATATGTTTTGTAGAAATTCTTTAGAAACAGACACACATACATAATGTGGATTAAATTAATTATACCCAAAATTAAGTCTCCATTGAAATAATATACAGTGTTTGTTGGCCCACTTTTGGTTGGGCAGTGTTTTGTCTGATATGCCTCTCACTAACTTAGCTAGCGTCCTGCTTTCAAAGGTCAGTAAAACGAGAGTGATTCTTTTGTGGCTGAAAAGCAATGAGCTCTTTGCAACAGAATCTAATTGATGAACAGGCATCTTTTGGACTCACTTGAAACAGTTCAAACTTTTGTTCACTTTCTTGTCTTTGATGAAAAACTAAGCCTAAATGGTGCCATTATTTAATCAACTTATTCTGTAGCTTTAGCTGAAAGTAAGACCAGTCAAGGGAGATGCACTTTGATTCCTGACCTGGGGGGGGGGGGAGCCATTCTTAAATTGTATGTTTAGTTTTCTTCTTGAGTACTCCCTTAGCTTTAATAAATGTTTGCCTAGGTTTTGTATCATTCTCATACAAAAACCTGTTCATCTAAAAGTCCTGAGTCTCATTAATACTGAGGCTCATTTACACCATTCTGGCAGTGTAATGGCACTGCCAGAAGAGTTCAGAGGGGCTCAGTATAAATGAGAATCATGTCCAGAATTGCTAGCCTTTGCATGCCACCAGTGGAAAATATAAAAAGGAAGGAAATAATCAGAGAACTCACTTAGCCATCCCATTTACACTCCACTCATCAATTCTCCATTTCAACTTCAACTATCTCCCTTGCTGCATTCTGAACACGCATATCTCTACTCTCATCTTGAACAACTGAAGGCAGTCTTAACTCAGACTGTATTTGTTGGTTCTATGTGCATGTATTACTGATCGATATTTGGTTGCTCTTGTTTTCCTAAATTACATTATATTTGGTTTTGGTTTAGTGTAAGTGAGCTGTGCTTTCTTATTTCAATTCATAGTTGAGAGAGATGTTTCTCTGTAATATTTAGATAAAGTTGAGCAGATGGGTGGTCTGTGATCTTTGTGGTTTGTTGAATATATGGTTTGATTTCTTGTTGAGATTATAGAATTGAACACTGCATGTGCATTGAAGTATCATATTTAAAATTGTAATTTTAAAGCTGCTTGTTACTCATGGTAAAGATTCATGGCTTTTGGAGATGGAAAGCAAATATCTGAAGTTAAAAAGGGAACAGATGAGTAAACGACTGAACTCTTACTCATACTCCTCCCTTGGGTAGACATTCATATCTGATATCACTATATGCCCATTTCTCCTGCAGTGTCTCTGTGCTTTCTTCCACATCGTCCCATACAGATGGAATGTCATGCTACTCTCATAGGTCGTTCCCCTGTCCTGGAAGTCACTGCTCAAAACCTGCTGTAACACAAGGCCATCCTTGTGTTCTGTGGTTGTACTAACTTATCACAGTGGTGTCCTTGTCCATGGTTGCAGCTCCTCAGTGCTTCCATAATGCAAACAATAAATAATAATAGGTCTAACAAGAAATCAATCGACTCATAAAACTTAGGATGTACAGCAATCAGAGCTTGATGATTTTATTTATTTATAAAAAATTATTTATAAACAACACATTTAAAAAGATCAAGTTATGCTCATACCTAACCTGTCAGTGTACTTCATTCCATGTCAGACACCTGCTTATTTCAGGGGGTGCGTGTTTGGAGTGGCTATAGAATTTGACTCTGAAGATCTGTCCTTACAATATTAACTCAGAACCTGTCCTGCCCCAGAAACTCAGGGTATTTTGGCTTTGCATAAAGGAGCTATTCATGGAGTGGGGAGAAGGAATCTACCCTCGGAGCCTGATGGCAGGGAATGTTTCTGTGTGTTGAATGACACTGCCTCTGTGAGTATTTTGGATAGTGCATGTGTTTCATGATAGACCCACTGATTATGTCTTAGCCATTCCTTGATGCTGTCAGTGGTTGGGCAGCTGTGAAATAGTGCTGCAGGTGGTCGGTGCATTGCTTTGTCTCTCTGCTCTGTCACTCCACAGCGCACAACCACCTTGTTTTCTTAATAATGTGTAGTTTGTTTATCCCAGGACACATACTAAGTGTGTTAGAGAGATCAGGTACATTTCTCTGCCCTTTTGGGGAAGGGGATGCAAAGAGGAGGGCTATCACAAGTCAACAGATTAGGTAATTCTTATATCTCTACAGTGTTTCGCAGTTTGGGCCCAACTATTAAAGATATTTTCAGGCTTCCCTGATTCAAAGCTAATGAAAAGCCTGGTTGTATTTATGTGTGCCCAACAACCCAGGTTTCTGTGTGAGGTGGGGAAGAAGTTGGATATTAGCTGAAGGAAGGGGTCAGCTGTTCAGAGGTGAGGATGGAGCAGCTGCACATGATACCTCTGTCTGTGTGATGAACTTCCCTGAGGAAAGGCTCACACTGTACTGCTTACACCATACCGCCCTCCCCCCCACCTTTTGCACTGAACATGCAATGTTCTCTCGTATGTGGAAGGATTTGGGGGCCAGACACCATCCAGGAATTAACACTAAGGCTCCCATTTCTAATTCTGATGAATTAAGATACCAAACCTTAAATCTCTCCAGGCTTCTTGCCTGTACATTTTGGAGATATATTTTTTCTGTTGTTAGGGAAGAAGGAAATATTTCAGTGATTGTAAAAACCAAAGGTAGTGTGTTGTATTTGCTTAGTGATTTGTAACATTAGAAGTAGCCAGTGTAAGAAGTGATGTTAGAAGGTGAAGATGGATTAGTAGGCAGATTGCAGGTGCATATTAAGTGTGGTTTATCACATAGATACCACCATTACATACATGGAGGATGAATGGGTAGAAAGATGCCAACATACAGCTTTAGCTTGATCAGTCATCACCTATTCAGTAGATTTCCACAGTTCTCTCTGCTCCTAGCAGCATTACCGGGGTCAGAGCATCACACAGATCAGCTATTGAAGAGTTTTACCATTGTGCTAGCTGCAAGCACATTTCTCTTCAGCATCACTCAGGCATGCATGTTTTTTGTTTCCATCTATTTTTTTCCCAACAAACACATATATTGTGACCTCTGAAGGGTTATCACTCTCTGGTTAAGATTTTCCCTGTGTCCCTCATATAGTACCTCAGGGAAATGCTGAACTATGGGTTCTTCATTCATACTCATCTGTATGAAGTTTGTGGAAGGCTCCAATGTAATGGAAATTGTACTGTATTTCTTATTCTTTTGCAGCCATCCTTGTATTCTTTTTAAGAGGCTGATGGTCTAATTCTGATGAAGATATACTGGTTTTGTAATCCATTGGCTTCAGTGGATTTATTCCGTATTTACATTGGTGGAAGTGAAAGCAGAAACATTCCTTGAGAATGGTCATCCTCATTTTATGAGTGTCCTTTTCCTTTGTGCTGTATCCCAAAAATTCATGTTTGCACAATAGAGTTGTACGGCAGCTTCTTTTCAGATGTGAGAACTTTACAATATCAAGAACACTAGCAAATAATTTGTTTTGAGAACTATTTTACACATTTCTCCATAATCTACAAAATTCATGCCTACTACTCACCACTGTAAGCAGAAGAGTTTGTAAGATTCATATGAAGAGTCCCCATTTAAAAAAAAAAACCCTGTAAATAGTAGTGTTTTTTTGTTTGTTAATGCTAACATTACTTAAATCTGCTTGAGAAATTATGCTGGAACTTTTTTGAACAGTAGGTGAAATTATGGGCTTATAGAAATCAGTAGCAAAGCCTTCTTTGACTTCAGTAGGGCTGGAATTTTACTCAACATGTTCATGACAGTTGTGATTACTGTGGTGTGAAAGTGGCGTACCACTTCCATACTTGAAACTGTACAGAACTGTGGTTTCTGTTTTCAGTGGGTTCATAAAGTCCCTCATAAATATTCTGAATAAAGACTGAACTGAAAAACTGAACACCAGCTTTTATCACACTGAGTTATGAAAAGATTTGAATCCAAGTGTCAAATCTCAAGCTTATCTCTATTTCTGAATGAATCTCAGTTCATTTTCAAGTAACCTGAGGTGATGAATTGGATCAAATCTATGTCATATGGAACTCAGTTTTGCAGATCAACCCTTTGTGAAACAATGAGAAACATTGCAATTTCAAATGAATTTTCCTTCAATGTTGTGATTAGTGTGAATCTTAAAATTTAAAACGAAATTCACTGTTCAAGACAAGATAAACTAAAACTGATAAACTAAAATCATTTGCATAAATTTCTATGTATAGAAAGTATCATCATTTGCCTAATTCTGCTTGTATTGTTTCTTCCAGACAGAGACAACAGGGAAGTCTGCATTTCAGATTTCTCAGGATCTTAGAGAGTGAACACTTACTTTGTGTTGTTAAATAGTGCTAATAAAATGTTTTAAAAGCTAGTTACAGATATTTTTCCTTTTCCATTTTTTGTGGGAGGGGAAATGGGGAATCAAATAACTTTCAAGTCAAAAAGAAAAGAATTCAATAACCTTTAATAAAATCATTTGTGTGACACTTAAATGGGATTCATTGTTTCTCCATTAAGTGTTAATAGTCTTAATATAGGACTTGTTTTCTCCTGGATGCAGAGCCCGTTGAAGTCAATGAACTGAACATAAGGTTACTGTGGTACTATTTGTCAAAACTTATAAATAGCCTCTGTTTCTAAATAGTATTACAGCTAGTCCTCACTTAGTGACCTACTCGTTTAGTGACCCCTCAGAGTTATGACCGGCTCTCTGATGAGTTGGTATTATGGCGATGTACGAGAACTCGCATCAACTCTCTCAGATTACCTATATTTACAGTACACTATGCAAACTAAGTTCAGTACATTAGAGCTTAAAACATTTAAAATATATATTAAAAATGTTATAAATGATGCAAAGGTGGCATTAAAACTATCTACCGATGGTTGAAAAACCCACTACCAGTAAAGTACATTATGCCTGAAATACCGGTAAGGGCTGCTCCTCGTTTAGTGACCAATTCGTTTATCAACCAGGTTTCAGGAACGGAACCCGGTCACTAAGTGAGGACTACCTGTATTTATTAGTTGTTGTGTGGCCTAAAGTTAGGCACTTTGCAAAATGGGTAGTTACATTCTTGCCTCCTTTGAGGAGCTACGCTGGGTTCATATCCTGCACCCAATGAAGTCATAGAGAATTTTATCATTGATTTCTGCAGGGTCAGGATTTTATCTTTGGTTTTAAACATGTCACAAAGTGAAGATGAGGACAAACCAGAGGAGGGCAGAAGGGCCATGTGACACACAAGGTAAATAGGGTGTGTTGGTGACTCGGTTCATGTGTGTGTCTTAGCAAAGAAAACAAAAATTGAAGCAATTAAAAAAATGTAAACTCCCCAGAATTTTCCATTGGTTGCTTTACTTTTCTTGTGAGAACTGTAACCTACCACAACACAATTATTTCTTGTAACATTTATAGGAGTGAAGATTGGGAGCCATTGCATCAGTTTTGCCCAAAATGATGATTTTGTTTCTATTCAGGAGTTATTGCAGGTCAGTATAAGGTGAAATGATTGTTATGATGTGTAACAAGTTCATCTGGTGGCCAGTTGATCAAGCTATGCAGAGAAGCAGTTAAGACATCACTTTTCTTATAGCTGTTTGTGTTAGTTTTACATCTAGCTGCTTTACTTCAGCTAGTGCCCAGCTATGCTATGCCTGATTCAGTAAATCATGGTTAATAAATAGCAATTTGTTAATGTAAGGGCATACAAAAAATAAGTGTGTATAGGGCTATGGTTTTTGCATGATGATAAGCTCTCCACTCTGTTTCTTATTGTGTAATTCTGCTTTGGTGCCTTTCTTGATAGAATTCCTCTATTCACAGTTTTTTCTATGTAGAATGTCCCCATGGAGATCATGTGCTATGTGTGCTTTGTTTTTTGCAGTTAATAAGATCCTATATGTCACCTGGGCTTAGACATGGTATTGTAAAAAGATACCTGTAAAATGATTATTTTGCTAGATTTGTTTTTAAAAATATCAAAACTGATATAAGAAGAGCAACAGATCATTTTTAGGTTTGCTGGGGGTGGAGATGGTATAGGGGAAGAGGTGTATTATAAACATAAACTGCAGACATTCTAGCAAATATTTTTGCATGATGAGGATGTCCTTCTCATAGTCATGTTTTGCATTATTTTTCTTAATAGTGTTGCTTGCCTTTTTTTCTCTCTTTAAAGAGGCTATTGCTGTATGGCATTACTTCCTGGTGAGATAGTCAAGTGCTAAGTTTGCAGTTCTTATAAAAGCTTCTTGGTACTGATTGTATCCAATCTAATTGGTTCCTAGAGCATGGTCTCCTTGCCTATTTACTGTTGTGCTCCTTTATTTTATAAATATTTTGTACACTTTCTGAATGTCTGACTCATAAAATCACAACCAGAAGTAGAAGCATTATTATGATAAAATAAGTCATACCAATCTTGTAGTCAATGTCATCAGCTGTGATATTGTATTCTATGTATTATCAATTTTACTGTAAGAGGAAAATGAGAGTATGTATTTTCCACATGAAGAAATCAAATGTAATCTAAATGCAAACCACAGGTTTTATTGCACAGTAATATTTGATAGCACTGCTATTACTAATCCCAGCATGACAAGAAACACAATATAATTATGAAGTTCATAACACGGGGTTTTTGTTATTTGGTTTGGAAAAGTCACAAAGCCAGAAACCAGTATGTGAAAGATTATTTTTTCCAGCTTATGGTTTTAGACTTGCCAAAATATTTAGAATATTATAATTTATACAAATAAATTCCAATGTGGCAGGAGTAAATGTTTATTCTTCATAATGTCAGTGAAAACATTGAGTAGTATAATTAATTGGGGTAATTAACAACCCTACAGTGAACACCTGATTATTGATACAATCTTCTGAATAACATATTTCATTTGGGATTTTGACTTGTTTTTATTTGGTATTTTAACTTTCATAATCAGCAAAGTAACAAGGCAAAATTATTTCATTTACATTACAGTAAACACTAAACACTTCCCAAGAGAGAAGCATATTGCAGTTGGTATCATAGATCATGCAAAGCAATAAGATGAGGCTGACTGAACTTTTTTGGAGTGCCTCATTGGACACATTATGCTCATACGTAACAATGAATTTTCAGGCTGGTTCAGTAAAAATGTTACAGAACTGGCTTTATATTGTAAGAAGTTTGTATATGACGTAGTCCCACTACTTGAGTAAGTTGGATATATTAACTGATAGAGATCAGGTGGGGATATATTTTATGTGGCTTTCCTCAGATATGTGAATGTTCCCCTGAGAAATAGATCCTAAATGTTATTAAATACTTATTTACTATAAGTACAATATATCCTTTTCAAGTCCAGTATAGCAGTTAGCACAGTTTTATTCATAATGTGTTGTCTCGATTTGCATGTTTTTATACAAATTAGGATGATAACCATACCAGGCAATTTCAAAATTGCTAAGATATAATGATTTCAGAGCACTATACAAACATTTAAATTTCCTGAGACTCAAAACAATGATTTGAGATACAGGTGGGGATTATTTCTTCATTTAACTCAAGTCCATACCCTGTGACTGGAAGTGGAAATATCTCAGTCTTTTTGGCAAGCAAACGTATTCCTCAGCCTCTCTTCAGTTCCATACTGCAGACTATCAAGCCCTAATGGCAAAATGTAATTACCAAGAGTAGTCAAACTGGATTCCCTAATGGAGCAGATCCCAGATTCACACAAAGAACAATTAAAGGCCATTGTCAGTGAAGGCCAACTGATGGCAAAGACATCACTCCAATCTGCACTTGATGTAGTTGAGTTGGTGGTTTGTTCCATCTTTACTGTTGTTATGCTGAAACAAGTGTCTTGGCTACATCTACCTTGCTTCCCAAGAAAGATTCAAATGACTGTGGAGAAACTACAATTTGAAGGGACAAAATTCTTTGACAAAAGGACTCCCCCTTGTGACCCGAGCCTCCTGGGATACCCTTCTGAATGTGCCAAAATCAGGGCAAGCTGCAAAACCAGGGGCCAAACCCCCAAACCACTGATGGGTGGTACTTAAATGATTCTCCCAGTCAAGAACAAAACATGCTTCTGATTCCCCACTTTGGTCATCACCAAGCATAACAAAATAGAAACAGCCCCCTTTATGCGCATGAGCTCCTATGGTTCCCTCTAGCCACTGGGTCTCTTAAAGAAATAGATTCTCCTGACCCCAAAGGGCCAGCAACATCACCCATAACAGTATAGGTTTGGATCTTATCCAAAATGCCACTCTTCCAGTCAATCCTTTAGTAACTCCAACTAAAGGTTTAATATAAAAAGAAAAGAAAATATGAGAGATGTTAAAGGGTCAAAGTGAATCACATATATGCAAATGATTTACAGTCCATAGAAAGCAAATCCTTGAAGATCCTGTAGTTTGCAGGTTAGTCCTGCTCCTCTGATGTGCACCTGGCTGTTGGGTGGGTCTCAGTCCTTTGTTCGGTCCCAGAAGAAGAGTTCCAGAGGGGGGTGTTGGTTGCAGACTGACTGAAGACTAAAGACAAAATGGAGAATGGGCTATGGCCTTTTATCACCTTCTGGCCCTCCCATACTCTCAAGGTTGTTGCCAAATCAAAATGGAGTTGAATCATGTGGTCAGCTTGGGTGGCTGGCCAAACAGGTTTCCTCCTAGGCCCACTTCAGCAGGGAGTTTCCTTGGTGGGCCATCAGGAAGATAATGTTTTCACAGACAGCCAGTCTGGGAGTGCCTTAAAATCAAATGACTTGAAACACACCTAAAAACAAATAGATTTCTAATTTCTAATACAGGCATGATACCTACATATAAACCATAAAATCACTCTTAATGGATTACTGCCTTTCTACTGATACCAAACATGGAATACCCAATATGGATTCTTGCAAATATGAAATATTGATATGAAAAATAGTCATAATCAGTCCCCTATACCCAGACAGTGTCACCTCCCCCCCCTTAAAATATTCTAGGGCTGCTTGTTGATCCTAGAGGGTCTACAAACTTGGGTATAAGAGAAAGTACAACCCTCAGCCATCGTTCTAAGTCTGTTCATTGCAGTATTCATCTCAAAAGTCACATTAACTTCTAAAGAAGACATCCCAGTTTCTCAGACAGGAAAACCATCAGAATCTAAACCTACTTTCTTTCAACCTTCCATATCAAAGTGACAGTTTTGACGGGTTGGGCAAGTTGTGCATAGACCACTCTGCTCAACACCTTCTCATAATGGAAAGTCTTATCCTTCCCTTCACATGGTGTATCACTTTGTTCCATAGCACCTGGGAACAGATAACCTCTGACAAATGAGTGATGAAGATTATTTGAGATGGATACTCCATCCTTTTCTCCCTCTCTCCAAACACCCTTCCCCATCCTTCATCAGGAACTTTTCTCACCAGAACCTGCTACAACATGAGATAAACCATCTTGTCAGCATAAGAGCCATAGAGCTAGTGCCCACACATCTAAGAGGCAAAGGCTTTGACTCTCACTACTTCCTGATACTGAAAAGAAGGGAGGTTGGAGACCCATTGTAGATTTCAGAGGACTTAGTAGATTTGTCAGGGCTTAGAAGTTGAAGATGATCACATTAGCAACAGTTATTCCAGATTATTCCAAAAAGAAGATCGGTTCTCAGCCCTTGATCTTCAAGATGCATACATTCACATTTTGATCATACAAAGTGTTACAGACAATACCTCAGGTTTAGATTAGGTCAAGTCTACTAGCAGTACAGAATGCTCCCTTTTGGTTTCTCATTAGTCTTCAGAGTATTTGCCAAGGTCCTCTGAGCAGCAAGGTCCTTATGCCCTCCCAGTCTCCTATGATTTATACTTACCAGGGTGATTGTCTTTTAAGGGCACATTCCTTTGCCAAAGCCCAAAGAATAACCCCTATCACAGTGGAGCTGTTCTAGAATCTGGGCACAAAAATCAATCACAAAAATTGACATTAACACCTGTACAGAAGTTAGAACTCATAGGAGCAAACCTAGAGCCTGTCCAGGCCAGAGTGCTTCTCCCATATCACATATTCCTCAGATGCTCCATGCTTTTGGAGACAGTGCAGTCCCACTCACAAATTTTGGCCAGGAACTACCTTTAGCTTCTGGGGCATCTGGCCACAGGCATATTGGTTATAGCTCATGCCAGCTTGTGCAGGAGATGCCTCCAACCATGGTTCTGTTTGCTTTACAGACTGAAAAGCCTCAACGTAAACAAACTACTATTGTGCCCACCAAGATCAAACAATCCTTGAGTTGGTAGAAAAATATGCATCTCCCCAGGAATCCCCTTTGTTCAGCCTGTGCTATTATGAATCCTGATTTTGGATGGGGTGCACATCTCAATGACTTCATAGTGCCCAAAGAAAATAGAGAGAAATGTACAATATTTTTATTATTGAACTTGCAAAAAAGCCATACATAAATAAATTGCAATGACTTGGACATCTATATGTGCATATTTATTTGTTTGTCCTAAAATTCATTAAATGTTTTAGGAAAAATTGTCAGACCGGGGTAGCTGTACTCTCAGGTCACCAAAGAATTTGTTGTGAGAACTCTTGGTGTAGTTGGAATTTTCTTAACAGAATACTATATACTGTCTATTAAGATTGAAGACTAAGAAGCCCATTTCTTCCTGACTGGAAGATGGAGTTTCTGCTCCTTTCATCTGAAAATTTAGTATTTGAGAATACTGATAGATGGGATACTAATTATAGTGTGGTTTTAGAATATTGCCCATTTGTAGTGGGAAAACTTTCAGACTAAATTCTGTACGTCTATATTTTTGTCAAAATCTGGTTGTTTTGCATCGGAGAGAACAAGGAGGACAGGAATAGTCATTATAATGTAGAGAATTGACATAACAATTAAAAAGGAAGGTTGACTTATAGGAGCCTTCTGTACCTTTTAGTTTATGTACAGAGAACTAATAGAATAGGCATCTCCATTGTATCAGGCTGTATTGGTATTAAAATTTCTGCTAGCCACAATATTAAAGTTTTAGCTGTTAATAAGGTAGATACCCTGCCTGATGCCTTTCTTTGCCAAGTAGTGTCCCTGTTAAGGTGCTCCACTCTAGGTGTTCACTGCATCAATGCACTGACATTGGAGTGTTTTTTGTTTTTTCTACTGCAGTTCCAACTCTGGCTGCACTTGGCGCATGCATGGTCAGGCTCCCTCAGTTCCTTCTCAACCATCAACAGCTTGAGACGGAGCCATGACCGCTCTCCTTAAACCTGTTAGTTAGTGAATTTAGACTAGTGTAATTTCTTTAACTACAGTTTGTCAGTTTTCATTTTCTGTAGTTCCTTACTATCTTTAAAAAAAGAGAATTTTTTTTCTTCTCAGCTTAAGTGTGTAGCTAGGAAATGCCTGGATCTCCAGGCTTCAAGAGGTACTCCTGATGCTGACACGCCATGCCAGCCTTGGATGGCCATTCACAGTGTGTCTGTTGTTTGGGGGAAGAGCACTTACTGCATAAATGCCCCCACTGCTAAAAACTGAAGGTGTGGGCAAGAAAGGACAGAGAGCTGCTCCTCAAAATGATACTGTTGGAAAAATTCCTACAGCCAGACTCTGATCCTGGGCACACATCCTCCTTTAACCCACGAGAGAGAGATGAAAGGAGGAGGTCCTCGAGCTCTTCAAAAAGCCCATCATGAAAAAAGACTGCACTGCCAAAAACAGTGGCAGCACTAAAAGGGCTCAGTACTGCAGCTGTGAAGGCACCAACCAGTTGAGACCAAAAGATGCAGTGGCCTTCTCCTCAACCCCTTCAACTGCTTCAGCATCACCAAAGATGGTGCTGACAGACATGGCGTCAGCGGCACTGCAGAGTAGATCGGCATGGGGCAGTCAATGGTGTTGATACCCACAGAGCTGGGGAAGCAGTCACAGAATATGACATTACCACCAGGACACACTATGGTGCTGTTCACCTCTGCACTGACATCATCAAAACAGTCATCAGAGACCACAAGCAAAAGGAAGCAGAAGATCCACTGCATTGAACCCAATCTCTCACCTTCCTCTTTATACTCGCTGTTTGGACAAGGCACATCACCACCACTTTCTCCATTCTCCCACAGTGACGCCAAGTCAGCAACACTTTTCTCCACAATGTCTGTCACCACAGATGCCTGCCTCACCTACTGGGAGAAAAGACCAACATAAGAGACATTCCACCAGCTCATGGTTCCCCCTTCCATGGAAGTTTCCTCCAGGACCATTCCCAACACAATGCCATACATGGGATGCCTGGTCAACCTAAATGTGCTCCTACAGCAGACCCCCCAGCTCATACAGGGACGCAGTATCATCCTGCTCATTCCATATTCAAAGAAGATGCCACACTCCGATCCCAGAGGAAAGGGAGGACAAATCCACCCATGAAGAGGACATCCCTCAAAATTTCTCCTCTTCCCCAGATGAGGCAATCATTCCACCCCTCCCACAACTGCGGATGACTTTAGATACTTCCTAGAGTTGTTAAAATGAGTGACACAAGATTTAGAGATCCCACTAGAGGAAGTGTCTGTCTTACCACAAGCTGCTGAAAATCCTACATACATCAACGTCGTCCACGATAGCACTTCCTTGGAATGAAGCCATTGTGGACCATTTTAATGTCACCTGGCAAACCCCAGCAACAGTCAACCCAATGCGCAAATAGCTAGACAAAAAGTATTACATTCCATCCAAGAACAACGAATACCTTTTCATGCATCCAGCACCCAACTCACTTATGGTGGAAGCTGCACAACAGAAGCAAAGAAACACAACAGATCCGCAGAAAAGCATACGGAATGGGGGCGAGTTGACCTCTTTGGAAGGAAAATCTGTTATTCTTTCACGTTACAGCTCAGAATAGCAAACTATGCAGCCCTACTCTCTAATTACAATCTTAACATCTATTCCAAGTTTGCAGACTTTATGGACACAATTCCTGAAGAGAGAAGTTCCAATCTCTAATTAATAAATGACAGCTCATTTCTAGAACAGCCTCACAGGCAGTCTTAGATGCAACCAACACAGCCACCAGAACAATAGTGACCTCAATTGTAATGCTTCATGCCTTGTGGCTCCACTCTGCACCTTTTCTCAGGGAACGTGTCTGCAGTTGAAGACCGTCCATTCAGTAGAGTCATGCTATTCGGAGCAAAGATTAATGAAGTCTTGAACACTATGAAGGACTCCCAAGCCAGACTCTGTACAATGGGTATCTACACACCATCTATTCAAAGGAGGCAAAACAGATACCAACTATACCAGAGGCACTACCAGCAATATCCTCAAAATAGACAGCAGGATAGGAACAGAGACCGTAACAGTGACACCAGAACAACAACAGCCAGTCAACATCACAACAGCCATCTGGCTCCAAACAGCAATCTTGCATATTCATTCCACCCACACCCCCCACATCCCTTTTCCCTGTCCTCCTTCAGGGACACATCTCACATACAACTCCTACAAGTGGATGTAGACCATCTAATATCTATTGGAGCAATAGAATTGATACCTACCGAACCCCAGGGGAAAGGCTTTTATTCCCAATACTTTTTAACACAAAAGAAGAAGGGGGGGATGGAGACCTATGTTTGACCAAAGAAAACTAAACAAATTCATAAGAAAACACAAGTTCAAGATGGTCACATTAGCAACTATAATACCAGCACTTGAGCAAGGAGACTAGTTTAATCCTTTTACCTGCAAGATGCCTACTTCCAGATAACCATACATCTGGCACACAGGAGATTTCTCCAGTTTACATTACAACGAAATCACTAGCAATACACAGTACTAACCTTTTGTGTTTCTACAGCACTGAGAGTATTCTCCAAAATTCTAGTGGTGGCCACCACCTGCCTCCACAAACAAGACATAATCATATACCTATACCTGGATGATTGCCATATAAAAGCAAAATCTCAATCCAAAGCAAAATAAGCAACCCAAAAAACAATGGATCTTTTCCTCAAATTAGGGCTGAGGATAAATCAACACAGATTTTCAACAGCACCAAAACAACAGATAGAATTCATTGGGGTCCACCTGAACGCCATAAACGCAAGTGTGTCACTACCATTAAAAAGATTTGCAACAATGGCAGATCTAATTACATCAAAAATGGGCAGCCCCCCACTAACAGCCCACATGTGTCTGAAATTACTAGGACTCATAGTGGCAACTACCACAGTGGTTCCCCACACTCGCCTCATGTGCCCCCTACAGGTATGTTTTGTGCATGTGTACAAACCATGCAAATACAACCTATTCAGGATAATCTCAGCGCTCCGCTCTGTGAAACAATCCCTGAACTGGTGGAGAAATCAATCTAACATCACAACAGAAATTCCCTTTGCAGAGTATCCACCCTTCATTTTCATAACCACAGACACATCCCTAATAGGGTGGGAAGATCACCTAAAAGGATGCATGGCCCAAGGACACTGTGCTATGGACAAGACTCATCTCCATATAAACATCCTGGAACTCCAGGCGGTATGAAACACACGTCTGCACTTTCTATCAATAATGGAAAACAAGACAATAACATTATGATAGACAATATAGTGGGCATGTTTTTTTTATAAACAAACAAGGAAGGGCATGCTTCTGATCCCTATGCATAGAAGCTACCCGATTATGTACCTGGTGTATCAATCATGGCATAAACATAGCTGCTTCATACTTACCTGGATGTCAGAACATCATGGCCGATACACTTGGCAGATACTTGGTGACCAAGTACAAATAGGAACTGAATGATCAGGTTCTCTAAAAAGTCTTTCATTGGTGGGGCCACCCCAAAATAGACCTGTTTGTGACCCAAGCAAATCGGAAATGCCCTACTTTCTGTTCCAGGGCAGGAATTGGCAAGAAGTTAAAGGAAGATGCCTTCATGACAAGCTGGAAGGGGAAACTCTCCTATGCATTCCCTCCCATACCTTTTGATACACAAAACTCTACAGAAGGATGGGACCACGATCAGCATAATTGTGCTGGTCTGTCCCCACCAAGCCTGATATGCTTACCTTCTTCAGATGTCCATAATGCAACCAGTAAAACTACTTCTGAGGAAAGACCTGCAACATCAGGACATGGGCAAAACACTCCACTGTTACTTAAACAAGCTCCATCTCATAGCATGAATGCTCTGTGGCTCCAATCTGAAGAGCTACAATGCTCTGAACAAGTACAAAACATAATGTTAAACAGCAGAAAACAAACCACACGTAAAACTTACCTGCCAAAATGGACTATATTTCCCAAATGGTGCAAACAGAAATAACTCATACCAGCATCCACTCCAATCCCAGCTGTATGGGATTTCTTCCTCCACCTGAAACAAGCAGGCCTCTCAAATAGTTCCATAAAGATCCACCTCGCAGCAATATCAGCCTTCCACCTGCAAATAGAGAAGAAGATGCTATTCTCACATAAAATTGTGAAATGCTTTTATGGCCAGTCTGCAAAATACGTGTCCAGAAACATGACTATCAACAATCCCTTCAGAGCTGAATCTAGTCCTTGGAACCATTACCCTAAAACCATATGAATTGCTAGCAAATTGCTCATTGAAATACTTGTCAATGAAATCACTTTCTTAGTTGCCATAACCTCTGCTAAGCATGTGGGTGAAATGGGGGTGCTCATGACAGATCTCCCATACACCGTATTCTGATAGGGTTACACTATGCCCATATCCAAAGTTTATCCCAAAAATTAACACTTTATTCCACAACAATGAGGAAATCAATTTACTCACACTCCATCCAGAGCCTCACAAAGACACACAGACTGGCTTACTACACACACTAGATATTAAATAAGCTCTAGCATTGTACGTTGATGGAACAAAATCATTCAGAAGAACACAAAGACTCTTTATCTCCATCAGGGATCAATCAAGAGGCATGCAAATCTTCTCCCAGATACTATCAAAGTGGATAAAAGACTGTATCTTGATCACTTACACATTAAATAAGTTACAACCCCCAGAAGATGTTAGAACCCCTTCCACTTGAGGCATAGACACAATGATCACCTTTCTTAAGTGTCCACTGAGTGACATCGGCAGTGCTGCTACATGGAGTTCAGTACACACCTGCACCAAGCATTGCACAATAAATCAGACATGGAAGTCAAATACATGTCTGGGGTCTGCAGTGCTCTCTATGGCACACTACACACACTCCTCAGTGACCCTCCTTCCAACATTAGGGAACTGCTCCAAACACACTTAGAGTGGAGCACCCCTATGGGGATACCACTTGATGAAGAAAGAAGTGTTGCTCATCTTGCAGTAACCAACATTCTGTTCCTCCTTCCCTCCCCTGTATTTTGGAGTTCCATGCACAGTCTGAGGTTGAGAAGGACCTCAGGGACCTTCTCAATCTCAGACTGCATGCACAGAACTCAGTTCATGACGCCAGCGGTGTTGCAAGGCAGCTCATGTGAGTGTGGCCAGAACAGAAACTGAGGCAAAAAAATCCCACTCCACTCTCAGCATGTTAATAAAGTGAACACCTTGAGTGGAGCACCCCAATAGGGGGACATGTCTCGAAGAAGGTTGCTTACTGCAAGGTGAGCAACCCTTCTTTCTGACCAGTTGGGTTTTGGTCACCTTTTCATTTGTTTTAGCTAATGAAGTCTGGGCATCCAATTCTGTTCTCACAGAGGGATTGTTAGCAAGATATCTGGAAGGAGCTAGTTTGTTTAGAGAGAGTTCTGTGGCATATACTGTAACTTAAGATAAAATTAATCAAATTCAGAAGTGGTGTCGGTGGAAATTGTTATTGTGGGCTTTTTTAAATTGTATCTTTTCTGTTTAGTGCTGTTTTTTGCATAATTGATAATGGTTTGTCTGCTTTATCTCCACTCCTGGTACTTTCGCCTTTGTCTGTATTCAGTTCTTTCAATTAATAAAGCTTTTAGTTCCCTGTTTTAGTTTCCAGCTGCCTGTACTTGAGCCCACCCATTTCCTTTGTACAGTTTTTCTAAATCCTCCTTGCAGTTGTTCATTCCTCGCTTCTTCTGAGAAGCAGATAAGGAAATTAAATTACCTTTGAGCACAGCATCTGGTCAGAGGACATAAGAGTTTTAAGTTCTAAGTATTGTCTTGTATCTCTTCATATTTCCAGAGGAAAGATTTTATTTTCAAACAAGCCACATTTTTATCGATCTTTTGGGTCTTTCTCACTGTACCTAGCTCTCTGCTCATACCAATAGGGCCGTGATGATTGATGCTATATTTTTTTTTTCCCCACAGCTTTTGGTATTAGAACAGAAGGGAGTGTGTGTGTGTGTGTGTGTGTGTGTGTGTGTGTGTGTGTGTGTGTGGACTTCTAATCAGTGATTTTAATTCACACCAAGAGTTTATAGGACTTCCACAGATGTGTTATATTGAATTTATTTGCTGGAAAATCAGAACTGTCTGAAACTATCATTTATTGAGCATTTGAAGTTCCTTTTTTAGGCCATCATTGATTAGCATCTTCCCTTGTGGCTACCTTTCCATTCCTCAAAATGAAGGGATTCTCCCAAATCTGCTCCGTCTTCTTCATCTATGTCCCTGCTTTGCATAGGCATAGCTTGACCGGAGACCACAAAACAGCATGGGCTTGCCCCTGTGCAGATCAGTACCTCATGCTTCTAAACAAGGAGATACAAGGAGGCTTGGGCCTGTGAGCATTTACTTCCTTCCCAAATAAGGGCTTGAGGTGGATTGATTGAGATCAGCAGATGCACTGTTCCCAACCTTTCCTAATGTAAGGATTTGGTCTTAGTTTTTCTTTCATTTTTGTTTAGTTATTTTATTTATTTTTAGTGTCAGCACTAGTTTTGTTTGGAATGGAGGTTCCCCCTTGCTATCTTTTGGAACTCTCTTTTTTTGCACTCCAGGTTATGCTGAAGTCTCTGGTGTTCATCTTGCTAGACATGTAACAGGACTTTTATCCATAGTGACAGGCATTTGAGCTACCTCTCCTGCCTCAGGAATATCCATGTTCCATCAAATGGTAAGGTCTGTACGGGGCATAAAGGCAGGTCCTTAAAAAGTAAAGAGGTTAGACTGAAGCACCTTCTGATGGAATGCTCAGTACCCCCATGAGGTCAGCTCCTCCCTCTCCCTTTTTCTTCAGCCTCAACTTCCTAGGCTGCTTCAGTAGCTAGTGTAGCTCCAGCTGCACTTTCCGAGGCTAGGACATCTAAGAAGAAGGCTCTTTCTCCTAACAGATGAATAAGAAAAGTGGAATGGGTCACCCCATAATTCTAAACCAAGGAGATCACCCATTTCTGAAGAGGTCCAGCTGAAGCTACATCTGATTCTGGTACTAAGATGCTGGCATCTATCACACTAGAAGTAGTGTGATGAGAAGTTTTCAAATAAATAGTACAAGCAGCCGTCTGCCTTGTTTCAGTCAACACCTCTCAGCGCTAAGATGCATATAGGCCTTCTGTTCATGCTCTGGTACCATTGCCTTTCCTACATCAGAGTTCTGAGATCAGAGAAGTTTCTCTACAAGCCTCTCAGTTTCCACACTTACCATCTTGATACCATTCACTATACTCTGGAATTGATTGAGATTTCTGGATGCCAGAGCTCTCAGTATCCTCCTGAGTTCTTTTGCTGAAGGGACTTTTCATATGGGAGGAGCTCTAGCTTCCCTGTTACAGACCTCTAGGAGAGCCCTTCCCTGGTACTCTTCAGACACCCACAGCTGTAATCACTCTGGACTGAATCTTGTTTAGACTTGCAGACTGGAGGACTGTTTACACCCCAAACAGACAGTCTCTATAAATGCATCACAGAACCTCATAAAATTCTGGTGTCTCAGCTGGGAAAAAGACACACTGACAGTCCCATTCTCATATCACCTGCCTCAAAGCTCCTCACAACAGATATTTCTCTTTTGGGATGGAGGACCCTCACTGCCAAGCTGCTGTTGCCATGGGCAAGTAGTATGCATGAGAAGTCACCCTCCACGTCAATATACTAGAGCTGAGAGCAATTCAGTTTTCTTCTCAATACATCCTTACACACTGCAGGGCCAGTTTGTCAGGGTAATTCTAGACAACAGAGCAGCAATGCACTGTATCAACAAGCAGGGTCAAGCAAGATTCCCTGTTCTCTATTACTGTAATTCACCATGAGGAAGCATATCAGGTAGGTAAAAATGGGCTTCTGAGAATATATCACCTCATTTTTCACTGAATGTTTCAGTAATGGGGTGAGCATCCATCCTTCATGAGTGCCCCCTTGGTCAGGTGTACATGCCCGCAGTTTCTCAGTTTGTGGAGTAGGTCTGCATCCACCTTTTGTAAGTGCCCCTTTGGTCGACTCTGCCTGTAATCATTCAGTTTGTGAAATGGTGTGGGATCCACCTCCTGCAAGCCCCTTGCTAATGATCTGTGCTTTCTTCAGCAGACCTTCAGTGTCTCACCCATCCAGCCCAAGTCTCTCCCACCATCTGTAGGTGGAATAGAACAAACTTCTTCTAGCCTATAAAGTCTTCACTTTCTTTCTGCTCTGTTATGTAGCCCTATGCCAGGGCTTTCTCCCAGGAGACATTGCCTTTCAGCAGTCCTTCTGAGCTCAGTTCTTGCTCAATCCAGTTAGCCAAGAGCATCACCTTTGCTCCCCATGACCCTGCCTGCACTGAACTGTCCATGGTCCTGCTGCTCTTTCAGCCGGCCAGAAACCTAGTCTTCTCTTTTAGCTCCAGGCAGCAACTGAGTGACTTTGCCTCTCTTCCTCCTTTTTATTCAGTGCTCCTTGACCCCTAATTGGTAGCCACTACAGGACACTGAGAGGACTTCTATTCTGCTGTTCCTGGGGACAAGATGTGGCAGGACCCTGAGGCCTCCTGTAGGCACTTTCTGGGCCTAGTCGCCCCCTCACACTTTCCCTTTTTGTATACAAAATTGAATTAGAATGTCCAGTTTGTGTGGGTAGTCATAAATATCCCTTTTCTGAATGTCAGTTGAAATCAAATAGTTGTTCATAGCAAACTATTCATTATCTTTATCACACTCCAGAAAATCATTGTGAGGTTGGGCTGGTTTTTAAAAAGTAATTCCTAGTTTTGATTAATCAAAATACATAACTGGCAACAAAGTCTCTGGCTACATTCTTTTTATACAGTTAGTCGAGACGCTGTCAACAGAACAGAACACATGAAATAAGGTAGCTCTTGTTTTCCCACTGCTTCTAGTCATGTCTTTTTCATCAGCAAGACTCCCATCTTCTTCTGACATAGAAGAAATCCCGTCTTTGTTAGCTGATCATGGTCTGACCAGCTCCCAGATAGATGCCCCTAAATCTCTACTGTTCATTTATCCCAGCAAACCCAAGCAACTTTCTGGTTTGAGGTGGCTCCTTTCTATATCCTGATTGAGGTAGTGTACAGTGCAGTAGGATTGTGGGGGCTCTTACCTCCCGATCTGCAAGACTTAACATCTACAGCTAGAATTTGGTTGATGGCCTGTATGAAATGGTTGCTTTCCTTTCAGTACCTAGAGAAACAGTGGTTCTAACCTTCACACTCATGATCTCAAAATAGCCACCCCCCCCCCAATGAACATGTATCCCAGGTGGTTCTCATTCTACCCCAGGTTACTCATTGTTGAGTGTGCCTTGCTGCTGGGTTAGGTAAGGAAAGGTGCTGTCCATCAAGAATTTGTGACCCAGTGCTGCTGGCACCCTCTTCCTTATTGCCAAGATAGGGAAGGACCTGTTCCTGGAAGCACAAGGGCTAGGATTTCTCTCCTTTGGTTCCTCGGGTCTGTTACACACAAATGGAAGAGGGCTGTCACATTGATGCTGTTACAGAAAGAGTCTAACTGTGTGTTTGATCTGCCCCCTCTCAGTATCTCTCACATTTCCCGTGGCATTTGTCTTATCATGTGAACTCAGTGAGCAGTAATTTGTCTTGGTATGTGTTTTAGGAAGCCCAAACACAGTTTGGGTGCTATCAGAAAGTGAATTATGTTGGTGCTACCTGGGTTCTGTGAATAAACAGTGGTTTCCCTTTCCAATACGCTTAGCCAGAGACCATTCCTGTAGCAGAGGGCGCTGGCCTTCCTCAGAGCCTGGGCCCAAGGAAGGGCCTGAACGCCCTCTCTGGCCAAACTCAGGCACTACAAGCCTGAAGTCCTGGAAGCAGAGGGGCGGGGCTAGGACAGGAAGGGGAGGTATAAAAGGCCGGCCCAGCAGCTCAGTTGGGGCTGAGCTGCCCTGGAGGAAGGATGCTCGCTCAGTCAGGCTGCTAGCCAGACCAGATCATGGCTATGGGGCTAGAGAGACGCTTGCCTGCCCTGCCACAAGCCTGAGGGCCAGCCTTGCCTACCAAGGCCAGAGGACTTGCAAGAGGCACCCTGGACTGTGGACTGGGGTGGTTCCTCTGGCCAGCCTCCTACCACTGTGCAAACCACCTCTTCCCAGGAGCCATGTGACCTGGAAGAAATACCCTCTGCGGAGGATCCCTGTGGCCCTGAGCAATTCCCCGGTGCCAAGGGCCCTTGTGACCTGGAGGAGCTACCTTCAGCCGAGGAGCAGGAAGCCTTCCCTAACCTGCCTTGCCCGGACAGCGAGGGACTCATGGGGGTTCCCCGCGTGGCCTGCCCTCCCCCGGACTCAGAGGAGCCTCTCTGCAACAGGTACCTTGGCAAGGGATGGGAGGAAGTGGCCCAGGGGGAATTGCACCCAGCTCAGCTGGAGGCCAGCTCTTATGAGTATCAGCATGTTGCGGCCGGAGCCCCGCTGACCCAGTGACTGTGGCCAGTCACTGGTAGGGCCCTGGGCTGAGACGCAGTGGTGTCGGGTGGGCCTGCGTCTCCCTCCCTCCCCTTTTCCCTGTGTGAGCCTGTTACTTAGCCAAACACTGGGGGCCAAAGACTGTGTACTCGCAGGGGCCATTGATTGTATTGCTTGCTTGCCTGCCCCACCCAGGGGCCAGAGCCATCGACTGTATTGCTTGCTTGCCTGCCCTGCCGGGGGGCTGGGGCCATCGACTGTATTGCTTGCTCACCCAGGGGCTGGGGCCATTGACTTTAAAGGGACATAACCCTCTTAAGCCATGCAAGGGGGCGCCCTGCCACTGGGTCGGGAGGTGCAGACCATGACAATTCCTCATTTGAAATATAATTACATTTTTAAAACATAAGGATTTTGATCCCCGCCAACTTTGACAGACCTCACATATTGTACATTTGAATACTACTTGCATAATTAATAGACTCAAATGTTAGCTGTTAATAGGTTCCTAATAAGGTGAAAATTAAATACATAATTTTAGTGTAATTTTTTTCAGCTATGATTGTCATAGTGAAATGCTGAGTCCTTTTTTATCCTATAAAGGAAATCATAAAATACTGAGGTTCTCTGCAATTTGTGAAGAACTGTATTTGTAATAAAAGAAAGCTATGCTTCTTTTAATGTATAACTCTGAGACTGTTCCTGACCACAAGACATTGAAAGCTGCTAACTAGATTTGTGTAGAATCTTGTTATCATGTGTACAATTAATTAAAAAGCAGTGAAACTAAGGCTAGCCTGCAAGGAAGCACATGGGATAGCTCTGAGGAAATAACTGTGGTTTAAATGGAGTCTAAAACAATTGGTTCTTGGTCTCAGAGAAGGAAATCTCCCTTACAAAATGGCACAGCTGTTGAAGAAATCTGTGTATGCGCTTTCACATACTTCTTGAAAGATTAGATGCTGTTTCTTGGCATTGAGCTGCTGTAGAATTACTTTAACTGAGTGGTCTAATAACTTGGTAGCAGCTTTCTACTTTGGTAAGCAGGAGACTTGGATTTGATTGCTAGTTTGGGGAATTCCCTTGCCAGGTTGAAGGTGGGAGGGGAGCTAGGACAACTACAGAAAGTGCATGCTGAGCCTATCACATGGAGGAGTTAAGAGCTGGCACTAGTAAATGACATGGTCAACCAGTCCACCAACATACAGGATTTCAAGGGATCAGAAAGAGCCTAATCCAATTGCCAATAAAGTTGCTGGAACTCTTCCTATTAGCTGGATCAGCTGATGAAATCTTAACAGTGTATGAGACCAAAAAAAGCCTTCTGAATAAAAAGAGTTTTGGACTAGGCAGTTATTTGGTCTACCCACCCATGCAGGGGACAAAGAGCCCCCCTCACAACTCTCCTGCTCCAACCAAGAGTACAGGTTTATAGGAGTAGGCATGCACAACAGGGTTACTACTTCTCCCATTGCCCCCCAGCAGCATGGAGGTGTCAGTGAAGGAATTGTATCTCAGTGTTGTATGTGTGGCTGTCCCCAAGTGCTGTAGTGTAGTTTATTACTTTACATCTTCTGTATCATTATGAAGTTTTTTTTAACCTGTGTGGTGAATCCTGCGCAGTTAGGAAAAACTTGATTCTATCACAATTATCTAAATAGGAGCTTAATCAGAAGCAAGTGTGGATGGTACATCACCACACCATCTTCAGTCATCAGCACTTTTTGTTTCCCATCTTGTGCTTCTGTGCACACCCATTCACTTTAACAGGTTTGCTATCAGTTCAAAAGTCCACAGTCAAAATTCAGGGGAGGAAATACACTGACAGCTTTTTCAAGGTATGTCACAGGGCGCACTAGTTACTGTTGTGGTTGACCCATCCTCCTGGTGACTCTGGGGATTAACTGTTGAGGCCAACACCCCTTTCTATAGTTTGCATGTAATCACTCTGATCCTGTTCTTGGTCTGCAGTTCCTCCCTTGCTCTAGGACCTGCAATGTTGTCTTTGTGACTCAGCTTTCTGGGTAGGCTGCTCAGCATCCCCTCTTACAGGGTACCAAAGTCTTTCAAAGTGTCTCCTAGCAGGCTCAGACAGTTTCCCATTCACCACCTTGGTGGTCTATCCCACAGCCTTGGTGGCTGGTAGGAGACACCAGGCCTGCCTTCTACTCTGGGTTCCAGTCCAGAGACCCTTAACCCAGCAGTTTTGGCCTTCATCTTTGTCCACACTGCCCCTTCCTGAACTGCTTATTATCTCTTTGGTTCCCCTTCTCTCTCTAGTGTGCCAGCTCCAAACATTCCTCCCTCTTCCTAACAGCAGCAGCTTTATTCTCTTGCCAACTACCTGGTTTTATAGCCCCTGCCTGTCCCTTCCTCACTGAGCCTGCTTTCAGTTAGTTCCCCACTCCCTGGCTCTGCCATAGTTTCTGCCAGTCTGTGCCCAGAGGATCCTAAGCAAAACCTGTTGCTGTTTGGCCACTGTTGTCAAATAATCTGAGCAGCTGCTTTTTTTCAGTGCCTCTGTTTGGTTTCTAAGATCAGTATAAGTGCCTGAATCCTCTTTAGTTGTTTCTCATTCTCTGTAGATGAGAGCAGCAACTCTGGGGTCCAGTTTTGGAAAGTACACTTGTCTTTTACAGAAAAGGCTTCCACATGTGGGGGCTCCATTGTCCCTGGGCCTTTCTACTATTACAATCTCTTCATTCTCCCTTGTATCTGAGGTGATTGGCATATGCAGTCCTTTACAGCTTCTTAGATGTCCTCCGAATGAGAGGTAATTGAGTGCCCAGCTTTCATCACCCTCCCCCTCCACCATCAGAGGCAACAGTGTGCCTGCATTCTCTCATCACATTGTCACAGCATGCAAACTGCAGAAGGAGGTGTCTGCTTTGAATGACCCAGAGGAAGCACCAGATCACCTTCAACTATGTAGTAAATGGTGTCTGGTTTTTAGAAAATGTCATCTGCATAGAAAGGCTGGAGTGAACTAGGCATGCATAAATTCCATCCTGGTGATACAAGAGTTCATAGTCAGCTGGTGGTTGTTCATAGGTATGTGTGCCATATTCACTGTGTACAGCTATATTATTCTCTGTGTGTGTGTGTGAGTGAGAGTGTGACCAGGCAGATACACCAATCTTGTGACTTGAGTCAGTCTGACGTTAATTTTGCAAATTATACCAGGGAAGGATGTATTTATAGAGTGTCTGAATTTGGTTCCTGTTCATTGAAGAGTCATCATTTGTCCACATCACAAATTCCATGTCTATAACTGGCACCATTTCTGGCATTCTCACTGTAGGAGATCAAGGGGTAAAAATGAGCCATAGAAACTATCCATCTCTGAAACAGTTAGTCCAGCAGAGCACTAAGGAGGAGTGTAGCATGGCAAGCTGGGAATCTTGCAGTAACGGTACCTATGATTTTCATGGTTTCTGGAGTCAGTCTCACATGTTTCACAATCTTCTTTTGGGTTCTCTGTTCAGTGTTTTTTGGTGGCACCACTTCTGACCTCACTCATGTTGTTAGTTTTTATAATTGTCCTAAGCCATTTAGTTGATTCCTGTGTTCCCAGGACCCTTCCCAATGAGAGGATGACAGAACGCCATTGCTATTTTTTGTGGCTGGTTCTTCAAGTAGTCTGCCCTTGTTACAGAGCTCAAATAGTACTGTAGTTTTCACAGCTTACTTCTGAGTTCTCTGTGCAGTGTTTTCATCTGGCACACCTTTGACCTCATGCTCATTCTTGCCCTTTTTTGAGTTGCCCCAGGTAAAGAATAGAGAATTCTTCTGTTGATGTAAGTATTGCCTTTTGAGCGAGTGATTTAACTACAGCAGTGGTAAAACCCTTTCTGTTGCTATGGCAAGTGTCTGCACTACAGTGCTACTGTTGTGCTGCTCTAGTCCTTGCAGGTTAGTTATAGCCTGAGCCTGAAAATATGTTTTGCTTTTGCAAAATCTCATTCACTGGCTATAATTGTTGATGTGATTTAGGGAAGTTAGTGTAAGTCCCTCTGTACCCTCATCATTATCATGGTTGCACTGATTTGCAAATCAAGACATACGGACATAAAAATATATAAAGAAAATGCTAATGATAGCAGACATATATCCATCTCCAAGGTCACAGAGCCAGCTTCCAGTTTTCAGCCATTATTAACAAAGTAGAAATATAACAATAGCCATCAAAAGGAAAACAGAGGAAAGCTGTCTTAAGAACTTAAATCTGTAAATTCCCCCATCTTCAAAGCATTTGACAAAGTGGGATTTTCTCTCACAAAAGCTCACATGATAAATAAATTTGTTAGTCTTTAAGTGCCACACGATTCCTTGCTTATTTTGCTGAACTAGACTAATATGGCTCTGCCTTTGGAACTTAAAGCTACAGTCACCTGGTAGTTTCTCACTGTGTTAGCACTTCCCATTGTAGAAACTGGTTGAGAAACTTAAAGGCAGACTAACAATTAGTTGATATTTACATAAATATTTGTGTAACCATAAACACATTTTTCTCATGACCACCACTCTCCTCATGTGTAGGCTGGCATTGCATTTGCTTTGGAGACTCCTACCTGTACTCTGTATATCATATTTTTTCTGATATTTATTACTAATATTTGTCTAATGTTTTGGTATTAAAATCACTTAGATTAATCTAGTGTGACCTTAAAAGAAAGTCAGTTCCCTAATTAGAGAAATGACTCACTAATCTTGATTTACTTGTTCCAAAATTGATTTTCATGCTATCAGAAGTACTTAAGCTGACATCTAAGAAGGTTGTTATCTAGAAGAACAGTATTCAGAAAACGGTTTCAGAATTAGCATGAACAAACAATTTAGGAAAAATAACAACTGAAGAACACATCTGCCCATGTGCTCAAGCAAACTGGAAACTCTTGTGAGGTTCAGATACTCTCATATCTCTTTCCCTACCTCCACACTTGTTATAAAATAACAATAGTCATTGTATTTAGGGAAGTAATCTAAATACAAAACTCAAGCAGTAAAGATCCACAGAGAAGGTCAGTCAGGCACCATATTTATCTTCTTATAACACAAGAACAAGGGAACAGTCAATAAAACTGAAAGGCAACCAAATTAATACAAATATAACAGGACATTCCTTTTATATAATGCTTAAGTAACCATTGAAATTCATTGAGTCAAACAGACTTACAGCATTCAAAAAAAGTATTAGACCTCAATAAGGATAATGAACATATAAAGTGATATCAGAAGAAACTTTTATGCATCAGTGCAACCAGGCCCATGTATCACTGACTGTCCCACAAACTTGGGTACTTCACAGTGCTTTGCTGTTGCTGCTCCCAACCTGAGACTCTCAGAAACAGCTACCAGCAATGTAAGTCACACCCTGAGTGTCTGTATAAGTGCAACCCTCAGCCAGCAACTCTGACCCTTGCAACCTGTTAGTAACATACTGGACAGCTCTGGCTTCCACAAGCCTTTGCTACTACTTGCAAGGTGACCCCAGAACATTCCCAATCCAAAATTTCCCATAAATGAGTGTTCTGAACTGTCTCATCCTCTCTTGGACAGTTCATATATTAAAGGTGTGTTACCCCATAAAGAGTCTGTCAAGGCAGTTTCCTCACTCTGGCACTTTGAGTGCAGAAGGTGGGGGCCTGAAAAGGCCTTAAAACCCATTTGGTCTTTGACTTGCAGCTCTGACTTTCACATGCTGCAATCATTTTCATTGTTTTATAAGAGAGTAAACATATGTGCCAGTTACAGACAATCCTAACATGTTAGCTGATACATGTTAAAATCCTAGTGGGGACAAGGCAGTTGTAGTTTTATCTTGTGTTAATCTCTGGGCTGGGGTGGGGGAACAGAACTCTAAGGTTTACCTTAACCACCTAAAATGTTAAGAATCCAGCATGTTAGTCAACATGTTTTAGCTAAAACATATTAAGATATAGTTTTTCCTAGTGTACACAACACCGAAGTCAGAACAGAGTACAATCAGTATAGCAAAAAAGGCTGCTTAGGCAAAGGAAATTTTACATGAGCTTAGTGTCTTGTTTCAAGCCTCAGAGGACTGACTCTCTCTGGGTTAGAACACTGTCACTTTTCTCATGAACATACCTCTCAAATATTACTTAGTTTGAGGAGAGTTACTTATCTTTGTCCCAAAGTTCCACACAATGCTTCAGAGTTTCATAGTTTTCTTATTTTTGTTTTGAAAAATTATTGGATCAAATAAAATCATGACACTGAGGCAATTGTTTGGGTCTTTGTTCTTGTGAGTCTCACTTATGCTGCAGATGTGCCTTATGTATACAAGACTGGCATCTTTAGCAGTCAGGCCTTTGACCAGCATGGCTTTGTGCCCCTCCACCTGAGGACATACAGTTTCAAGTAGCTCCAGCTGCCTCTCAGTTCCTTCACGAATTCAGAATCCCAGCATAGATTGACCCAAAAGGAGTAGGGGAGCAGTGGAGGTCATGGGATCCACATGGATAATCCTTTTACTGTACAGTAAGTGACTCTTATATAGAAAAAGTCATGTACAATAAAGGAAATATCTCTACAACACTTTAAATTTTTTTCCATGAATAATTTTTGGAGTCCCTGATTTTGGGCCTTTTGTTACATACTGTATTCCACACTTGAGATTTGTCATGTTAAGAGGTATACTCATGAACCAGCGTGTTCTTTCCAGCCATACTCTGATTGGGTTACCTCTGCTCAATCCACTTTCAAATTGTTTTGGATTACAGACTTCAGTATTTGGATGTTTGATTGGTTCTATGCATTCCTAGTTCTTCACTCTCCCTGCTTAACTGAGAAACTGATTATCTCATTTGATTTATTCAGCCATTCCCTGTTTGGAGAAGCTTTAATTGCAGTTAAAAAGTGTGTCTTCTTTAACATCTCTCCTTTGACATTACCATCCAAATATTTGTTGTACCTGGCCACTAACACTTACACAGACTGTTAAAGAAGATTGTCTCATCAGCCTTTGTTATATAACTAGTTTTGTTTTCCAAGGGTTCAGTTTCTCAAAGTTGTCTCTCTTTTTATCTATACAATAGGCCAGATCCAGCCAACTGATACTGAGATCCCATGATGGCAACTCCACCAGGGGATGGACGAAGTTGTCCTATTAGAAAGCTGCTGTAACCTCCTGCCTGCTAGGAGACCTCTAATTATGCAACATTGACTGGCACTAGCAGAAAGGAGGCGTGGTTGAATATGCTGATCCATTATGATTCATCAACTCCTAAAGAAAACCCCTTGGGGCAACATTACGGGCCTTTGCTCAGGGTCCAAAGGGATAGTCATGTTAGTCTAGTTCAGCAAAACAAAACAAAGAGTCCTTTGGGAATTTTAAAGACAAATTTATTTAAAAGGAAATATAAATACATTTATCAGTCTTTAAAGGTGCCACAGGATGATTTGTTTGTTTTGCTCAGGGTGACTCACCTTTAGTGTAGAATTTACATTTCTTTGCACCTTCTTCAGTGAAGCCAAGCCCCCTGGCTGTTGCAGACTGGGGACAGCTCCTCGCATGGGAATTTCTTCCTGAGAATCATCCTGACAAATGGATTGAATTAAGGTGCCTTTAAAAGTAAAGTGATTTCAAATGCTATTAATAGTGCCTCAGAACAATGGTATGCTATGCAATGGTGTCTTTGAGGGAGTTCTGTTAGAAAGGTATGTATTGCTGGGAGTGAGCACCCTGGGTCGTGAGGTGTGATCGCCCAGCCTGCAGTATATTTGATGCAGTGGTAAAGAGATCAAGTTCCTGTTTGCTGCTTATTAGAAACGTGCAAACCCACATGATGTTATTACCCAAGGGGTTGCAGGGTTGCCAACTGAATTGTGCAGTTTGATTCACTCCACTTTTGTATTACAAGCTTACAGGCTCAGTTAAAGGTTTAAAGTGAAAACTGACCCCCCCCCCCTCCCCCAGTGGGGACATCTGATCATGTGGTATCACATTTGTCCAATTTCCCACAATTCTTTTCAAGATCTCATTGCTTACCTTTATGTAGCCCCTTAACCCCTTCCTGCATCCTAAGGCAAGGCAGCCTTCTACCATGTCTTGGCCTCATAGACTTTAGGGTCAGAATGGACCTTCAAGAACATCTAGTTTGAACTCTTGAGTATTGCCAGCCACAGAACTTCACCCATCTGCTCCTGTAATAGAGACATAACATCTGGCTGAGTTACTGAAGTCTTCCTGGGTACCAGAGAGCTGTCCTCCCAGCAGTTTTTTGGTGGGTTTGGGAGGGAATCACTTGGTGTGGGCCATCTTGACTCTACAACAGCAGGTCTATTGAAATAGTCTGGCTGCAGTTGCTGGCTCTTTACTGGATTGGTGCATTTATTATCTCAAGGAGGGTCATTAGGGACCTCAGGGTGTCAGTCAGCGTTAGAAGCATACGAGTGTTTTGTGTTTGTGGAGTGCTGAGTGTAATGGGGCCTTAATCGATAACTGGACTACAGCATTAATAATAAATAGCTTCTAGCCCGCACGTGCCAAGGAATGCCAGGACATTTTTCATCGAGCTGACTGGCAGTAGTAGTACTTCCTTTCTCTTGTTTAACTGTGCAAAGAAATGTATTCCTCTCCATTCAATAAGATTTAGGCTCCTAAGTGCTTATAACACTTTTACAAATGAGATTTAGGATCCTGAGTCATATAGATGCTTTTTAAAATATTATCTGTTAGTCTAAACTGTATCTCAGAGCTTTTCCTAAGAGGCAATTCTTAATGCATCATGATGTGGCAAAGATGCCACTGCTTTTGTGGCTTCTAGAATTGATGGTTGCAGCTTGGTCATAATGACCAGACCAGAAAGGTTTTGCAGCATATGAAGATGGTTCAGAACACTATTTCCAGGGCAAAGACATGTGCAAGATTATTATCCTAGTGTATTATTTGCATTTCTCATGAGCTTTATTGGCTCCCTGTTAAGCACAATATTGACAGTAAAATTGCTATTTTTATCCTACAAGCCATTGAATGGTTTTGTCCTCTCCTTGTTAATGCCTGTGCTTTTATTGCTATGTTATGGTTTCTTTGACAAGAAAACATAGGTTTCAGAATAGATGTTCATCATTGCCACCAGTTCAGTGGCATATCCTGTTTACCCTGTGGGAGTCTTATTTAGAATGGACTAAAACTTACAACTCATTATAAACTAGGGCTCTGGAGCCTAAAACAGGTAATGGAAGTGTCATCTTTTGACCTTTCATCTTTTGAATACAGGTTAAGAAGTCTTTAATAGTTCAGAATTATATTGTCTTTCAGTGTGGTATTACTGAATATGATAAATTTAAGGAAAGAGATAAGCTAAAGCAGCTGTGTTCAATATTTCTTGGTATCACATTCTCTAGTACAGTTCCTAAGTATTAAGGGTATAGAGCTACTTGTGGTCATGTGGTTGAGTTTCACGCCTCAAATATTAACATATGGTCATGACAGATTTCTGAACCAATTTTTCCATAATCCATTCACTCCTCTTTTCCTACTTGCCACCCTCCTTGTCCTCAAGACTTCATGAAAAGTCCAGTATGTGACCAAGATCCAAATGCTCCTGAACTTTGAGGGTCTGAACTTTGTAGCTAGTTAACATCTCTGATTTTAAAGGGCCAGTCTCAAATCTTGGCTCCAACACACTCCCTCTCTCTACAACTTTCTTAAAGCCAGATCTGGGCCTGAAGAAGAACTTCAAAGCTTAGACCACTCCCTCCTTAAGCTTTGTAAATTTATAAAAGGTTTCTCTTAGAAAAACATTATTCTCAGTTTGTTTCAAAAGTGATACCAAAGTCTCTAAGCAGAAATTTTACAAAATTAAAGACAGTCTGAAGTCAGAGTAAGATAATGTTAAAGTACAAGTAATAATGAGCTTGTTTAAGCAACATTTGTAGGATGCATTAGTTAAGTGCCTACCAGAAAAGGAAAACAGATACCTGCTCAACCACTATCAAAAATATTATCTTACGGGAGAGCAATTAGATCAATCATAAATAGGTGATGTTTGGGAAATTATGGCAAGCTAGTTACCTGTATACTGCAGAAAGGTATTAAACTGTGTAGGGCAAATTAAAGCATATAGACTCCAGATGAAAATGTAGTAGCTGGCTTGGGGTAACAGTGCCTTGTTCTTGAATATTTTGTGTGGCATCTTGGTTTGGAAGGGACCTTAAAATGAGAGCTCCTGGGAAGGCGTGTCCAGCTTAGTCTTCCTGAAGAGCTAGTTTTGTGCAGAGTCAATTATGTAGCCCTCAACTAGTTAAATAATGGAGAAATGCAATTGCTATTACAAAGATCTGTGAAATTTTGCTCTCCAAACTGGAATATGGGAAGGCATTGGCTTATGGAAAGAACTAGGGTTCATATTCAGTGGGAGAAAAATGGTGGCTTTGAATAATGGGCTGGAATCTCTTTGCTCTCCTAGACCCATTCAACACATTTAACACCTGGTATTTAAGAAAGTCTGTTGCCTGAGACTGCCTCACTATGAAATTACTTCAGCAGAATCAGCAGCAAAAGAACAGAAATAATGCTTCAGGTCACATATTAAGGAATTTAAATAATAAGACATTAACTCTCTTTAAGATTTTTGGGAAATCAGTTTAGTCCCAGCTAAATTCAGGATACCAAAATCTTTTTTGCCCTCTTTTATTTACCAAAGTGCTGGCTCCTCTGATGTCTATTAGAAATGTTCATACTAAAAGGAATTTTGGATATGGAAAGTATATTTAGGGAAGAAACTGGGTTTTCCATGTTGTAAGACAAAATGTCTTCCAAACCTCTTGTATTCTGTACAGAACTCTGGAGCAGGGTGTTTAAGACATGGCTGCACAGGATATTCAACTTCTTACCCCATAAACGTGACCCAATTCTATCATATTTGTCTTCTCAGGATGTACATGTAGTAAACTGTTAACCCCATTTCCCGATCTAAACGTTTATCTTTTCTTCCCAGTATAGAGTTGACAACTGCTGAGTAGTGAAAGAAATATGGAATGCAGATAGCTTTTAAAAAAAGCCCAAACACACACCTAAAACAAGAGGAGCAAGGGAAAGTGAGGGACATGCATAGTATAATGTGGTGCAAGGTTCTTAAATATAGCTAAAATAGAATGATAAATGATGTTCTGTAGCATCTCTGCAGAACAACAGCCAGTCTGGCTACAAAGCTCTCCTATATCTTATTTTTTCAATTCTGTCACTTATTTGCCAAGACTGTACTATTACAGATTAGTAGCTTTTCTGAGCAACTCTGGAAATAGGCATTGTGCCTTTCATACCTTCAAATGTAAGGGGGAGGGGTACGTTTCTGAAACGTTGTGTATTGCAAAAAAAAAGGCTGGCTGAAACAAACGTTACCTCTTTGAAATAAATTGTAACACTTGTGGATGTTTCATACTTGCAGCTGCTGCTTTTCAGCCCTCTCTATCAGTTCAGTTAAAGTCAATAGTTGCCCCAGCAGGGTATTTGTTGTATAGTGTGTAAATAAGATGCTGTCGTGTATCTCTCATCCCCCCATCCCCTTTCAAATTTAGATAAGCAATTTTTGTGGAGTGTGTCAGCATGTATTTCTGGCACATGACATATAAAGCTTAATTGTTTAGGAAAATGTGAGAGAGTTTTTCAATGCACTAACTACCTGGCAACTTTTATACACTAACCTCCAGTTCGATTAATTGTGTTTAAACTTGCACTCAGGTGAAACAAAGAAAGAAAACCCACATAGCAAGTATTAATGGCATGTTAAAAAAAAAAAAATCATAACGTAACAGCCTTAGAGACGGGGAGAGGTGTTAGGGCTAGACAACATGTATATTTTAATTTAAGTTGCTGCAATTTATTTCATCTTTTTTTCCACAGTTTATCCTGCAGCTATAGCTTCAAGTGTTTGGACTGTGTGAATTGTAGATCTGCTTTTCAATAACTTGGCCTTCAAGGCCTATTTCATATTCCTTTTTTTATATTGATGCATGTGGCCCCATGCTGTGGTTTACTTCTTTTGGCTGCCGACTTGGCAGATACAAAATGCAGATGTTGTTCTTATGACATAATCGGCTATATTAAGACTTTTTGCTATTGGTTGAAAATTTTAGAACTCAGTTGTTTGCTTGCTTATCATCAGGGTGATTTTTGTCATAAAATTTAGATAGAGCTATTGGCTTCCTATGTTTACTTTCATAGTTTGAGATTAACAGCATGGTCTTTTATCACCACCCTGCTTTTTTGATTAATAATACAGTAGAAGATGTTATGCCTAAAAGAGCTTTTATTTGCCAGAATAAAAGCATAGCTGCAGCACTTTCCTTTTAAGAAAAGCATATCTCCCTCCAGATGTCTGTCTCTCTTTGATACAGCAGGGTACACTAAGTTCCATCTATAAACAGAATCCACTAATTAAGAATAATTGCTTAGGAGATTGGTACAGACTATTCAGAATCAGATGCATGTTCCTCTGAGATATCCATTAGCCCCTAATAAGATAATGTAGATGTGCCAGGCTGTTTCCTGTTTCCTTCTATTGTACCTTTATTGCCATATATGGACCAATGGGATGGGCTGAACAATAAGTGGATGTCCTTTTGCTCCCTGAACAGTTCTCAAAGGAATGTTTGTTATTAGATTGCTTCTTCTGTTTAGTTTCACATCACTATGCTAATAAAGGAAACATAACACTCTGAAGGCTTTTTTACTTCTGTTATTGTAACTAGTTTATTGTTTAATTAAATCTCTTTGTATAGGTAAGGAAGCAAAATGCAACAATCTCACAGTCAAACAGGATCTGTGGAAAACTAAATACTCCTTTTTTATTTAAAAAAAGTAGTAGTAGTTTCTATCTAATTTTTTTTAAATGGGCATAAAGACAACATGAATATTGTTACTATATCTGACTAATTTACACTTGACTTATTACACTTGACTCTGTTGAATTATTCAATTCTATTCAGTGTGATACCATCAGTGAGCATAATAAAAAGCATATGCATAACCAAAGATTTCAGTATAAACTACAGAGTGTTTATATATTAGTTACAGGGGGTTGTTTAACCTATCAGATCTGGATTTATTTTGAAAACAGTATTAAAATTTGTCTTAAAGCTGCATAATAGCTAGGTTTTGATCAACACCTTCTGCTGGGAAAAGTGGGAAGAAATCACTGAAAGGTTTTCCTTGTGAAATTCCTCTTGCATTGTTCTGTTGGAGATGGGCGGGTAAGTGATTTGCCTCTCTATGGAGTATACAGAACAACGGAGCCAAGAAGAGCCAGGCTCCCTACTCAGAAAGGTTCAGTGTTTGGGGTGCTACCCTGGTGTTTAGGGGACCCAGGTTCAGATGTCTGCTTGACCACAGATTTCTTGTGAGAATTAAGGCTCTTAGGCTTTGTTGGGCTGAGCATTGCAAAGCCTAAGTCTCCTTTTAGAAGGGATTTAGGTACCTAAGTGTCACAATGCTGAACACAGCAGTGCCTAAATACCTTTAAAAATCTGAGCTTTAGCCTTTCAATGCCTTAGCTCCCTGTCTGTAAACCAGGAGCAGTAGCAGGCCCCTGCCTCACAGGTGTGTTGTGAGGGCAAAGAGATTGAAGATGAAGTGCTTATCTTCCACAGCAATGAGGGCCTTGCAAGTACTTGAGAATTTCAGTGGGAGCTGTGGATGTGGTAGAGTCTCACCATGCTGATTTGAGAAGCCATAATAGAAACCACTTTTGATTAATTTGGGGGGGGGGGGGGGGGAGAAGGAGTAAAGAAGAACAAAGATTCTGATATTGAGACTTTTTATATGATATCTCCCTTGGTGTGGAGATTGGTGGAAGACAAGAGAAGAATGCTGGCCTGGTGCTGAGTCCCAGGATGGTAGATGGGAGGATGGGGTGCAATCTGTCTGCTGACAGTTCACTGCTGACCAGGCCTCCTTCCCCAGCGTCCTGACCAAGATCTCTTCCTGCCATTGATAAGTATGTCACATCAATGACATGTAATAGTTATCTGTGGCAATGAAAGGATTTTATGAACTGAATTCAGACTTTGTTTAAGTGAAAGCAGCTTCACCAAAAGTCAGTAGATTCAAATAACAGTGAAATAAATAGAAGCAATTGAAAGTGAAGTATATTTTAATAAATTCTAGGAGTGTCAGCAGATGCTTAATAAGCAAAGTTGCTTTCCAGACTGATCTTATGCAAAATGTATATATAATTAAAATAATGGGAAAACCATAAGAAAAATGGGCTACTTTCTCCTTCCAGACACACATTTTTGTATATAAGAATGCACCAGATTACAAATTGGTCTTCAGTTAGACAAAACAAAAGAAGAAATGGAGAAGAGACAGGTTCATCTGGTATGTTAACTAAAGCTGTTAAATAGCTATTATACTTTGAAACTATTCAAGTTCTGTCTCTTCCTTTTCCTTCTGCTGTACCACTACAGTCAAGTCAATAAAACGTCTATAGAGTGCAAAAAATTAGCAGATTATTCTGTCAAACAAGTTACTGGCTGGTGCTCTATCTGCTGCCCAGTATGGATGTCATTTAGTTAGTGTTTGAAAGGGCCTTCCCCTATGGTTTGCTTTTCCTGATGCAGATTCTATTGTGCAACCCTTGTACTGCTGAACTTTTGATTCACAATAACAAACTCATCTGATTTTATGTGTTGGATGGGATTTTCAGAAGCTCCAAAGTGACCTGAACGTTTTTTAAAACCGCACCCATTGTGCATAGGATTGAAGCCTGCGGGACTGCCTGCATGAGAGAGGGTTGCAGTCAGGTACTGCTATATTCACTAATGACCCATGCAGGATTCCTTTGGTGGTGGATGTTTGTCCATTTTAACAGCACCAAATGGGCTGTGAGATGGAGTACCTCTTCTTGCAGCTGGCAAAAGTAGTGCTGCCTTTACTGTCCTAGAAAATATTGTTTCAGGCTTAGCTGAGGAAGAAGAATGCTACTGAGGATCTGTAACCATCCTGGGAGCCTTCTTTTTCCATGTCTGAGACAGATGTCTAATGCCACACTTAGAAACCTCAGCAGTGGTGTCTGGGGTTGAATCTAGTATGCTTGCTATCTGTCCGACTAGAAGTCCATGAGGGTGAAGAGATTAGCCTGACTTCGCAGCTGTGATTTCCACTTTGGGTATCTTATAAGTGTTGATCTCCTTATACTCCATATGAGTTCTAGTTGCCTGTAAAGACCCAGTACTGGAGCAATATCTCTCTTTTCTTATCATAACATGTAACCTGTCTGCACACACATACAGAGCGAAATACTGAATGAAAAGCTTAAAATCCTTCTTGTTCCGCAGAAGATGAAGACCAAAACCTAATTAATAGCAGTGAGTTTTTTTTAAATGGCGGGAAAAGATTTAATGTTTCAGGACTCTGTAATTTCTATATTATAATGACTTATGAATATGGACTGTCAGTGTTTATGATTATGTGATAATCCATGGTTTGGAGCTATAATAATATTTGCATGGACGTGCCCATTAAAATGTTATGAAAATGTTGATGCATTTGCAAATGACTAGAAAATGTAGAGAATATTCTAGTATTGTTTGGGAAATGACTAGATGGCTTTATTTTAGTTTATACATCTTAATTTTTTTTTCCCCAAAAAGTAGTTATCTTATAAATATTTTAGAAAGTGTGTTTGGTTTGTTTGTTCATCCTGAAAGATCTCTGAAATAAGAGCTAGAAACACAAAATTTTGAACTGATTTCCTAACTTAAATGACTGGATTGTTTAGATTGCGAAATCAGTTCTACCAGACCCCCAGTTGGACCCACTGATCACTAGCTTTTAGTAGTGCCTGATCATAGGCATTTGCTGGACTCTATTAAGCATGTCACATACTAATACCAAGAATACCTACAGATATGCCATTCCAATTCAAAAGATAAGTTTCCCCTCTGCCTAGCATTTGCCATGTCTATTAACAATCACAAGGACAAACATTCAAAGTTGCTGAAGTAGATTTGAGGTTCAGTTGCCTCAGTCATGGTTAACTATACATTGTTACTTCAAAAGCTGGAATGGGAAAAAATGTGTATATTCTTGCTCAAGGAAGAAAAACAAAAAAAGTTGTTTGTCAAGCAACGAGTAAAGTGTAAATGTGTTTTAGAAGCACAGCACTAGCTATGTTAAATTCCTAAAGTAATATGATATAAGAACAAGTATTTATACTACAATATGTTTAAGTAATTTACATAGTTCGTTTACCACACCTTTTGTTATCAAGAAATGAGTATGCCTTTTGTAATCACGTCATTAGTTACGCTAATTTCTTTAAGAAATACTTGAGAAAAGTATTTCCAATAAAATATGCTATGTTAATGTAACTAATGTAGTTCATTCATCACACCCTTTACTATATTTTCTTCATGTGATGCTAGGTATTTCTGCTAGTTTTTCAATAAACTAACATTCAAGTAGCTAGGTGTATCTCTTTTTAGTAATTCCGCAGAGAGCAAAGTAGGTGAGATTTAAACATTAGTGTCTTGAGACTTTATCTCTGGTCTATTGACTTCTAACTTATGGGAGGCTAGTTTCAGGTGAGTTGTATTAGAAGAACTGGGCCTTTTTTTTTTTTTTTTTTTTTTTTTTTTTTAAATAAACCAATGAACATCAAAGGTCTTAGTTTACCTTTATGTACTAATAGGCTGCAACTTTTTCATTTTAGACTTTAAAGACAAAAAATAATCTCAAATGGTATTTTCTCCCCTCTCATTTGCACTTTTACAGATAAGTTTCAAAACTTGCTAGTGGTTACTTTATAATAAATGAATTGTAGATAAAAGAAAGGTGGTAAAAATCGTATGTACAAGATGTTGCTTGTTTAGCTCATCACATAGTAGGCACACTTCTGGTCTGTCTGAAATATCGCAGGCCACTGCTGTGCACATTTTGATAATTTGTGCTGAGCTCAGTTTGATTGAGCCAACAGAAATACAATTGGAAGTATCTGATAGTTTCATAAGCTACCTTTTATTTCTGGAGACCTCATTTCAAAATTGGGGACATCTCCATCTTCAAGCATCTGATGAAGTGGGATTTTCTCCCACAAAAGCTCATGTGATAAATAAGTTTGTTTTTCTGTAAAAGTGCCACAAGGCTCTTTGTTTGTTTTACACACTCTATGCATCTTTCATTTGATATGATCAAATATAGTTTAAGATTAACAGATTTACATGGGAAGAATCCTGGGCTTATATAACCAGTGTGGGCCACAGCAGAGCAGATTGTGGGCCGCATGTTTGACACCAGGGGTTAAAGTTAGCCAGAAAGTGGGGGAATGCTGTTCCAGGGTCCACTATGTTTATGGGCTCAGCATTCCAGGCCACCTAAAAATAGAAAATGGAGCCAGAACACTGCGTTCCAGGGCCCACCATTTGAAAAAAGGAGGCCCCAGAAAGCAGCATTCCAGCTCCATTTTCTATTTTTAGGGCCCCATGCTGAGCCCCTAAAAATAGTAAGCCCCAGAATGGCGTTCTGCTGCATTCAGGCAGGGCAGGGAGATCTAAAAACGCCACCCCTCAGTCTGGTCTCACTGAGCATGCTCAGTGAGGCCAAAGCCTCATCTCTCTGAGCATCCTCAGTGAGACCAGGCTCTAGGTTGAAGCATCAGCCTGGGCCAGGGCCCCTCCCCATTGTGGCTAGGTAAGTGGAGGTAGGTGGGGGGGGCTGGAGCTGGGGTGGGGGGCAGGCATGGGAGGGGCCAGAGCTGGGGTGGGGGCAGGCGTTTGGGGATCAGGAGGTAGGGTGCATGAGTGGGGCCTGCACCGGCGTGATGGGGGCCCACCAATTTAGAAGGGTTCCAGGGCTGCCAAATTATGCTTTAACCCCTGTTTGACACCTCTACTTTCATATCTAACTTTTCCCACCTCTTAACTTTTGCTTTTATCTCAATGCCATTGTGACCCATTAGTTTGGTTAAGAGTAGTTTCCTCCAGGAACAGTATTGTTTCACTAATCTGCTGGAAGATGGCCCTCAAAAGCAACATGATCAGCACTCTCTCTCCCTTCCGCCAAAGCTGTGTGTTCAGTGCAATATACCAATTGTTATATTTTCCTCCCCAGGCATGTCTAGCTTCATCAGTGTTGAAGCTATTCATACATAATGTATACAGTTATCAAATACTTGCAACTACCTTTGTTATCCTCAAACCGTTGTGTCAAAATGTGCACAGCTAGTAGTCTTTACTGCTATTCCACACGTAGCAGAAATATTCCATTTCTATGTGACTTTCCAGGCAGGCAAATACACTTGAATTTGGGTTTATTTCTCGTTTTAATTCTTAATGCCAACCCATGGACTGACTAGCAGCAATTGCCCCAAAACCTGTGTTGTCACCATTTCCCACCTCTGCCACTGATCTGCTGCATCACCTCAAGCAAGTCTTAGTTCCCGAGTCTCTAACATGGGGATAACAATACTCATCCTTCTTTGCAAATCATCTGGCAATCTGTGGATGAAAAACAGGAAACAGAATGACATAGAGGGAAGAATTATTATTACTTCTTCTCTTCAACTGGGCTGACACCTTATGCACATATGAGGTCCTCACTATGTAAAAGCAGGAGATGTCAAGGATGCCTCCTGACTGTTTGCTGACAGGAGAGACTTAGATTGCCATGTGGCTCTTCCTCCCGTCACTTGAGTTGGAGATGTTGCAGATGCCTACTGGGTCCTCTTGTAAGAGAACCTGAGGAGCCAGCCCTATTGTATTTACTTACTTCTCATCCTTTTGCCTTTTTAATGGTTCACTTGTTGGTCTTTTTGTAAGATAAAGAATATATATGGAGTTGAGACTTTGGTACCTAGTTAAGTAAATGAGAAGGAAGTTTACTAATTCTGATTGCTGAAACTTCCAGTGAAAAGAGTTCAGCATAAAGTCTACAAAATTATTACACACCTAACACTGTGGTATAAGTTAAAAACAAATATCAACCAGTAGTGTTCACAGTCAGCAATGATAACAGCTTCTCAGTAGATTTCAAAAGCTGTAAAGCCTTGGCAAAGATCAAGGAAGTGACTGGCTGAAAAGATGACTCGTGCATCAGACCCTGAAATGTCACAGGTTGGAGCACAACCAAAAGTGCCCTTCCTCCAGTTAAAAATTTGGAATCTAGAGAGTAGCACAGAAAGGTGCACCCATTATTTTGATGAGGCATGGAGAGGGGAAGCTTAGGTCCCTACTGATGCAGGGCCTTAAAAATTGTAGTCAACATCTTCCCTTGCACCTGAAAGCAGATGAGAAGCCAGAACAGAAAACAGCACTGGTATGGTTTACTTATCATTATGCCAGCCTGCACCTACTTCATGAAATCATTGAAACTTCTGAGTGTTGTTAAGGGGAACTCCCAAATAGAGGTGACTGTAAAAAGCACTAATGAGATTTGCACTGATAGATACCCTTGCTGGCCATCTAAGAGCTTGTTCACACTGTCTTTGTGCTAGTTTATACACAATACATTTTTCTGGTACAGACAATACACTAACATGAAAAGTCAAGGATTTAGTGGGATATTGGCAGTGAACCATAGAGGTGGTTCTTCTGGTGAAGTAGAGTGGAGAGCTCTTATGCAGATGAGTCATTAGGAGTGAAACTAAGATCTTTAGTGTATGCTAAACACACACACTTAAAAAAAACCCCACCTCATTATATATTTATTACATTTGACTTGTGCTACTATATTGTATCTGTAAGAGCATTAATTTTTACTTGATTTTCCCCTCACACCTGGATTACAGCTTGTTTGTTTGTTCAACATCCTGAATTTGGCAATTTCTAAAACAGAAGGTGTGTCTGATTAGCAATTAAACATTCATTGTTGAAATTTTGGTCCATTGAAAACAATGGGGTTGGGATTTCACCTCAGTGATTGTCAGGCCAGTGTTATGGGACTCTGGTAAATACTTCTGCTTACAAAAGTAAGCACAGAACGGAAAGATTTTCATTCTTGTGCATAATATACCAATGTATTTTGTTTTTTTCCCCCTCCAGAATAATTCAGCATGCATCTATAGAGTGAAGCTATCCTTCCAGGAAAAAAATGATTTAAATAAACAGATGAACTGCACCCCACATGCACAGATTAGGAAAAAGAAGATTTTTTTTATTCTCAATCTGCACAGAAAGAATGTACTGGAAAAACAGTAAAAAGCAGTAATGAAATAAAGGATTTTTATTTAGTGAGTATCTTCTCATCTTCGCACAATCCAGTTCAAGCAGTGCCTGCAGGTTTGACAGCCTGCTGTTCACAAGTTGAGATATTCATTTTCTGGCCTGGAGTAATGCAACATAGTATTTGTATGGTGCATAGCCTTTGAGGTGTTAAGATGACGACCAGCAGTCACACGTGTCCTGTACCAACAGTGAATGGACATATGAATCACTATCCAACAGCCCCATATCCATTACTTTTTCCTCCAGTCATTGGTGGACTTTCACTTCCTTCCCTTCATGGAATCCAAGGCAACCCACCACCAAGTGGATGCAGCACCCCATCACCTGCAAGTAAGTGTCTAACTATTGATTCTTTTGGCTGTTGTTTACTAATTTTCTTTATGAAAGAGTGAACATGTTGATTACTGTAAAGTTAATTTACAGCTGTTCATTTGCCACATCTTTCTTGAAAAACAAATTTGTTTTCAGATATGATTTTTATTTTCCTCCTTGGCTTAAAAAAAAAAAGGTAATAAACGTTCAATGGTATGAAATACTCCAGCTATGAAAATCATCAGTGGTAAAACCTACTAGATAATACAAGATTACCTAACATTATCATTCATCAGTAGTTGTGGTGGTAACCTATCATACCATGGCAGGTCAGACCATTCTTGTGTTTTGTTAACAAATCATGCAGAAAAATCATTTCACCTCCAATTAACAAATTGCTTTTGTTAACACATAATTAATAGTGCTCTTCTGTTTCACTTTAACTAAAAGCGGCTTCCTTGTTGCATGCCGTATTAAGGTCCCAATTCTGTAACTTCACACAGAACTGCCACTAGAATCAGTAAGTGTTTCATGGGTCCCATGAATGCATTTGACACTCATGTGCAGTGATACAGTACTTTGTCTACTATCTGGTATATCCTTTTTGAAATGCTGGAATTCAACATTACTAAGTGCAGTAGCCAAAGTGATTTCTTTGCAGTGCTTTTGAATAAATAGTGCTGTGTTTCTTGCTAGTATTTAATTTCAAATGCATTAAAAGGAATGGCCATGGGTACAAATGACTTTCTCAATTGCATTGGTGTACCTCCAGTGTGACGACATTTCAGGAAAGTGAGTTATTCCACATTTTGTGTGGTGTATCAAAATGAAGAGGAAAAGCAGCACGTGCTCGGTGGGCTATTGGGAGTGTATTCTGTTTCCCAGCTCACATATATTGTCAGATGTTTGTTAAAGGACCTTGCTGTGAATGCTCCATATGAAGAGGTTTCTTGACTAGCACAGAGCTTCAAAGGGCTTGCAGGACATTGATATTTGTTAGTGAAACAGAGGATAACGTGTTGTAGCAGCTGCTAAAATATGTGCTGGCAAGCATGATGGGGGGGAGGGTCGTGAGCATTTGAGGCCACATGGCTTCCCAGATTTGGTGCTTGGCTTGTACTGAGATGCTCAGTCACACTACTGAAGTAGTCTATTTTCCTTCTGTCCCCCTACCATTGGCAAGCATGAATGGTCTTTGTGTGCTGAAGTGGAAAAGCATGCAAAGTTCTGAGTTCCAGACAAGGAAGGAAAACAAAGAAGATAGAACCACAGAAGCAAAGAAGAAAAGCAACATTTTAGCATGATTCACCAAGAATGAAGAAATTCAAACACTAGTTAATGCCTGTATAGTCCCCTCCTTGAAAAGAAACGTTTTAGCATGATTCACCAAGAATGAATTCAAACACTTTTAAATGCCTGCATAGTCCCTCCTTGAATCCCTCCATTCATGTATAAGTCCCTTGCATGTATAGTCCCTCCTTGATCCGCTTATACCTATTGGGTGAACTCCTGGCTTTTCTGAAATAAATGTGAGTTTTTGTTGTTAATGTCGGGGGAGGGGGCATGATTTCCCCATAGGTGTAGACTTACATGGGACCACATGGAGGAGTATTAAGTATTTTCAGGGTCAGGTTTTCAGTTTCTCCTGTTTTATTGAACTACATGGATTCTTTTATAGGATGTTAAGAAGAAACACTTAAAAGTTAAAACATTTTAAATATGTGGCTTCTCATTCTCTTTAGAAGTAATCTTGGTTATCAGAATACTGAACTTTTTGCCCTGATATTACAAGAAAGTTCTTCTGTCAAATGAATTAGAGTATTAGTCCACAGCATATATTTCGGTATATGTCCAAAATACATACAACTGTATGTGCACAATTGTCCTTTACTGTAAGTCAGACACTTTTTTATCCATATTTAGATACATAAGTAAATTTAACCTGATTTTTTTTTTTGTTTTTAAAAGTTGCTGAACATCATCAACTTCCATTGACATCACTGAACATAAAAATCTGTTTACTTCAGAACCTACCATGTAGGTACTTGCATTTGAAAATTATGGCCTCTGAAATATTTTGAGGGCTCAGTTGGACAAAAATTTCTCAAGGAAGAGATCCCCGTAGACAGCTGACCTTTTTGGTTGAAAAATTAATCTGGATAGATGAGACAAAAACCTAGTGCATTAACTTTATAATTCAAGAGGCCTGGGTTCAGCTTTTTGAAAGTAGTCAGAGTGGCCTGTCCTAACTAACTTTTGCACTTCACAAAATTACCACACAGTGTGGTACAGTTCAGCATGGTCAGCAGTCTGTTTATTAAAATGAGAGCTGGAACTGGATACTGTGAGAATACAGATCTGTTTTGTACATGTGAGGACACTTGCCCAGTAGCTGACTGAAGCCCTGCACTGTATATGGCTCTATCTTCAGTGCTATTTATCTTTGAACTTCGGTGAGTAATAATATTTTAGATGATAGGAACTTTGTCAGGAATAAAGACCTCTGGTCCCTTTTAATCTTTTTAAAATAGTGTTATTTATCAGCCTTTGTTCAAAGCTATCAAAGTTGCTACAGTTTATGCTGAAAGACATCATATTATTTTACTGCACTATTTTGTTCAGTCTTGACTTCAGACTCTTTCTACTGCACCAAGTAACTATAAATTCAGCCATCTTGTACCTACAGTTGGCACTGACATCTCAGAAAGGAGAGGAGGTTGAGACTTCCTATTAAAGAGGCAAAAGGCTTTCAGACAGATTAATTTTATGAGTGTAAGTGGCCTACTGTAAGAGAACTGTGGTATAGCGATGTAATTCACTGATGTTGATAATGGCGTTGACTCCTTCACCTCTGACTTGACTTCTGTTTTTAGACTGAGATACATAGTGCAAAATACTTAATAATTATAAGGTTGGTCACAATGCTAAAAAGGTCAGTAACAGGAAAAATATTACCTTTGCACATAGGTGAGTTGTATATTAAAACTGAATGAATAAAAGAGACTGTGCTTGAGAAGATAATTGCTTTTGTAAGCACGATTGATTCACCTAAAGCTGTAGTAACCCTAGGCAGCACAAAGCACAGATTTTCAGTAGTCACATTTGGGAGTATTTACTGCGATGGCATTCATAATGATGAACCCACAAACTTTTTCTGTGTTAAAAAAAATTAGCTGAGATAATTACAGGATAGCTGGTTGAGTAATGGTATTTCATGTTTCATGGATCATTTAGTTTATTCTTAGACTCCTAGACTCTCAGGTCAGAAGGGGACAATATAGTCATCTAATCTGACCACCTGCTCTGTGCAGGCCACAGAATCTTACCTCAGTTCTTTTGGATGTAAACCCATGAAAAACATGTACTATTATTCCTTTGTCTGGACAAGTAAGTTCTTCTTGGGAGCTAAGCAAAGATCCAAGATAGCAAAGTGTCCCTTTAATACATTTTAAGTCAGGGTCAAGCACCAGCAACAATTGGGCTAATTCCCTACCTGTTGCAATAGTTTCCTTGTATATTTCCTTAGCAATTGCTCTATAGACGTAACAATACTGAAGAATTTCTCAACCAGATAATGATAAAAAAATGCCTCGACATAACTAGGGATGGATGAATTAGTGGAATGAGTTTTGCCTTGAAGTTCTTTGAGTGGTGGTTGGTGGTCCCTATGGGAAGCTCTTTGAGTGGGTGCCTCCAACTTAACTGCTGAAATAGCTTTATTGTACATTTCCTTAACAGAATCTTGCTAAAAGCAACAAAATTGAAAGTCAACAACTACATAACAGGAAAAATGTTTTGGTATAACTAAGGATGGATAAACTTGAAAAAGTAATGTTACTCTAACCTTTGCTAAAATAAAAGTTACTACAAAAAGGTCAAACTGTGTGGACACAATGTAAAGGCACATAGGGGAGGGGCATATGCTGCCTGTTCCTGTTGGGGTTTGAGTTAGCAGGTGGTATAAAAATAGAAGCTTCTTTTAAAAAGTTGTCAGGAAACTATATAAAAGCCAGAAAGTATCAGCTGTTGCCAATAGATATTTGTATCAGAACTGAAAGGGTATATACTTTCTTAATATAACACGTAGTGGACTGGCAACATATATAGTAATGTCTTTACAGTGCAGTCTGAATACCCATACCACTAGACTACCCTGTAAAGTAGTTGTTCACTTTATTGGATTTTAAATTGAGATTTAAATACCTTCACATTAATAGAAATGACATAGATTTATTATAAATGGGGGCTAGATACAAACAATACTGAAAAAACAACAAGAGTCCTGTGGCACCTTAAAGACTAACAATTTTCTTCAGTCATAAGCTTTCATGGGCTCCAGCCCATTTTGTCAGATGCAATCTAAAAAAAGTAGGTTACAGCCCACAAAAGCCTATGCCTGAAGAAGTTTATTAGTCTTTAAGATACTACAGAACTTTTGTTATTTTTGATGCATACAGACTAACATGGCTACCCATCTGGAACTTAAACAAACTGAAACCAATTAAAAAAAATCCCCTAATTTGGGACAGTCTGCTTTCTCCTGACATGGCCTCTTGTCATCTTCCAAAATGAGGCAACCCAAGAAGCAGTTAATTTAGTAACAATCGTGATGTTACACTTGTTTCTCTGACTCATGGCTCCAATCTAGTCTTCAAGCCCCTCACCACAAGAACTGGGTCCCAAGGATTCTGCCTTTTATTTGTCCCAGGGAGCATCAGGGAGGGATTGGCATATGGGAAGCTGGTACTGTAAAGGGTTTTGATGTAAAGTCAATAAGGTTAGTAACTAAATAATCACAACTGTATTACATGGAGAGCTGTGGGGTGGCAAGTTTATAAGAACAGAATTAAGGTAGTTGAACTACATACTTTCCAGGTTTGGCATTTTGAGTGTGTAATTTCAAAACAGAATGTCCCATCTATTCTGTTATATAGGGGTCTTTCAGATGAGAAAGTACCTGGGGGAAAAAAAAGCATTCAGTAGTGTGGGAGAGGCAGGGAGTAGAGTCCACTCTGACAATGCTATGTGAACCATTAGTCTATGTAGAAACAAAATAGTATGGTTGAGGCCCTTTTGAAACACTCAATCAGATTGTTGTTTTAAAACATGAGATTCTGTTAGGATTCTTTTCCCTTATATAATTGACTATTTGCAATGTGAACTCCAAATAAGAGGGTTTTTTTTTTTTTTTTTTTTTTTTTTTTTTTGACCCTGGGAATAGACAAGGACTGACTGACATCATTAAACTAATACAGTAGAATGCAGTATTTTTAGTGTATTACAACTTATTTTCCCTAGCTCCACCACTTGTAGGCATTCATTTACTTTTCCAGTTCACTTGTTAATCATTGTATTGACACAAAAAGTCCTCCCAAAAGCACTCTTTGGCAGATTGCATTAAATATGAATAGCGGATATTCATTACGATGTGTTGTCCCCAAGAGAGCGCTAAACTATCCACTCCACTCAGGAACAGGCAAATACAGGCAAATTCTCCAGCTATTCAAATAGTTCAGTGTCTCTCTATATCACTAATAAAAACAAGAATTTATCTCTGTTTTCCTTAATTACTTAGAAGGTCAAGGACTCCCAGTTTCCACTTTACCTTGCAGTGCTACAAGAGGGGAATATTTCTTTGATTTTTTTTCACTCAGCAAGAGGGGAATATTTCTTTTTTTTTTTTTTTTTTTTTTCCGCTCAGCATAGTTAACAGTTTTCAACAGCTGCATAGTAGTCTAATGCTGCTGCTATATTGGAATGGAACTAGAAAAAAATCCAATAGGAATTAGGACCTTGAAGGACTTCATCTGTTTATTTTTCAGTAGCTGCAGCATTTTTACTATTCTACTTTTCTCCTTTATTGTTGCTTGTTCCTTTATATCCCATTTAATATTGAGGGCTTACCATATACAATTTGCATACCTCTGCCCCTTTTATTTTTAAACATACTTCAGAATCCGATATTCAGAGTTCAAGATAGGCAGAATTTACATATTAATTTCTTTGAATACGGGCAACATGGTATCATGCTGACAATTTTGATAAGAGATCCCCAAATACATCATCTTCTACTGATATCAGTCGTGACCTTAAAAGACCCACTGCTTTTGGAACAAGCTGCCTTCATTCTTCCTGAGTTTATTTAGTTTCAGGCTTCTAAAACAGACTGTTGGATTTACAACATGTATGTAATATGTTCTGTGATGGCTTTCATGTTATGGACTATGTTAACTTATGAACAGTTCTGAACTTCAGCTGAGATACTTTGGACCGCGCTTATAGTATTTTCATCTCCTAATGAGCGCTATGAGCATGACACTTTTAAAGGAGTTCTCGCTAAAAGTTATTCAAATTAAACTACTCAGCAATAATTCTTTCCTCACAGTAAATGCCCAGGACTCCTTCCTTTGTAATGCCTGACATAATGTCTGGCATATTAATAACCATTTATAATTTACTGATACTAATATTACACAATTGAGATGAATATGCCAGATATGCCATGAAAGGTACTGATGGAAAAGTCGTGATCTGCTAAGATTGGAAAATACGTATTGGTTTGGTATTACAAGTTCTCATCTTCATTCCTTTTTCCAACTCTGGGTCAATTATTCTATATCTGAAGCTATGAGACTAAGGGCTGGATGCATGCTAGAGAAATGTACAAGCCTTCAAACACAACAGTTCTGCTAAAAATCTGTTATACATGAATCTTGAAATCACTATCTGATCACTTTAATCATTTCATGTCTTTCTTATCTGTTTTTTTTCCCTTCAATAATAAAGCCTTAGTTTTAATTACTAAAGGATTGGTTGAAAGTGTGGTATTTTGGGTGTTGATCTGGCAATGTGGCTGTCCCTTTGGGGGTCAAGAAAACCTTGTGGTAAAAGGAGTAGAGTTTTAATAACTTATCTCTTTACTGGAGCTATTGGCTAATTCAGAGCCAGAGGCTGGAATGCAGTAAAGGGGGCTGTGTAATGCCTCATTTTTAGCTTCTTGATAACCAGTGTCAGGGATCAGGAGCACTGTTTGTGGCGGGTTGGTGACTCTAACTGTAGTGTTAGCCACCAGTGCTGTTTTCCTTTTTGCAGCCTGCCCTGACCTTGGTATTTTAGGTGGTCAGCCAAGGCACAGGTGGGTCACAAATCCATCTCGTCAAAGTGACCCCTGGGAATCACACTGGTACTGGCCACTTAAGAAGCTAGTAATCAGCTTTCCTGGATTTAGAGAATCAATTCTCCAGGTAGAAGAAGAGAGTAGACCAGCTTTTAGCAAGAACCAATTTTTAGAAATTCTCTAAATCTCTCTGACAAGTTTCAGAGGGGGGTAGCTGTGTTAGTCTGTATACAGCAAAAACAACTTGAGTCCTGTGGACCTTAAAGACTTAACAGATTTCTTCAGGCATAAGCTTTTGTGGACTCCAACCCACTTCATCAGATGAATGATGAACGACAATGCAGGCATAATGATCCCTGCATTGGACAAAGTAGGTCGGAGCCCAGAAGGCGTATGCCTGAATAAATTTGTTAGTCTTGAAGGTGCCGCAGGACTCTTGTCTCTTCTAAATCTCTGCACATACAGATGGATAAATCATACTGATGCAAGCACCTACCCCAACATTTCTTTTCACATTGCAAAGGGATTTGCTAAAATCTACAAGGGGACACCCTAGCTTTGGTAGGTTGCATTAGATCTTTCACAGAATTCTTCCCTCGCCCGTGGATCTTGAAACAAGGAAATTCCATAACAAAATGGTTAGTTAAAAAAAAGCTATAATTGACACTAAGAACCTTCTCCTTTTCCTCCTGCACCCCTCTTAAAGAAAATATGAAATCCAAATGTTAGGATGTCTGGAAATTAATATCTGGGGGATCTCTCTAGTCCAGAGGTCTCAAACTCAAATCAGCATGAGGGCCGCATGAGGACAAGTATGTTAGCCTGAGGGCCACACCACTGAAGCCCTTTCATACAAGATTATTGCAAATATTGGTAACCATAGTGTCGTTGCAGGCTGCAGGAAATAGCTTCAGGGGCTGCATGCAGCCCACGGGCCGTGTATTTGAGACCCCTGCTCTAGTCCCTTGTAGTCCTCTCTAGTGCATAGACATTCCATCACTTACTTATCCAACTCTAACAGTGGCCTCTTAATTTATTCTTTGAAGGAAATGTTTTGTTGATGTAAACTGTTGATTTTTATATATTGCTAATGAAATAAGTGGGAAACCTTTCAAAAGGAATACAATCCACAGGCCATGTGGTGGGCAATTTGTCAGAGATCTCTGAATTTTCTCAGTGTTGAAATAGAAGAGTAGCTTTTTGACTCAAATTGGAATGATGGAGCTCTCTTGTTAAAAAGCATGTTGATCATACAGTGCTGTATACTTCTGAAAGGGGACATACAACTTGCAAGTTTGTATTCTTCAAGTGCTGGTCCCAATGTGTATTCCACATAGGGGTACAAATGATCCCCAAGTCTGGAAATCCTCCAGAAAAGAGTCTGTTGACCTGCACATATGCAGTAACTCTCCTACGATTCCAGCTGAGGATGTGTGTGAGTCGATGTCTCTCCGCTTCCTTCCGACTGCAAGACGGCCTGGCTTGGCATTGCATCTGTCTTCATTCCTTTGTTTAACAAGTTGAAGAAAGAAAATGTTTCTTGATAATAATATATCTTAACTTACTACTTACTAGTTAAAGTTTATGGTAAGCATAGGCATTTCTTTCTGCCACCTGGGTATCTTCTCCCTTGGCTCTGGGGCTATGCCTGAGGTCCCAGGATTACAGAATTATATTTCCTGCCCCTCCTCCCTCTCCTTCAGTGGTACCTTGCACTGTCTGGATGTGACACATATCTCTGCAAAGTGCAATAGTTGTCACTCCTTTTCACTCTGAACTAAAAAAAAGGCCTAGGAACTTAGAATACAAAAGCACCTGATAGAGAAGGCTCTGAGTCCCCTAATAGATCTGGGCCAGGAAAACCACCACCCTCTATGTTGTCCCCAATTGACTAGCATTGCCTCTCCAGTATGTGCCAAAGTGCAGAGCCTTCAACTTCTAGGCCTAACGTCTCTTCTTCTAGGACTCACTCTGAGAATACAGGGCACTCTCATAGTCTCCAGGACAGATCCTTTTCAAGGACAGTCTGAAAGAAATGTACTTCCGCCCTGAGCCTGTGCAGGTTCAGTGAGATGTTGTGTGTGGATTTGGTTCCCTCTTTTACTGGGCTTATTGGGGTCCACGGGATCCATATGGCGGATGTATGAGCCATTGTCAGGAGTCATACTACTTCTCTCCCTTTCTCCAGCTGATTCCATCGGTGTATGAGAAAGAAGAGGCAGAAATGCATCTGCAGATACTGACCGTTGAGACGAGTGCCTCTTCTTCATCCCCGGATAAAGCGGTTTTTCTTTACCTTTGGCTTTTCTTTACCTTCTCTGCCAGATGACTAACTTAATACCAAAAACTGTTGCAAAGAGTTGCCAACAGCCCACAGATCCCATTAAAAGAGAAACAGGCTTCTCAGCGCTGGTTCCTGGACGTCTTACAACTGCAGAGACCATGTAAAGTGGGCCTTTTCAATCTACGAAGCCATACTAGCATCAGACAGAGGGCTACCCTGGCAGATAAAAAGACTAGAAGTCTGGACCTTCTGGGAGAGGAAATCTCCTATGTGGGCTTGCTAACTACCAAGTTTTTTTTAGCAACATCAATGTTTATTACTATTCTAGGCTTGTGAACTTCAGAAATAAGCTTCCTGTGGAGGATAGGGCCCAATTATAGTCATTTTTAGATAAGGGGAAGCAAGTAGCTTTTTCTTTGTTTATGCAGATATCTAGAACTGCTAAAAGTTGTATGAAAAGCTTTGTTGCTGAGCTGACCCTTCAGCTCCCCATGCCCAGGGACACCACTGTGACAGGCACCTCCATCCTGGAGTGAGGCATTCATGTGGACAGCCCACTGCTTGGGGCACCTGGACTCCACATGAGGCAAGGAACTGAGAGTGGTCTGCCTTGTTGCAAGATCAGCCTTCCACTTCTTTCTTAATGTAAATAGAGAGTCTTTGAGATGTGTGGGTCCTTATCCACATATCACTACCCATTCTTTATCCCTTGTTGGATTTGTGGTAAGAGGAGGAACTGGAGGCATGGATGGACTCTAATACCCTGAATTGGGAACATGAAGAGAGCAACTGCAAATCAATGGGCCAACAGATACTGCTATGCAGAATGCCCGGATTTGGGTGCATGGTACACATGTGTTCGCCTGTGGAATACAGCTTGCAGCCACACATCTTAAAGAACCTCCAGTTGCAGTAAGTAACTTCCACGTTTAAGCTACATGTGCTGCAACTAACATAGGCAAGGTGGGTTTTCTTTTTGTTTGTTTTTTATTTTTAGAGTGAATTGTATTATATGGACTATACCTTGGAGAGGATCCACTCAGGTACATTCCTGTGATTGTGTGGAGCTCCATTCTAGAATTCTGGAAAGAAAGTAACTTTGGGCATGTGTTACAGTCCAAACAGCATGTGACATTTAATCGGAAAGTATTATTTATGATTAGGGTATCTCACACTTTTATTAAGAAGACTAACTTTTTCCTCAGCTAAGTATTTTCCTCTTTTTGCATGTTTTTGGAGCAGTGGTAAAAATTCTTCTATTACATATGGTTAATAATTTTCAGCTATGTTAAATGCAGCAGATTTCTAATTTAAAATGATAAATGCCCAGCCAAACTGTTGAGTCCTGAAAGGTTATGGGATCCATTTTCCTTGTCTTTGTCCATGAATATTATGTTTCCCTTTCTTACTGCTGAGACTAGGTTTACATCAGTAATATTCATGAATGATTTACAAAAGTAATTCCTGTGTAATAGCTTGGGACTTCAAGATTTTATGATGTTGCCAGATGTGCTATCAAACAAAATTATCTGGTTCAAAAAACTTGTGATAAATCTAGTCAGAATAAATTCCCTGAAGCAAAAACACACTCCTACCTTCCCTCAAGAAAAGTAACTATAATTTTATATATAAAATTGTTAGGCTCTCTTTTGCTAAATGTATGAAATTAGACTTAACTTTGTGTTTGAATAATATTGATGTCTCATGTTTCAGGGAAAAAAAAAAAGAAAAACAAAGTTCTTGCCTTAATTAAAATACCCTTTTCCCTCTCTGACACCACATGTGGCCAGAGTAAATTTCAGAGATTTAAACTTTTATTTATAAGCCAACCCATGCGTAGTCCAACTATTACACTTTTATTATATTGTAGGGCTCCCAAACATATAGACCAAATTTTCTTTTTTTCTTTTTTTTAAAGCTGGATATAAATACTATAATAATTTGAGGATATAAGTAATGCAGTTTCTGTAAAGAAATTGTTTACGTGCATATACAGCTCAGCATGTTGGCTTCAGCTCAACAAGAGGCTGACTGGCTTATAGTTGCAATGGAAGTGCAAGTCAATGCAAACAGTACTTATAGAAACAAAGGTACACTTTGTAGTAATGAAGTGTAATGAAGTAAACCTAGCTTTTGCTCTAAATAGCCTCAGTTTCACCTGATTAGGTTGAACCTGAGGCATAATTTTAGCCAAGTTTTATGTATGTACATTCCTTTTCTAAAGTGTCTGGAATGCAAGATGACAAAACAAAAGGAACTCTGTCTTCAAAGCAAGAAAAATTGACTTGAAACATTCATATCTCCTTCCTCTGTAAATATGTGCTGAAGGTAGAATTCTGTCCTCGGGTATACATACACAGCTCTCAGTGGAGCCTTTTGTGGGCTTAATATCACCATTAGACAGTTTTATATACGAGCATTATTTACTCAACAGTCTTTCACTGCTTCTCAGAAAGTAAAGCCCTGACCCTGCCATTGGATCTGTGCAAGCACATATGTTTTTATACAGTTTATTCTCTAAGTCTAGTACTTAGGTTGTTTTTCAGAAAATCAGGTTTGTACTTGATGTGTGTGTTGATATGTGCACTACTCAGTAATTTGAGGATATAAATAATGCAGTTTGTGTGAAGAAATTGTTTATGTGCATATACAGTAACCACTTCTCAAAGTGAAAGATTTAATCTATTTTTCAAAGTTTGTGACATAAATTACTGTAGCAGAACCTACCGTGGAATACTTACTCACCAGATTTATTATATAAATCACAGTCATTTTGAGTTGTTCAATATATTTTAAGGATTTGAAACCAATAATATGTCTTTGTGACTTTTATATTAATAAAAACATATACGCTGATCTTTTAAAATATTATTTTTTAATATTCATTCTCAGCTAAGAATACCCTGTAGCCAAGTTACATCCTTTTATATTTGATATATAAATCCCTAAAAATTTAGTGTTAAAAAGGAAATGATGGCTAGCTTTTTAAATTTAGTTGCAATAGCAGAACTTTGTGCTGTGTTTAGAAGAAAACGAGAAGCTCATGTTATTTTTTCAGTCTTCTTTATAAAGTATATATTTTAGCAAAGGAAACAAAATATTGGTCACTTGATTAATCCCAAAGGACCAAACCCCTAAGCATTCTTCCATGGCATACTCAGTTGAGTACACTCTTGTCTTGAGAGAGGGCGATGCTTTTTATTAGGCCACAGGATTGATTTGTCTCTTTACAATCATATGAATGACAAAAATCTTAGATGGCTTCTGTTGAGATGCCATAGTGTGCAGACATTGAGGTAAAATTCTGGTGTTAATGAAATCAAGAGGGTGGCTCATCTCAGTGGCATTAAAAACAGGCTGTAGTGTCACAGCTACTTGGATTAATAAAATTCAGTGCAGCAAGCATTTAGTCTGTAATGTGCCCTAATCTTATTTCATTCTATTTTTTTGAATGCTTAATTGATATAACGTGTCGAGATCCTAATCCTTGTAAGCTGCAATGGACGGGTAACCTTTGTGCTTGTGTAGAGCCCAGCTGATTTCATTTGGGATTGTAGCAAGTCATATACCAGACCTCTTTGTTCTTTCAGGGTTCTGCTCCCATGACCCACCAAAGGATTCACAGCCTTGCTCATTTGCATTCACTCATGTTCTTTATTTACAGTGTGTATGGTCCACTCCTAGCTCCACTCCCAGACACTTGAGGGGCTCAGCAGCTCAGGGTTTTTGCGTCCCTCCTGGTCAGCAGGCAGAACAGCCTTGCAGTCTTCCACTGCCCTGGTGGTCCATGCCACTCCATCTGGTTTCCTGCACCTACTTATTTATCTCCCTGGGCAGGTCACCACCTGTTCCTCTTTACCTCATTAGACTAGGACTTTGACTCAGCCTTAATCAAGGCTGCAGCTGTTGCCTCCAGTATCATAGGCCCCTGGGCCAAAATTGGTAGAGGCAAGTGAGGGTTCATCACCCTCTTCAGTTTCATAGGGCTCTGTTTGACTGGTGAAGGTATGGTTAAATGGAACATCTTGTCAGATTAGGGCTATACTTAGGCTTGGTCTAATTTAGGTCGATGGAAACCACCTTCCACTGACCACGTAATGTATGCATTTTTATTGCCAGGTTCATTCCTTCAACCTAACCTGAAAACATCGACTTATCCACTTCTGTGAGGGGTGTAGTGCTAAAATCAAAGCGGATGGGTCAAATGATAGGCAGATGGAGCTTTGCATAAATGGACGTTACTGGCTTCTGAAAATTGTCCACTGTGACCACTCTGTGCATGTTTTTTAACTCTGCTGTACCATAGCAGTGTGCACAGGAAAAAGCTCCTCTCCTGTTCAAGCCTTGGGAAATTTTGAATTCCCATTTCCTGTGTGACCGGCATGGAGAGAGGTCGCTAGTGTGACCAGATGCCCCAAATGCAGTCCAACCTGGAAGAGGCTCATTCTACCACCATTTTGCCCTTGCTCAGCCTATTATTGAACCACTCCCTACTGCTGTCCAGTGTATGTGAGCAAGGGGCAGGCTCTGTCTTCCAGGATCACTACTGGCATTTCAACACCATCTATAGTTATTTTTTGCTCTGGGGAAAAGGTCCCCACTTACACCTTTCTGAACAAACCTGGGTTCCTAAATATGCATGTGTCATGCACATTTCCAGACCATCCCATGTTGCTGTCAGTGAAACCCCCTGTGATCCATTTGTGCTTGCAATACCATGGAGTAGTATCTTTTCAGTTTATGTACTGTGTGGCAAGGTGGTCTGGTGCAAACATAGGGGTATGTGTGCCATCTATAACCCAACACAGTTATGGGGGCCCCATTGTGCAAGACCCATCCCCTATGTCTTGCATGTTTCCCAAACTCTCTCACCTTTTTAGCAGAAGTTAATCGCCCTACAAACTTTTATCACAACTGCTTCCACAGTGGATATAGTGACTCCAAATTTTGATTCCCAACTGACTGGTGGCAGTCTGGCATTGCTAGCTTTTGCAGAGCAATCACCACTCACTTTTCTACTGTTAGAGCAGGTCTCAAGTTAGTATTCCTGTGCTTCAGGCCTAGAGACAGCTCTGCGCATAGTTCCAGGAAAATGGTCTTTTGTAGCAAAAAGTGTTGCAGCCACTGCTAGTCAACCCAGACTTTCATAATAATGCAATCCCACCATGAGTGCTTGTTTCCCAGGGCCAGAAATAGCACTCAGAGTTCAGTTGCTGCGTGACAGCCAGCAGCACCTGAGCATTGTTCTTGTTCTATGGCTTGTAGAAGGGCGACTTGAGGAACATCACAATTTTCCATGCTGCAGTGCCTCTTTGACATTTTGAAATAGTGCAAGATAACTTGGAAGCTGTTTTGCAATGCTCACAACAGCAGTGCAGAGCTGTGAGGGCTCCATGCTTCTCAGGGAATGATGTATGCACAGCTGATTCAGCGTTTCAAGAAGTGGCACAAAAAATGTTCGACAAGTTGCTGTTGACATCGGGGAGAGAGGGAGCATGGACATTACAACATGGAAGTCCAAAGATCTTCCTCACAGCCTCTGTGGCTAGTTGCATTATGGGAGAGTTACCCACAGTGCTCTGCTCTGTTCACTGATACAAGGAGGACTGTGGGAGATGCACTCTCTGGCACAATGAGCTGTTATGATCATGCCTTACTGACTTCATTAGTTCAGTAGGTGAATGCTGACTGAAATCCAATCAACTTCACTTTGTAGTGTAGGCATACTCTTAGAGTTACAGTGAATTCTATAGAAATGTCATCTTTATTCTCATTCCTTCTTACTGTGATCCTCCTAAGCCCCAAGCAATGCTCTTTGGACTACAGCATGTAGAGAAATTCATAGGCCTTAAGGCTGGAGTCAAACATCCTGATGTTGCCACACATAGACCAAATCCCAAGCTATACAGATTGATCAAAGATGTCAAACTTGTTGTCATTCTTTTCAAGTAAGAAACTTAGGGTGGTTTTGCAGCTACGGTTAAGAAATGAAATGGGTACCAAGAGAACTTTTTAAAATATACAGGACCTGTTTTATTTGTGGGAATACTCTCTGATGATATCTGCAGTATTAACAAGTACCAGTAGGACTTTCATTCCTTTGATTGATTGAATTTCTTCTCTTACAATTTCTAATTTCACTTCATTTGGTGGAAAAAAGATCCCAGATCCATGTTTAATTAGTGAGTTGCTATTCTAGGCCAAATAATCTCTTGGAATTTAAGACTCTGGGCTGTCCACCTACAACAGTTAATTAGATTATATAGTGGTTTGTTAGTGTTAAGATTTTTTAAATGTAGGACAGAGGAATGTGATGTCCTATTCCTTTACATGTTTGAGCAGTGTGTTTCTATCAGCTCCTTCTGTCTGGGTCCATCTCCCTCTTAGGCCATATCTGGGCTTCTTTAGGCCTTCTGTGTCTCCCATTTGTTTTGGTTGTTGCCCTCACACACAGGCACATACACCAATCAATGTCCCAGCCCATGCATTTTTTGTATCAGTCCTCAGAGAAATCTCTTGGGCCACATGGGTCAGTTTCTACTCAAGCCTTGTCATGTGCCTGTGCTTTGGGTGGTTGCACCATTTTTTTCAGCAGTCTGGTTCCATAAAAGAGCTTTCTTTCTTTTCTTTCTTTCTTTCTTTCTTTCTTTCTTAGGGAAGATGGCAGTTTTGCCCATCATGCTCAATGAGAGGTCACCAGCCTCCCCAGCATAGTCACAACGTAGGACTATCTGGGAGTCCCTTGCAGCAAAGTTGGATATAGCTTTTTATAGACATTTTAAAAAGTTACTGGAAAAGGGAAGCACTGCTGAAGAATTGGGGATATATTGGTGTGACAGAGAAGGCATATGTGGTTTCTTTCACTTGCTATACGAACAAACAAAAGGTTTTGAAGAACTGGGAGCTGACAAACAGATCTTGGTTCTTGAGCTTCCCAAAGGTGACAGCACCTAAAGGATAGCTCTATGGTCAGAAAGGCTTACTGTCAGAGGCTCATGCCCTTGGACGTGGCATTAGTCTTCAGATTTCCATTTTACAAACACATATCTGTAGGAAGGCAACATAGGCCAAAGCCAGAGGAACCCCTAACGTTTTTGTTCTATGCGGTTATCTTTTCTAACCTGATTTCCCATGGAAGATGTCATGAACCACTGATTGAGAATAGCTCCACATGACTACCTAGCAAGAATATTGTAGGATGAATGTGGTTTCAAGTTCATGTGGGGAGAATTTTCTGATAAAATCCACTTTATACAAAAATGCTACCTGCTCTCTTAGATGCTGTCTGGGCCTTATTTTCCATGCATTGCACCTTGTAATTTGCATCCATTTTGTGCAAAGAATATGTAAAATGCTGCCATTATGCTTTGGTAGCTCTTTGCACCTTCTTTACAGGTGTTTAAATGACTGTTCGCTATTCAGGGCAATTTTTTAGTGGTCAATGGATGATCGAATAACATCAGATATTTTTTTCCCCTCACACTATGGCTAAGCAAGCAGCCTGTGACAGGCATAGTTTTGCTTTCCAACGGGTTATCAGTTTCCTTGCATTAGGCAGTTACCACAGAATGCCTTTGTTTTAGAGTGTAGCCACTGAGAAGGCTGGGAACTATGCAGCCAGAGTCATTAATAGCCTTCCTAATTTTTCTGAGATACAGAGGAGCAGACTTCACCTCTGGTATAAATTTGTTATAGATTCCCTTTAAGATCCAGGAAATGAGTAAGGTCACCTCTTTATTATTAGCTGTGAACTGAAAATCTCTGGAGTGGGAAAGGAGGCTGAAATAGATTCATCCACTTACAGAAGAAACACCATGGCTTAACAGGTGTACAGTGGTTGTAATATGCTACCTGGGAGCTCTTCAAACTCTGCTACAAACAAAATATTATCCAAGTATAATAACATAGTGAACTCAAAGACCTTAACTGCTTTCATTATCAAGTGAGTGCCTTAGGGGAAATACACAGATGGAAAACTATTTCTTTCAGCTGGTATAATGCTCTTATATGGGAGAATTTATAGATAGGATGTGATTGGTCCTTAAATGGGTGCATTGTGGTGACAACACATAAAGCTTTCCCCATCCCTTTTGTGTCCTGTTTAAGGAGTAGGTCTCCGCCACGTTCTCTGGAGTTGGGGAGCACCATGATTGCTCTCTCTGTATGCACACTGCCCTAAGGACACAGTCCCACTCTCTGCCCACAGCAGCCTGAAGAGTACTCCTTGTTCACCCCTTCCTTGTGCATTGGAGAGCTTGGGGATGTCATAGGTAGTCCATCTTCATAATTCCTAAGAAATGTGTGTGGATTCATGCTAGTCCTTACCAGGCCCTGTGCCTATTTGGCACAATCTAACCCCTAAAAATTTTAAAGATAGGAAAGTTGCGGAAAACTTGGTTTAAATTCATTTTTACCCAGAGGTCATGGGACTCTGACTGGGCAGAGTAGCCTTTGCAAACTACATCCCTGGGTTTCTTTGTAGGCAGCTTGATCAAAATTTGGAATCAAAAGGAGTAGGTGTTGCTTCTATATTTCTAGGTTGCTTGCTCACTGAGGTGGCCAGAAGCCACATCTGGATGGGAGAGCACATTTATTCAGTCATGTTTAGAATTTAAAAGAAGAAAAAAACCCCCAGCATCTGGTCGTTGTAAGCCCTTCATATAGGAAGATGGATTTTAATTCCTTAGTCACTAAAGCTACAAGTAAATTCCTCCATCAGTGTAGGATATCAAAGGAAGGTAGCTGCTCATTCATAAGAATACCATGCAAGTGTTCAGTGAGTGGAGAATAAATATGCTTGTTGCACTTGTGCCAGATTCAACAAATGCTATCTGATTTCTTTGCTGCTGGAAGAGATTGTGAAAGCCAGTTTTTGGAATTTCTGTGAACACAGAAGTTGCTGTTAATTTAGCTAGGTCCTTCCATTATCAGAGTATTAGTAGTGAGGAGTGAACCTGGTGGAGGAAGCTTCAGAGCAGTTCAGGTAATTGCTCAAAAGACAGGATGTTTCTCAGAACCTCATTTCACAGAAAACAGGGTTTGCTTTTGGGGGATTTTTGGTGGTATTTTAAAACTTCCACTGATACCAGACCCAGCCAGAACTACAGAGGTGTGAAAATGAAAAGGAAAGAAATAAAGTTCTTGATTTCTTCAAACATACAAAAAAAATTGTTTCAGGTTCCGATAACAGACTGAGGGAGGGTTTCTTATATTATTTAAACTAGTGGGCACTTTCCTGGTTTATTATCATTTGCCCCTTCTTTGAATATATGGTTTCGTGATGTTTGGGTCACAACTCTTGAACTGATGGTTTCCAGCTAGTGATCTTGATCAAAGTGCAAAGGTCTCTTAAAAATTCATACACATCAAATAGCTATGTTTGTAGTGGGAGAGAATGACAATGCAGACGATTTGACTTAAAATGGGAGGGACTGGTTTAGAGTGATAATGTGTTCTGCTAGCTTGAGAGTGAGTTGTCCTGCAACATACAGCAGATTTGTTCATAGCTGTGCATTTTCTAAGGCAGTAAGAAAATGGTAGTAACCTTGAATGTTGAAAGTGATGTGTGTGGTTATTTGCAGTAGAATCACATTGCATTTCAGTCATGTAAACAACGAGTCCCATGGCAGACATCTTAGCTTGAGACAGCATATTTATATTACACACACAAAATCTTTGTTAAAATATTATTAATGCTGCAAATTTAAATACTTAAGAGTTAGGGAATGAAAGACTTCAGGTTTCACCCCTTTTGCATATGCATACAATATAGTCTTTAATTATATGGCCATATGGCTACATACTGCATTTTCCATAGGATCTTTGCTTGCTTCAGGGATCCATCACGGAGTAGATGAAGCTCACTTAATGAGCAACTATTTAATGTTTTGTTTTCTCCTCTTTGTTCATTGGGTTGTCCTAGGCCTTATTGGCTGCAAACTATTCAAACCTTGCTCTGAAGACCCAGTTTTTCATTTTCTTTAGTGGTTTTTTATGGCACTCATCATTATATTATCCGGGTGCTTCGCAAACATTAATTAATTAATTTTTACAACATCCCTATCAGGTGATGGGGTATAGTTATTCCCAGTTTGCTGTATGTACAGGAAGATTATAAATAACTGAAAACAGTATTTTATAATGGGAAATGTTAGGCAACCTTAATACACCTGATGCTTCTAGCCCCACCAATATTAATTTCTTAACAATAGTGCAGAACTGTAAATCAATTTTTCACAGATGCCAAAAGTGTGGTGTCATAGTACTTCTTGACAGTAACATAATATATATTATATCCAGTAATTTTAATTGTATCTATTTGTAGGTTGGCTCTTGACTGAGCATATCATTCTGCAAATCATATATGCCCAAGAATGTAGTCCAACAAAGTATCTGGCCTCTTGAATGCCATAGGAAGTTACAGAGATGCAGGCAGTGAGTGCCAGGCAAGATTGTACACCAAGTGAGCTATTGCTTTCATTAGGTTTCCCAGTAACATCATCGGTGTGAAACGTCATCCTAAGGATGCATTAGGTACATCATCAGGGGAGCTCCACTAATAATGTATCACTTAACGTATAATGTTATTCAGTGAAGGAAGCATCCAGCAGTCAGTGTGCTGCAGTTTCAGGATAACATCAGAGAGAGCACACCATAATGACAAAGATGGGTACAGCTTGACAGTTTTGCACTTGTTTTTAAGTGGGTGCCTGAATGCCCTCTCCACCCCAATGACTTTGAGGTGCATTCCCAGAGACAGCATGCCCTGATTTGTGTTTCTGTCCTAGAGGTAGATAGAATTCATTCTTTATATTGATGGCTGAGTGTTGAATATAAACCCATCTCTTTCCATCAGGATGCCTGTTACATCCCAACTACTGTTCTGTAGTGACTGAGTTTCTTTTAAGTAAAGCACAGCCCAATGCTAATACTGCTTTAATACTTGTTTTTTATTTTTGTCACTGGAATGCATCTCCGGTTTGCTATTGGTGATGCATCCCCAAAGTTAAATAATATCTATTCACTGTATCAAACTATCAGTTTTCTTCAATCTGCAAGATCCTATAGCAAAACAATCCCCCCTTCTCACAAGAGCCGTCTCTCATATTTGATTTACTTCAGTGTTCAGAGAAATCAGATGACTTTGCTTAAGATTTTGAATCATAGTCGTGGTTTTAATGAGGCACTCAACATGCAATTATGTCAATTTCAAGGATCCATATATGGAGATATATTTGCAAGTTATCCAAATAGTTTAGCAATAGGACAAACCTATTGGATCCCAGGATATGGTAAGATTATGGTGAGATTGAGTGTATTCTTGCCCAAAAGGAAATAACTTCTGAAATGTAATTGTACATGGAACCAAGAATTTCAGACATGATTTGTGATTTGGATGCATCTATTTAGGGGTATCCAACATGAGACATCTTAAAGGAGCCTCAATTTCAAAAACTAAGTACATTTTTTTTTTTTTGCAGCATACTAGTAGTTCTGCAAAATATGCCTCTGGAAGACTGGATTTTTTATGTGTATCTCTGATTTCAGTAATGGAAGCAACATTCCAACCCCAAATCACCTTTCTTGTAACTCTGATGAAGCCATTTGAGCAACATCTGAACTGCCCTAAAACACTGGAATTCAATTTTAAAAAGGATGGTAGGGTAACTTCTTCAGTGATAGTCTAATTTCTTCAGTAGAGGTCACATTTTCTTTAACATTTGTTTATTTGTTTCTGCTGAAAGTAATTCTCAATAAATCAGCAGACCCAATCCTACTCCCACTGATGTGACTGCATGGGATTTCACAAACTGACTCGCAGTCCACAATCATAACTTACCATAACAGCTAGATTTCTTTGTGGTAATGGGACTCTCAACTTCAAGAGTGAGATGAATGTACTGCAGACAGAAAAGTGGAGCAGTGGAGGTTGGCTCATGGTTGTGTAATTTACTCCATTCCAAAAGAGATGAGGATTTCCATGAGTCAGTCTCACTGCTTTTAGATAAGCATCTAAACTCCTTTCTTTCTCTTTGTCATGTGTAAGAAACCAAAATCACTCACAAAATAAAATCAAGCAGGCAAAAATGGGGGTGGGATGATGTAAAGCCTGATATGTTATTAGAATATCTAAGACATAAGAGTGTCAAATTTGCAATCCCAGGTAACTCTTCAGAAACCAAGTATCTTTACCAACATACTACTTTTCAGCATTTTTTGCTTTATTAACAAAAAGTACAAATAAAATAATTCCACTCTTTTTTCCTCAAGACCTGCCTCTTCCTAAGGTTCCTATTTCAGAACAGTTCAGCCCACACCGTTGACCCTCTTTTCATAGAGCCACTGCCATTTGTTTTATCTTTAGATGGAGTAATGAGTCAACCTCCAAGAGCACTTTTCCAGCAGAATTAACATTGCTGACAAGGTGAAATATTTCGGGCAGTGAACTGACAATGTAAATTTCAAAAGGAATAGCCGTGTTAGTCTAGTCCAGTAAAAAAACAACAAGGAGTTGTGTGGCACTTTAAGACTAACAGATTTATTTTTTGTGTGAGCTTTCGTGGGAGAAGATCCCACTTCCTCAGATGCTTCGAAGATGGGTCTTCGAAGCATCTGAGGAAGTGGGATC
>ML681964.1:5911582-6177289 GCA_007922195.1 Podocnemis expansa | reverse complement strand
CGTGGGAGAAGATCCCACTTCCTCAGATGCTTCGAAGACCCATCTTCGAAGCATCTGAGGAAGTGGGATCTTCTCCCACGAAAGCTCATGCAAAAAATAAATCTGTTAGTCTTAAAGTGCCACACAACTCCTTGTTGTTTTTTTTACTGATAATGTAACCCATATTCATATATGGTATGTTATTACAATTTAACATATTATGGACTGCTCTTTGGATAAAGTTTTAGCTTGTGCTCATGTTGATCTCCAATATATAATTTTAGAAGAAATTAACTGCTACCTGAATTACTAGCTTATACTCAGTCAGAAACAATATCTCTTTTTTCACTTTTCCAACATGTACTATTGCACTGTTGTGCTTTGTCCTTTTACATCATGTTGCACTGACTCGGACACAACATGACATGTTAGAAATGTAATGTGATGTGACATGTCCAATAACAATACCACTAAAAGCAGATAGTTTAGAGTTCTCTGCATAGTTTCAGTTCATGGATTATTCACCATGCATTCATGTGTTCATAAAAGGTACAGTAGCCTTCAATATCCTGAATATGAAATCAGAAAAAATGAAAAAGGAAAAAAAGAAGCGGAGAAGCTATAGCTGACATTATCCTTCCTTGAATAAGCTTCAGTGTATTCTATTCTGTGTTCTTTTGTTCCAGCTATTGGTAGTTGGGACCTGCAAGTTAATTAAAAGGACACATTTCTGCAGCTAGCGATGTAGATATTCTGAAAAAACATTGCCCTTGGGGAGGGATGATATTTGAGCAGACGTAAAGGGCTCTTGAGTGTGCGTATGAATTAGATGATGGCCATCAGGGTGGATGACTGCTTTGGGGAAGTATGTCACCTCTGCACTGCTAAAAGGAGGTCTATGGCATGAGGTGGGTAAATCAAGGAAAAGAAATGACAGAATTACATTGATTTATAAAAATTGGAATTAAAACTGTTAAAGTAAATGGATGGAGACATTTTCAGGGGGAAAAATATATCTGCAAATTACGAAAATAAACCCTGTTATCTTTGGGATGAAATTCCCCTGAGTGCACAGAGCTTGCTCAGAGCCTTCTGTACTTGGGCTACATGTATGCCCCACATGCTGTTTGCATTACAGTAAATTTCATCCTTAAATAAAACATAAAATTTCCTGGTTTTCTTCTGCTTTGCAAGTTTTGCTTGTTTTAAATGGAGCTTGTTTTTGCATTGGGAGATGTATGGTCTCTGTATTGTAATATACTGAGTAAGGTATTGGGAGACAGGAATTTTCTCATTCCAGTGCTGACACTAGTGTATATAGTCATAGGCAAGTTTATCAACTTCTGTCTCCTGTCACTGTCTTTACTTATCTGTAAAATGAGAATAATAATCTTGCTTGCTTCATTCGAAGGCCTTATGCGGATTAATTAGCAGATGTATAACATCTAGATCAGCGTTTCCCAAACCATGTTCTGTAGAACACCAGTGTTCTGCACAGCGTGAATAGGTGTTCAGTGAATAAATTTTGATACTATCAATATTTATCCTGCTGACTCTCTTAAATCAACTTTTGAGCAATACACGCAGCAATTTTTTTGGCATGGACCACCCTCACCCTTTAACCCCCAGAGCAGCACGTATGTGGTCTGTCAATATATTCCAAGCTTCAAAGTGTTCCGTGACCAAATAAGTTAGGGAAATGCTGGTCTAGGTTATTTGCGAAGCATTCACTAATTGTGCTTGTTTGATAAAAAAAAAAAAAGTGTAAATTTTCTTCCCATAATCCAGAAAAACTCAAATGTTATCTTTCATCATTTTCAACAGTTGCTTTTGAATCAGTGTCTTTCACTTAATTTTTCTTTCTAAATTTGAGTAAATACCCAGACTGTACTAATCACTGCACGATATATGTAGCTACTTGAACGGCTGGCAACACATGGAAAGACTACTTTCCTGTATCATTTGATGAATTTTTTGGGAAGGGAGTTTTGTGTTGCTCATCTCTGTTGATCAAAGACTTTTTCTGTTTTTAGTATTTGTATAGGAAGCCTGCTGCCTTTTACAGTTGGTCTTTGTTGAAATCGTTAAAAGAAAAGTTTAAGATTAATTCCTTACCAGGTCAAGAGGAGAAGGATAAATACCCAGTCCTGCTTGATTTTCTTTCTTAATGGCTTCAGCACAGTGTGAAAGAATAAACAGTTTTGACAAAAAATGTAATTGATTGTTTAGGTATGACTGATTGTCCAAAAATGTAGCTTATTCTCTCTCAGGAGGTACTGGAAAGTAAAAGTGAGGCTTAAAATGTAAGTCAACACAGCTGTGTTCATTAGGTGTATGAAGATCCATATCTTTGACGAACATAGCTTGGCTGACCTGTCCCATGATGTAGCTGTTGCTATGTCAATAGAATAGTACCCTTTAATAGCTCTTATGGACATGATTGCCATCATTAAGAAAGGTGGTATTCCTGGACTGATGGAGAAGCCCGTGTCATTGGTCTAGTTTGTATCTACGTTCTGAGGTTATCCCAGCATACCTATGGTGATGAGATTATTCTGATACCACTACACCAGTGTAACTATGCTGGTATAATCTCTCTAGTGTAGATGTAACTTGAGCTGCGATGCTGCCAGAGAACAGGATTGCCCTGAAAACAGACAGTAAAGAAGCTTCCCAATGATAGTCTTTCTATAAACAAATCAAAGCAAGGATGTTTGTTGATGCTAACAAAATAATGAATAATAATTAATAGTAAAGCTCACCTTGAAACTGACATTACCACAGCATTATGGTTATTAGCAGACTTGCTGGCTTCTTTCAATGCCACTGTCGTCCTGCTTCCTGAAATCCAGATCCAGAAGTAAAGAGAATACTGAAGAGCTACATTCTTCTTCTCACATAGCAGGACCTTGGATGCCAGTTAATGGACTTCAGAGGGTGGGTTAATGGACTGTTATATCTTGTTTTGTAGAGAAGGACTAGATTTAACCTTCTGGCATCTTAATCTAGTTCCCTTTAGTACAGTATTTTTACTGACCTATTAAAATGGCTGTCTTTTCTTGCCTTTCTGGAACCAGGGCTGGATATTCAAAAGCCTTAATCTCCTTCAAAAGGAAATCAAGCTTTTTCCGTTATGCAAGGAGCCATGAACATGTTTTCATTTGCCTAATGAGAAGGAATTCCAAGTAAAGGAGCCATCTTATGAGAGCTACTTAAACACAGAGTTTATTCTACTTCACTCTCTGACTTATTCATAGACTGTAAGGCCAGAAAGGACCATTGTGATCAGCTAGTTAACCTCCTGCATAAGGGAGGGTACGGTATTTCATGCAATTGTTCCTGTATCAAGCCTGTAACTTCCAGCTAAGCAAGAGCCTATCTTTTAGAAACACATCACGATTCTAATCTTAATTTAAAATAAGGGGAAAAGAAGACCCCAGATCGTTTGGTAAATTGGTCTGCTGATTAATTTTCCTTGCTGTTGCAGCTTATTTCTAGTCTTATTTATAAATTTGCAGCTTCTATCTAGTCTGAATTTGTGTAGCTTCAACTTCCAGCAATTGGATTTTTAATTCTTTGCCTCTATTAACAGAAATCTTTTCCATGTGGAGACACTTATAAACTTTAATCAACTCTGACTGCAGCCTTCTTTCGGAAAAACTAAATAGACAGAGCTTTCTAATTCCCTCAATGTAACACTGGTTTCCAGATCTCTAATCATTCTTATTTTCTGAGCCCTTTTTAATTTTTTCAGTTTTCTTAAAGTTTGGGCATCCAAACTAGATATAGGATTCCAAAATCATGTTTCCATTTTATATAGACTAAAGTAGTTGTTTTCAAATCATGGATTGGGACCCAGTACTGGGTCACAGACCCTCAGGTACTGTGTCATGGCACCCACTGCTGCAGCTTCCAAAAGACTAAGATGTATTGCTCAAAGAAGTCATTGTTGGGTTGCAGGCATAAATGATTTTTTTCAACTGGGTCCCAAGAAAAAAACTTTGAAAACCACTGTACTAGAGTAGTGATACCACTTCTCTTCTACCTGATGTTTCTTGCTTAGTCAAACGCCTTACAGAAGTCTAAGTATATTGTTCCGATAGTTAATTTTATCAAAACTTATAATATCAGGCTTGTTTGGCAAGACCTGTTTTCCATAAAACCATGTTAAGAGCTATTAATTATGCTACTGTCCTTTAATTCTTTACCAATTACCTTCTGTAACAGCCTTTCCGTGATTTTTCTCTGGGTCATTGTCAGGTTAACTGATTTATAGATACCCAGCACATCCTGTTTACCCTCTTAAATCTTGGCAAAACATGAGCTTTTTTCCAGGTCTCTGGAATTTCCTCAGAAGGCTGGTAAAAACAGGATGGGGTTGCTGCTGAAGTAACCACTGCCACTTCCTACCACAGTCTGCTAGGACCACCTCCTCGCCAAGGAGGTGTTTCCCAGTCACACATTCTTATTGGTCAAACAGCAAGAGTTTCTTTGTAATATATTACATTACAGTGTATAAATGGGTACAGAACTAATGTCTGTAAATTACAGAGCCAGCACTCTAAAACACTAGGCCTATCAGATGTGTGCATTTACAAATTATTTATGCACAGAAGTGAGCTCCTATGTTTCACTGCCCTTTTATCACACTGCCTGGGCAATTTCTTACCATAAACTCTTAACCACAGTGGTTCCACTGGGTTCATTTGTTGTCCAGTGGAGGACTTGCTCTTTCGTGTTAGATATATGTACAGTATACAGGATCAGATGTTCCTCTTCTGCAGAGAAATCTTCAAAGATTCAGAATAGCCAGGAGACTCCCTGAGGTTCACTTTGTGTAGTTTCAGGTAATAATTTTTTCTCATCTGAAAAGGGACATGGGAGGTGCTATGTGGTCAAGGGATGCAACTTCTTATGGATCATGAGACTTCAAGGGGGAAGGGAAGTCCCACAAGTGTAGATGTGAAAGTATCTCCTTTTTAGCTATTCTGTGGTCCCTGCTCCTTGGATTCATAGTCCTTCAAGAGCTATAATGCCATTGGCAGAGTTCCTCTGTTGCTGATCCATGGATGTAGAGGTGCTCCAGTAGGAGTTAGCTATTTCAAGAATAAATATTTGCCACAAAATTCTTGAACCCACTGCAGAAACTAACCTGAAAGTGCCATAGGTTATATTATAAGATACAGTATTAACAACTACCTTCTCCTATTTGAGTGATGGTGCCTTTGTGTACTCTACCTTTGGGTACATATGTGCTCCATACACCTGAGATCAGAGATCTGTAGCAAGCAATGTTTGTTAATCTGTTCCTGCACAGTAGTTCTTGTGCTCTGATCCAAAAGTGGAAGTGGCTGTGTGACCAGTGCCTCTCCAGTTTCTTCTTTTATATACATATATATATAAGGTGTGTTTGTGTATACATAATGTGTAAGATATATATCTATCTATCTTTAGATATAGCTACAGATATATACATATATATCTTTATATATATATATAAAGAAGAAACTGGAGAGGCACTTTGTCACATGACAACTTCAGTACCCATTTTATATATATAGATATAGTTATATAGTGGTCATGTGACCCAGTGCTTCTCCAGCGTGGGTTGTGAACCTCTAGGGTTTGCAGATCACCTGGAGCATCACTTCTTCCCTTCCAAACTCCCTGTGTGGGCTGGACCCCAAGTCCTAGTCCCATGGGCGGGACCAGGGCCCCAAGGCCCTTTGGCCTCACTGCCCGAGAGTGCTGGGCCTTCCTGGATCCTTGGGAGATCTCAGTCTTGGTTAACGCCTCCAGACACCGCTCTGTTCTGCTGCCTCCACCTCTGTGCTCCTGCCATGCCCCAGAGAGCCCTTGGCTGTCTCTAGGCCCCTTTTTATCAGGCCTGGTTGAGCAGCCTAATTTGCTGAGGTGCTGCAATCAGCTCCTGCCCCAGGTGTTAGTCAGATTCCTCTGTTCTGCCTGGCTCAGGTGCTGCAGTCTACCCCAGCTGCCTGATTTAGAGATCTGCTTCAGTACCTTGGAAACAAGGCCTTGGTGAGTCTGGGGCTGATTTATCTATTGTCCCAAACTCTCCTGTATCCTTCTACTCTGACCCTGTCACTGTGTGTGTGTGTGTGTGTGTGTGTGTGTGTGTGTGTGTGTGTGTGTGTGTGTGTATTTTTATGGTTGTAATTGTCTTAGTATTTTACTGTTTTTAGTGTTTTATGGTTAGTTTAGTTCTCCCTGCCTTTGGAGTTTTTCCCTGCAGAGATGGCTCAGTCCCAGAGTTTAAGAACTGTATCTTCTGCCCATGTCTCTTCTCCAACAGCCTTAAACAACAGTGCTGCTTTTATTATCTTGGAAAAACTCACATGGCCTCCAGTTGCAGCATTTCGATATTACTGTGGACAAGAAGCTGGACATGAGTCAAGAGTGTGCCTTATTGCCAAGAAGGCTAACAGCATATTGGGCTGCATTAGTAGGAGCATTGCAGCAGATAGAGAGAAGTAATTATTCTCCTCCATTTGGTGCATTTGGAGAATTGTGTGCAGTTTTGTGTCCCCATTACAGAAAGGAGGTGGACAAATTGCAGACAGTCTAGAGGAAGGCAACAGAAATGATTAAGGGGCTGGAGAACATGACCTATGAGGAGAGGCTGAGGGAAGCAGGCTAGCTTAGTCTGCAGAAGAGAAGAATGAAGGAAGGATTTGATAAAAGGTTTCAGCTACCTGAAGGTGGGGTTCCGGGAAGGATGGAGCTTGGCTGTTCAGTGATAGTAGATGACAGAACAAAAAGAAATGGTTTGAAGTTGCAGTGGGAGGGATGGTCCTAGATTGGATATTAGGAACAAACTTTTTTCACTAGGAGGGTGGTGAAGTCCTGGAATAGGTTCTTTGGGGAGGTGGTCGTTTAGTTAGGGTTGGTACTGCTTTGAGCAGGATTGGTTTTGATGACCTCCTGAGGTCCCTTCCAGCCCCAATCTTCTATGATTCTGTGATTTGCCTCTCCTTGAATCTGTGAAGGAGGTGAGTTCAGCTTGAGGATATACTGCATGAAGAATGCCATGAGACCACAGCTGAACCCAGGATGGGGAGAATTTCCAGGATAGTGTCATCAGTTTCTGAGCAGTGCCCCTTCAGGCATTTCCTACAGAACAGAAGAGGGATCTGTTAAGTCTAAGAAACCCTACTTGAGTCAGTGAGATGGTCATAGATGCAAGAAACAGATGCCATTCCAGATCAGCCCATATTTACAAAAAGGATACCCAATTTAGTCCAACTCAAGCAAGTCCAGGTGTGAGGATGTAAGCCCACCTCTTCAGGATGGGAAGACGTGAAAGTAGAAGGATCCACTGTTGTTTACTCCTATTTCAACCCAGTCAGAAAGATCATCATCCTATGGCTTTATCATGGAGCTCCTTTTGGGTCTCCCTTTCCTTGGCACTACCTCTTTGTAAGAAGGATCAGTCCTTTGACACATTGGATCTGTCAGCACCAGACTCCAGAACTCATGAAACTCTGGGACAAACTGAGACTTTTACCTCACTAGAAAACACTTTCAGTTAACCCTTCATGTAGTCTCTTCTCATGAGTTCAGTCCTCATCAGAGACATCTCAGCATAGGAGGAAACATATTCAGTGAGAATGAGCTCCCTTATCACATCTACAGGCCAGAGCATTCTTTCTCCAGTATTACTGGTGGAAGATGGATTGACAACCTCATCAGAATAATTTGATCTTCCAGATGAGCTTTCAACCCTCAGAGAGACCAGCTCAGATAGAACTTCCAGGAGGTTTTGAAATCATACTCTTCTCAGACATGATTACAAAAGAGACTTGATGGAACACAGTCTGAGGACCCCTCAGCTGGTCGACCCATCATGCTGGTCTTATCGGGGCTCATTGGATCTGTATATTTGACACCCTGGATCTGTGCAGCAATGGCACCAACTATCTTCCCTTAACCAATACCATCTGGCTCCACTGGTGTACACAAGAGAGGAAGCTGAGTCAGATCCTTTGGTTCTGACAAGTATATCATCCTCCTTACCTGATGAGACAATTGCTCCATCATTCCTATCCCTCCCTGATGACCACAGGTAATAACAGGAGCTCTTGCAGAAGATGGAAACCCAGTTTCAGATCTTTTCTGAGAAGGTCTATGGCTTACAGTATAGACTTCTGGACATCCTATAACCCTCTGGTCCTAGCAAGGTGGCTGTCGCAGTGAATGAGGCCATTGTGGAATTTCCCAGAACAGTATGGTATACTCCAGTGTCTAGCTTCTACTCTATAAAGTTCCAGAAATGTCACTTTGTTCCAGCTGAAGGGGAAGAGTTTCTGTTTACCCATCCAGTGCCTAACTCCAGGCAGCCAGTGATCCAAGGGCAGCACCACCTGACAAAGGTGCTAAAGGTCTTCACCTTTTGAAAAAGAGGGTATTCTTCACCTGCCGTCCTTCAGTATAGAATTGTTGACTACCGGGCCTTAACAGAAAAAGTTATTTACAAAAGACACTAAATTTATGGAATTCAGGATCCAACTTCCCCAAGAAGACAGGGCTCAATTCCAAGTCCTCTTCAATGAAGGCAGACTGGTGACTAAGCCACCACTACAGATGACAGTGGACTCAGCTGATACTGCATTTAGAGTCATTGCTGTATCCATCATCATGAGGTTAGAATCTTGGCTTTGCTCTTCAGGACCACCCCAGAGGGGTCCAAGAAAACATTAAGGACTTGCCCTTTGGGTCTGATTTCTTCAGTGAAAACACAGACCAGTCACTTTACTCTCTTAAGGACTGTAGGCCAATGTTGTGCTCCTTTCCTGACCCCAGTGAGGAAGCACCACAAACAAATGGATGACTCCATTCCAGATATTTTATTAGCATCAATCTTAAGAATCTCCATGTAAATGACAGAGGGTGCCAAGACCCTGATAGATGGCTTCCTCCACCTCAACTTAACACCTCACATCAGTCAAGACTTCCATCTGATGGAATGCTCCAGAACCAAGTACTTTTACTGCTGTCTGTCCATACTGCCCCCCAAACTTTAAGTGGTCATTTTGGCTTCTTTGTCAACACGTGGTAGGGGGCCATAAATTGGACAAGTGAGTACTAATAATCATCTACTTCAGCTACATTATCAAGTTCTTCTTCCTTCCCACTCACAGCCCTCCTTTCCAACCCTTCCTCAGACCCCTGTCATGAGGAGATTCTCTGTCAGGAGGTGCTCTTTCTTCCAACCAGGGGCTACAGAGCAAGTATAGCCTGAGGCTTCAGGAAAGAAATTCTGCTCCCATAGAATCATAGAAATGTAGTGTTGGAAGGAACCTCAAGTGGCAGCACTGTTCATTGTGGCAGAACTATGTAAACCTAGATCATCCCTGTCTTTAAAATCTCAAATAATGGGGATTTCACAACCCCCTAGGAAGCCTATTCCAGAGTTTATCTATGTATGTCATTAGAAAGTTATTCCTAATATCTAACTTAAATCTCCCTTGCTTCAGATTAAGCCCATTGGTTGTTGTCCTACCTTCAGTGGACATGGAGGACATACTTCATTCTGTAGTTCCTAAGAAAAACAGAGGCGGGAGACACATTGTCAACCCTTGGCAATTTAATATTTTTATTTGGAAATCAGAATTGTAACTGATTATGTTGTCATCAATAATCCTCTCCTTAGAGGAGGGCATATGATTTGTAGCTCTTAAAATAAAAGTTTCTTACTCTCATGTGGGTAGACTTCCTTCCTGCAGAAGGATCTTAAGGTTTCTAGTAGGACAAGAGCACTTCCACTTCACAGTACTTCTTTTTGGACTTCCAACAGGACCCTGGATTTTCCCAAAGTCTTTCTCAGTGGTGCCAGCTGTGATGAGACAAAACAGATACAACCATTTTCCCAGACCTGGACAAATGGCTACTCACAGGCAAATCCAGTCTGGAGGCTCAGGTGGGGTCAGCAACCATATTCTTACTCAGTTTCCTGACAAAGTCAGGAGTTGTATAAACAAAGAGAAGTCCACTTTGACTCCCATGGAAACCATAGACTTTGTAGTGGCTATCCTACTTGACCTTAGCAAAGCATACCTTCCTATGAAAAGATTTCAAGCAATAAATAATTTGATAAGAAAAACTACACTCAAATCTTGAACCACAGTTAAGGTCTATCTTTTCCTGGTAGGCTCCATGGCCTCATATACTTACATAACACTGTTCACCAGACTTCACCTTGATTGTTGGCAAGTCTGGCTCTGGTCTGTTTATTGTCCAGACAAAAACAACATGAACACCAGAGTAACAGTTCTTGTCAGGGTCATGGCTTCTGTTGCTGGGTTGAACGAACCCAGAGCAAATATGGGTTGATGGATGCATGGGTGAGAGAGAGTGAGTCCTTTTGCTACACCTGTAGTCGAAATGGTCATTATCACAGATGCATTCCTCATAATAAGAGAGTTCACATGAAAAGTCATACTGTGCAAGGCACCTGGATCCCTCAGGAAGCCAGGATGCATATCAATGAACTGAGAACAGCACACTCAGCCTGTAATTTGTTCCTTCTAGTTATTTGATCCCAACATATCCAGATGTCAGACAAAATAGTGACTGTATTTTATGTAAACAAGTAGAAAAAGATCCCTTCCTCTGTGTGTAGAAGCAGTTAGTTTATGGAACCGGTGCATCAGGAACAACAATTATGCTGTTGGTGACATACCTACTGGAGGCACAGAATTCTCTGGCAGATGATCTTAGCAGGCTCTTCTCTTCAGACCACAAATGGAAGATATACAGAGATTCATCATGGCAAAGCTGAAGTCGTTCTCATTCACCCATCTGACTCAGACCGTTCTGGTTTCCAGACTTCCTGTAAATGGCAGCACATCCTCCCATCAGCATGTGATCCATCCTGAGTCTGGTGACCCAGGAAAATGGCAAAACCAGGTGCCCCAGCTGAGATATCTCTTATTCTTCATTTATTGGGTATTTGGATGGGTATCAGAGCTAGACCATTCAAGTTCAGAGAAGGTTTCATCCATTTTCAGTCGAAGCAGAAAAGACTTCACCAGAAAATGTTATATGGCTAAACGGAGACATTTCTCCACCTAGATGCAACAGGGCCATTGGACCACAGGGTCAGTGGGTATTTCTACAGTTCTAAACTACCCTCTTTACTTTAATACAGTAGGTCTTTCTGTTAGCTTGCTGCAGGTCCCCCTAGGAGCAATTAGTGCCTTCCGTTTTCCAGTTGAAGGCTTTGTGATTTTTTTCTTCATCAGTAATAGTCAGACTCTCTTAAAAGGCCTCATTAGAGCCTTTCAACTGGTAATGATATCAGTATAACCAGGGTACCTCAGTCTTGTACTTACCGTTTGAATCACAAGCTACCTACTCCATGTCATCCTACCTCTCCAGGGAAGTTTCCCTACTGTCTGCCATCACACTGGGGAACAGTGAGTGAACTAAGAGTTTTATGGGAGATCTGCCATGCTCCATAATTTCATAAGGAAATTTATCTTTGTCTTCATTCAAAATTAATACCTAAAGTGACCTTTTCTTTCCTAAATCTCAGGCTTCTGAAGAAGAGAGGAGACTTCACCCTTAACAACAAAGTTTTCCTAATGTTCTCTTGCAAAGACCAAAAACTATTAGAAAGATGCCCAGAATAGTTGTTGTTACAGCTGAATGAACGCTGAAACCAGCATTATCTGCTCAAAGATTCTGTTAAGTGGACTTTTGGCTGTATCGCTTTCTGCTATTAGTTAGCACGTTTCCCTTCCCCAGCCTGGGTGAAACCCCCTTCCATAAGGGCACAGACAGTTTCAGTATCATCACTTCAAGAAGTACCAATGCTAGACATTTGTAAGGCAGCTACCCTGTGTACTGGCCACACGTTCAGAAAGCACTGTGCTCTGGTCCAGGCGTTTTCTGCAGATGCAGCTATTGGGACAGCAGTGCTAAAGACATTTATACCTGTTTTATCCTTGCACCCTCCTCCTGTTTGAATACAGCTTACTGACCACCCATGTGTGGAATACATGTAGAGACCAGAACTTGAAGGTGAAATTGAAGTTATTTACCTGTAATTGGACGTTCTTTGAGATGTGTGGTTCCTATCTGTATTCCACTACTCACTCTTTTTTCTCTGCTTCATAGGTTATCTGAATTGTAGAAAGAACAACAAGGAGTCTTGTGACACTTTTAAAGACTAATAAATTTATTGCATGAGGAACTGGAGAAGCATCTGTCTGCACTCCACCTACATCCTTGAATCTAAGCACAGGGAGAATAATTGCTCAGGCATGGACCAACAGCACTGCTTGCTACAAATCTTCAACATCAGGTGCATGGAGCATATGCATACCAGGGATGAGATAGACATAGGGACCATAGACCCTCCAGTTACACTTAAATAACCTCCATTTTTGTTGGAAAAGCTATAGACTTCTTTTAGAAGCACACTGTGTGCTGACTGTTTTATAATTTAAAAGTTTAAAAAGGTCAGTGATGCAGCAATAGAGTAAAAATAACCATGCAAACAGAATCTTCACATTCAGCCTGTAGTACTGCAATCTGTTTAAAACACAAACAAAGCTATATAAAATGTCTTAATAATTACTGATTTATCACTGAGCTTCAGTTTCTCCAATGTCATGAGTCGTCTAACCTCTCACAAAACACACATCAGTGAAAATATAAAGGATGGGGGAGAAGCCAAAGAAGAGCAGTGCCTTGTCATCTGGCCTCCCATGAACAGTAGATCCCCACTAATTTACATTCTGGAGAACAAAAAGCTAAAATAATGCAAATATATTATATAGTGAGGGGCTTGCTTATGAAAAGCTAAAAGTAGAGAAATACTTTCATGGAGGAAAGGGAATAGCAGAGTAGAAACTAAATAAAGTGTGGGCTGTAGTAGTAGTAGTAGTAGTAGTAGTAATAAAACTCTGTATTTGGCTGGAAGAAAGATTCTTTAGAATTTTGACACTTACTTTTAAGTTACTTGAAAGTCTGTCCTTTTTCATGCTTCTAAATCATTACTGATCTGGCATAAAATTACCAAAGTGAAAAGAGACAGAAAGATGTAGTACCTACTATTATTGCCTTAAGTTATTCTTCAGCCAAGTTATTATTTACATTACATCATGTAAAGCATCAAGAATAAACCCATTCAAGAATATACCCATTAAGGCTTTTTACCACTATGGAAAATTTTCCGTCTTGTAGGCACCAGAGTTAAGTGAATGAATCAATCATTGATTTCAGGGAGCAAATCAACTTTGAGATAACTTAATGGAGTTGCATCCATTTACACCATGACTGGGAGTCTGTCTGTCTATCTTTGAGTTTTATATTGCCACCCCTCACTATCTCTGAGCATCTTGCTTATAAAATCAATAGCAACAATGAAGTTCCCGGTAGGTTTGAGGAAGTACTCAGTCACTTCACCTTTTCTGGAGTAAAAACTTTGTTGGGGTTAGCACTTTTGTTTTGTTTTTAATTGAGAAAAGGCGGCCATTTGGAAGATGTATATGCATAACAATTATTATTTTAAAAAAATACTTCAGCGAAAAATATTTGAAGCCATTTACCTTTCAGAGCCTTATTTAACTGCACAGAATTTAGGTCTTTCTCTGAAGACAGAATCAACTTCCTCATGAATTTTACTGGGGTGCTCATGAAGAGCACATAGTTAATGACCACTTGTGAAAAATTTAGTCTAAGTGACTTGCCCAGGCTCACACTGGAACTTTGTGGCAGAGGTAGATATACAATTCAATTTTCCAGGGTGTCATTGCACTGCCTTTACAATGAGACCATTCTTTTTCTTTCAGAAATCCCTTACCTTCATTCACTTTACACCTATCTACTTCTGCAACAAATGAGATGTCACTACTACAAATGACAGCCACCTTCACCGTACAACCCTGATTCATCCCCAAAGCAAGTCTACTTACAATTTTGTATTGAGTACAGTAGGGAAAGAATGGGGTCATGCACTGAACAAAAAGGATAGAATAAAATATTGAGTAGTGGCTCATGAGGTTAGTGCAATTTATCCTGTGTACTGAATGAGGCAGAGGTCCTGTGAAAACATATTCTATGTAATTACATAACTAAATATGGTACCATAATGCATACTCACGAGGAGGTCAAATTATTGTTGTACAGAAAACGTTAATTCTGGCATTTACTATATTTTGAGTGCTTAACTTTGCAAATTTAATAATGCTTTTAATATATTTTGTGTAAGTAATATATTATATGGCATAAACAAAGTTGTGTGTTGCTGGTCAGAAAAGTTCTTTGCTCTGCCAGATTGATTGAATTTTTGATGGTATCACAGGATGGCCATAGAACTGGAATATTGTTATCCACCTTCCATGTCTTGCATGGATCATAAAGTCATTTTTATAGTAATGTAGGTATAACTAGAGATTTTTATATCTGGGAAAAGAGGGTGTGGCGGGACTATCTGCTCTGTGAATTTATGAGAATGTAATTTAGGTATCAGATATTTATTATGTTGTTGGTGCATCAGTTTGTGATTATTATATTTATTTATATGCATTAGATCAGATAAAGATATTTCTCCAGATGAAAAATACTCTTCTCTTAATATTTTTCATGTTTCCAGCATTCAGTATGAAAGTTGTTAAGAAATAAGAGAGAGGACAAGGATAAGGGGATGAAACATTCTGTCAAAGGGCCAGATCCTGGGAACCAATGTGGCAAGGAGGACAGAAATGGTGATTAGTTCACCTTTGTATTTTTCTGATCCCAGTTGTAAGGTAGGGCAAGATAATTTGCAAATGTGGGGTGAACTAGCTCAATGAACCCATTAGCTCTCCTGTTGTGTAGTTTGAATAAATCAGTTAGTGCACCTGACAGTAATATATGTAATTCACTTCCATTCTTGTATTCTGCTGCAACCACAGTACTCTACTTGATCTTAGGAATATAACCTACATGTTGCAAAAGCAATAGGTCGTGCATAGATGGCTAGCAGTGAGGTGATGCATTAAAGCAGGGGTCTCAAAGTCAAACAACAATGAGGACTGCATGAGGACTAGTACGTTAGCCTAAGGGCTGCACCACTGAAACCTTTTCGTAAAACAATACAAAGTATAATCAAAGTGAAAAAATGAAGAGTAACGTATATGTGACGAGTGAGCAAGTAAGAATTTCTTCCATTGAAGATGGAAATATTGTCAGGAAGACATTAAGTAAACACACTTTAAAGTTTGCATTATCAATTTTTTGAGAAATTCTAAGTGTTGTTGCGGGCTGCAGGAAATAACTTTAGGGGCCACATGTGGCCCATGGGGTGTGAGTTTGAGACCCCTGCTCTAAAGACAGGGAGACAGCATGGCATATTTTCCAGTCCCAAGTTCAGTGCACTAGCACAGAAGACAGCTATCACTGGGTTGACTGCCCTAGCAGCACAAGGATTGTGAAGGAAGTCACTAGTGGTTTCAGAAGTGATTGTGATGGTTGCATTTAAAACATTTAGTCTGTTGTGAAATGTTCTGTTGGTCTGGGAGGTGTTATCTGTGCTTTAAATGAGGGATACTGGTGGTAGAGGTGCTAGAGATGTTTTGTGTTTATAGAGTGCACCAGTCCACAGGGAGTGAGTATGAGCAGGACAAGACCATCATGAGCCTGCACACTAGACTGTTGTGAATTAGGGAACAGTAGGAGATGGCACAAGCCACACGTTTTTAAAGCAAGAGTTGCCAAATAAGAGTCAGCTCTGGGCCCAGGAGGCACTGTAAAAGCACATAGGCCCATTAGTTGAACCAGAATATTCAGTACTGGTGTGCAGTGTGGTGTTGGAAATACTGTCACTATGCACCCCTAAAGATAGTGTAAAATTTAATAGTTTCAGGCTGTGTATATGTGGGAAGGGAGAGGGACAGTTTCAGAACATTATCATGTCTGTATTCATTACTGGTCATGTAAGGTCATCCACTACTTATAAAGAGATTTTTGATAGCCCCACATCTGTATGGATTCTGTATAGCTGGATTATCTATTTTAATACCATTATTGGGCTTTTTGTTGTTTCTGGTCTCATTTTTCCCAGAGACACAGTTAAAAATAAAATCCCCCACACACTCAGGATTCAAGCCAATGTTTCTCCTTTTGGAGCAAAAATCTTTAATCACTGTGTTGCATGTAAGCGAGGAAGAGGAAAGCTACCATTTTATCTCAGTAAGTAAGTATCAGCTGTTCTGCCTTAGAGCTGGGATAGTGCTGCTAGTACAACAGAAAAAGCAATTTTTTAGGCTGTTGAAGCATTGCAGCTTTACCTCATGTAAAAGCAGCTTAAGCCCAGAGATAAGATTTTTATTTTTATTTTTGTTTTTTTTTTTTTTGGTTAAATCATTAAATGCAGAAGACACCCTAAAACTTCCTACTTTGAACTTCCAAAACATTCCTTTTAAGCCAGGTGCAAGTGAAGAGATGCAGGCTGTTTTTTACAACAAAGGCATTTTTTTTTCTCTAATGCCAGCTGAAGCCGAGGGTCTTAATAGAGACAAACTCACTAATAAGGTGTAATCCATATTCTGAAGAAGTTTGGGAGTCTCTTATTCTAGAACTTTTGAAAACTTCATGAGGTTTTATGACACCTTCTTAAGTGGCCCATATTCTTTTCGTTTAGCACCCCATAATTCAAATCATTCATTCTACTCGGGTTGACAGCCCTACATATGGAGATATTGTATTATTTAAAAAAAAAATTAATAATCTTGCTATTTTATACATTTAACTGAAGATATAAAAGTGATGGAAGTGTAAGCATCTGTGCTAGACTGTGCTCTGAGTTCTGCTTTTGTGGTGTAAGGGAGTTGGACTAAATCAATGCTGTTGAGTGAGCATAGCCTTATGATACCTTTGGTTTTTTGCTATTTTCCTTGTTCAAAAGTCAGCTATATGTTTTTCCTTCAAAAACACCCTGTCCATTTGTGAAGTCATGTCAGCTTAATTTCAAGTCCATCACCAAGCATTCTGAGTTTGATATGAAATATTCTCAAGATGGCTGGCATCTTAGAATGCAGAGAAGAAAGTGAGAGATCTCTTTAATCTGCTGTTGCATATAGTCCTTGTCTTTGATACTATCTCAGGAGACTGCACCAACTTCTTTACTTGATAGTCTGTCTTCTCTATGGTTTGATAAGATTCCTTTTAGGTTTATTTTTTTTTCCTTCAAGAAGTTGGTAGAAATTAGGAGAGGAAATAGATATTACAGGTTTGCTTTGTACATTTGAGTCAAATTCATATAGTTTGTTTCTTTGTAAATTATCAAGAAGTAAGTTCAGTTAGCAGCAACATATATTGAGAAATGTTACACTTCAGTACAATCTTTAAATTATAGCCAGAAGACTTAACTACATTTTTCACTAGATGAGACCCTTCATGAGAATAAAGTCTGATCAGATATTTGATTGGTATATTACCCTTGAAGAAAACAGATAGTTTCAAAGAATTATTTCTGATACTTTTTAAATTTGCTTTGTGTATATATGCCATTGTTTATGCACCTCAGAGGTCCAGGGTGTTGAAAAAGCGAGCTAAAACATTTTTTTTACACTTTTTTACTGTACATTGTTGTGAAGCTGGGAAGATATAGGTTGGTGGAGGGTTGTTTGGTTTGGGGGGGGGGGGGGGTTAGGTTTGGGTTGGTTTCTTTTTTGTGTGAAGTAATTCCAGGAAGGTTTACTGTCACAAAAATATAAACCAAAGATGAGAGATGTTTGTATTTAGTGTTTTGCTACTGTTCTTCTTGCAAGAGATCTCATGAGCTTGATTCTTTAAGAATGAATAGAAATATCAATGCTTCTGCATTAGGAAAAAGTGAAAATACCATTTTTTTTGTCAAAAATAATTGTTCTGGGATTTGGTTTGAGAGTCAATGGAGCGGAGCCTTCTGGTTTTAATGTTTTAGATAGCCTGTATGGGGGGGTGTCAGCTCTTCAAAGCAATCTTCCCTTTTCCATTAATATAGAGGGTATTTTTAAAAAAATATTGGTACACCTGAAAATTGCTTTAAGTATAACTAAGAGGACGATGAAAGCCAAGAAAGTATTCTTTCAGATCACATGCATATTTTGCTATAGAATTTGGCCGTTGTCAGAAACTGGTCAATCTGTCGTACAGCCAGTTTATGCTGCAGCAAGGGGTAAGGCCAAACAGGCAGCAAAAACTACTAATAAAATTTGGCTTATGATAATGAATGATATTTCAGTATTTCTAGGTAGGCTGACACCTGAAAGTACTGAAAAATTGTACAGGAAAGCTGGATTTGTGACATTGCCAGGACCAAGAGATTGGGAATGTTTCAGAGTGAGAACAGCAAGTGACAAGGGATCAGATTAGGCCCTTGACAAAAGTGGGTGCAACTCCATTGAGATCAGTGAAATCACCCTGGCTTCTGCATGTGCTGAATTTGATGCAGGGGAGGGATGGGAGACAGAGAACTAGGAAATAGGCTGACAAGGAAAGAAAAGAGCAGAGCAAGGGAAAATCTGAGAGGGGAAGCAGGAAGCTTACAAAATTGTTGTAGGCTTTTAAAACTTTCTTCTTAATCTCAGCTCCAGTGGAAGGCTAAAAGAAGACAGTACGGATTTAAACAAGCACAACTAGAATGGAATTCAAAGGTCAGATATACACCATTTGGTTTCAAAATATTGTATGTGCTTTCCCTGAGCATTTTCTTGCTATGAGTGATAGAGGGGCTTTTGGGAAACTCTTCTTAAAATTCATCGGACAAAACTGTGATGTTTTTAACACATGGAGTCTTATGTGAATCTGGGCGCTGTGAAATGATTACTCAAGATGGCATCCAGGCCATCTCATGAAAATATTCCTGAAGAACACCTTTTTGCCTTTTGATGATACTAGTGTGCATGCATGCACGCACACACACTCTCTACCCCACTCCTATCCCCTCAAGATGAGCACAGACTGCATTATCTGTCTATCTTGTTCAGGAAAGAAAAAAAGCATAAGTGTTTCCAGTAACTGCACAAAATAAAATTTGTTCACCAAGTGGCGTTGCATTCTTCCTTAGGTTCCAAGTGCTGTTTATAATTAATCTATTCCCCATTATCAACTTCTCCCTTCACTCTGAAACAGTACATCTAATACAGAGGAATATTGCAAGCTAAGAAACGGGGTGTAGAGCCTGACAACATATTACTGTAATTCCCACCATGAAGTGGGAAGTGAGTTGCGGTGTACAGCATTTTGGAGCAGAACAGTCCCAAATTATAAATTGCAGTGTAACAGCAAAAGCCTGGAGCCCACCAGAGATGCTGTCAGATCTACTGGGCCTTGCAATCAGATCCTGAGAACCAAAGAAATGGTGTGAGTTGCTGTAAGTAAAAGTAAAGTCAATGGATTTGGGGGGAGAGGAATATGAAACCCCAGCTGGAGCCTGAGCCTCACCTTTAAATTGAAATCAGAGAGATGTTGAAGTTGATGGAAGTTTTGCCAACAATATCTGTAGGGCCAGGATTGTCTCTTGCTAGTCCTGTGCCTTTATTTTTTATTTGAAAATCTTTTTAGGAGCAATTTTTTAAAAAACATATATATCATTAATAGCATGAAGTAAACGTTATTAAAGCCATAGCCAATCCTGTTTCCTAAAGTTAAGTGTTGAGGAAGCTTTTAATCAAAATGTTTTGTTAATATTACAGCAAAGAAGTGTGATATCTCTGTTTGTTTATTAATAAACTTCACAGTGCACAAGTCATTGTCCTAGCAAGGAGCCTAATAAAAAGATCAGCTTTTGCTATGAATCCAGCCTACCTTGGTTTCTACTACCTAAATCCTCTGACAAGGTAGCATGCTGCTTTTGTCTTCCCCTCAGCTCCATAGCTGAAGGGCCATATTTTCAAAAAGAACAAGTTCTCATAGATTCTAAGGCCAGAAGGGACCGTTGTGGTCAATTTCATCTGACTGCCTCTGTTTCACAGGCCATAGAACTTCCCTAAAATAATCCTTAGAGCAGATATTAAATCTTGATTTAAAAATTGACAATGGTAGGCAGTCCACCACAACTCTTGGTAAATTATTCCACTAGTTAATTACTCTTACTGTTAAAAATATGCACCTCATTTCCAGTCTGAATTTGTCTAGGTTCAGCATCTAGTGCTGGATTGTGTTATATTTTTCTCTGTGTACAGACTGTGATGGTTAAATCACCTCTTAACTTTCTCTTTGTTAAGCTAAATAGCTTGAGCTTCTTAAGTCTGTCACGATAAGGCACATGAAGGTAAATACATCTTGTTTTGTATCCTAAAAAATAATGCTTGGTTCAGGTTTTCGTCAGGGCGTGAGAAGGAGCAAATACCAAATCAAACTACACAATTGCAAATGTTCTTTCTGGGGGGGACTGAAATGAGGGGACAGAGAGCAAAAGAATTCCATCCAATCACAACTTCTTTAGAGAGGCTTAGGATAGTCAGTCAACATGTGCAAAATAGCACGGCTGAAGAATGCTGCTGTCATGTTGGAAGGAGCTCCTGTGCCCTGGGTTAAAATGTTTGCAACCAGTAGAAAATGGAAGGCAAGGAGGGTTTCCCTGTTTCTGGATGTTACTATCATCCCTGCCAGAAATGGCTTATCAAAATAATTCTGAAGAGCAAATTACTGCTTTTAGAGTTGACTGGATTGAACAAAATGACAAATTTTAACCAGATGTTTCTTGGGAGAGGATTCTACTTGTATGCACTTATAAAGTCTTCATCTAATGGCCCATCTTCAGATTATACAGTTAAACAATCTGCTGTACTGTCAGTGTATTCAGGATATTATTTTAGGCCAAAGTATGAATAGTTCCAACAAAGTGCAATTTAATGTATGTTTGCCATCTTGGTTAGAGAAAGTAAATTTTGTTTAAATGGGAAAAGAAACTAATAAATTCCTAGTTTGCCTCTGAAACTCATGCACTCTGCAAAGTGCCTGCATTCTTCATACATGGGGTTTAACAAATATTTTATAGCAGTCCCTAGTTTAAAATATTGGCAGCACATCGCTGAAGTGCTACCGGAGCTACAGTATAAAATTTTGCCCCATGCTTTCCCTATCTTGTTAGAGAAACAATCACTTAAGTAACACAGAATGTTTCACAGATTTCCTGTGGCTCTGATTTAAAAACCTTTCTAAAATAGGGAGAAGGGTTGTCATGGAAATGCAGACAGATCCCTTTAATGATAGTGTTGCTGCTGGGTGCCAGGCTAATGTGCTCCTGTGGGGGAAAATGCAAGTTGGACTATTTAAATCTATGGTACAGGCTTGATCTAGCTCTTTATAGAGACTCATGTTAATTGACAGGATGTCTTTGAACTTGTTTAGATCTTTTCCGTTGAGCGTAAGATCTGATCATTGCTACTCTGAAATGCTAACTGAATAGTCATAGTTTTATTGATCTGTTCTTTACTTGGAAAAGATATCCAAATAAGAAGCTGCATGGTATGTTGTGGAGGCATGTGGCAGAAAGTGACACTGGCTTCATACATAAAGAATAAGATACTGCACATGTTTCCTTTCAGAATAGCGGGAAACAGTAATGTAGACAATTGTATTAATCTCCTTAACTATTTAGAAATGAAATATCAGGGACTATAACTTATTTATTATTCTTCTAACATCTCACTTCATACTATTTGTTGTTAAAATTAAAATAGACATTTAACAGGCAATTTAAAGACTCTATGACTGTTAGGTACTAGTACATATTTTGCTGCAGATTCTAGCAAACCCTATTACCTTTCTACTAACTTGTGATTGGCTGGTAGACTATGTAGATTGTAATGGTGCCAATGATCCATTAAAAGACATCCCAAAGGTAGGGTTCAAAGACAGATAGTTAGCTGAGGGACATTGGTAACCCTAGTCAGTCACTAAAACCTAAAAAAAGGTATTAGACACAATTCATCCTTAGTGTACAATAGCTCCACTGAAGCTAATGTGTGACAGTTGCATATGTCATGTCCTACAAATAAATAAATAAGTAGGATTCCAGTGTATTTTTTATTTTCTAGGTCTTGCAGAGGGATCTTCGGATCCCCAAGCCTGCTGCTTTTCACAACAATGAAATCAGAGTTGGGTATCCAGGCATTTTAATAGCTAACCAGGCCTGAACATGCCTTTTGTGTGTCATAGATTTTTATTACTAGCAAGACAAGCAACATTATTCATTGTTCCAGAATGGAATCTGTTACCAATTTGTTATCAACAAGGGTTTAGTGAGGTTTGAATTTATTTTGTAATTAGAGAAACCTCAGGATAAATCATCTTGCTTGGATTTATTCAGATAATTAGTTAATTAGACATCACATAACAGAAAAAAGATAACTTCACCATAGTCTGTGAGAATCAATTCATGCAGCAATGAAACAAAACAGTTAGCAGCCCATGTGGGAAGTTCTTGCCTTTTCATTGTTTATACTAATTAGCTCATTAACTTTTACATATATTTGATTAAACAGTATGGGAAAATTATGCATGTTATAAATAGTATATTTCTATTCTATAGCTAGCCCTTTGACTTCTGTTATTGTGGACTATAAACCCTTTTTTGTTGTTTGTTTGTGATGAAAATATCCAATAGATATTTTTATATTTTCCTTCTCAGCCCTGTTCTGCATAGACATTTCTGAGCCACATAAACCTGAAACAGAGCCAACAAGTCCCTCTAAACTGTACACTTTTCTGTTTATAAAAACTCCTAATCTTGGTGCCATTTCTCGCCTTGCTTTTGGATCTTGACCTCGTTTTTGGTAGGATTCTGTTACATTTACTAACAGGAAATACACTATCTATTACATGTATTATTAACAGGGAAATACACTATGTATTAACAGTGATAAAATTTACTTTCACTCATTTGATAAATTCAGTATATTTCAGTGAGGAAGATTGAAGACAACAGGTATTTGCATGCATTATATATTATTGTTCCAGGCATTAAGATAGCAGTTGAACCCTTTGTTGGTCTAGATGGTATTTGGGACATCTTAAAGGAACAATGATAATCACAATCTTTTATGAAGGGGGTCAGCAACCTTTGCTGACCACTGTGTCGGCCTTTCCTTCCTGACCCTAAGCCAGTGCTGGAAGCCCCCTCTGCTGAAAAAAAATGTGCTGTCTGTCTGAAAATTCAGCAGCAGCCATAGCTGGAGTGGTGGTGGGGGAGATGTGCTTCCCAGGCATGCCATGGAAAGAAGCTGCCCAGAGTGGCTCCTCTTAGTGGCCTGCCTTGGGATGGAGGTCCCCAGGCGTGCCACAGAAAGAAGTGGCTCCTCTCGGGGTCCCCAATCACACTGCAGAAAGAAGCTGCCCAGAGCACTTCTTTTTGGTGGCAGCACATTCTGGAGAGAAGCTGCTTTGGGTAGCTTCTTGATTCAGCTCGTGGAAGCATGGAAATGGCGGGGAACCCGTGCATGCCAGCCACACCTGAAAGAAGTCGCCCAGAGTGGCTTTCAGTGGCAGGAATGGCAGTTTCTGTGGCTCCACAGAGGGTATCATGTACTGCCCTGAATGGGTTTATGTGCCAATGTTGCCACACATGCCAGAGACTGCCTGTCTATGTTTTATGATATTGTAGCAAGTGTTGAGTGGTTCAGGAGATGGAAGTATCCTTATTACTAGGAAGACTGATCTGTAATCCATTTATGTGTCATGGATTGGTCAACCGTCTGCTATAATGGTAGCTGAGATTTCATGATACAATCCTATATCTATAATAGTAAGTGAAACAAGTGTTCTTACATTGTATAGAAAATTTACCACTTGCTCACTTAGTCCATAAAGGAGAGTAATATAAAAAATAAAACAAAGCATAGTAGAATTTTGTCAAGTTTATATAAACATTAGCAAGTTTGATGACAATAAATGATTGACATTATTGTACGCTTAGGCAATAAAGATAAAACAGCTTTCGGAATTTTTTAACATCAGAACTGAGCTTGATAAGTTTATGGATAAGTTTATGGAAGGGATGGTATAATGGGATGGCCTACTTTGAAAAGTGACTGATCTTTGATCTGTGGCTGCTGATGGTAGATATGCGAGTGGCCTAAGAAGGGAGGGTAAATGAGGTGGATTCTGAGTTATTACAGAGAATTGTTTCTTGGGTGACTGGCTGTTGAGACTTGCCCACGTGCCCAGAGTTTAACTGATCTGTGGTTGGGAAGGAATTCTCCCCCAGGGCAGATTGGTTAGGGCTGGGGGGTTTTTCATCTTCCTCTGTAGCATGGGGCTTGGCTCACCTACTCATGAATTCTCTGTATCTTAAAGTCCTTAAGTCTTGATATGAGGACTTAAATAACTCAGTCATAGGTTAGAAGCTTATTGCTGGAGTGGGTGGGTGAGGTCTTGAGGCCTGCATTGTGCAGGAGGTCAGACTAGATGGTCCTACTGGCCTCTTCTGATTTATGAGTCTATGACCTTTAATATTTTGCAACATAAGTAATTAAACATTATGTATTGTTATATTTTTAATCATTCTGGCTATGATACACTAAAAGTTTTATTTGAATGTCTCTATTTTATTATAGCTCATGAATATTTTATATTAATATTGAAATCTTTTGCATATAGTTTTTTCTTTTGGCTAAAAGTACAGCCAAATAATTTTTGTTCACAATCAAGTTATTAGAAGACAAAATATATCTGCATACAGTGGAGACTTTCTTGAACTTTTCTCAAGCTTGCAAAAGAGTTCAACTGTGGTAGTTTTATGTTTGACCATTATATTAGTATGGTACCACAAAAACTGGGTTTTCAATATTTGTCTACAAATTATTTTTTGCAACAATACAAAAGCCAAAATAAAAATAGTCACATGACATGAAACATATAATTTATAGGACTACTTAGAAGTAAGACAAATAACACCAAAATTATTATATTTGAATATATAACAAAAATTAAAAATTTAAATTCATTAAAGCAAATATATTTTAGAAAAGTTAAAGTTAAAAAGAATCAAACAATTAATTAACAACAGTTAATTAAGTTTATGAAACAGGTTGCCTGTTGCTTTTCCATTTAAAAACTTTTAATAAGAATTGCTTATTCTTTTAATTCATTTGCTCACTTAGTTATATTACTATTACTCAAGGCAATTTACTTTTTTAAATCTTAAAATACTACTCCATAAGAATGGGAGAAAAACACTGTGTAATATTTATTATTTCATAACTAGTAAAAAGGAGATGAAAGCTTTAGTAATTATGCCAGGGTTAAAAGTAATTATCATTTGTTGCTGGCCAGCCGTATTTTTAGGCAATTTAAGAATACTTAAAAATTACTTTTAACTGAAGAATTCCTACAGGGTTAAAATAATTAATTTTACTGAACTCATCCAATAGCAGTAATGATGAATGAGGCAGATGGGCACTGGAAATCTGACCATCCTCGAACAGGGTGATACCTAGGGGGAAAAGAAATTATTTAAGTTAACATGTGGGTGTTAGCTGGATTATACTTCAATCCTGCTCATTGGAGTATTTAAGTAATACAGTCAGGAACCAAAGATGTATTCCATGAGTGGTTGTAGCAACGCAAAAATTGTCAAGATATTGCAAGGGAAAAAAGCGAAAGGAAATTATTTTTAAAATACCACCACACACTTTATATGTCCCTCAAGTTGGAAAGAAAGAATGGAATTACTCAAAACTGTTTTTAGCAGTAAAGGTTCTTTTACTTAGGAGAAAAATATCCATTCCTTTCCTATGTCTATTAACATATCAAGCTAGTAAACTTCTGCTAGTAAATCACATAACCCATAAGCAAAACAACAAAACATTCTAGATGCACATTTAATATTTTTTTAAAAAATACTTTATTACTTTAGTTTAGCCAAATGCTTTACTTCTGCTCTTTTACTTACTCCCTCCCTCCGCCCCCCCCAACCCGCTGCCGTACTTTGCAGGTCAGAGGGGTTATGAACAGGGTTTTGGATTACTCTGTGTTCGTTTATTAATTCACTTTTGACATTTACATCAGACATAGCCTTGTTCAAACAGATGTTGAACTCCACAGAAGCACTGATGTACTCAAAGAGACACCTATTGCAAATGTATGGTTTAGTTGCTAAACAACAAAGCCAATTGACATTAGTTATTTGCGTTCTGCTTCTCTTCTTAGTGTGACTTTCCCAGAGCTTCATGGGAGAGTCTGATGCATAGACAAGTTAGAAGCCTTGTGAAAGCCTCAGATCAACAGGTCACACAAGAATATTTCAGATTTTCATGTTTTTACAGATTAGTAACTGATTTTGCAATTCTTAATCAGGCAAAACTCCCTTTCAGTTTAAAGGGAGTTTTACCTAAGAAAGAAATTTATTGGACCCTTATGACATACACATTATATAATTTTTCTTATTGATCTTTATTATTTTATTTACATTTCAGTAGTGACTAGATGGACTGACGAGTGTTAGGCCACACTGTGCCAGGCGCTGAATGCATACGTTGTGTAGGAGACAGTTCATGTTTTGACAATTTTACAAGCCAAAAAGAGAGGCCAAACAAAGAGTGAGAGGAAGAGGAAATGTTATCCTCATTACACTGGCACAGAGATTTATTGACTTGCCCAAAGCCACAGAGGAAATTGGTCAGCTCACGCGGGGATGAGGCCAGGCATTTTAGTGTGTGTCCTCCAAAGTCTGGAAGTACCATTTTTTCAAAGGGGAGAAACTCCGTTCAGTACTGGATGATGCTGTATTCAACCATTGGAGGTAGAAAGTCATGCCATGAAGCAGGTTTGTTTGCAAAATATCTGAATTATTCCTGGACCTTTCTATACTTCTGTTTTTAGAACGACTCCTATATTACATTTGGCTTTGGAATTCGTTCAGATTGAATTCCAACACATGCTTAAGTCCAGTATCAGTAAAAAAAAAAAATATATATATATATATATATATATAATTTACAATCTCTAGACTTTATAGTGGAAATTGTAGGTGCTCAGCACTATTCAGGATGTGGACCCCAATGTCTGTCTTTACTGCATGAAATAATTTATCTTGTGGGCTTTTTGTTTTGTTTTGTTTTTGTTTTTTAGTTCAGTGAGATGAATGCTAAGAGGGGGATCTGACAGCCACCTGTTTTTTCTCTCCATTCAGCAAGGTTTTTGTCAGCTGTGGATTTGCTGCCTTGCCAGTTTCATACCAAAAAGTTAGCATTTTAACCTTTGAATACTGAATTCCGTTCTGAGTATCTGTGCAAGGCTGTGCTTGATGTTCAAGTTGTATCCCAGTCAGTCACAAATTGCTTAGGTTACCATTGTATTACAATTTAAGGTGAAAGAATTTGTGGGGAAAGTTGGCCAAGATAGCATGATAGCAAGGCAGCATGTGGTACTGTATAATATTTGTTTCATCAGTGAAACTCTTTACCATTTAGATTTATTTATTAATCAGCTGGCAAGGATTCTGGAAAAAGGAAAGCAGTTGACAACCGCCCCATTACCTGAAACTGAATATTTCACCTTCCCAGCGCGCACTCACTCCAATGTCCAGTGCCAAAGAAGGTGACAGTTCCCGTGTTATGCTGATATCTGGGTTTTATGCGGTGTTGTTACAGCTGCCTCAGTCCCAGGATATTAGAGAAATAAGGTGGGTGAGGTAGTATCTTTCATTGAGCCAACTTCTGTTGATGAGAGAGAAAAGCTTTGGAGCTTACACAAGGCTCTTCTTCAGGTCCTATCTTTCTCAGCAGCAGAAGCTGATCCAACAGAAGATGTTACCTCACCCACTTTATCTGGGTTTTATGTATAGAAGTATAGGGCCTGATACAAAAACCACTGAAGGCAATGAGAATCCTTCCATTGACTTCAGTGAGAATTGGATTAGGCCAATAGAATGGTATCAGTGTTGCCAGTGAGATGCACCATATTCCAATTCTTCTCTTTTTCTTTCCATGTGGGTTTATTTGCATTAGCTTTTTAGAGTTGCCCTCTATCCAAAGGAGACTGCAGATGCAACTCCTGGCTATTTCTCTGGCCATTTGCATTTTTTTTCCCCAGTATAGTTAAGTGGATTGGGAATCTGAAGAGGTGTTATAGCTGTTTAACATAGCCAGCAGAACCCCACATTATAGATGCAGTTCCAAAGGGGGGGCCGTGTTAGTCTAGTAAAGCAAAAAAATCAAGGAGTCTTGTGGCACTTAAAGACTAACAGATTTGTTTATCACATGAGCTTTCATGGGAGAAAATCCCACTTCGTCAGATGCTTTGAAGAGGGTGAACTTACAGAATGGGATGAAAATAAATGCAGGGGAGTGGAAGACATGGGATCAGGTCATACTGCAACAGCAAATCAGAGCATTTGTAAGGATTCAAACTCTAGGAAACAGCACACAGAGGGAGGGTGAAGTCAAATTACCTGTTATAATGTGAAAAGAATCCATAGTCACGATTCAGCCCTGCTTTCGCACAATCTAGTCTGCATTTTATTTGAATTTTGGCTATTTCTCTTTGAAGTCTTGATGTCCCATTGATTTTCTTGAGGACCATCATTAACAAATCATCAATGGAGTGATTAGGCAGATGGAAGTGCTCAGCAACTGGGTTTTTTTTTTCTGTTGTGATTTTTTATGTCAGTTTTGTGTGCATTTATTCTTCTTCATAGGGACTGTCTTGTTTGTCCAATGTATAAGGCGTGGGGGCATTTCCAGCACATGATGGCATAAATCACATTAGTGGATGAGCAGGTGAAGGACCCTTTAATGGAGTAGCTGGCTTGATTAGGTCCTATGATGGTGTCTTTGGTGCAGATATGTGGACAAAGTTGGCAGCGTGGTTTGTTGCAGGGATATGTGCCTGCTTTAATGCTTCTGTTGTTAGGTCTGTAGTTGCTGGTGAGTATCTATTTAAGATTCGGGGGGTTGTCTGTGGGTGAGGAGAAGTCTGTGTCTCAAGGCCAGAGAGAGTGAGGAGTCATCTTTTAAAATAGGCTGGAGGTTGTTAATGATCTGTTGTAGAGGTCTGACTTTTGAGGGTTGTATGTGGTGACCAGTGCCGTTCTACTGTTTTCTTTTTGGGCCTTTCCTGTAGTAGCTGACTGTGGGGGCACAGCTGGTTTTGAACAGGGAGTACCTTTGTTGAATAAATTATAACACAGTTGATTTTATTCAGGGGTGTGCCTTTGTTGAATAAATTATACTGGCTGAAGTGCATTTTTCAATCTGAGACCACATTTCTAATATCCACAGTAACTGCCCCTCCCTTGACTTCAGTGAGTCTGCTGTTATCAGAGATTTACTTTATCGGAAAGGTGGGTAAACAAAAGCTATTATCCATGAATGGACACTGATACCATTCAGGTGAAAGTAGGAAGCTAGTAAAGCTCTGTGAGGGTTCAGATCTTTACTCAGTTCTGATGAACAGGAGCCCAGATGTCTCTTCTGAAACCAGGTCTCCTGTGCATGTCCATGTTGATTTCCATACTGATCAGTAACATACATCAGATTCAAATGTATTCAGTATTGTTTTTTTCTTCAGCTTGCCATTTGTTGACACAGCATTTGATCACATTTTCTAATGCACTCTCCTAAGTCTGCACTTGCTAAAAATAATCATTTTACTCAGGTGGATGCTTTGGCTGGGATTGTTGTTTGGCTTGACTTGCAAATTTCTGGCTTTCTTCAGAGGAATGTAAACCAAGTCAGAAATATTTGGCAAAGTTGGTTGGCAAATGATCCAACTTCAGAAGCCGGAGTAGCTATGGTGTGGTATCTTTATAAATCCATGGTATATGCCCACATCTTGAATACTGTGTGCCGATCTGGTCTCCCCATCTCAAAAAGGATTGGACATTGGAAAAGGTACAGAAGAGGGCAACTAAAATGATCTGGGGATTGGAAAAGCTTACTTATAAAGAGAGGTTTATAAGATTGTGACTTTTCAGCTTGGAAAAGAGATCACTAAATGGGGACATGACAGAAGTCTACAAAATCATGACTGGTTCAGGGAAAATAAATAAGGAAATGTTGTTTGCTTGTAATACAAGAAATAGGACTCATCAAATGAAATTAATAAGCAGCAGATTTAAAATTTACGAACGAAAATGTTTCTTCACACATCGCATAGTCAGCTTGTGAAACTCCTTGCCAGAAGGTATTTGTGAAGGCCAAGAATATAATGGGGTTCAGAAAAGAACTAGGTAAATTAATGGAGGTTAGGCCCATCAATTGCTATTAACCCAGATGGGCAGGAATTGTTGTTTTTCAAAGGCTGAGAATGGTCAGTGGAATGGATCACTTGATGATTTCCTGATGTATTCATTCCCTCTGAAGCACCTGACATTGGCCTCTCTCAGAAGACATGATGCTGGGTTAGACAGACAATTGGTCTGACCCAGCATGGCCATTTTTATTGCCTCTCTAACCCAGTATGCCTCTCTCTTATTGCCTCTGTTTATTTTAAGAGATTTCTGCCATGCCTACAAAGCACTGTCTAGTGCTGTAGGCTTCTAAGAAATTCTGTTTCATCATGTCCTTCTAAATTGTTGATTGCTGATGTTTCTACTTAGCCTAGCTGACATTGTGATATTAACACCGGAAGAATTGTCTTACACAGCAGGCATCTCTGGGAATTGGAGAATCCACTAACATAGAAATGGAAAAGATCTGTCAGAGCATCTGCTCTATCTCCCTTGCAGTGCAAGATTGCTCCTTTCAAAGTTTCAGTACAGATAACATCATTCAGAACATTATCAGTTCCCACAAAAGTAGCAGGCTTGCTTATCAATGTCCTTAGTCGTTTAGTTGCCAAATTTTTAGTCTTGGTCTACAGACTGTAAAAATAGGTCAACATAGCTGCATCACTAAAAAGCCACGCCCCTATTGAATATATCTGTGTCAATCTAACTACCAGTGTAGAAGCTTCTAGGTCGATGCAGCTTCTGAGGTAGCTTCTATCATGGAGGTAAAGTTCCTACACTGGTGCAAACTCCTTCTCTCTGAGCAAGCTGATCTATGCTATGGGGTTATGCTGGAATAGCTGGTGGTATGTAGCTATGCGCAGCGGTATGGACTCCTTAGCATAAACATACCCTTAGGTAGAGAAGCCATCCAAGGTCTGAAAGCTGAGGACCAAGAAAAATGAAAAATGACAGTGCATATAATAGAAAAATGGACACATGAAAGGGAAAGTGTTACCTGCCTGGTAGGAGACTGCTGAGGCTTTAGTACCAAGGAACAGAGAACTTAACATAACTTCTAACTTTTTATCTCTACTTCCACGCATAGAACTTCCCATCCATAGGCATATTGGGGTTTTGCAACTCCAGAGAGTTGGCACTGCCCAATGTTCTTTATTGTGCACTCTTCTATATTATTGAAAGCAACAGAACACTTCTGCACAGTTTCAATAAAAAGAATGAAGCAGAATTCAGCAGGTCAATATCCAAGATAAGCCTCTCACTCTCAGTGACAGCATCCAATATAGATAAGAGTTGATTGAAAATGTTTCTGAGATTTCTCTTATATGCTGTAAAGTGAATGGGAGCATATATAGACTTTGTTTCCTTCCGCATTGAGAATTAAACATGTTCAATTACAATTAAATATAAATTCTCAGTGAAACCGTATTTTGTTTGTTCACTATAAAATGAAGTTAAGAAGCTATTCACTCTAACTAGGTGTCTTAAACAAACTGGATGCTGGGCACCAGGGTTTAATTTGTCTGTGTTTCTGAAATGGCATTTTCATTGTGAGATCAAATAGCTGGTCGAGTTGTGGGAAAATTTTATTTAGCATTATAAATACTCATTACTATAACTTTGGAAATAATGGTTTAATTTGGGGAGCTTTCTCCTTTTACTGATGGACAGCACATTGAATTTCATTGTTCCGTAATCCAGTCCAGCTGGGCCAGCTGTTAAATATTCAAGCATGCACCCTGTTTTTCTTAACGACTCATTTGTATTTAGTTACCTTTCTCCATTACAGATTAGATATTGAATAATCAGGAGTTGGAATAAAAGATAGTAATTTTAGATGCTTGTGTGTGTACTTGGCCGAAAGCAATATTGCTTCCTCAGCAGTCTCTTGGGTATTTTGTTCATAATTATCTGATCACTGTCGAACTTCTAGAAACTAAACCAGATTCTTTTTAGATGTAAATATTGGCTACTAGCTTGTTACTCTCAAACTCCTTTTGCTATCCTGTTTTGATTTGTTTGTAATTGGATTTGCAAAAGTTGTCTTGCTTATTAAACTGGGAAGCTACTGAGGAGTAAATGGATTTAAATCTTGCATTGAAAATCGGGTATGGATTTTTAGAAGCTTGAAAATCCATATAGTTTATTTCCTTTCCTAGCTATATTACATCCTGTACTAATGTTGAAAAAGTAATTTTTTTTTCCAGTGGTAGTACTGCACATTTTATAGACCACTTCTGTTCCTTTCACAGCAAAATCATTTTCTGTCATGTGATCATGGGCTGGTTTACACTTATTCCCTATTTTCTCGCAGTCCCGTTTTGGTAGTTCTGAATGATAGTACCATTCTTTGCTTGACAATAAGAGAGCTCAGAAAAGGTTTCATCATTTACAACAAAACGAACATGTTTTAGTCTAAAAACTTTGTAGGGTTGTATTGAGGTTTTGTTAGTATTGGTTAGGACTAATCTCTGTAAACTCTGAAGTCTGAGGATTCGAAAGAGCTTTCAAAATCCATTTTGTATTTGATGGTAAGTATTCTCTAGAAGATGAAACTTTATAATTCCTTTGAAAAGTCATGATGACTTTAATCCTAGTATTTTTGGGTGATTCAGCATAAGTGTATTTCTGGCTTTAAGTCACTTAACTGTTCCCACAGCTTTCCTGTTGTTTTATGGGTGGCTGCTTAAATTAGGCCTTTCATAAGTGCTTTTGAACTGGAAAAAGTCATTTTTGTTTTTTATTTTAAAAAGTGAGCTTGCACTCTTTATTCTTCCCCCAAATAGAAAAATTTCCTTTCAAAGGACAGCAGATTCATCCAGAAGAGACTGAATTTTACAGACTAGCTATTGATTTTGTCCTTAAGTGTTTTGCAATCAAAGGTCATTGTAGTGACTCTAGAAGACATATATATGGTGAAGAAGTGAAGGGAGGATTCCATTCCCCAGAGGCATCCATTTTGTATGCACAGAGGGGTGCAGAATTACCCCATAATGCTGAGGCTGATTCATTGTTGTCATAGCTCTTGAAGACTGCCTGGTGCCACTATCACCCTTCTTTTCTGTTACGTTCCAAACATACAAAGAACAGAACTGTGACTATACCCTGTTCAGGTATGTAAGCGGAGAGGCTTCCTTGTGTTCTTCCTATGTCCAACTACCCCCCAGCTTACTTGCACAGGCCCAACAGAATCTAGCTCTATATTTTTTGTGATCTGCAACATACATTATGTTAAGTCTTAAAGCAAAATACTGCCTCACACCCCCTTGGGCATACAGGTGAGGCAGCCTTAAAAGCAGTTTAACCACTGTAATTTTGTTGCACAGAGGGACTTGATCAATATTGCTGGAACTGCCAGTCCCGGCTAAGACATCTCATTCTTGGATGAGGTGCTCATCCCACCTTCTTTGTCATAGCTAGGTGACCACGGCCAATACTGAGACTTCCTCCATTGCTTAGCAAAGGTCCTCAACCTTCCAGCAGAAGGTATGAAGGACTCCTGGGATGAGATCCTGGGCATCCTTCAACCAGCTGGGTCTTCGTGCCACACACTTCCCATCCATGGAGTGCTTCTTCAGCCTGCTGGGACCATTTGGCATGCTACAGTCCTTGTGCCCCCACATCTAGGTGGACAGAATGGTGCTACTTTGTCCCTGCCAAGGATGTGGACTTCCTATTCACATATGCACCACCAGACTCTCTCATGGTCCAAGTGGAAACTAGATGAGCGCAACAGCAACACTGTCAAGACCACTTCTCCAGACTGAGCATCCTAAATGCTAGATCTGAGCAGATGCGAAGTTTATTCATTAGTGGGCCTACAATTTCATATCACCAGCTAGCAGATTATACTGGCTAAGTACAACTTAATGTTGTATTGTAAGGTGGCAGAATTTTTGGCCTCCCTCATGGAGGATAAACAAAAAGAATTTCAGTCTTTTATTGGTGAGGGTGAACTTGTGGTCAAGGTATCTCTCCAACCAGTCATTGATGCAGCAGATACGACATCCTGCTCCTTGGCATTGGAGCTAGGTCTTTGTAGGGACCCCTGGCTCCAGACTTCTGGTTTCCCGGTACCCTTGAGGACCTCTAATGACACCTAAAAGCTAAGGCATAGAGACTCTTACTTTTTACAAAGTCCTTGCACTTACGTCCACACTGAGTACTTCTTGTTTATACTATCTACATGTGAAGTAGTAGAGGTTACTTATTAACTAGAGGTTCTTTGAGATGTTTGATTCCTATCTGGATTCTAATCCTGGTTCCCATCCCTCTGATATCATCTTCATGCTCTCAAACCTAAAAGGTTGGCAGCTACTGATCTGTAACATAAGAACAGGCATTCTGGCTCACCAGTGGTCCAACTAGCTCAGTATAGTGTCTTCCAACAATGGCCAATACCAGGTGCTTCAGAGAGATTAATAGAACAGGTAATTATCAAGTAATCCATCCCATTGGCCATTCCCGTCCTCTGGGAAACAGCAGTCCCTGCCTATCCTGGCTGATCAGTGATGGACACACTCTCTTTGAACTTATTTTCTTCTTTTATACTTTTTTACGCTCTTCACCTTTACAGCATCCTTTGGCAAGGACTTGCCATGATTTAACCTTGTGTGAAGAACTATTTCCTTTTGTACCTTTAAACTTGCTATCCATTAATTTCAATTGGTGAGCCTTGGACCTTATGTTATGAAGAGTAAATAATTTATGAATATGTTGAACAGTAGCGGCTCTACTACAGATATTTGGGGGACACCACTATTTGCCTATCTTCAGTCTGAAAACTGACCATTTATTTCTACCCTTTGTGTCCTGTTTTTTAACCAGTAGAAGACCTTTCTTCTTAACCCATGACCGCTTACTTGGCTTCAGAACCTTTGGTGACAGACATTTTCAAAGTTTTTTTCTGAAAATCTAAGAACAGTATATCCACTGTCGACTAGCTTGTTGACCCCTTCAAAGAATTCTTTTAGATTGGTGGCATGATTTCCTTTTATAAAAGCCATGTTGACTCTTCCCCCAACACATCTTACTCATACATGTGTCTGATAATTCTATTTTTCACTATAGTTTCAAACAATTTGCCTGATCCTGAAGTTAGGTTTACTGGCCAGGGTCATGGGTGGTGCTTGGCCTGGGGAGGGAGGGGAACCAGCCTCTAGTGTCCAAGCCAGTCCCCCAAGTCCTGAGCCAGCCTGGGATGGATGTGGGGCTGATGGGAGCAGCAGGATCCAGCCCGGGATCTGGAGCTGAGGGCCACCACCTGGTGGTAGCAGGGGTCAGATCTGGCTCAGGAGCCAGGGCAGCCACAGGATCAGGGGAAGGATACAGCCCAAGAGCCAGGGCCACTGGCAGCAGGGGATGGGAGTGCGGTAGGGGAGGCATGGCTTTGGGCAAGGGTGGGGTGCACTTGGAGCTGAGGGGCACCAGCTGTTCTTCAAATTCTTTTCGGCCTCCCTAATTATATTTTTACACTTCACTTGCCAGAGTCCATGCTATTTCTGTTTTCCTCAACAGGATTTAACTTCCACTTTTTCAAGGTTGCCTTTTTGCCTCTAACTGCTTTTTTTATTTTATTACTTGCCACTGTTGCACTTTTTTTGGTCCTCTTACTATGTTTTTAAATTGAGCCTTTACTATGGTGTCTTTAAAAAGTTTCCATGCAGCTTGATGAGATTTTACTTTTGACATTGTATCTTTTTAATTTCTGTTTAGCTAACTTCCTCATTTTATGTAGGTGTCATATCTGAAATTAAATGCTACTGTTGTGGGTTGCTGTGTTGTCCTTCCCCCCCACCCCCACGCTTCACCCAGGAATGTTAAATTTTATTTTGGTATGCTCACTATAACTAAGCAGTTCAGCTATAGTCACTTCTTGGATCAGATCCTGTGCTCCATATAGGACTAAATCAGTGGAGCCCTGCACGGATACAAATATGTGGATCCATATGCAATCTGCATCCTCAAGAAATGGTCCATTGGTATCCATGTTGTATCCACGGATATCCACATATTTGCAGGGCTCTAGCTCTCTGAAGATAAAAATATGTGGACCTGTATTCGATCTGCATCCACAAGAAATGGTCCTCAGATATCCGTGTTGTATCTGCAGATGCAGATATAATGTAGATATCTGCAGATATCTGCATATTTGCAGGGCTCTGTAAATCAGGAATTGCTTTTCCCCTTGTGGGATCCAGGACTAGTGGCTCCAAGAAGCAATCATTTAAATGGTCAAGAAACTTCATCTCTGCATTTTGTCGTGAGGTGACATATACCCAGTCAACTTGGGGATAGGTGAAATCCCTCATTATTATTGAGTTGTTTGGGGTTTTTTTTTGTTTGTTTTTGTAACAACCTCTTTAATCTCCCTGAGTATTTCACAGTCACAGTTACCATCCTGGTCAGGTGGTTGGCAGTATATCCCTACTGCCGTATTATTATTCAAGCCTAGATAGCCATAGAAATTCTAAAGCACAGTTTGGGTCATTAAAGATTTTTATTTTGTTTGATCCAATGCTTTCTTTCACATACAGTGCTACTCCCACAGTGGTATGACCTATTCTTACCTTTCGGTATATTTTATATTACTGTGTCTCATTGATTTATCTTCATTCAAACAAGTTTCTGTGATACCTACCCCCTCAGGGTCTGGCATATATCCAGATAGTGCAAGAATTCACACAATGAAATGTAAAACAAACAAGGAGTCCCATGACACTTAAAGACTAACAAATTTCTATATATTGCATGGGCTTTTGTGGGAGAAAATCCCATTTTGTCAGACACTTTGGAGATGGTGGAACATACAGAATGGGAGGAAATAAATGTTGGAAAGTGTAAGTCATGGGATAAGGTCACACTGTAATAAATAAACTTGTTAGTCTTTAAGTGCCACAGGACTCCTTGTTTCTTTTACTGGACTAGACTAACATGGCTGCTCCTTTGGAACTTCACAATAAAATGTGTCATTCTAGTCAGCTGAAATGAAGAACTGAAAAGGATGTTCTCTGTGTTCATTGAATCTTTCTTGAACCCTTTGCTCAAATAATTAAGTCTTGTCCATATCAAGAATTTCCACTGATACTTACTAGTCATTTGTTCTGTACTTATGACACTGAAAACCCTAATGTAGATGGCTCTCTCCCTTTAGAAGTCATTTAAAACAATGTGTTGATTAGATTTGCTTGTAGCAAATTTAATTTACATGGTACCAAACAAATGCTGAAGCCAGTGAGTCAGATAGTCTAAGGTGGGATGTCAAACAGTTATACGAAAAAGGGCACCCAGGAGAGCACTCCTAATAAAAAGCGAAGACTAGCAGGATCTTATTCAGGGGGACAAGGCAATATGCCACATTCATCATAAATAAGTAACAATAGCAAAAGGCAGTCTGTGTCTCTCACACACACACACACACACACACACACACGCCCGAACCCAAAGTTCTGCAACCTGGTATGAGATAATTACCAGTCCTTTCATGTGTTGCTTGAGCCAACCTAGTGGCCAACTAGGCTGGGCACAAGGAGGGAGCCAAGCCTCTGTCGGTCGCGATCCGATGCTCCAAGATGACAGCTGCAGAATGAGACCACAAAGTTTTCATGTTCTTACCCATCTTTTATACTTGCTGGCCCTCAGGTAAATCTATAGGATTTGCTTTGTCATGTTGCCTCAGGGTTCCTGTGAGATCATTGGTCACCAGTCACTTGCAGACTTGATTGTATTTTGTTCTTTTCTTTCTGGGGTGGCTCCTTCTGTTTGCTTTAATCAGAGATGTCTGCATTGTTCAGTCAGTTAGATGGTACTTATGGTTCATCAGGACAGGCTGGCAGTTGAGACTGGCCTCTTCACACACACAACCTTCATTCACACACCTTGTTCATACATTTAAAAGAACATACATAGCATACGCCTAACCATATTTCATTAAGTATCCAAAATGGAGTTCAGTGTTTAAGCAGGAGTTCCAAACTGACAATATGGAGTCTTGTTAGACATTGGTTATAAAGTCTATTACACATGGTTACAAAATTATTTTACTTATAACACTGAAAGACACATACAGAACATTAACTAACATATACTTTAAAGGTAAATGTAATTCATTGTCTGTCCCCCTACATCAGTCTGTGCTCCACAAAACTCATTTGCCATGGTGGGCCACATTTGACTTAAATGTACTTCAAGTGGGTCATACATACCATAAATCGAAATACTAGGGCACATTTGAGGTATCGTGGAGTGCCATGTATGTGAAACTGCACTTGGTGAGACCTCTCTCTCATATGAAGGTGTAAATTAATCACCTATAATTAACACCCACGTTTATATATTGAAGAAATCAACAGAAAACTTAACTCAAATGGAAGTATGGTGGAAGCAAAATTAGAAGTAATGCTTACTGAAGTGGAGGAGATGGAGGACACTTGTGCTCTAGTACATGTCATATATAGCCCTGAGACCTGATTCTGCCATTCATACTCATGTTTAGTTGCACCTTTCTTATACAAGTCTGATGGGAATAATTACATACCCTCCACAGCAGTGGGCAGCAGAATTAGGTCCTCCCATGATCTTTACAATCCTGCAGTAAGGACAGAATAGGACTATACTAACAGCAATAGCAATTTTTGGAAATGTTTTGCTGAGGAGAATAATGTTGCACATGTAGATAGCACTTCAGGATCACTCAAGCACATATCTTAGTGCATTGCGGAATGGGGACCAAAAGTGGAATTATAGGAGAATGCTAAATTACCAGGCATTTATTATACAAACAGAAAACATATTGTTAAATATGAAGAGGACCTCATATTAGATGACATATTTGCTGCATTAACAAATTACTGGCAATTTGGATAATTATAAACTAGGAAGCATCTGAATGTGTTGATTCCTGCACTTAAATCATGCTATGTGAATATGAAAATTACCTGGAACATTGAATATCACAAGAATTGCTAGAAAGGAATGGTGAGAAGAAGCCTCTCAATGCAAAAAGTTTGGTATGTTAACAAAACTCTGCAACTTGGTTGGGGTTGGGAATTGTGGTTCTTGATCTTACATTGTAAAATGTCCTTGCATCCATTAGGCAGATGATGTGGTCTTAAGGTAACAGGACTGGAAATTAGCAGATCTGTGTTTTATTCCTAAGTCTATTTTTTGTTTTTGTTTTAATGGGCTTTTCTCAGTATCTTGAATAAGGCATTTAGGGTCAGTCCTTCAATGGAGCTATGCTGATTTATACCAACTGAGGGTTTGGCCTCCTTTTTCCATTTGCTCCACTTTCCTAATAGGTAAAATCATAATAATACTTAGTAGCTTATAGGCATTTTGAGGGTAAGTTAAGGTGTATAAGGAGAAATCCTTTTATGGAAGGCACACCAGAAGTATGAAGTGATATCACTCTCTCTTACTGTCCTATAACATCAGGTCCATGTTGAGTTCTTCCAGCTGCTGTAAAATGAATTATACCTGATAACTGATTTACCATAGTAAAGTAATTTTATTTTTAAAAATTCTGGAGACCCAAGTACTTATGAAAGGTCCAGTTCCCTGGATAAGACAAGTTTTACTTACTGTGAAATTTTATTGTCCTTCCTTCCTTTTTTTTTCCCTCCTTCCCAATACCCTTGATCTCCTTGTTGTTATATGGAAATGACACTCTTGTCTTACGCAGCTCACATTGCTAAATTCAGTGCCTGACTGATTAGCCAAGGACACAGTCATCTGAATACTGGTGTTTTTCTTTTGTCGGAGAACTTGCTCAAAAATACTGAGGAGAAGGGGCGGGGGAGGAAGCCCACTTACTAGTTTAAGGACAAAACTTGGTTACTATTAAAATTTTTACAGAGTCAGCAAAAGCAATAGTGACTATGAAGCTGAATTTGCATTTATAGTGCAAATATGAAAAATGAAGTCTACTGTAAGCATGTCCTTAGAGCTTATAAATCCACTCCCTTGACTTGAATGCACTGCTGTTTTCTGATTGTTATATCTAGATGTTTGTTGCATTTGAAAGCAAGGTATGTGGTGTATTTGGGAGTGAGCCAATGAAGCTTTCTTACAGTGGGAATAATTTCATAAGAGAGCTCTTGATAATGAGAACATCTCTACCGTATCATAATGCTATATAGTTTTATTATATAGCAATAAAGTTTGGCATGCAATGGGTTAATAATTAGATACTCTTTGTGTATAGTTCAAGTGAAGGCCACCAGCTATGACTTCACTTTGGCTGGGGTTTCCCTGTAATCCATTTAGCAAATTAAAGAGATTACTTTGATTGGTGCCATTATCTCCTATTCTCTTGCGGTTGAACCACTTAACCTGTGCTTAATTGAAAGAGATAGAGAGGGTACAGTAACAAATACAATCAAATGAAAGGGGCAATAGGCTCTGTAGGCCAAACAAATGATCAGCACTAGGCTAACAATAGCAGATTAGAGGTGAGATCAATTAATTAGAAGCTATTGTAGGCGTTGGGTGGCTGCCAAGCTTTCTAATAGCCTAAGCCATCATGCTGCTCTGTTTAGAAGGATTTTAATGACTGGGAGTTGATGTAGTTATTTCAATAATTACATATTTTAATAATTACTTCATTAGAATACAAAATGTATTATTCTCCAGGCTCTATTAGGAGGGTATTTTTACACACAATATACCTGGAGCAGGGAATCTTGCATGCTTTTTCAAGGCATTTGTGACCGAATGGCATTCAGTGCTACCTAAAATAGAGCATCCAGTATAAAGGTCACCTTTACCCTTGGGGATCTATGAACCACATACTGTTAAGCTTTGGTCATATAGCTAATCATGTTTTGTAAAAGTTCTGCTTGATGTAATTCACTAAGTAAGATTTCCTATTCGGGGTACTTATAATACTAGTTCAATGTGAACAAGGATGAACGCTGTCTATAGGAAAAGTTTCTGCAGAGTATCATGATAAGTTCCTGTGGCAGTTCAGACCAGTGGTTCCAAACCTTTTCAGTAACACAGCATATTTCAGTGAAACAAACAATTCCATGGCATGCCCACTTTTTTCAGCTGAATTGATAGCTCATAAACGTCATGTTTATGCATCTGATGAAGTGGGTTGGAGCCCACAAAAGGTTATGCCTGTAAAAATCTGTTAGTCTGTAAACTGCCACAGGACTCCTGTTGTTTTTACATTTATTATGGTTGTGGTCTTACTAGAGAGGTTTGAAATATAGTGCGTACAACAAGCTAGAGAAGGATCAAATGCATTAATGTTTCAAATCCACTGGGAAAAAATAGATGTCATCTCAATTTGCTGTTTGGCCATCTATGTTTAGAATGTTCACGTTTTAGAATTGAAACACCGATACCTTCTTTTTGATTTGATGATTAATTTTCATGAGTTTCATGAGTTGTAATTTTGGATGGATGCACTATTATTTAAGATGAAACAATGTTTTTGATTGATTTTCTTTACCTTTGTATAAAATTTTATGGCATGCTTGGACAGTTCTCTGTGGCACACTGCTTGAAAACCTCTGGTTTAGACCTCTTTTTAACCATTGTAGGCCCTGTGTATGCTAGCAGTTTTGTTAGTAAAACTTTTGTTGGTCATGGGTGAGTCTACAGTGTAACAGTGTTGGAAAAAGAGCAAAACATCATTCTGGGATGTATTAACAAGAGTATTGTAAGAAAGATATGATAAGTGATTCTCTGCTCTATTCTGTGCTGATTAGGCCTCAACTGGAGTATTCTGTCCAATTCTGGGTGCCTCCTTTCAGGAAAGATATGGATAACCTGGAGAAAGTCGAGAAGAACAACAAGAAGTATTGATGGTCTGGAACACTTGATTTATGAAGGAATATTAAAAGAATTGGGTTTGTTTAGTCTGGAAAAGAGGGGACTGAGAGGGGACGTTTTAACAGTTTTCTTAAAAGGTTGTTAGGAGGAGGAGGGAGAAAAATTCTCTTTAACCGCTGATGATAGGACGAGAAGAAATAGGCTTAATTATGGCAAGGCAGGTTTAGGTTGGACATTAGGAGAAAATTCCTAACTGTCAGGCTGATAAACCACTGTAATAAGTTGTCTAGGAAGGTTGTGGAATCTCCATAATTTTTAAGAGCAGGTTAGACAAACACCTGTCAGAGATGACTTAAGATGGTACTTGGTCTTGCCATGAGAGCAGGGGACTGAACCTGAGGACCTCTCATGGTTTCTTCCAGTTTCTATAATGCGCAGTGTTTGTTTCATATATCAAGAAGCAGCGGTGCACTGTGTGCAGATGGTCCTTGAATATAAACAGTAATTTGATGTTATTTGTTTGCATGGTTCACAGCAGGTCAGGTGCCTCAGATTCCTGCTTCAACTGGGAATTCAATATACTGCATGAGCAGTGGTGATACGTTCAGAACAATGATAACAATTGAGAGCAATACTGGATCCATTCTTTCAGACAGAGATCCTGGGTGGATGCACAGGAAACTGGGGCTGTTGAAGAATGCTGTGAAACCATCAGAAACCTGTGGAGTGACAGGATGGAGATCAGTACATGATGCTTTGTTGAGCTTGCATCCATGGTGCATTGTGATTCTGTCCACATTCCCACACTCCTAGCGAGTAGTGGGATAGCAGCCCAGAGTGCACTGCTCTTGCTGTCGATGCAAGAGCACCAATTATGGATGAGGTTTACGATGTGTGATCAGGCATGCATGTTGTAATTATAGAGCTTTTCAATTATTGTTATAACTTGCATCAGCAATGTTTTTTGCTATAGACAAGGCCTATGTCTGTGGAAAATGCACTGCTTCTGCTACAGCTACTGCTGCTTGCTGGGGGTTGTTTAATTATCCTGGTGGGAGAGCCCTGTTCCTTTAGCAGAGAGCGGCCACATGGAAGACCTTGACAGCAGCATTAGCTGCAGCGATACCAGTGTGTTGCTGTAAGGTTTCTAGTGTAGACATATCAGTTGTAATCAGGGGTTAAAGTATAATTTGGGGGCCCTGTAATGCTCCCACACTGGTGGCCCCCCTCCTGCTCTGGTGGGCCCTCTCCTGTGCCAGTGGGGCCCCCCAGACCCTAGCTGCTGTCCCTGCATGCCACGCTTGACCCTCTTCCCCCAATACCCCCCCCCAGTGCGAGCCAACCATCCCCACACTTACTGGTGGCGTGGCTGGGGAGGTAAGCTCCAGGTCCCAGTGACACCACAGTCTGGGGCAGGGAGTGGAAGGGGAGGGGTTTGCGGTGGGGCTTCAGCCCACAGTAACACCCCTAGCCCCTGCCCCCAGCCGCATCCCTTGCCCACTGGAACATGGTGGAAAGCCACTTCGGTGCCTTATATTCCTCTTCGAGCAGTGTCCCCGACTGCTCCACTTAAGGTGTGTATGCGCTGCTGCACCTGGACCTGGAGATTCTTAAGCAGTGGCTCTAGCGGCAGGGGAGGAGGCGCTGGCCAGAACCGGTGTCCCTTTCCTGCCACTGGTGACACACGCACCTCACTCCCCCGCTCCTCTGTTCCTTTTCTACCGCCTCCAACCGCGGATGGAGTTGCGGTGGCTCTTCATAGCTTTGACTTCAGATGCCCATAATAGAAAAAGAGAAGAAGAAGAGCAGCCAAAAAAGAAAGGAAGAAGGAAGAAAACAAAAGAAACCGGAACCTCGGGACAAAGCGGCAATACCTAGCCCTCGGGGTTTAAATGCTGTGCATCTTGTAGGGAAGCCATGCCAGCATCAGATGGGCATGACACTTGTATCAAGTGTCTTGGTGAGGGATACTTGGCACACAAGTGTCAACACTGTCGAAACCTGACAAGCTGCACTAGGAAGGAAAGGGAGAGAAAACTAAAACTCCTTCTCTTAGAGGGCTCCCTCCGTCCCACCTCGGATCCAGGCGCCTCTCCCAGATCTCTGAGGGAGTACAGAAACGCTGCTCCACTCCCTGCTCTCCAGTGCCCTCAAAGAAATCTAAAAGCACTGAGGATAAAAATGACACCCTGGCATGTTAATTCTCAAGCATTGTATCCCTGCTTAACATTGGTAATTAGTTATTTAGCACCAAGAAATATGCTATTTGCTGTATAATATTCTGTTTTGCATTTGCTATTATCAATCAAGTCTGAGGTATATCTTTTAGGAGTCATACTATTTGGGTTTAACTTCAGTGGGATATGTGGTTGCAAATATGAAGTTTTTTAAACTTAATTAGGCAATTGGATTAGAATTTCGGGAACTAATTTTATATCTTTTGTGGAATCCCCTGGACTGGCTGTAGTGCTGGAAACAGTGATTCATGGCAGTGATAAATAATATAATGATTTGTGCACTGTCATGTGTGGTAGCAATTTAACTTACACCACCATGGAAGTTCTATGACTAAATAAATAAATAAAATTTAAATCTTACTGTTAGAGATTCAAAAGTATCTCCCATTGACTTCCTGCATACATGTGTCTGAGGATACAGTTTGTCCATGTTTGAAATAAACTTTTAAATTGTTTTATCCTCTTTATGCTTGTTAAATTGCTCAAGGGTAAAAGTTCCAAAAGTGGTTAAGTAATTTAGGAGCTTAAATTCCATTTTTCTTAAGTCTTCCATTAATTTAAAGTCAATGGGAGTTTGGCTTCAAATGCTTTGTCACTTTTGAAAATGGATTTTGGCACTTGAGAATGTCATTCCAAATGTCTTCAGCTGTACTGACTTTATTTGAGATTTCCCTTCCTCTTTCTTGTTACAGGCACTGCCTGTGTTTGAACTACAATAATAAATGCTGTGATACCATCAGCTTAGCAGTCTCTTCCTAGTACTATTAATGAACATGCACTGAAATAAACTATAAAAAGAGCTCTTTGGAAATGTACAGAAGTCTAGAGAAAGTCAAATACATTAAAATTAAAACTGCAGTGAAATAACAAATTACTAGTCATGTACATCACTAAAACATGGGAAATGGGGTTGTAATGGTGTATGTCAGGGGTCTCAAACTCAAATCACCAGGAGGGCCGCTGGAGGACTAGTATGGCACTGCATGAGGACTATACGTTAGCCCGAGGGCCGCACAACTGAAATCTTTTCATCTGAATATTGGAAACAATCATGTTGTTGTGAGCCACAGGAAATAGTTTTAGGGGCCGCATGTTTGAGACCCCTGGTGTATGTGCAGACACACAGTATTTGACACTAAACAGGATGCTGGATATCTTAGTGATGAGCATTATAGGAAAACCTTTTGGCTGAAAGAACATGTATGCCATAGAAATTAAAAACAACTGTGACGTAACACACAAAAATTATATTTTTGTGTCTATCTGCTCTGCCTCTTGAAGTCTGCTTTTTTTATTGATTTCAGCAGGATCTGTCTTTATCTATAGTAGATGGATACTTGTGTAACAGATGTAGTGACAAGGGTGACGGTAATACTATATAGTCTTCAGTACCTATGCATTCCGGTCACATCATTATCATATATCTGATTGTTGTTGCATAAGGAAGAAAATAATGGCATACAATATATATTGCTGTTACTCATAGGTGCTAGAATTAGGGATGGTGGGGATGCTGCTGCACCCCCTGGCTTGAAGAGATTTTCATCCAGAGTTTACAGTTTGGTTCAGTGGCTCTCAGCATCCCTATTATAGAAATTGATACAGTAAAAGTTTTGGTCTGGATAAGCCCTCAGAGGTTCAGATCTCTTCCAAACTATTCCAGTTTCCTGAAATGTTAGATTGGAGTTTTTGGCATTTTGGTCTGAACCAGGAACGATAAGCAATGAGTGTTGAAATGTTAACTGAACTTCAGACCTCAGGATGGGTTCTAGTTTGTTTGGACCAAAAGTTAGGGTCATTTTTTATTTTATTTTATGGCCGCTGCATTGGTCATTCTAAATATTAGCGATATTTCATGAAGGCAACTAGGCAGTATGGAGCTGAGTAGGGAACTAAGCTTCAAACTTGCCGAGACTTAAGAAAATTTTTTCTTTGTTACACCATGAGTAGTCCCACTGAAACCAAATAACGTTGAAAGTAAATGTTACATCAGGGTTTAATATACAAGAATATGCATAGGCCACACCACTTAACTATAAATAATAAAAAACACCCAGGTACAATAAAACATACTAAATTGTGCATTATTTGGATCAAATTAATATTCAAAGAACCTGGCTAAAATCCTGCCTTGCTCATTGGGCCCTCTCCTCTGAGTATGCCAGAAAGAATATCCAAATTTCTAAAACCTTTCTTCTTTTGGGTGCTTCTCTTGTGTACTTTTCTTGGTGTGAAAGTTTTTCAATTACAAAGATAGTCCATATTTTATGCTATCACAATTCTATAGGATAGGTCAAAACTTTTCAAATAATGCCGACTACAAAGTCCAGCTGTGAACAGTTTAAAAAAATTGATCTGCACTTTAAACAGAACCTTTACTGGATTTCTAGGAAGGCCCTTTAGGGAATCTGTGGGAAGCTGACTTTTGTCATAAGAGGAATCTCTAATAATTTCCTTTGAACACCATCTGATTCCTGGACAAAGCTTTGACATCTGTAAGTATGTTCCTCTTTCTTGGAAACCTTCCAACAGAGTACCTCCCTGGTAGGAAGAATACAATGAATTTTAACTACAGTCAAATACCATTTATTAAAAAAAAAATTGAACTGGATAAATTAAAGATATATATCCCTTTTTCCATATACTACACCTACTTGCTCAGATTAATTTCTTTGTTCAAATCTCTCTCCCATCCTTTCATGAGTTGTTTTCCTATCAATATTCATTCAGTCAGACTTATTATGTATCTTTGAAATTAAGTTTTTTGTTCCAGCTTTCTCCTAGGTCCTCAAATGTGGGCCTAGATACAGCTGTCTCATACAGGGCTATCCTTAGGGAGGAATGGTACCCAGGGCCAATTGACCTGGGGGGGCGGGCCTAGCCCTACTTCTGTGTTTGCGGGGGGGGAGGGTCTCATATATTCCACAACAAAACATCTGACTTGTAAATATTGAAAATATGGAATGTTCTATTCTTCATGCTTAACGTTTGTCTGAGCAAATAGGTCTTTCTGGAAAATTTCTATGCAGATAATTAAATTTGGAGTGTAGGAGGCAATTTCTTCTAAGGGAGTCCCAGAATGGAGTTAGCATCAGAATTGCCTCTCAGTCCAAGAGATACTCATCCCTCCAGGCCAGGATTGAGGTCATTAGCAGGTCAGTTTGGAAAAGCATGTACTGTTGCTATATTCATCCATCCTGGCCTGAAGATAAACATAAAACTTCAGTTTCCATTGTTACCAAACCAATAACTTTCACAAGCAGTAATAGTTGCTTAACAAATGTGAAGAACATTTTTTTTCTAGTTCAAAAACCTTGAGGTTTCGTCAGTGATGGAGAAATTTAATACCGCTTTAACTATCTGTGCTAGCTTTAGAGAAACAAAGCTAAAACAATTAGCAAATCAAATTCTTTGTGCAATCTCAGGGAGAGAGACTTATTTGATGGCGTGGTGTGGTAAAGATTTGATCAGTATTAGGACGACTTAAAGGATGACATAGCTAACTAAAGATGGAAATAATGTGGCTGAACTAAATAAGTGCCAACTACAATATCATGTATTCTGTATATGCTACATGTATTATAGAAAAACTATTTTAGAGAATTTTACATTTTATGGTGACTGCTTTTCATATCCCTTTCCCTGCAAAGTCAGGTGCCTTAGCCCTAGTCTACACTTGGGCTGGTTTTTGGCGGCAGTTGACTGGCATTTACACAAGACACACAAAATGCCCTGCAGTCAGCTTTCCTGTACGCCTCCTGGCCCCCAGGACTAACGGAGCAGACTTCCGGGATCGCAGCAGCGAGTTCAGACTCACTGCTAAATGCCCCCAGAATGCTGGGCTGATGGCAGCGATTTTGCAGGAGTCAGTATAGACATACACTTAGTTACATTAAGTTCATTGGAGCAGGAGTGAGAGAGAGAGAAATATAAAACTAACAAATACAAACACTTCTAAAAATGGCTCAAAAACCCCTTTTATAGACATAAAAATATCAGTGCTTTGTGATCTGATATCTCATACTCTTTCAGGGTAAGAAGCAACTGCTGTGGCCCATTAAGAGCATAAGGATTATCCTTTAGCTTTGCAGTGCTATGGAACCTTAGGCACTAAAATCTGACTTTTTTGTGTAGTAAAACTGTTTCTGATTGAAGAATGAATCCTTTTCCATCCAGTTGTTTCTATAGACATTTCATTAATAAAATACACCAGCTATCTGAAAGTGCTTAGAGGATTGGAATGGTAGAGTAAAGTGTGGGGAGATAGATAGATAGATTGATAAACAGATGGTAGATGAAACACATGATAAACTCATTTATTGCCTGATCCGGCCATTTCTCGCATGGATATCACCACCATGTTGTGTACACATACATGCTGAAGATGAGAGCTGAATGATTCCCCTCCCCCCCCACCCAATGACAATTCTGTTTTTCAAAGCACCAAACCATTTGAGAGTTTGGGTCAAATTTGGTGACTGCCTTCAGGGGAAAAACATTTTTAAAAGAAATTTTGGAAATACTAAAGTATTTTTCTGGTAATATTTTAGACATGAAGATGTTTTGAAATTTAGTTTCGAAATGACAGATTGAAATTAACACTTTTTAAAATGTTTTGAAAACAAAGCATTAGTTTCAATTCATTATTTTGAAACTACATTTCAAAACACTTCAGCTATGTCTACATCAGGCAAAATTTATTCGGACTTGTTAGTCTGAACTAAGAAGTTTGAGTTTAGTTCAAACTAACCTCATGCTTCTAAGTTTGAACTAACTGCATGTCCTAGTTTGAACTAGAATGTGGGGTTAGTTCAAACTAACCGGCTTAGTTCAAACTTCTTGAGTTTGAACTAAGCATTAGTCTGGGTTTTGGCTGGACTTGGCTCAAACTAACTTTTGAACTAAGGTGGTTAGTCTGGACAAAGTGCCAGTACTAACTAGTTCAAACTAAGCATTCCTTAGTTCAAACTAAGAAATTTCTTAGTTCAGACTAGGGAAAGCCCAGTGTGGCCATGGGCTAAATTAGTCTGAACTAAGCCTCCTTAGTCCAGACTAATTTGCCAGTGTAGACATACCCTTCATGTCTAAAATTGACATTTGAAATGTTTTATATGACACACATGACTTGTTTTTCTTTTTATTTTGTTCAGAAGAAAACAAAAAATTCAGCTGCAGTTTGAAATGAACAGAATTTAATTCTGAATTTTTCCATTTGCTTGCTGAACCTAAAAAATAATCTATTATTTGCTCAGCTCTACTAAGGACCAAATTGTTCCTTTTGAAGCTATGAACTAAGTATGTGGACTGGAATTTAGGTAGAGATTTTGCTTCTGGATGCTTTGCAGGATGTGTGTATAGACTGCATTATTTTGTAGGGTGGTACAGTCTCTTGAAATGGCCTACTTTGTAAGATACAGCACCAGGAGGAGCACAGTTCTAAGTGGCTTGATGTGCTGTCTGGAAGGTTGGCCTGGCATGACCCTTTTTGCCCCACATGTGCTGAGTGACTCTTTCAAAATATGTGATCTTTATGGATCTGTGTGTTCACACACATCCATATGTATTACAACTAGTTAACATTTTGCATGTATTATTTTTTCTCTGCAAATTATAGCCTTTCATCAAAATTGTCACTTAGTGTGCAAAACTGTTGCCACTGTTGAAATGTTCAGTGTTGTGCAAAAAAAAGTATTTTTGGTAAATCAAACTTTTCAGTAATTTTGACCAAACTCTGATAGTTTCCATGGCATTTCAGCACTAGTTTCGATCACTAACAATGGAAAATAAAACCATTTCAAATCCTGCAAAATGAATACTGTGTAGCTATTTAGACACCCAAATCTACTGGCCATGTAAATGAAAAATGGTCTCACTTTGAGAAGCGCTGCTCATCCACAGCTTCCACTGAACACAGTGACGGGTGAGGGACTGTGGTGCTCAGCACCTCCTAAGAATCAGCATGCATCTCTTTGAGTACTAGCTTTGGGCACTGCAATCTGAAATATTTTCCCTTAGTATCTGTATATTAGGGGCAAGCAATTTGTTGCCCTCAGGGCCACATCTTCACATAGAAATTGTATGGCAAGTCATTAATGCCATGTGTGTGCACTGCCTGGGGCCAGGAAAGGCAGGGCTCCAGTGTCCGTGCCACTGGATCTACATGATGAGAAAGGGGCAGGGAGAAGAGACGGGGATGGGAGGAGGGGCAGCCACCACCACACTGCACAGCTTGTTCCTGCACCCTTTCTGTGGACTACCGGAATGGAGATCAAACCAGTGGATGTGCTGGAAGGCCTAACAGAAAGCTCAGATGAGCTGTATGCAGCCCATGGGCAGTAGTTTGCCCATTCTTGGTATATATTAACATATTCTGTGAGCATTTGGGATGTGAAATCCTTGCCCCACTGCAGTTAATAGCAAAACTTGCCAAGTTCAACAGTGAAAATGTGCAAGGCATGAAAACAAAAAATAGGTGTGACAGGCCACTCCCTCGTTTTGGTCCGATGTGCTGCTGTGACCCCCCCCCAATCCCCACTCCTGAACCCCAACTTATCCCATTTTGCCAGGCGACCACTCGCTCCTGAGTCAGTCCATGCCAGACTCCTGCATGTATTCAGTCCCAGGCAGTGCACGTGTGCCCACTGTTACCTATGGGACTGTCACCAAGCAAGCACCCTTAGTGCCCAGACCCAACGCCAGGAGCTCCCGTCCTGCAAAGATTTTGACCCTTCCCTGATTGCCATAGAGTCAGGTTCATCCATTTAACACTGAAATAAATAGGTCCGGCCACATTTATTCACGCGCTCTAAAGTACACACAGCTTTAGATAAAACAAATGCTAGTTTATTGATTAGAATATGATTTTAAGTAGGTATTTAGTAAATCAATGCACAATCATTTAATAAAGAAGTCAGGAGTTACCACAAGTAAATAAAAGGTATAAAACGCATGTGATCTAATGACACTATTCCAAGACTACTCTTTAGACTGTTCTCCTTATTCTTACCCACAAGACAGGCTCTTGGTGGTGCTTAGCCAGCTCAGGCCCTCCTGGGCATGTGGGTAAGCTCAGAATCTTTTAGCTGCTTCCAAGATGGAGTTTCTCTGGCCAAAACCCAGCAACTTCTCTCCCATTTGAAGTGTCTGTCTTTGTTTTCAGTCTCCTCTCAGCTCCTGCCTCTCTGTACTGCTGTGTGATTTCTTTTGTCCCACCTGAGATGGGCCACTGAATTTACATCACTTCTGTGATGTACTTCTCCAGCCTACATGCTATTTATGTGCTGCTGGAAGAGAGTTCTGCTCATCTGCCTTCCCCCTGAGCAATGTTACCTGCTTCATGTGGGCACGCATACGTGATGCTGCAAGAAACATGATAACATAGTAATCATGTAGATGTAAAATATGTTGTAAGCATTCATATGGGAACCTTGCATGGCATTTTGGGCATCAAACCATACAACTGCAGTGCAAAAGTGAACAGAAATATTATACAGATCTTAGCCCAGGGATGTGCAGATGTGCATCCCGTCACATCAGGAGACCCTCAGAATTTACGAACACCAGAGTTAGGAACTGACCAGTCAGTCTTACTCCTTATTTGGAGCCAGAAGTATGCAATCAGGCAGTAGCAGAGATAGATAAAGCAAATAGAGTATGCTACCATGTTAAATGTAACTACTCCCAAAAAGGCAAAATTTGTCTACTTTAAAAAAGGCAAAATTTTAAAAAAGATTTGGCAACGTAAGGAAACTGTTTCTGGGCTTGTTTCATGTAAATTAAGATGGTTAAAAGCAGTGTTTTTCTTCTGGATGGTAAAGTTTCAAAGCAGTAGTAAGTCAATATTCAATTAGAAAGTTTTGAAAGAGTGGCCATAATATTTTGTTCAGAGTTGTCCATGATCTTCATTCCCAAGGTGTTCATAATTCTGATGATCTACTGTACAGACATACAAGCTGCCAGCAAATGTAGAGTTTTATAGGCTGTTGTCCAGTCTGAGTAACAGATACTATATAATACTGTTTTAGTGGTCAAATCTGTCTTCAACGTAATCTTGCTTTGGGGTTAAAGGAAGGAGTTGCCGAAAATATTTTCAGTTATTTCAATGTAATAAATAAATAATGAGAAGTAAAAATGTGTCAAGAGCAGCTTTGAGACCAAGTTCAACAGCAGACAGAGTTGATTTGATTGCTTTTGCCTTTGTTAGTAGGATCATAGTATTCAGGGGACTTACTGTAAATTATTTGTAGATAATATGAGTAGAAGGACCACACACTTACTTCAGCAGAGGAATCTGTGCTATCTCAGGGGCTTTCCTTCTGCCCCACAACTGCCACACATAAGATAAAATTCTGCAGTGACCTAGAGGCCTACTTTCGCCGTCTAAGACGCAAAGAATATTTCCATAACACCACAGATCAATGCACTGACACACAGATACCTTCCCCCAAACACTACAAGAAGAAATATTCTTTGTGGACTCCTCCAGAGGGTCGAAACAAGAGACTTGACCTCTACATTGATTGTTTCCGCCACCGGGCCAAGGCTGAAATCATGGACAAACAACATCCTTTACATCATAACCTCAGCCCTGCAGTATGCAATGCCATCCACAGCCTCAGAGACAACTCTGACATTATCATTAAGGAGGCTGACAAAGGAGCTGCAGTTGTCATCATGAATAAATTGGATTATGATCAGGAGGCTTATAAACAACTCTCCAGCACAACCTTCTACAGACCACTTTCCTCTGACCCCACTGAAGAATACCAAAAGGAATTACAACGCCTACTTAAGAAACTCCCTAAGACAGCCCAGGAACATATAAAGACAGAAAAACCACCAGAACCGCAGCCAGGGATGTTCTATCTACTACCTAAAATCCATAAAAAAAGGAAACCCTGGACACCTCATCATCTCAGGCATTGGCACTCTTACTGCTGGCCTATCTGGCTATGTGGACTCCCTCCTCAGACCCTATGTTATCAACATCCCTAGCTATCTTCAAGACATCACCGACTTCCTGAGGAAAATACAGTCCATTGGAGAACTTCCAGAAAACACCATTCTGGCCACTATGGATGTAGAAGCTCTTTACACCAACATCCCACACAAGGATGGATTACAAGCTATTAGAAGAACCATCCCAGATGATGCCACAGCACAACTTGTGACTGGACTTTGTGCTCACCCACAACCACTTCAGATTTGAGGATCATTTATATCTCCAAATCAGTGACACTGCTATGGGCACCGGCATGGCCCCACAATATGCCAACATCTTTATGGGTGACTTAGAACAACGTTTCCTCAAGCCTCATCCCAAAACACCTCTTCTTTACCTGTGCTCCATTGATGACATCTTCATCATCTGGACGCATGGCAGGGATGCTCTTGAAGGTTTTCACAGAGATTTCAACAATTTCCACTCCACCATCAAATTGAGCCTGGACCACTCCACACAGGAGATCCACTTTTTCAACACTACAGTACAAATCAGGTATAGACGCATCACCACCCTGTACCGAAAACCTAGTGATCTGTATAGTTACCTACATCCTTCGAGCTTCCATCCTAAACACACCACACGATCCATTGCCTACAGCCAAGCCCTAAGATATTTATCAGAGCATTTGCTCTGATCCCTCAGACAGAGACAGACATCTTGAGGATCTCTATCAAGCATTCTTGAAACTACAGTACCCACCTGGGGAAGGAAGAAAACGAATTGACAGAGCTAGACAGGTTCCCTGAAGTCATCTACTACAGAAGAGGCCCAAGAAAGAAAACAACAGAACACCACTAGTCACCACATACAACCCTCAAGTCAGACCTCTGCAACAGATCATTAAGGACCTACAGCCTATTCTAAAAGATGATCCGTCTCTCTTTCAAGCGTTGGGAGACAGACCTCTCCTTGCCTACAGACAGCCACCCAATCTGAAACAGATACTCACCAGCAATTACAGATCTAATGACAGAAACATTGAAGCAGGCACACATCCCTGCAACAAACCACGCTGCCAAGTCTGCCCACATATCTGCACAGTAGATACGATCATAGGTCCTAATCAAGCCTGCTACTCCATCAAAGGCTCATTTACCTGCTCATCTACTGATGTGGTCTATGCCATCATGTGCAAGAAATGCCCCAACACCTTATACATCGGACAAACAGGACGATCGCTGTGCAAAAGGATAAATGAACACAGAGCTGATATCAGAAATCACAAAACAAAGAAACTGGTTGCTGAGCACTTCCATCTTTCTAATCACTCGATGAATGATTTGTTAACGACCGTCGTCAGAGATGTGGCTGGGACATCAAGACTTCAAAGAGAAACAGCTGAACTCGAATTAATATGCACGCTAAATTCTGTGAAAGCAGGACTTAATCGAGACTATGGGTTCTTTTCCCCTTACAAAAGGTAATTTGACTTCAGGCTTCCCATGGCTTGAACCTAACAACTGCTCTGATTTGCTGTTACTGTATGACCTGATCCTATGTTTTACACCCCCTTGCATTTATTTTCATTCCATTCTGTAAGTTCACCCATCTTCAAAGCATCGAACGAAGTGGGATTTGCTCCTATGAAAGCTCATGTGAAAAATAAATCTGTTAGTCTTAAAGTGCCACACGACTCCTTGTTTTTTTTCACAAGGGCCAGAAGGAAAGTCCTGTGTTTCTCTTTCCAAGTCTCTCATGCAGAACATTCTCAGTTCTCTTGCTACCACTTGAATTCAAATCCTGGCTTTGTTAGTCCAAATAAAATACAAGTCCAAGAAATAGTTAGTTATATTTGCGTGTACTAGTTGACATATGGCAGGTGGAACCCATTTGCTGAATAATTACTGGGATGCAAAGAACTGTGAGTCTTACAAGGAAAGAAAATAGTCTCTCTTCATCACCATGTCAGTACTAAGGCCATATTTGTTCCTAATAATCAGCAAAATTCCACAACAAAACAGTGAAATAACTTGGGGCCCTCTTCCTAAATGCCATATGTTCAAACAATAAGAGATTTGCTGTTTTCAGCACAAATTACAGCAAATCCTTTGAAGATTAGTGCAATTATCCTCTTCTCCTTTTAAATGTGAGCAAGTTGTTCAGCTCTCCTGCCAAAGGCAAATAAAAAGGAGTGGTCTTTTGAAGAGAGGTGTAATTCTGCACAGCTGAATGAATGCCTTGCAGGGGATCAGTTTTGCATTCATGGAAGTGAGTGGCAAAAAAGGCATTGACATCAGTGGGGCAGGATCAGGCCTCAAAAGAAAAAAACATTTACTTTCTTCTTAACAAAAGACTACACCTGTTCTTCTCCACCTTCATTACTTTCACCTCCCTTAGCTCACAAAGGCTGGATGGAAACATTCTTTGCATATGACCATCTTTGTATAGCGCAGTCCAAGGAACACTTCATGGTGATCCTGTGATCAGCAGCATCTACATCTACTCTTTCCAAAACCAGGGTTCTCTTAGCCCTGTAGGGGAGAGTTTCTGGGAGTGGAAGTCAGACCCCTTTGATGCCAGTGTGGAACAGTAATCACAGTGCCATCAAGCAACCTTTCTGCTTTCATTGTAAAGTAGTGTCATTTTTATTTTTGACCAGATAAGCATGAAAAGCAATTGATATAAGGTAGAGCCAGAACAGCCAGTTAAATTATCCCTATGACTGCTGATTCGCCAGTCTACAAAAATTCTCTGTTAATCTTTATTATCAATGGGATCATTTTGAATAGTTGATATCTACCCAACTGAATTTTTTTCCTGTAGTGCTGCTTCTCTGCCTGTCTTTTCTGTGGGACCTGATCTGGAGGTGTGTTTAGAGGTGACCTAACTACCCATAAGAGTGGGGGTGAAGAGGAGGCCTCCCTTGTAATGTGTAAGTCAGTGGTTAGTGTATTCAGATAAAGTGTGTTCAATTCCCCTCTGCCTGATGAGGATAAAGGAGTTAGAAAAGGAGTTCTCCACAAGTCTAGTGACTCTTCTAACTGGTAGGTAATGGGATACTCTTCCAGATCTCTCTGTCTTTCTTGTTGAAGTTATTTCACTTTGATTAAATAGTTAAATATTAGTTGGGTCAAAGAAAGTGAGAATCACTCCACAGTCCAGTGATTAGGGCACTCACCTGAGCGATGGGGAAGAAAGTTTTAAGTAGGGCTATAATTTGTTAAAGTGGTCACAGAAATAATTAATTTGAATGAAGTCAGGGAAATCTTGGAAATGGCTATAAAAACACATTTGATTAGGCCACAAACCGAGTGGCACTGTGGGCTCGGCTCCTGATGCACATTGCAACCTGGCATGCAGAGTCAGAGAGCAGGCTCCGAGGGTAACAGCACCACTCAGGTACAGCTCGGCTCCCCATCTGTCTTCAGTTACGGATGGGCCAAACTTCAGTAGCATTGAGACTCTGTGTGCCAGGTTGCCATGGACACCAGGAGCCAGGCCTAGGAGGGTGAGTGCAGAGTAAACTTGCTTTCCAGTTACCACCACACACCTTTTGTGTTTTTTTAATTCCTTTTATTATATACTCAGTTTAATTATAATTTTACAAGTAGTTGCAGGCAGTGAAGAGAATAATGATGAATGAGATAGTTATAAAGTACCTTTCTTTCAGAACGAGCCATACTTTCCCCCAAAATCGTATGGTACCTTAATAATAATAATCCAATTTCCTGGCATTGAAATTCAGACTCTTGAGGTAAAACATGGCTATGAAAAGGTCATGTTGAAATCAGTGAGGTTGTGTGGGTATAATTAAGAACTAAATATGCCACTCTGTTAAAAGTATGGTAAGAGGCAGGTTTTCCCTTCTGGAGTCATCTTAGTTTATATCTGTTCTATGTAAGTCAGGAATTTTGATGCACCATGGTCTAACCAGCAAGGGAGGACCTAGATATTAAAAAGTGTATTTTTATAAAAAGCACATTTTTATTTTTAGTTGTTTGGTTGCAGCATAGAGTGCTTAGCAAATTTGACATTCTCCTCAGTTGATTGCGGATCTGTCACACAGGCCACTAATGAACTGTCTTTGTTGTGTTGACCTCTGTAAGGATATGAGTTTCCATGTTCACAAGTTCCAAAAGGTAGCCATGTCAGTCTAGTTCAGACCAACAAACTTATTTATCGCATGAGCTTTCATTGGAGAAAATGAAGCATCTGATAAAGTGGGATTTTCTCCCACAAAAGCGTATGTGATGAATAAATTTGTTAGCCTTTAAAAGTGCCATTAGACTCCTATAATTACCTTTTGGCACAGAGTGTAATCCTTAAGAAATAGTCTTACCAAATATAAACTTCTCAGTATAAATCTTGCTTCGTGTGTGACCCTCTGAGATACATAAAGTTTTCCTTGTGACTCAAATACAACATTTTTAGTTTCACAGTTATTTATACCCCCCCGCCCCTTGAGTATTTTGTAGCTCATGGCCACAGAGTCAGTTTCTTTACAACCTCCTCTCCCCCACCACCAAATGTTAAGGTGCTGCTGTTAAATACCAAAGATCACAAGCTTTTGAGTGTGCTGAATGCTGAGGAAAAATGGTCTCATGATGCACTGGAATTTTATTAGCTAGAAATTACCTATGGAGTAAAAAGTGTGTCAATGTCAAAGTGTAACAGAGCTGAAACAATTCTTTGTGATAAGATGTGTATGTGCAGAAAATGTTCATGTACAAAGATTGTGTGGTGATTTCCACAATATTTACAATAAATTCTTGAAAAAGCTTAGAACTGATCTTTGATCCTGCCAGACATTGTGTGTTTGTGCAGTGAATTTTACCTACAGTAGTGCATGTCCTCTGAGTACAGCTATGGAAAACCTCGGAGATTGTTAAATGGAAGCTTCACCTGCCCGTCTGTACTGCAAGATCTCTATAGCAACCAAACATAAATCAAGAAAATGGCCCCTTTTGTAAGTTGGTTAATAGGCACAACATGCTTCTTTAGAAAATCCAACTATTCTCTCAATAGACTTTGATTGAAAGTCAGCCTTTTCTACAGACACATTCACATTCACATCTAGTAGCAGCTTGTATGGCTGTCCAAGGTCTAATTTATTACCCTTTAAAGATCAGGCAAAGAAAAAATGGTTCTTGGAACAATGTTTACATTCAGAGGCATAAGCACAGTGCCACAAAAGAGCATCCTTTTGTTCTGAAACCAGAATATTAATCTTTAACCTACTACTTATTTTAACTCCTACTGCTGTTATTTGGTTAGGCACATTCTTTCCTGTAAATGAAATCTTAATGATTTAATACCTTATTTATTACTGGTGGTGTGAGTACACATCCTTCCGCTATTGTTTCTTCTAACTCTTGTTATGTATTGATACTTTTTTCAAGGTGGTTTTTTTTTTTTTTGCCAACTTTTATGAGCTGGCTGTTTTTCCTATAGAGATTTCTGAAGAGGGAGGTGGAAGTTCTCACCACTAGTTAATGAGCAGGAAATTCCAGTAATCCTCTTCTAGTCCATCTCTAGGCAGTTTGGTGCAATGTTTGTGACTGATGTATAGATTTTAGACTTTTAAAAATACAGATGGAAAAAACTAAAATAAAATGTACTTGTTTTATCAAGTCATCAGAAACGCCATATAATAGAAAGGAAAGAGAACTAGCTCAGACCTTTTGATTTGAGGGTAGGAGTTACATCAATAATTGAACAACAAGATTTCCCTCAAAGAAAACGGAAAATGCACTATATCAATTTTATTTTGGTAGGGAATAAAAGTAGAAGGGTAGATATAGATATAGCTTTAATGGTATATTGCAACAGGAATTAGTCTTTCTTTTCGAAAGTAAGAAGTTAAGTGACTTCAGTTGAAACAGTTTTTCTAAAAGAAAAAGCATGTGGTTTGAAGTGCACAATCACAGCAGAAGTGCTTGCTTCAGTGAGGCATTCAGGGGAAGGGGGCAGGAAAGAATTAAGACTGTAAATGTATCAGAGCCTGCTTTTTGCCATAGACATGGCACCCTTCCTATGAGTTAAGGAAGACAATTCCAGTGACATATAGAAGGGGACAAAATGCTTCTGTTACTTTCTGTCTACAGTATTTGTTGAGTAACTCTTCCATTGTTCTGAAAATATAAGGACAAAGGAGTTTGGAACTGAGAAGATGCACTTTCCTAAATCCAGAGTGAATTCTCTTCAGCAGGATTCTGAATGGTGTAGATGAGAAGTTTAAAAAAAAAAAATGTATTCCCTTCCACAAAATTGCTTTAGTGATTCATTGAAAAATAGACAGTGCCCCATATGGGAAGACAGTAGATTTGCTAATATATATGTGACTGTCCAAAGCCAGCTTTTTTATGCCTACTTTAATTCTTCCTTTTAGATGGGATGGAGAGAAGAGGGTTGGAGGATGGGATTGTGTGTTTAAATGAGCTGTGTCTGTGGCTGAGTTGCTGGATTGAGGCCAAATATGGAATATGACTATGAATATGAATAAACCCTTTGTTCCTCTTTGAACTTCTGAAGAGTTCTCTGTAGTTTCAGTTCCAAGTGGGTGTTTTCCAGTTGGAAGTGGTCCCACTCAAGGTTAGTTTAGGTGTTACATGGGAGATGGTACTGCAGGAACTCTGTATCAACAAAATCAAGAGGTGTCAGTTTAACTTTTCCCAGGAGACAAATTTTATGCACATGAAAGGGATGATATTTATTTAGTCTGTTTTACAAAAGACAGTAATGGTGCCCATTCTGTGTTCCAGCCAGCCTTATGTAATTCCTTTGAAAAATAAAGTAAAAATGGACATCTTGTCCCCTCCTGCCAAAATAACACAAGATGCTTCCATAGCAGATACAGTCATCAACACTGGTCAACCCTAAGTCCATTCTTTCCCCAAATACCTGGCAAAATGATAAGCATCTCAGCATGCTTGAAAAGGTTATATGTTTTGGCTATTTCAGCCCAGTGGTATGGGCAGTGAATTCCAAAACCAAGGAAGCTTAGTGGTTTATGCTCTGCCAGTCACATTCTCAGTATAAAAGAGAGGAAAATTCCAGCTCAAGCAGCTCTGTTATATCAGCTGTGGTATAAAGGGAGGCAATTGGCTGTTAAGACCAAGTTTCCAAACATGGCCATGACATTTTGGGTGTCAATTTTTGCACCCAAAATTAGTGCTGATTGTTGTGCAAGCTAGAATAAGGTGTTCCTGGCATGATACTCCAATACATGGTGAGTGGTATATTCTGGAGTAGCTTTCAGTGTTTTATATTGCTCCATGTAACTTGTAAGAACTGAAGAATGCAGAGGTGACAAAAACATGGGCGAACTGTGGGGAGGTTTGCACTGAAGTAGGAGGTCATGCTCTTTTTATCAGCCTCGTTAGAAAAAGTGCTTTTGGCCACAGCTACAACACAGGCATCCAGGAGTAGTCCATGATCTATGGGTAATACCCAGATTGTTAGCTTGTTACAAATTGACATCTTGTCTTAATAGAGGGCAATTATATGATTGTCACCAATACTTTCCATTCATTTTCTTCCAGCACATCATTATCTTAGTCTCTGCTAGAGACCCTAAATTTAGAGGATGATTGTAAGTGAAAAACTGGTTTTTAAGCCCCTATGGCTTTTCTGGTTGTACTGTAGTTCCACTGGTTCCTCTTAATGCTTTCAAATGAAAGTGATATTTTTGTACTTAATTTTTTTTATATAATAATCCAGTCTAGTCCCACATGTGGGATTAATTAGACAAGACAAGTGGCTACAAGAAGCCTCATAGCTTTCTGGAAGGCTGTTTTCTGATGTTGTCATCCCATTATTTTCACTTTTTAGTTGCTTGTTTAAATGACTGATGGGCTCATTCACATCTAATGTTTGATAGGCAAATACTGCACTCCATTTTGCCTGTGTGTGTGTGTGTGTGTGTCTGGGTGCACACCTATGATAGACATTCAGTTTTAATTTACTCTGTTTACCTTGAGAGACTGCCATGATATGATTCAGATAGTTCAGTGCAGAGGGTTTTCTATTGTCATATGGGACAAAGGACTGTTGAGCATATGCTGTTTCTTCAAAGAAAGAGGAATATTATTTATTTGTGCAGATACAAGAGCACTGTTTTTGCTATGTAAACACTTGTCAAATTTTGTGTTCACATGTGTTGTACAAAAACTGTTCTTTCGGGTGAAAAAGTAAGTTTTGCTGCATAATGACAAAGAATTACTGCACACTGTTCTAATGTTGTTTTCCTCTGCATACTGTTGTGCGGCAAATAGAGTTTACATCCATCTCCTGCTGCTGGCATTTTGCTTTTAGGTAAAGAATTTCCTAAGGGACTAATTTATGAAAAAAGCCTTTTGCAGCAGCATTCAATCCCATGGACGCTTAATGTGGCAGTTTCAGGGTGTGTATGTCAATCCTGCCTTGAAAGATAACATTGAACACCTCAGTGGATACCTTCTGAGTCTAGGAAAGTGAATTCAACATGAAAGACTTCCTATTTGTCTAGGTTATTGAATGATGCAAAGTAACCATATTATCTGAGCTCCTAGACAAGGCAAATATGAGCAAGAGTGAATGTTGCACTCTTGAGTAGAGGGGGAGTCGAGAGGAATATACAGGCACAGAAATGTTTGTATGGGAAGCAGAGTGAAACCTTTGCAATAATATTGAAGTCATCACTTAAAGTTTCTCCTTAGCTTCCCTGAGCAGGCAGGGTTCTTCTTTCTCTATACAGCTCTTTTGAACCGTGATTTGCCCTTTGGTCTGGGCTTCTCTGAGAGTCTCAACAGTTTACTCAACAACGGGAGAAAATCCCTCAATCACATTAGGGGGCCTAATATGTACCTCAGAAAGATTAAAGTGATTTTTTTTCCTGAGACACCTAAAACAAAGTTAATTTCGAACACAACATTGTAAATATCCTATGGGAGATTTCCTGCACTGCAGGGTAAATTCTGTGTAATAACATTGCGTCTGTAAAAGACAGTTTGGCTGGATGGAGTTTTAAGCTCCAGGGCTGCAAAGAGCCATTTCACTGGACAGGTGCGGCAGATTTCAGGCAAGCTATGAGATAAGTGGTTGTCACTGTTCTGTAATGAAAGGTATAATAGGATTATCTGTGGGAGCACTGAAGTCTGAGAATGACGCCAATCCTTAAAAAGGTAGAAAGTGGTCCGAGTGATATTCTGACCATTGGTTGTATGCCAGGAAGAGAGAGTTTATGTGGGCTGAGTCTAAAGAGAAGATATAGAAGTCACAATGGATGGAAGCACTGTCAAGATCCAGGGCAGCAAGGATACGTCTTTTAAAACAAATCTCCTGAATAGAAAGACTGGCTCTCCTCCAGAGATGGTCATCTGGAACACAAACCTTTTATTGCATTCATCACACGTTGTGCATATCAATGAAAAATATACAGTGTGTGTGGTTTGGGATTGAGCTGTTGTAGAGTCTGTCTCTTTTCCCAAGTTCCATCCCAGTATCTGAGCTCAAGTACAGCACACCTGAGGATATCACTGGAAGTTAGTGTTCAGATTGCCTCACCACAGGAAGGAGGTAGTCCCTGAACTCTAGAATTCTCTTCCTTGAGTTTTATAACAGTGACAATGTTTTGCTTAGCTTTTGGTCACATTACAGTACTTTTTCCTAAGGAGTCTGGGTTGAGTTTCTTTTAGGACTTAAAGAGGTGTTTGGGATTGTCTTAAGTTGACATAATCATCTTGGTTCTTAATTATGATATTGTGTGCTTAGATGGTGCAATTGGCATAATTTATAAACTGGGAAGATTTAATTTTGAGACCACACCTGCCAATGTTCTGTACGTGGAGCCTTCAGTGACTTTAATGTGGGAGGGAGTAGTGATGGTGAATATAGACTGATGATTGTTTATGCTCAAGACAATTGTATGGGGGAAGAAATACTTATGTGCCAAAAGGTGATAAAAGAGATTTGTTTGACCATATTGAAGAAGCTGATTTCAGAGTGGACAAGTATATGGACAGTAGATTTTTCAGAAAGGATTTATTTCACTTTCATCTGCTTATATTCTGCAATGCCCTAATTTAAATTGTGCATAAAATGTTTGAGTTGTCCCCAAGTGTCTATAAAAAAGTGTTATTAGAAATTGTTCAGCACAATTAGGAGGAAGCATCCTGAGAAAATTAAAAAAAACCAAAAAAAACCCTGTAGTGCTCAATAATGGCAAAATTGTAAAGCCAGGGCTGCTATATTTTAAGATTGTTTTTGAAAGCAAGTAAAGTGGCAGCCTTTGTTTAAGAACTTTAGAAAATGACTATGGCGAACTTCTTTGTAGCAAACAATGGAATCATAGCTGTTGTAAAACTGAAAAATGCAGATAACTGCACAACAAAAGGATTCACAGAGTGAAAGAATGAGACTGAATTGAAGACCCCAGAGAGTTACCTCAGCTATTTTTCCCATGTGCTAAAATTCTTTAAAACTACTGCACAATATTGTAATTTTGTTCTGAGAAGAACAGAATATGAAGTCATATTTAATAAATTTCTGTTGCAGTGTTTTGCTCCATAACAATTACAATTAAATGAAAGTGTGATATCTGACAAAGAAGACATGACTCAATTTTGATTTGTTTTCTTCAGGAGGACTAAGAGTAACTAAAATAAAAATCCATGACTAAATTAACACTGAAGTGAAGACTTATGTGCTCATTGTAGTCTGCTTGGAAGCTCTCAGATTCCCGTAGGTTATTCAGTCAGCCAGATATTGGCAAGTCCGTAATACAGTTTTCCAAATCTCTGCCGTACTGTACTGAGTATTAATTCATTGTTACAACATCTTCTAATAGTTCAGTTATTCAGATTTCTCTTTTCTTAATCGCAAGTCACTGTAGGACATGTCAAAGCAAACCTCTTTTCCATTTAAGAGATGTCCTAATTTCCTAATACATTTACGATTACATTTTGTTTTGGAGTTTTTCCCAGCATTGTTCTGCTAGTTCGCTTCACCCTGTTCAATAAGAGTTGTGAGTTTGGGAGGAGGCAACTTTTCCCAGACTTAATTATAATGTCTAGTTTATGGTAGCTTCTGTCATGCATATGTATTTTTGAAGGTTTTTAATTGAAAATGCATTATAGTATTTGCTTATTAGTAGAAGCCATAATAGAAGTTCTAGTAAAATTTTAAAGATAAGTCTGTTTTCACATGCTGGTCTTTCCCAGAGTCTTGTTCTGCTGTGAAATGTATTGAGCTTGTTTCTCTGGCTAATTGTAATTTTTTAAAAAGTTTGAGCATAAAATCACTTCAGCCATGTTTAGTAGAAAAACAGTATATTTTTCCACGTACTTATTTTTTTTTGCCACATTCTTTTCATACTGATAACTTGGAACATCTGTGCTTTTAAGCTGGGTATGCAGCATGCAGATAGTCCGCAGTGAGGGCCATCTGCTTGCAGCAATGTTTAGAAAAAACAGACTGCGCATGAATAAAGTTATGAACAACTGAAACCTGGATACTGTGAGAAAATTCCCGCAGTACTCAAGCTTGCAGAGTTCTGTGCATGTATGTTCCCTTTATGTGCTCTTACCAGTGTATATTGTTAGTGGTTGATGCATTTAGCCACTTTAAATGCTAATGAACTGAGGCTATGATTACGAAAGGAGGGAGCAGTGTTGGCCCCGAGCACCAATGCACAGGGTGCAAGCATAATTTTTTCTGGCCTAGTACAAACTTGTAACATGGGCCCTCTCCCACACCCATGTTAATAGGGATTGCAGCTTGGTAAATTGTACCTTTCCCCCACCATATGGGGCCCTGCCAGATGGATGCTCTGCAGCCTAAGAGTTTGCCTTTGGGGCTTGCATGTTATGTGCTTAAAGTGTTTAAACATGCTTGCTTCTTGTGGATCATGTGGCCCTTTCCTTTCCAAGATCTGCAGCATACAAAGGACACCTTTTTCATGCATATTGATCATCCCTCATCCTCCCTATAAAACTATGGGTACTGCTATGTCATCACCTCCCTGTTCTTTGGATCTCTCCATGCTTTGTGCTGGGAGGGGGTAAAGACTTGGTGAGCTGTGGAAAAGAATAGGTAAGCCTTTCTTTTGACCCCATAGAGCTTAGTCAGAAAAGATAACCACAGCCTATTATGGAAATTCTGTGCTGTGGCCAGGAGGAATTCTTGACCCCAAAGCTGCTCAGCCAGGGAAACTGGAGTGGCAGGTGATGTGGGAATGTGCCCACATTTATATTGCAGTCAGAGTCTTGACTTTCGCATTTCCTGACTTTTTAAAAACAACTTTAGCTTTACAATTTTAAAATTACATTAGTGAAACTTCATGTCTGAGCTACATGCGTATGTGCACAGAGACTCTGTATGTGTTAAAACACCTAAGAATTTAATCATTCTTGATGTCTGTAAAAATAAAAATGATGCATATAATTCATGTCACTATGCATTAATTAGAGAAGCTCATACAGTGCGAGAGACTCACAGCTCTGCGTGTTAAATGATACTAAAGCAGATGTTTCACTAAGGGAGCCCATAGAAAAAGGCTAAAAACTGATTTGTTGAGGAGGGAGAACAGTAAGTTCAGTACAAATTGCCACCGAATATCAGTTTGTATCAAATGCATATTTGCTTGATTGACTTTCCTGCTTGCCTAGTTATTGGTCGAAGTACGAATTCTCTATGTGGAGTTGCGAAAGGGAATTAGCCTCTGTCATATTCCTAGCCTTAATGGCTTCACTCCCATGAGTAGAATCCCCATCGCACATCTGGCAGCCAAACTGGACTGCTGGTTTTTGTTAGCACTCCAAATGAAGTTGTTAAAAAAAAAAAAAAAAAAAAAAAAAAAAAAAGTGCATAATATCCTACATCAGACTGAAGCAGACTTTAATCTAAAGAAAGGAAGCATTTTGGGCTGACAGAAACAGCACACTTTTTAGATTTAGTCAAGAACAGTGCAGTAGAAAGGATAAGAGAAAAGATAGTCTGTTAACAAAAGTTCATAGAAGCAGTGCAAGAGGAGACATGGGGGTTTGGATGCTATTCATTTTCAGCTGTTTGTGGTGCTTGGCTTGGCCTGGGTGTGAAGCAGATTTGTTGACTTTGCAGCATGGGAAAGAGCCGACAACAGATTTACTACAGAGATGGCTTAGCCCACCCCTTAAAGGGTTATGAAAAGAGATTAAATGTTTAGATTGGCCCCTCTGATGTACAATAAATTGTTATCTGAAACAATTGAGAACAAAGGAGAAAAAGTAATAATTGCATATCAGGAAATGCAAAGCCCATTTTTGTGCACAGAATGGAGAGGGCATTTGGTTTCATTGACTTGGTCTCTGTGGAAGGCAGTCAGCCCCACAGGAAGGCCCTGCATTCCTGTCCTTTCGGTGAACCTGCCTGAAAGGAATACAGGAGTTATTGGGTAATCAAGGCTTGTCAGCACCTTGGTTATGCAGCGTGGTTCAATCCGATAATGTGAATGGAACCTGCAATAGCACTGATGAAAAGCACACCAGTTTGAAAAGGGTCTTGAATGATTTTTTTGTTCATTTTCTGTTTACATGTAATGTGTTATTGATGTCATTACCTTATAATACGACTGCTTGTTTCATAGAAAAACTGGGAATTATTCATTATTTAAAAAAAAGAGAGTGAAAGAAAGAAAGAAACCCTGTTACGTGAAGAAAATTGCATTCGAATGCTGCAACTGAAACATATTGATTTTTCTGGCACAGACTTTTTAGATTAAAAATGCCAATACTAAATCCTTTCATGACCTATGGTTCATATGAAGTTCACGTGTCATTTACTATTATTCTGGAAAAAGAAGAATCTTTAATGAAAACGTAGTTTGAAGGAATGTCCTGCATTTCTTCCATTTGTATGCAATTGTAATAATGCTTGACTAGAAGTTGAACATGGTGACAGTGTAGTGGCTTATATATACATATTTTTAGATTGCAGTGTGTTTATCTTTTTTAATTGCTGCTTTGTCTTTATTTTATCCTCATCTTGAGCTTTAGATCTGCCTTTTTATTTTTTCCTGGACTTCATTCATTCACTTCTAAGAAACTCATTTCCCCTCCCCCTGCACTAAGCATAAGGATCTTGCTTCAGGTTTTATGGTGTTCAAGGGATCAATGAGTCAAAATGTTATTTTGATCTGCTGTACAGCAAACATTTCTAGTACCAATTCCCACAGCTGCTCCTGACTTCACCAAATGTTTTCACCCATTCTTAATGAAGACTTTAAAGGTGCTGATGTTGTGCTAGCAGATTCTCGATTGGCAGATTGGGAAATTTAAGGGCAAATTCAGCCCTGATTTAAGTGCATTAAAGTCAGTAGACTTATTTCCTGCATCCAGGATAGCTTAATTTCTCTCTCCAACATGGGCTTTCACATTGACACAAGTTAAGAAAAAACTCCTAGGAAAATGGGTGTATGTGCGTGCATACGCATGCACACGTAATTAAATGGAATTATATCAGGAATGAAATTGTCCCAGTATCATTTCATTTCACCAGTAATTTTTTGTATTTGCTTGCAGTCATGCCCTGTATTTGCATTTAATTTTGAGCACATTCTGACAGACTGGCTGTTTCCTTTTGCTTATCCTGGAGAGAAGTCAAACAATCCTGTAGTCCCTGAAATGACTATCGCATCACCGATATTTAGCAATAAGATTTCAACACACTGTAATAAAGAGAAGACGGGGCTGCAGGAGAGCACTACCTTACTTTAAAAACAGCAAGGTAATTCTATGTGATAAGAATTTCTCACTGTAACCATTTACTTTTCACTGGTTTGTTAGATTTATAAACTTTTGCCATAGAGAAGTCTCTCTCTAAGCACAATGTATGCAATTCTGCTCAGTGACAGCAGAGTAAGAAGGTATTCTGGATTGCAGCAGTACTATGTCTACACTTAGAAGTTATTTTGAAATAAGCGTTTCTTTATTTTGAAATAACAAACTATTTTGAAATAATAAAACCTGCTTTTATTTTTAAATAGTGCTTAAATCAAAATTATTATTTTGAAATAAGCCATTCTAAGCTGTGGAATGGGCTTATTTTGAAATAATGGTCAGGGAGCCCCTGGCTAGCTGGTTTCCCCACTGAATGAGGGATTCCCCAAGCAGGCTGGTTTCCCTGCCGGGAGGCTGATCTAGCCCTCACAGCCCCTCTGTGAAGGCTGCAGGGGCTGGGAGCCGGCTGGCAGCCAGATCGGTCTCTGAGCTGCTTGCGGCACCCTGCAAGCAGCTCAGAGCCTGGTCAATTTCACCCAGCCGCCGCAGCCTGCACAGAGGGGCTGCGGGGGCCAGATCAGCGTGCCAGTATGGAAAGGAGCCCACCAGGGGAATCCCTCCCCCAGAGGGGAAACCAGCCCACTGGAGAAATCCCTGCCTCCAGTGGGAAACCATCCCGCTGGGTGATCCTCTCCCAGTTCGAGTTAGTCTAATGTGGACTTTCTAAGTTGCAATAATAAAGCCTACTTTCTTTTGAATTAATAACCTAGTGATGACTCTCTAAGTTGAAATAGTTATTTTGACATAACTATTTTGAATTAATTTTGTCAGTGTAGACATAGCCGCTGAGTGTAGAATTTAGCTCTCTCTCTCCACTATGAAAAGTCACTGCATATATTTAAATATATGCTGGTTCAAGGCATTGGCACAGGGAAGTTCAGGTATCTGGATATATACTTCTAAAAAGTCAGTGCATATTTTTTAAATTTCACTGCCCGTTTTTTTCAGGCTCTGGTTCACCCAATCCAAAGCTAGTATTTGTTTTCCCCCTAGGGACCTAATATTCCTCAGGTTTTGTATCATCTACAACTATCTTTAGTGTAGTCTCAGCTCATTTTGGTGGATTGCCTTAGTGTTTGAATCCAATAATGTTGTGGTACTGTATGAAAGTAACAGCATTCTAGCTTTCCTGAAAAGTTCACTTGGTAGGTAAGACAGCTCAGTTTCCATGCTTTCTCATCATAGCTTTCAGGCAGTGTTCAAATTGTAAAGAAAGAGGTGCTGGGACTCGAGCATTTTTTTTTTTTACTTCCACGATGCAGAAAGCCTAGAGATGCCAGGGCTCAGCCGTGGCAAGCAAGGGCACAAATTAAGCACTACTTGCCATGAATCTGTTAATGTCAGTATTTTAAAATTATATATTTTTTTCAAACACAAGTAATTATAGAGGCACCCTAGCAATTGAAATTTGCTCAGACAGCATTTTTGAGGGATTTTTAAAATTCCTCCTGTTCTTACTTACAAATATGTTTGCGTTAAAGTAAGATTATCCAGCTTTCACAGTGTGGCATGGGCCATAATAAAAGGTTCTCTTGTAGACCACTTAGTTTCCCATGTACAATATTGTGGATGTTCTATTCTTTCATTTCTGGTTGCTCAACATCCTTGAAAGCAATTGCTGTGGCTGCTAGTGCTACCTGGAAAAGTTACATTCGGAAAGCATCTGTGTATTTTTAACTGTCTAATAAATGCACTGAGCACTCTTGGCCCAAATTTTTAAAGACATTTAGGCCTTGCTCTGTTCAGTGTTACAATGCTGACATAATTTAGGAGCTGAAGGGCTAGTTTACATGGCAGTTACTGTGCATTAAGCCAGGGTGTGGATTTATGCTACACCAGCTGGCTAGACAGCAGGGGAGTAGCCACGGGTGGGTTCGGGCCCACCCACTTGGCCCTGAGGCCTGGCCCCCTTAGCCCCTGGCAGCAGTATGAACTTTGCTGCTGTGTCTGTGGGGTAGCCAAGTAGGACAGAGGTGCCAACGCCCCTCTGGCAGCCATGGTTGCTGGTTGGCCCTGTGACCATAGTGGTGAAGTTTGTGCCGCTGCTGGCCTGGGCACTGTAGCTCTCCCCCTTCCTGTAGGGACCAGCTTCTGATCACATGACCAGAATCTGCCCTTGGTCAGGCTCACCTTGCACTTTCAGGGGTCCAGCCAGAAAAGAGTTGCTGTCTATTCTCCTCCTGGGCAATAATATCCCATGTGGACACAGCTACAGCACATTTATAGTCCCCAAGTGCAGCTGATCTACTAGTATGGTAGGCCAAGCTGTTCTCCAGAACTTTCAATGCACTATAACAGCATCTGTGTGAGACAGCGCTGCATGGTAAGCTGGTGTGCAGGGCCGGTCCATCAACAGAGGCTACCTAAGCAGTCATCTGGGGCACCAAGGGCTGGGCTAGGGCTGGGGCTGGGACCAGCAAGTCTCCCATCCTGCTCTGCCAGCATCAGGCTGCAGGAGAGGAGCCTGCCCTGGCTGGGGAAGCAGCAGTGCCACTGTGATTTGGCCTGGCAGCCCGCACACGCCCACCTGCCACTTGACCAGCTGCGGGGTAGGGGGGTGCCGAAATCACAGGCGCCTAGGGTGCCAAAAAACCTTGGGCCTGTTTTGCTGGTGTGGGGTGTTGTAGATTCACACCCTGGCTTGCTGTGCAGTCTCTGGTCATGTAGACAAGCCCCAAGTCTCTTGAAAATTATATTTAGGTTCCTAACTCATTTATGCATTGTAATATTGAGTAGAGCAATGCCTGAACATCTTTAAAATCTGAGTCTTTGTCTTGTTTTGAGCAAAGTGAGATGTATTATCTACTTTTGCTGCCTTTGCTTTCATCTCTCTTGCGCATCTGTGTTGTTTCTCTCAAGCAAAACAAGCAAGAGAGCCAGCATCACAGGATGCTAGCTCTCTGTGAACACATCTGATATATAGGATGGTATATAAAGTTTTTATTCACATGAGTCTAGGATGGCAAATTGACCAAAGAAATATGCGGGTCAGCCAGAGCAATAATAAATCTTAAATAAATATGTGCGGTTGTGTATTTCAATGCTGTATTTTTATGGAAAAATATTTCAGAAATGTTTGATAGTGTAAAAAAATTGGAACTATTTTTCATATCCCTCCACCTGTAAAACCAGGCTATTTTATACAACTGCACAGGCTTTTGAGAGTGGGCAATATTGTAAGTAATAAATTCTAGATACTTTAAAAATGATCTAAAATAGCTTCTCTATAAGTCATGATGTTATGATTTTAAGACCCAATGTCCTATGACATGTCAAAGCTAGAGAAAAGGGCTATACTCTAGTAGAAAATGGAATTTTTGTCTCTTCAGCTGAATAAAGCAACTATTTCTAGCCATGGCTGCTTATTTTGACATGTGGCCGTAGATTATCAATGGGATAAGACTGAACCTAGCCAGTTCTGACTATTATGCCAGAATAATTTTGGGGTGAAATTCCACATCAGAAGAAAGTGAAGCAAATATTTTTTACAGACTGATTTTTAAATTTTGGCTGCTCAGAGGCTTGAATTGCAAGAAACTGTTGTGACAGAGATGGGCTAATGAACAGAGTGTAAATGAGGTGGTCAGAGGTGTACAATGGTTGAAATTTATCACATCATTCTACAATTCATCACATTGGACCAAATCCTACAGTTCTACCTACCATATGCAAAATTTCCATTGACTTCATTGAATATCAACATCATATAACTTACTCTTGTGTGTTCACTTTATATGTATGTAGTATATGTGTTTGTGCGTGTATTAAAGAATGTAAAGTAAATTCTCAAGGAAGAAGCCGTTTCAATATTCTGAGAGAATATCTCATTTTCTTCATACTGTACACTTAAAGCTCTTTATTACAGAACATGGTCAGGCTCTCATAGTTTAAGAACACCTTGGGGATTTGAATTCCTTCATAAAATATACAAAGTCTTCATGTTTATTTACCAGAAACATTTCTTATTTAACAATAGCTGTTGTGCAAAATATTTGCCTTCTGTTCCAAAACACACAATCCAATGATTTGTTCTCAACTTGGTGGCACCATGACAGCTACGTTCAAGGAAAAAAGGAAAAAAGCAAATGAAGGGTAGAGATTCTGAAATGAAAACAGATAGATAGGTCATTTGGAAGATGTCTGGTCTGGTATGCATAGAGCTAGAAAAGGTTACAGCTGATAAAAAACTGCTTGTATAAAGCATACACCTTGGCTTTTTGGGCGGGGGGTGATGTTACAAAGGGTACGACAAATTGTACCTGAAAAACAGCACCTCTTTGCTTAGGCTGGATTTCCTGCCTTGAATGAATACAAAAATATTCTTGTTTTGAAGAAAAAATCCAGTTTTCTTCTCTGTGTCTGTGTAATTTGTAATGGATATCTGGACATTTTCTCTTGCTTATATTAGTTCTTCTGAAAGGTGCCTGGCTGACAACACTGGAGACTGAAGTCTGATTAGCCACAGACCAGGCAGCAGTCAGGCACCTTATTGTAGCAATGCCCTGCCAATATGCTTTGACCTGGAAGGATCACTTCTAGGAATGGAGTGAATAGTTTAGTCTCCATGTCCAGTCATGTCTTAAAGGGCCTCTCAGTGAAAAGGGCATGAGCTGTGGAGAACGTAAAGAAGACTAGGTAAATGCAGCTTTTAATAAAATGAATAGGTTAGAGAATAGGTGGAAAAACTGAACATCCGCTGTAATGATACTGACCTCCTTTGAAAAGCACTTGAGATCTACTGATGAGAAGTCCTGTTCAAGAGGTAGATAATATAATTATTATTGTACAAGTCAGCTGATCTAACTAATTTTATTCTCCATTTTAAAGAAATCTCTTTAAACGGTGGTGGTTTTTTGGAAACATCATGGAGAACTACTAGGTACCAGAGGAGTTGTAGTAGTAAATGGAGTATCTTCAATTAGAGCCCTGCAACTAGACTGATGGGACCTAACTACACGTACAGGGTTCAGGTCAGGTCAGATGGTAAAACAATTGGACCCTCTCAGGCTTGTGTCAGGTCACTTCTACTCTTCTTCCACAGAGAGTGGGTGCCCTGTTTCTGCTGTTGCCATTTACTGTGCAATGCAAGGGGTGGGAGATGCAGCTTCAGGGCCTGCAACCACAACTGGACCAACTGCAGCAGGAGGGGAGCCAACCCCAGGGGTGGGAGACAGCTTTGGCTCAGGTTTGGGAGGAAGAGTCTGGGAGTCAAGTTGGAAAGTGACTCATGCCTCTCAGGTGTGGGGTCATGTCAGGCCAAAGATAATGCCTGAGCAGACCTCTAGCTCCCGCCTATTTAAAAAAGGAAGAGAGTGATTCCGGTGAGGAGAATTCTAATTTCAGTCCTTAGTAAATAATGAAATGTGTACTAGGAGAAAAACTTCTGGAGCAGAGGTCCCCAGACTTTTTCTGTCACACTCCCCATAATGGAATTTGTTAGCCCCTTTCCCTGGGAGTTTGGTTGGAAGCTGTGATCAGGAGCTGGGGCTGGGAGCAGAAACAGGGACTGGAAACAGGTACTGCAGCTGGGCCTGGGAACAGGGCTGGAGTTAAGCTGGAGGCAGAATGGATCTCAGTGGCATTCCCTCTCTCCTACCTGTGAGGCTGACCTGGGCCACACCACTTTCGCTCGCCCACCCGAATATTCCCAGCACAGTTTAGGGGCCACTGATCTAGACAAGAATGGAAAATTGAGGAATTACAGTAAAATAGTTTGGAGGGGTGTGACCATAGCATGGATTACATTTTCCTACAGAAATTGCTTTATAGACCACATCTTCTGCCAGCCATGTTGGCCCAGGTCACCTGGTCTCCTGTTTATGATTGTGTGGCTCATCTGTCTTTCCATTCTTGTTCACATAATTTCTCCATGGTAAGAACAGCAAGTGCTTATTGGAAAAGTAATGTTAGGAAAATATTGAATGAATACATAATTGTCTTTTACTTGGATTTAGGGGAGGAAATGAAGTAAAATGAGCACTGTATCATGGACTAGCTCTGCAGACCAACTGTGGTTTGAAGAGTTTGGTCTGAGAGATGGTAATAAGTGCTTTGCAAAACACTTGGGCTCTTTCAAAGTAAGTGGGGCCATAAAAGAGCCTGATCCAAAGCCCACTGAGGTCAATGTAAAGACTCCCATTTGACTTTGAAGGGCTTTGAACCCAGGCCTTGTGTGTAAAATTACTTTGACTTATTTCTTTTTTTATTTTTTGTTTTTGGAAAGCAGTAATTCTGAAAAAGACTAAAAGGTATTCATAAACAAATGAGATTGCATATTGCTCAAAAAATGCTAATGCCCATTTGTGCTCCATACAGAGGCATTATATCAAGGAATATGGAGGCAAATGGTCCCTCTCTACAGTACTGGTGAGGCCATTCCTAAAATGTTTTATTCAGTCTGAGGTACCTGACTACCAAAGTGTGATATATTGCAGGGAGTATAGAGCAAATGAAAAATGATATTTTAAGAGAACTAAATTTGTTGACCAAACAGTAACTAAAGAAAAAGAGAACTCTTTAAGAGAACAGGCAGAATATAAATACCGGGAAGGAAGATTAATTGTTCAGTGTGGTCCAGAAAGCGTATTCAAAACATTAATTAAATTTCATAAACATCCTTTTACATAAGAATTTTTGAACATTCTGAACAAGGTATGCAGCAGAGGTTCTCATCTTCCTTCGTTGCTTGTTTATTTCAGGTTAGTTCTCCTCCTCCCTAAATTTTATTTAAAGTTCACAGCAATGTTTTCAGCTAGTGCAGTTTTAGGTTAAGCATATTTTATCCATAATTGCTGTATTTGGTTCTCAAGTTATTATTGCAGTTCCTTGGGGTACATTTAAATCCACCTTATTGTAATAGATTATGGAATATAGTGGCTAATGTGTCTAATGCAAAATAAATGACTATAATGATTTATGATGCGGCACTTCAGTTTTATTGAACATAAGGATCATTGTAGTAAAATGGATGGTGTATTGCTGGTTTAGCATAAAATACTGAATAACATATTCAAGGAAATGAATGGATTGGCCAGTTCATAATATTCTGCCCCTTCAGCTGAGAGGTCTTTAATAAGCAAGAGTGTCATTACACTTGAAAATGTATGTGCAGATAATCCGTTATCTAGAACAATGACAGTGATCGGAGGGAGCTCTTATTAAAGAAGGGCCTTTTTTGGAAGCAAATGCATAGTGTTTTGATCCCATGAAAGGATGTTTAGTGTTATACAGGCTATAGCCATATCTAGCATGCATGAATATCTACAAGCTTGATGATAATACTTTTTAAAGCTGGACAGGAGTTTCTCTGAGATTATGATTTGCAAAGGATCATACCAGAGGACATTCTTACTAGGCTTTATTACCATAAGCTACATGTACCCTTGATGTAAATTTCTCAGCCCCTCATTTGGAACTCATTCGAAGCCCTATATAAATTACATCTTAACATGCACCTTGCTACCATTAGCATCCTGAATTGACTCCCTGAGATTGTAGAAAGAATTCTATTAAAGGTCCAGTTTGTCTTGTTAGTAGGCAACATATAAATGTGGGTGTGTGTATGTGTGCATATATATATAATTATATATAATTGTGTATCTAAATATAAGTGTACAGATTGTACATGCCACATGTTTGTGCATATCATATATATATGAGCACATATATATAATAAAAATATATATGTAAATTTGTTACTTTAAATATGAAGAATCTGATTCCTTTGGTTTCTATAACAGAACAGTTTATTTACTTTCTGCTCAGCCTAGAAGGGAGTCAGGTTGAAAATGTATTGACAGATAGAGGGCTAACTTTTTTTTCTATTTTACCTCATGCACAGCGCAAGTTCAGATTGCCGCTACCTCAAGTTGAGAACTTTTGGTATTTCCACTTAACCTTCTTGTCATCACTGCGAATGTGTTACCACCAAAGCATACTATGAGACAGTTGATCAACACATGCCTTTCTGCACAGTTAAAGCTTGGTTGTGGAACAATTGTACTTACCCCATTCCTTCCAAAACAAAAATACCCACATCCCCCTTCAAAACAGGAGAGAGAGTTCAATCTGTTATAGCATGAATGTTCAAAAATCTCTCCTGTTTCAGTGTGCAAATAAGATCTTTATTCTATGCTATTTTTTCTCTAAGATGAAATGGTTTGAAGAAGTTTGTATGACCAGCTTAACATTAAGATTCTGCAGCCAAACTAAGAACATAGACCGTTCTATTCTACCTGGGTCGTGTGTGTAGTGCTGTGTATTCATAGTCAAAGAATTTTACTTTACTGAACAGAAGAATAATGTTTTTTACAATGGTATTTGCTTTGTGTATATTACACAGTTTTATTTTCTGAGGGGAAACTACATTTATTTACTGAGGAAAAACTGTACATTACAGTGTTGTATTTAGTGAGGAGAAACTTGGACAGTTTTTGTTCGCTTTTTGTTCTTTGTCTTTGTCAAGAGGGAGATTATATGTCATAAAAATATTAACTATAATATTTAAAGCTATCATTGTTAAAACTGATTGGGAAAATTATAAAACAAATTTTGATTAAAACCCCCCCCAGAAATTATGAGATTGACATCTTTCTCCACTTTTTTTGACTACTTCTGGTTGTGATAGACCTACAAAGAACTGTCTTCAAAAGGAAGTGTTTGCCAATAGATACCAAGCATTTATTGTAGGTATTTCCTGTTGAAAGTACAAACGTAAACTCTGGTTTTTTGGTTACTGCTTTGTGTTATGTGGCAAATGACATTTTAATAGCACCCAATAAACACTTAATTTAGATAGCATGTGGAGTATACAGCTTCTTTCTTCAAGAGTCACATAACAACATTATTTTTTTCAATTCATCTGCAACTTGAAATTAAGGTAGATTGATTCCTATCTTTGTTTAGTGGATTTTCTCTTGGTTAATGTAGTTTTTGGATCACATTTTTACTGTAGGGACAGAGTTAGGGAAAAGCTACTAAGACACAGTAGTAGAACAAAAACTGCAAAGAGGGCCACTTGGCCTATGTATCTAACCAAATGTTATTGTTTCTGGGAGTCTTCTAGTACTGAGAATGTCTGTCTCTGAAGTCTTTGAGAGATTTTGCTAACCAAGATTTATTGTGATTTATGGGTAAAAAGCAATATCTAAAGCTAAGTATTATTGTTTATTTGATTATTTATCTATAAGAGTTACTATGGTGATGAGAGCCAAGGAATCTGAGCAAGATGCAGCACTTTATCATGCATCATTAGACACATATGAGGTGCCTGTGCACTGAAGTGATATTTATTTTTTCTTAGAAATACATTGGAAGGAACAAATTCTGTCCTCAGATGTGTTCTCCTGGCTCCCCATTGATTTCAGTGAGTGGTGTGTGCACTCATCCAAGAATGGAATTCAGTTTATAGTTTCTATTGATATATCATTTCTCTGTATACTCAGAATCAGTGGAAACTGGTTGCTTTCTACTGATTTCAGAGAAATAGGTACTTAGTATGATAGGCCTCAGTTTCCTTGCTGAGAGGAACTAAAGATGAAATGTTGATACATTTATAAGTTTATGTGCAATCTCCAATGCAAGTAGCTTCAGTGCTGACATTACACAACTAATGTATATAATCAGAGCTGGATAAATGGCTCACATGTAGGGCTTGTTAGCTCTGTTCTCACCAGAACCCCCACTTGAGTTGGTACTGGCAAGAAATGCATCACAGTCCTTAGGCTGCGATGGATAAGTGAACAACACAGGTCATTAAGCGAGGCCCTGTCTCCTTGCCTGTACCTTCCTATATTCAGATGATTTGGGATCTGGACCATGAAGAAGTCCTCTGCTTGGGTGGGGGCTTTTTGATCTTCGCCTGAGCCCCAGCGCACCTCATGACTGGAATGGCAGGCTACGGAAGCTGTAGTATCAGAGGTGTGGCAGGGATCCTCTTTTTCCTCCACTCTTATGCGGCATGTCTTTGCATTTCCCCATTGTTCCCAAAATCTCACAGGCCGAAGAGTAGGGAATCTACCCTTGAAAAGAATGAGTCATGGCAGCTGTCTCCTTCAGTTGCCTATAGATGACTGCATTTGTGAACCACCATCCCTCCTTCCCCACTTCTTTTGAAGCCTACACAAAGATGGGAAGCTGGCAGGTAGGTTGCCAGGTCCCAATACATGTACCTCAGCCAGGGTACCACTGGTGTTGGGTGAGGGGGATAGAGGAGAGAAGAGAGAGAGCACACACCAATCAGGACTTCTTCATTGCCTTATTGCTTCATTCTTCTGTTGGAGAAAATCTCTACCAAAAAAGTATTCTGTACCTCATGAGCTCGGGTTTGTACATGATGTGTCATATTGCTGCACACATCATGTAAATGTGTGGTTCCAGAGGCAGGGATTTAGCTGCAAGCCTATTGAGCTTGATGCATATTCTCAGGTTTGCTAAATATGGCCATGCAGTGCCTGAAGTGGAAAAGGCAATAATGATATAAGCAGTATCACCAACATTTTCAGCTTAATTTTTATTCACATTTTTATGACCACAGCAGTGAGAAGTGAAGCTGTAATATAACCATTTACACCAGAATGCAGTTTTGCACTCAAGAACAATGAGCTATTTAGATGTACCCTGAACAGAACTAATCAAGTACAAAGTAACATCATTTGACTGCCTTTTGATTCACTGTGTCAATGTACTGAAATATAAAATGGCATTTTTTTGTGATGCTGTAGTATACTGTATCATGTTTATCATGCTTCTGAGGCCTTAGCAAATTGGGTAGCTAAGAACTCTCAGGTTGAGCAATTAATTCCACACCTGACTAGTGATTGTTTTACATTTCAAAATAACAAACAGGGAGTCCTGTGATACTTTTAAAGACCAACAAATTTATTTATCACATTGGTTTTCATGGGCGTAATCCCACCTCATGAACCTGATAAAATGGGATTACACCCACAAAAACTCAAGCGATAAATACATTTGTTAGTTTTTAGAAGTGCCACAGGACTCCTTGTTTCTTTTGCTGAATTAGACTAACATGGCTACCCTTCTGGAACATTTCAAGATGTTTGACAAAAGACCACAGACGCCAGCTTCCTGTCTGAATGTGTATACCGAATCTTCCTGAGAAAAGGATTTTATGGGCTATAAATTATTTTCTATTTGTGATCTGGTAGCAGGAATGGGTATAAACATATTGCCTGTTTTCAAGAAATTACAAGCTGGTGTTGTTCAGCTTTTTTAATGTTGGGCCAGTCATTTCAATAGTGTACAGCAGAGAATTTGGAGATTATTATGAAGTAGAACTTTATTAAGTAGTTAATTTTAGCCTCATTAAATGGCACACAAAAATATTCAGGCTTTTCTCTTCCTTATTTCAAATGGATTAACAAAGTGAAGGAGCTGGCCCCATAGATGATATTATTACATGCTTCTTATCTGCATAACAGACTTTACAAGACAAGGGACAAGGAGGAGAGAAATCCCTTCCTCCACAAGCATTTTTAATTTATTAAGAGGGGAATGAAAATGGAAAGGGGAAAATGCCCTCTTATTTAAAAAATAAAATAAGACAGAAAATCCCTTCTACCTCCACATTCTTTTTGGGCTAGGAGATTTTGTTGCTTTGTTCTTGCAGTGGTTATTTTATGCAGGAATAATAGCAGGATAGCTGGGAAAGAACAGACAAACATTACAGGTCTATAGCCTATGGGCCACAGAAACTGTACTTTGAAATGTGACCAATTTCCATGCCCTGCTCACTGCATGGGTAAATCCAAGATGAGAGTTTAATATCTGGCTCTTTATGTTCCCATGTAATTTTTCTGAACTGCCTTGAACTCTTCCTGAATTATTGCTCCACTTACCTAAAGGTTAATGTTACTACTATGATAACTGGGCGATTTGTTTGGGTTTTTTTTTCCCCCTTTGAGCGAGGTTAAGACTAGATAACCTTCTGAGGTTCCTAATCTTCTATGATTCTATGAAAAGATATACGCCACAGCATGCTTGGTGGGAGAGGACGTTTTTAGCATTAGTAAGTTGCTCATGTACTTGATATTAGCACCTAACTGTTCTCTGGTGAAGCAAAGAGAGCTGTGAAGCAAAGCCTATATGGTTCTGCTCAACCAAACTAAGAATGCAAATGCACAGAGAAAGAAGGAAAAACATACTGACAAATTCAGCATTGTCAGCTGTCCTCAAAGTGTCTTTTTAAAAAATTATATTTATAAAGTAATACATGTTAACATAGTGGGATCATATTTTCAGGTCTGCACTGGATACATGTTCTTTTCCCCAGCAGGAAGTGCTGCTGCTGGACTTGGTTTTATCACTGTGCAGAAGTAGGGACTTGCACTGCTCTACAGCTATACCCTCACTTTGACCAATGAATGATAATGAATTTCAAAGGTGGGTGGGGGATCTGCAGCTAGTTCATTTTGCTATAAGAAGGGTTGCCAAAACATGGTATAGAAGGAGGAGGAAATGGAAAGATGTGAGAGATTCTGAAGAAGCAAAGGGAGGATACAGTGAGTACCAGTGAGCTTGTTAACTATGTCATATTGTTGGGTTTTGTATTTAAGATGCATAAGTCACAATGAGGATATGAGAACTGGAGGCAAGTACAATATATTGGATTTCAGTTGCATATGGTAGCTATCCTGGGTAAAAAGCCTGGACTGTAGTATTTCTACCAAATGTTGTTTATTCCACTTATCATTTCCTGAAAGGCATAATTAAGAAATCAATTCTGGATTTCGCAGGAGTATTAAAGAGATACTGAAGACACAAAAATATGAAATAGACACTTGTGTGTTGATAAAACACTAACCATATTTGTCCTTAGCTGTATCTGGGAAATTTTTATGGCAGAATAAAGTATCCTTAGAGTAGGTAGAGAGCTCCTGACATTTTTCATTGAAAGAGCAGCAGCTGACTCTTTGCCCTTTGAGAGGCCTGTGTTGCCTGTTTGGGGATCGTCATTGTGGTTGGAATCAGAAGGGACACTGCACATATTAGTGCTGATTTAATTTCTCAGTCAAACCTTGTTTTGTGCATAAATTCAAGGTCCAAACCTCCTCTTGCAGGAAAAACAAAACTATTCTTTGACTCAATTAAAAAATCCAAGCTCTTATGCATATTCACGGTTCATTTTATTTTTTTACAAATGCTTTTCACACACTAAAATGAAAGAGTCTGTGAAATTGAGCTCTGAAGGGCATTTGTGCATACATCAAATACACAACTCTGCAGATGACAAGCACAAATGAGCCAAATTCAGTCCTGGTGTAATCAGATGCATTGAATTCATTGAATTTAGTGCTTACGTCTCACCAAATTTGGTTCAGTATTCCCCAAATCATTAAACTACGCTCCTGAAATAAGTGCACAACTTGAAAGCAGTTGAGAGCCGCTCCTTTTCTGTGGTGCACAGTGGACATCTAAAGCAATAGCGTGTATAACTTTATCATCATCATAAACAGAAACCTCAAGACACTTTCTGACCTGGGCCACCTCGTCAGAATTGTAGTTGGTTAGTGTGAGGTGCAAGTATTGTGCAATATAGAGAAACTTTACAATGACAAATGACTAAGAGCTGTTTTCAAGGTGACATTTTGAACAGGGAGCTGTGCCAAATGTTTTGTATTAAACATTTCATTTCATGACATGGTTAATCAGTAAAAGATTCTCCCTAAAACCCATGTCATGTGTCATATGTGATATGTCAGTTTCTCCTTGCTAAGACGAAGGGGGTCCAAATTGTGTTTGAAAAATAAGTCTATTTTTCTGCTGACTGTTTTAAATGTAAAAGTAAAATAAAATAAACATATGAGTTTCCTTTCAACCTCATTTGAAAGCTCTCTCGATGAAAACCTAAAAATATAAAGGTTTACACAGGTTGGCATGTTATTCATTATGAAATGCTTGTATAAACAGTTCTAGCCTGGATATTATTATGCTATTTGATAAAATCAGTATTAACTATGTGTGTCTTTTGAAGCCTAAATCAGGCGGGTCATTTTATATGACTGCAAAGACCTTCTGGAATACAGTTCAAATCTCAGCATGTTTTTCTTTCTTATTCAAACCTTTCTGAGGGGGCTCAAGTATTAAGAAGTCATTCAAGCTTAAATCAGAATTGGTCTTCCTTTTTTCCTCCTTCATGCTCTGTAGAAAAATGTGTGTATGCGTTTTGACCAAAAAATGTATAATTAGGTGTGAGAAAAGAAATAGTGGTCTAATATTAGCCAACCAAGATTCATTTGGACAAGTTCACACCTAGGAAAGGTTACATATGTTCAAACATTATAAGCCAGCTGCTGACTCAAGCACAAATGTAGAAAATGGGTTCATTTACCAAAAATCATTAGTACTGAAATCCTTTAGAGCATTTACAATAATCTAAAAACAGAGAGTCCTACAAAAAAGTGGAAACTAGATCAAATCACAAAGGATGACTATGAAGAAATAACACAGTTATGTAGGGGAAAAATCAGAAAGGCAAAGGCACAAACTGAGATCAAACTAGCTGAAGGCATAAAGGGTAACAAAAAACCATTTTTTAAATACATTACAAACAAGAAGACGACCAAGGATAGTATAGGACTGTTACTCAACAAAGAGGGAAAAACAATAACTGAAAATGTAGAAATGGCAGAGGAACTAAACGATTTCTTTGTTTCAGTCTTCACTGAAAAGGTTGATGGCAATTGGATGCCTGATGTAGGGGAAGGTAGTAAAAATGGGATAGGATCAGAAGCTAAAAGAGGGAAAGAACAAGATAAAGATTACTTAGACAAGTTAGGTGTCTTCAAGTCACCAGGGTTTGATGATGTGCCCTCCAGAATACTCAGGGAGCTGACTCGGAAGATATCTGAGCTATTGGCTATTATTTCTGAAAAATCACTGAAGACTAGAGAGGTCCCAAAAGACTGGAAAAGAACAAATATAGTGCCTATCTATAAAAAAGGAAATAAAGACAACCCAGGGAATTATAGACCAATCAGTTTAACCTCTGTACAAGGAAAAATAGTAAAGTAAATAATTAAGGAATCAGTTAGCAAACACCTAGTAGAGAATAAGGTCTTAAGTGATAGCATGGATTTGTCAAGAGCAAATTGTGTTAAACCAACCTGATAGCTTTCTATGATGGGGTAACAAGTTTTGTGAATAGAGGGGAAGGGGTGGATATGCTATATCTAGACATCAGTAAGGCTTTTGATATGGTTTTACATACCTTCTCATTAACAAACTAGAGAAGTACAACTTAGATGGAACTACCATCAGATGGGTGCAAAATTGGTTGGATAACCATTTCCAGCGACTAGTCATCAGTGGTTCACAGTCATGATTGAAGGGCATAATGAGCAGGATACCGCAGTGATTGGTTCTGGGTCCAATTCTGTTAAATATTTTCATCAATGATTTAAATGGTAGTATAAAGAATACACTTATAAAGTTTGCCGATGATACCAAGCTGGGAGGGACTGCAAGTGTTTTGGAGGATAGGATCACAATTCAAAATGATTTGGACAAACTGGAGATGAACAGAATGAAAGTCAATAAAGAAAAGTGCCAAGTACTTCAGTTAGGGTTGAAAAATCTATTGCACGCATACAAAAAGGGCAATGACTGCCTAGGAAGGAGTACTGTGGAAGGGGATCTGGGTGCCACAAGCTAAATATGAGCCAACAGTGTAATGCTGTTGCAAAAAAAGCAAACATCATTCCGGGATGTATTATGGGAGTATTGTAAGAAAGACAGAAGTAGTATTTCTTCTGTTCTGCTCTGGGCTGATTGCACCTTAACTGGAGTATTTGTCCAATTCTTGGTGCCTTATTTCAGGAAAGTTGTGGACAAATTGGGGAAGTCCAGAGAAGAGCAACAAAAATGATTAAAGGTCTGGAACAGTCGATGTATAAGGGAAGATTGAAAGAGATGGGTTTGTTTACTCTGGACGAGAAGTGACCGAGGGGGACATGATAGCAGTTTTTCAAGTACCTAAAAGGTTGTTACAAGGCGAGGGGGAAAAAAATTATTCTCCTTAACTGCTGATGCCGGCACAAGAAGCAAAATGCTTACATTACGGCAAGGGTGGTTTAGATTGGACATTAGGAAAAAATTTCTATCTATCAGGGTGATTAACCACTGGAATAAGCTGCTTAGGGAGGCTGTGGAATGTCCCTCTCTGGACATTTTTAAGAGCAGGTTAGACAAGCACCTGTCAGGCATGGTTTAACATGTTACTTGGTCCTGCCATGAGTGCAGAGGACTGGACTCGATGACCTCTCATGGTTCTTTCCAGTTGCTATAATTCTATGATTTTAAAGCTTTAGCAACCTGAGAACTTATCAAAACTCCTTGAACCATTGAGTCAGTTCCTCCCTCATCTGGTGGTGGTTTGTTTTTTTTTTAAGTTGTGTACTTATGTAACAAAGGGGGGAGCCTGAAAGCAGCTCACAGTGGAACTTTTTGGTTGTTTAGGTTTTGTGTGAAAAATACATAATTTTGGCAGTAATGATGTTTTGTTATTCAGTTATTTGAAGCTCTGCTTCTCTTATGAAGAGAAAAGCTAACTAGGCACCATATAGGAGTGTTACAGTAGTCTCCATCACAGCTGGCACTGGTTTATTAAAAACCCAGTGAGCAAAAAGGCCAAGCATAACTGGCATAGAAATGGAACTGTCCTCATACCACAGAGGTGGATGTTCCAGAGCAGGTTTGAGGTGCAGCAGTGGGGTGACATAGAAGAGTTTGCTCTGCTCCTTCCTGGGTTGTACATGTTTATAGTTGACCAGATTACCTGCTGTGCCAAGCTTTTTTTGGCTGCTGTAACTTTTCCAGCTGACTCTGGTGGTCCCAACTAACTATACAGTAGCTGGGGATTGCTAGAGTGCAATGTGCATGAGCCATGGACTTTTTGTGTCAGGGACTAGAAGGAGTGGGGAGTAGGATGTAGCTCTGGCCAGCTCTTTGGTTGCTGTCAACTCTCCCATGCTCAGAATTTCTCTACTTAGGGGTTGGTGTCAATTTCTTTTTCTTTTGCCATTGCCAGTTTTCAAAAAGAGAACAGAGCAGGTCAGATAATCTGCCCCAGAGTCTCTTGCACTGTCAATCCAAGATTTTAATGTGGGGTATATTGGCCAGAGAGAGAAATCTGGGGATGGGTTGTCATTTTTCAACAGTTCTGGGGCAGACAGACACCCAAGGAATGACAGAACTGGACAGTGAGGGTGTCTACTCCAGTCCACAACTAGGAGATGCAATTCCCAGCTTGTGGAGGACATACGTACATGAGCTCTGCTCAGACTAGCACTTGAAAATAGCAATGTGGTCATAGTGGTCAGGTTAACTACCCAACTAAGATGCCACTTCACTGCTTGGATATGAACTGGTTGGCTGCCCAACTGTTGCCTGTGATACCTCGGCTATATTCCTGTTTTAGGCGCTGACTTGAGAGAGCCAGCCCATGTACATATACCATTGCTGGGAAGCACACCTCCAAGCTCCAGTGGAGGTGTACCATGAGAGAAAGGGGTTCTGTGGTAAATTGGCGGCTTAAAAAAGACTCCCAAGCCACTGTTCCTTTTGGGGATAGGGCTCAGCAATTTCTCAGCAAATCAGACAGGTTCAGGAAAGCAGTGCAGCATTAATCTGACCCTTCTCTCGTAAGAGTGTTAATGAGACTCCGCCTCCAAGCTGTGAAGTATCTTTGATGGGAAAACTGCACATGTCAGGGTCCCCTGGGAGAAAAGGATGCTCATGTGAAAGTTTCTGTTGCAACTTTGTTTATTTCAGCCGCTTTGTAATCAGTCTGGCCGCAGCAAGGTGGAAGTTATTTCAAGGGCCTGCTGGGAGAAGTCAGCTCTGAGTCGTGGCCTGCTGCAAGGGCGTGGTACAAGCAGTGGAAGTCCCAACAGTGGTAGCCAGAGTTTAGTTTTAGGAAGAATGACATAAAGATTTTTTTCAGCGGTGTTCAGAATACAGACGGGAAAGACAAAGGAAGGAAATCTGGTGCTGTGTGAGAATACAACTGAATTTTTTAACTACCAAGAGGTTAAACAGTCATGAATTGGGTATAGTACAAATCTTTGGGGACAATTATTCTAGAGGGTGAATTCATTCTCTGATTCTGCCTTCTCCCTCATAAAGATTTATATAGTTATATTTTTTATTAAGGCATTATTTCCATTTTCTTATATAGATATGGCCAAAGAAATACATTTAGTGCCTAAAGATGATATCAAAGATCAGTAGGGCTGGATCAAAGCCTTATTATTGTAACGTGAAGAAGTTAGTAGCAGCTCAACTTCTCATAGGTCTGCCAAAATGTGTATTTTTTTCATTATAACCACATTTCAAGTTTTTCAGTCAGGAATTGTTTGCTTTCAGATTGATTCCCATGCTATTCCTAAGAAAACAACGTTAGGACAGGATTAAATGATTTATTTGAGAGGAACAGCTGAAAACATGTGGAAGAGTTGCATCTATTAAGTCTATGCAAGGGCCATTAGATATGTTGCATTCAAGACTTCCTTTGGCTTCAGTGGACAATGGCTGCGTTAGAATAATTAGTTGGCTTTTTGCAGTTTTAAGAGACTGTTACTTTAAACGAAGGGATGGGAGAGGTTGACCTGACTGAGTGGGTCAGATGGCAAAGCGAAAGAAGATGGGGAATTATGATGCTGTAATTGGTATATCTTGCAGTATGGCTTTTTAGGTACAATAATTTATTAATTGTGAACAAGACTGTCCCATATCCTGTGACTTCACAGGAAACTAAAGGTAAAGTGCCTTTCAGTTCACTTTGGTGGGAAGAGCATAGCCTCTACCATTTTTCTGCTTCTGTTCCTGCGCAAATGGGAGGGCAGAGGCTCTGCGCTTGCCCATAATATGCCAGCTCATGGAATGGACCTGGCAGTATGGGGAAAGAAATCTGCTATGAGCATAGCTCAGTCACAGATTGCTTTTCCCGGAGCAACCAATGAGCTAGGAAGAGAAATATGACTGTGGGGTTGTGCAGCTACATGCAGCCCTGTAAATTGTAAACATAGCCCTATATTGGGTAATATTTTTTAACTAACCCTGTCACATGAGGGCAATGTAATTTGATGGCACAGCTAGATATAAATCTTTGTAACTGCTTCAAATATGAATGAACTGATGCTTTTACATTTATCTGTTTATACTTTTGAATGGGTTAACTGATGCTTTCCCCAAAATGGTATTTGAGGGGACTCATTAAGCAGAGCTATAGCAGGATCTGGCTCTTTGAATGCATATGCTCGGATTCAGTGTTTCCCAAACAGTGGAACATGGGTGTTCTGCAGGATGTGAATAGGTGTTTTGTGAAAAAATTTCAATGCTAGCAATATTTTGCCTTCTAACTCTTTTTTAAATCGACTTTTGAGCAATGTATGTGGCAATTTTTCTATATGAAAACACAGCTCTCCTACACCCTCCCTCCCTCCCACCAACATGTATGAGTACCGTCAATATATTCCAAGCCCAAATGTGTTCCATAGACAAATTAGTTTGGAAAATGCAGATCTGATCAGATATGTTTATCTTCAGTAACACTCTACAGTAAGGCAAGATGTGGTGTGTTTACTGAAATTTTCTATTTTTATTTCACAATTCCTGTCTGCTTGATATTAAAGGTAGCTCCCTTTGTGTTATGAATAGACAGCAATTTTGGCTTGTTAGATTTTCAGGAACATACATACCTAATGGTATGGCTGATAGAGTTTTAAAAAGTAAAAAATATTTTTAAAAAGCCAGTTTCTGATTTTTGGAGTTCACACTAAATTGTTTATGTTGGCTCTCAATTTGATTAAAAAGACCCTGCTGTTTAGTTGGATTTTGTTTTTCACATTCCATTGTTTCTTTTGGTTTCTTCAGAGATTATAATTGATGTTTGTTTGTTACGAGTTGTTACTGGTTCTTACCAGTTTTTCTTCACATTTGGCTAGAACTTACATTGTCCTCTGCATGTTTCTAAGGAGCCAGAATGAACCAGGTTCCTTGTTTACGTCCCTGCTTGTGCACCAGCATCATTAAATGATCATATTCCTTAGAGTTTCTGTAGCACTTCATGCATATCAATTAATTGGCTGTGTCCATGTTTGCAGGAATTCTTTGTTAGCATTTCTTTTTCCTGATTTATTCCAAAAGGGCAGCCATGTTAGTCTAGTCCAGAAAAAAAAGCAAGGAGTCCTGTGGCACGTAAAGACTAACAGATTTATTTATCGCGTGAGCTTTCATGGAAGAAAATCCCACTTCATCAGACGCTTTGAACATGGGGGAACTTACAGAATGGGAGGAAAATAAATGCAAGAGAATGTAAGACACGGGATCGGGTCATACAGTAACAGCAAATCTGAGCAGTTGTTAAGATTCAAGCATTGGGAAACAGCATATAGAGGAGAGTAACGTCAAATTACCTCTTGTAGTGGGAAAAGAAGCCACAGTCATGGTTCAGTCCAATGTTCCCTCTAATTACTTGTAGACTGTGTGTGCAAACAATTTCTTTGTGTGCGCAAAAACATTTCTGTGTGAGCACTAGTATTAGCACTATTGGATTTTTTGTGCGCACTTTATTTTTTTGTGTGCGCAGGTTTCATGACCTGTGTGCACACGCACACAGCTTAGAGGGAACAGTGGTTCAGTCCTGCTTTCACACAATCAAATCTACATATCAATTCTAATTCAGCTGTTTCTCTTTGAAGTCTTGATGTTCCACTGACTTTCTTGAGAATGGTTGTTAACAAATCATCCATAGAGTGATGAGAAAGATGGAAGTGCTCAGCAACTTATTTTTGCATTTTGTGATTTCTGATGTCAATATTGTGCCCATTTATTCTTTTGAGCAGGGATTGTCCTGTTTGTCCAATGTATAAGGTGTGGGGGCATTTCTGGTACATGATGGCACAAATCTGTTAGTCATTGGCTATGTCTACACTTACTGTTTCAATTTGAATTATTGAATTCAAATTAGTCAATTTGAATTAATAATTATTAATTCGAATTCAGTAAATTCAAAATGACAGGGCAACACTAGAAAATCCTATTTGAATTGGCATGTCCATGGACTGGACTTGCCAATTCGAATTGGAGGGGGACATCATAGGAAGTGTGGCAAGTGGCTGTGCAAAATGGCCACTGCCATAGCCAATCCCCTGCCAGGCTCCAGCACTCTGAGTCCGGCACAGGGAAAAGCATCCCCTGCCCAGCTCTAGCCACACTGTGGTCATGCACTTAATTGAATTCAAATTGACTGTCATCAGTTCAAATTCAAGTCTAAGTGTAGACATACCCTTCAAGTGCCACAGGACTCCTTGCTTTTTCCTGGTAACTCTGAGCTCCAGGACTAATTCCACCTTGGAAATACTCAGCATTTTGTAGGACTGGTTCCTTCCTGTGCTGAACATGATAGCAGAATAATTACAACTAACATTACCAGCATGCTCCTGGTTCCTAATCTCTCATCTGTACACATGCTCCCAGCCCAACACTGGCATCATGCAGGCTTCTTCCTTGGTGTGATTATGAGGGAACCTGTCTCTTTCCACCCTCAGAAATCTCTCTAATCTGATGCAAAGTAAGTAATTTTAAACCATTTAAAAATAACATGGTAGTAATAAATAAATATTTTTAATCTAAAGCCTTCCCCCAGCTTCAAAGCTGTAGCTAGAAGACCACCCCACAGGTTGTGAGATGTGGGGGACAGTGATGTGCAGGGAGTGCAGGCCAACTACCTAGTGCTCCTGGGTGTTCTGTCCTAGTATTGTTTTCCTCTCTGGCTCATCTCGCCCTCCCATCTGTTCCATTCTTCTTTCTTCCATCCTTCGCTTCTGCTCCCGCATGCAATTTCGCTCCTTGGTTCTCTTCTCCATGTATTTCTCTCCTCTGCTTAGTTCTTTGATCTCTGTATACATTGCCTGAACTACCTCATTCCTTTCTCTCCTGGACTTCTTGCATCCTCTGGTCACTTGCTGCCAAACTGGAATGTCAGTGATGGTTTTGATCCTTTTTATGGGGCAGCTAGGTATGGCTTTTCCTCCTTGTTTGTAGCTAGTTCCTATTACAAACCTCCACCATTGCTTTTGTTCCTGTAGAAATGCCTGGAATTAAGGAGATAACCGACACTATCTCACCTTCCAGCTCTACTTGGACCACTGTTATGTGTCTTTTGGATAGATTTAATGCATGGTGTCTCAGGAATAATAGTGCCAGTGTAACCAGATGATATTTCCATTTAAAATTGAACTAATACTCACTGTGCCTGAAGCTTCACTGGAGGCATGTGGTATAAAACTTTCCAAATTAAGGCATATCAAGTTTTCTCCTGGTGTGTTCTGCCTTCCTTTTGGATATCAAAAAGGCTGGCTGAGTTTTTTTCATTCTTCTTCATTAGTCCTCATATTCTCTCCAGCATGTCATCTCCTCCTGCTCGTCTTTTGTTCATTTGCTCTTTTGATTGTTTATCAACTGCAGAGAAACTAATCAGATTTTCTTAATGAATTTTGTGTGCTTGCATCTGATTTTCTGATTGGATCATCTGAATTCTTCAGTTTTGTTGAATTTAATTTTAATGCTCGATCTGTTATGTGTCTCTTACAATCTCAGTTTTGTAAAACAAACAAGAAGTCCTGTGGCACTTTTAAAGACTAACAAATTTATTTATCTCATGAGCTTTCAAGAGAGAAATCTCAGTTTTAAAGCACTTGATTTTGCTGGTTAAAGTTTATTTGCGTTAGAGGTGTCACACTAGGAATTTTTATTTTTAAAGCTTCAAGTTCAAATGTTACTGTCCTCAACCCATTTTCTCACCAGGTTTATTTTTTCTCAGCTTACTTTTTAAAATGGTCTCTTCTTACTCCCAGAGAAACAACACATTTCTTCAAAATTCTCCATACCTATAGGCTCCTCCCACTTTATAAATCCTTTGGGCTCCATGGGGACCACAAGGAAGTAAAGGCATATAGCATGCCCTCACTCCCCTTCTTGGTCCTCTTCAGTTGTGGAGGGAGGAGAGCAGCCTATGCTGGTCTGCTATGTCTCCTCCTGCATGTGCAGGTGGAGAGTGAGTAGAGTTTTGGTTCTGCCCCTCATAGTGCCTGCCGGCACAGCTGAGCTGGTAGGGGTAGGAATCTGATTACTGCCTCACCATCTGCAGAGCAAGAGGGAAACTGGGTTAGGATACCTAATCTGATTCTTGTGGCAGAGCAGCTATGTGCTGCAGCACCTTGTCCAGGGCCTATGTCTTATCCCCAGCTGAGTCGTCAGAAAAGATCATGTGGCATATTTATAACTGCCCCCAGCCAGAAACTATCCTAGATCCTTTTATTTTGTCTTTGACACAGTATTCTGAAAAGCTCAGAGAAATGAAGACCAAAAACATGACTAGAGTATCTCTGAGATGATTGCACAACTTAATATCTAGATAGCCCTCTTAGCATGGATTGTTCACTTTCCTCAGTTTGTGTAAATTCTTAGTTTTCCTTAATGAACTATTTTTCAGAAAAAGGTTGGGAATGCTGGTAACTCAAGGAGTGTTTGGATTTTGTTGTTGTTGTTGTTGTTGCTATGGTCATTGCTTTTCTCTGCCTTAGTAAAAGCTGCTTCCTGCAATGTTCTAGGAAGTTTTAGACTTGCAAAGGGACATCTAATAGACTCTGGTTTCCCTTCTTAAAAAGATGTCACAGCAGATTCACGTGACTAATCTGCACCCACAGTGTCGCACAGAGTGGAATTCCATTTTGAATGGGTCCTTGGAAGCTGTCTTCCTTTGGCAAGAGTCAGTATGGGAGGATTTAAGTTTCTTAATTCAGTCAAAAGATGCAAGAAGAGAATTAGTTGATTGCTGAGAAGGTGGTTGAAGTAAACTTTAAAATACCTCTATTAAAAATATTTATTTGGCAAATATTAGCCTGACTTTCATACTTTATTCTTTAATAATTTGTGAATAACTGCTGAACAGACCAGTTTTGTTAATTATTGCTGCTGCTGAGCCTTACAGTGGTGACCTGTAGATATTTTTGTTGCCCTTTTGTTGCCCCAGGTAAGTGTTTGTATTGACCTTCTAGTGGGACATTTGCTTGGATTATATCTGATTTCTACACTAAAAATTAATTTTCAGGTGCTTTTGGTAGTGTTCAGATTGTTTCAGTTTCTTTTAGGAGTCAACAGTAGCACCTTGATTGTTTTGGATGCTTTCAACAATATTATTTATACTGTTGTTTTCAGTGTTACTTACATGGTATGCTCGAAGCACCCAGATGCTACTAGTAATGGTTCTCCTTCTGTTACTTCATTTATCTAACTATTTATTTATTTGAAGCGCAGGTTTTGTTATCTGCTAAAAGAGTTCTTGCTGTCAAGACCCTTCCTGACTCCTTCCATTCCATTTTATCCTTCCTAATAGTTGACTATGATGGTAGTTCTGGTTTTCCAGTTTCCAAAATTGGTAATCTCAAATACTTCCTTGAGCAATCTTACTGCAGAAGCTCATGTTATTCAGTTTATTTTTTAAATGAAATTAGGCCATGCCTACACTGATGGCAGCAAAGTTGCTGCCAACATATCGGTCTTTCCAGGTCAACTTAGTGGTCAGTTAAAACATGCTAAGGTGATCCAGAAATTGACTTAATAAAACCATACCTTGAAGTGGCACAGCACAGTGAAGATGCCACACTAACAGGGAGTTAAGAAGTCGACAGGTGTTATGCAAGCCACTCTGTGTAGCTTGCACAGCTCACATCTATTGCCACCAAATTTCCCCAGCAGTGTAGACTGGGCCTGAGAATCATCTCAATAGTCTTTACAGGTTTTGAGTGACCTCGTGAGGAAGTTGAGCTGTGCAAACCTCTCTTTATCACAGCTATCCTTATAATTCATTATTTACAAGCTCTTTGTTGCTACTTCCCCCAAGTATTTACCTAGGACTGCTTTTCTTAAATGCTTATCACAGCAAAAAGCATCTTGAGCACCTTACTTCTGTGCTGAGAGAAACTAAGGCGTGGTCTACACTGATTCCAGCACTCGAAAGTTATGTAGCTTGCATATCCCTCATTGACTTACATTGCCATACTGTGGGATAGTCACTGTGCTGTGTCAATGGGAGACGCCCTCCAGTCAATGCAACATTACTCCTTCCAGGACCCAGGGTAGATTAATGGCACTTTGGGATCAATTGAGTGTGTCCCCACAGCTCACTTAATTGATCCCGCTGCACTGATCCATGCAGACCTGGCAGTGTAGACTTACACCTACTTGCATTTGAAGTAAAAGATTTTTTATGTATCAACCCATTACTTTAAACTTTGCTGTGTGTTGGGGGAATGACTGTAGTTCACGCTTAACAACAACAAAAATGTCTTCCTCAGAGATAGACCAGAGACTGAAAGAACCAATTTTCAGGTTCCACAGGCTCATATTTGTCAGTGCAGCTTTCATAGAAAGCCTGAGGGATTTACAGTAAATATCTAGTTTTGCATCCAGAACTGCTGACAGAGGCCTTCTGTTGATAGATGGATTAATTATCACCTCCTAATTACAAACAGATTTGCAGGTGCGTTCACTACATTATAAATGAAACCGGCCTACTGTTATACAGTGCTGATCTAAGGGTCAGCCATGAGGAATCTATTGCTCCTCTTCTGTCATTTGACAATATTAATCAACTGTAGTTTTAACAGATAACCTTTAAAAAACCAACCTGAGTAATCACCTGGTAATGCTGACTGCTGTCAAATTCAATATCTCAAACTAAAGAAAGGAACTTGGCAAGTCTATAATATGTCAAAGTCATCAGTGTCAGTATGTTAAAATACTCAAGGCCAGATGTTGCTCTTTTAAAAGAAAGAAATCTGCTACCTCAGAGGGAATTTCCTGGAAGAGCGTTCTCCTCTGGGATACATTCACTGGGCTTCAACTGGCTTGCAGTCAGAGGGAATTCTGTGTACACCCAGTGGCAGAATGTGATATTAAGAAAGTAGTAAAATTACTACCAGACTCTGCTTTTAGTTTTTCAGACCTGGCAGTAACAGGACTTTGTGAGCCACATGCATAAAACAATAACAATGAACAAACCACACCATCACATTCTTCCTTCAGCTAATCCTGTATCTCAGGACAAATTTAAGTGTGCTTTTCTGTGTTCCAGTTGCTTCGTTTGGCCCTGGAACAGACTCCGTATCAAATTTCTAACTAAAAATACACTCAGCATCTTTCAAACTGGAAGTAAAATTAACTAATGTGTATTCATGTTTGGGTTGGAAAAATAAAACATGGTCCTCCTGATTGTCAAAAGAGCAATCTATGACATTTGTCCAGGACAGTATTTTATATATAAAACTTATCACACATCACAAATATTGACCAAATGTCCATTTTAAGTAATGTGCCTTCTGGTAGTGTAGTAACAGAGGCCATATAGTGTCATATCTAAGGCTGTTAGTTGTACACAGTCTCTGTCCATTCTGCATTTCTTGTCAGCTCACAATACAGATATTTCTAAATACATGCAGCCCATTAACACAGTATGCCAAATCTAATTTAATTACTCATTGCAACATTATTTGATGGCAGTTGTAACATTTGTGGGCTTTTATATTAATATTATTAATGATATTGATGACATATGAGCCATTTTGACCATGGTAAATTATTGTAACTTCCATACTGACACAGATTAATTAGGGCTACAGTTTTTTTAAAAAAACAAACATGGTACTTGAGACCTGTGCTGTTGCAACATGATGTGATGGCATGCTGCCTTTCAAAATCCTTTTGGGTCCTAATCCCTTTGATGTTAATAGGGGTTTGGCCATTGATTTGAGTCGGAACAGGGACAGGCTGCTCATGTCTGGCAAACCTAGTAGAACAGCTCATCAATATCAGCACAAATCAACGGAGGCAGCAATATCAAGCCTAACTGTCTTAGTATGGCTGAAAAGCCCACAAAAACACAGCTTACTGCCACCCCCTTTCTTGTTTTGTATAACCAATCTGTTGAGTTTTGGTTGTTTGCTTAAATACAGTGCTAGGAACTCATTCAGAGAGCTCTTTACCACTATTGTTTTTCTCAAAAATATAAGAATGATGCAGAATTTTATTTCATACAGTTTGCAGCATACTCATTCTGATGGGTACTTCTTGTCCATGGATGTTTGAGTGCTAGCCAATAGAAAAGGATACCGTTTTTCCTTTTGCATAACAGAAACACTAATGGGCCAGATTATATCTTCCACAGATTAAAACAAATGTTGGGCCAAGCTTTGTTCTTAGTCACTACTCCTGTTGAACACCATTGAAATAGTTGGGGCTGGATGGCTAAAACTAAGAGAACTTTTCCCATTATATTTAAGATTGCTTTATGGACTGAGAATTCCCAAGGAACATTAGCAAATTAACATAATGTTCCTGAGTGCTACACTTCTTATTTGGATCTCTGATTTAGAGCTGACAGAAGGTGTAAAATCACATTTAACCTGAAAATGCCCTCCTGAGGACACAGCTGCATATGTTGATGAGACAGACTTATTCCAGTTAAGCCTGGCATTAATTTGTGTGTAAAATTCCCTCAAGATTTGCATTCCTGATGGTATAATACCACTAAGCATGATTTTTGGGTCAAACAATACACTTTTGGGGGAATTCAGGAGAAAGTCTTGTAACTCTGAAGAGCTACTTTTTGTGGAAGCTAGGAAGATATCATAATACCTTCATTCAAGCGTAGATACAGTTGTCATTTAAGTCATTTTATAAATAAAGGCACATTTCCATAATCTGGATTTGACTATCAGATGGCTCCCTGAAATGTATTAAATGAACTGTGTATTTCTGTTTTCAAAGATCCCTTTTCATAACCCATTATGCTGCTTGATTATTTCCTCTGTGTTGTACAGGAAACATCGAGTAAATGATTAATAACCTGCCTCAGTTTTACTTTCCCCTCTTGCTGCCTCATCAAGAAATAATGTGACCTGCAGATGTTTGAACAAAGCATTACATTGTGTTAATGACCGATGCTTTTGGGACATCTCAGTGAATATCAGCTTATCAACAGTAGTAGAAACTCAGGTATTTTTGTGACTTGGATCTTCATTTGTTTTGGGCTTAAATTTGAGGTGTGCTGAAAACTCCAGCAAAACAAGATGTCACCCCCTCTTGCAAGCAACCTAGAGATGACTGAGCAGTAATCCCACAGATCCAGGAGACAACCAAGAAACAGATTTGTTGAAGTAAGAGGCATAGCTTACAGTAAAAAGTAGCCTTCAGAGGTAGTGGTAGTGGCAATAGGTATGTAAGAGGCACTGTCTAAGTAAATTTTCATTTCTACTTTAAAAGGGTGGAGTGGAAATAGAACCTTTGCACTTAAGCAAATGAAAACGGTCGGTCATAGTTAATTTTATCAAGCATGTCAGTCTTCATGATGTTTAATGTTGTTTGGAGTAGATGAGTAATGGAAATTAAAATTTGAGAGCTACATTTATAAGCGTTTTGTTAGAACGCTGGTGGAGAGGTGTAGGTAAGAAGAGACTTTCCAAGTAGTGCTGCTCACTGCATGCAGAAGATTCAGACTGACAGTCCTACCTCAGAGCAAGAGGTCTGGCTGAACCAAATGACAAGCAGATTCTCTCTTTTGAGAATTGCAACACTTTTGTTGCTAATAACTTCTAAAGAGCCAGCCTTCAGCAAGCTCTTCAGTTGTCAGTTATTGCACTTGGATTGGATAAGTTTGTACGTGGAAAGCAGTCAATCACACTGCAAAGTAATGAATGCTCCCTTGTGTCAGAGTGTCTAATTGGGAAAGCCACCCATCCACGTTCATGCCTTTTTGTTCTTTCAAATGGTTTTATTGGCATGTTTGAATAGTGTGCAAAATCAGAGTGAGGTATTGCTATGGTTTTTTAGGAACAGAAGACAAAAGTGAAAACAGTTATGCTGTACATAAAAGCTCCGAGAAACCCAACTATTGTAAGGAGATATGCTGTCTACTTTAGTTGGTAATTCTTTTGTAATAATTCATAAGAGAAAATACAAACCATGTGTGCAGCTTGCTGTAACAGAAGTTCTGGGGAAGATGTAGACACAGGTGCTGTATAGATGACTAAACATGGAAAAAGACCTAACAACTCAGTACTTTTATGAATTCAGCAAAAGAATGATATGAGGATTGTACAACTATGGTATCTATACTCCTTCCTCCTGTAGCTACACACTAATCTTTCAGCAGTTAGTTAATCCCAAATCTGTGGTGTCGTGCAGAGCACATCAGTTTGTAGTTTCTGATGCTTGTGCTTCTGATCAGTGTTAAAAATATCAAGGGGAAACAATAGATATATGCACAGAAAAAAAATATTGAATGACTCTCTTGGCAACAAATGAACACCTCATCCACATAGGAAGCAGATTCTAATTACTCTCTCCTCCTTACAAGGTTACTTTTAGATGGCCTTGTCAAAATCATCAAGGGGATTTTTCTCCCAGTCTGGAACTCTTGGAAATAATCCTTACAGTTGATATCTGTATAACTGCTCATGAAGAGGTGTCCTTGGTTGTGAAAAGCAAAAGATAAAATTGATACCTAGGGAGAGACGGCACATTCAGTGATCATAGAATCATAGGGTTGGAAGGGACTTCATGATGTCATCTAGTCCAACCCCCTGCTAAAAAGCACGACCATTTCCACTATATCATCCTAGGCAGGATTTTGTCTAACCAAGCCTTAAATGTTTCCAAAGATGGAGCTTCTACCACCTCTCTAAGTAACGCATTCCAATGCTTCACCATCCTCCTAGCATGAGAGTTTTTCCTAATATCCGACCTCAACCGCCCCAGCTGCAGCTTGAAATTATTCCTCCTTGTTCTGTCTTCTGTTACTACTGACAACAGCCTAGCTTCCTCCTCTTTGGAGCACTCCTTCAAGTAGTTGAAAGTTGCTATCAAATCCTCCCTCAATCTTCTCTTCTGCAGACTGAATAAGTCGAGTTCCTTCAGTCTCTCCTCATAAGTCATGTTCCCAAAACCCCTAATCATTGTTGTTGCCCTCCACTGGACTCTTTCTAATTTGTCCATGTCCTTGTTGTAGTGGGGAGCCCAAAACTAGACACAGTATTCCAGATGTGGCTTCACCACCGCTGAATGGGGGGAATGATCACATCCCTTGATCTGCTGGTAATACTTCGACTGATGCAGCCCAGTATGCCATTGGCCTTTTTGGGAGCAAGAGCACATTGTTGACTCATATCCTGCTTCCCATCTGCCATAACACCCAGGTCTTTTTCTACAGTGCTGTTACTTAGCCGATTGGTTGCCAGCCTGTAGCAGTGCATGGGATTTTTCCGTTATAAGTGCAGGACTTTGCACTTTTCCTTGTTGAACCTCATGAGATGTTGTTTGGCCCAATGCTCCAATTTGTCTAGGTCTAGGTCTCCCTCAGTCCTATCTCTGCCCTCCAGTGTGTTTACCATTCCCTCACAGCTTGGAGTCATCTGTGAATTTATTGAGCATGCAATCTATCCCATCATCCAGATCATTAATGAAGGTGTTGAACAGAACCAGCCCCAGGACCAACCCCTGGGGCACTCCACTAGTTACTGGTTGTCAACTAGACATTGAACAATCGGTCCCCACCCACTTAGCCTGATGATCTAGCTAGCTTTCTCTCCACCTTATGGTCCATTCAACAGAACCATACTTCCTTAACTTGCTGACAAGAATGCTGCGGGAAGCCATATCAAAAGTTTTGCTAAAGTTGAGGTGTATCACATCAATGGCTACTCCTGCACCCACACATCCTGCCATCTCATCATAGAAAGCAATCAGGTTGGTCAAGCTTGATTTGAACTTGATGAATCCATGCTGACTTTTCCTGATCACTCGGTTTTCCTCCAAGTGTTTCAGAATGGATTCTTTGACAACCTGCTTCATGATTTTTCCAGGGGTTGAGGTGAGGCTGATTGGTCTGTAGTTCCCCGGGTCCTCGTTTTTCCCTTTCTTGAAGATAGGTACTATATTTGCCTTTTCAATCCTCCAGGACCTCCCCCATTCACCACAAGTTTTCAGAGATAATGGCCAGTGGTTCTGCAGTCTCATCAGCCAACTCCCTCAGCATCCTCAGATGCAGTTCGTCCAGTCCCATAGACTTGTGCACATCCAACTTCTCTAAGTAGTCCCTAACCCAGCCTTTCATCACTGAGGGCTGCTCTCCTTCTCTCCATTGTGTGTTAGCCAGTATAGTAGCTCAGGAGCTGACCCTGCCTGTGAAGAATGAGGTAAAAAACAAAACAAAACATTGAGTACTTCAGCCTTTTGCATATAATTTGCCACCAGGATATCTGCCCCATTCAGTAAGGGACCTACACCATCACTGATCCTCTTCTTGTTACTGATATACTTGAAGGACCCCTTCCTGTTCTCTTTCACTTCCTTTGCTAGCTGCAACTCCAATTGCCTTTTGGCCTTTCTGATTTTATCCCTGCAGGCCCGAACAATATCTTTATATGCCTCCCTAGTCATCTGTCCAAGCTTCTACTTCTTGTAAGCTTCCCTTTTGTGTTTCAGCTCACTGTAGAGTTCCTTGCTAAGTCACACTGGGCACTCCCATATTTGCTGTTCTTTCTGCACATCGGAATGGTATTTTCCTGGGCTCTTAGTAGGGTTTCTTTAAAATACAGCCAGCAATGATGTCCATTTTGATATAGTTACTGTTATTATATTGCCTTGGATCCACATGTGCAACTCTTGGTGATAGAAATGGGAGTTCTACAATGGACCAAGAGCTGTAAAGTTCCAAAGGGGTAGCCATGTTAGTCTAGTTGTGGCTAGCACATCTGATTTACATGCAGAAGGTCCTGGGTTCGGACCCCAGGGGGTTGGACTAGATGATCTCATGAGGTCCCTTCCCACCCTATGATTCTGTTCTATTCTATTCTATTCTATTCTGTAGTTAAGCAAAACAAACTAGGAGTCCTGTGGCACTTAAAAACTAACAAGTTTATTTATTGCGTGAACTTTAAAACGTCTGCCGAAGTGGGATTTTTCTCCCATGAAAGCTCATGCGATAGAAAAATTATAAATAAAAGCTGTAAGTTACTTCGTTTCATAAACAATAATATCATACAATGGGTGTGTCCCATTCCTTTATACAAGGAGCCAAAAATCTGTCTTCACTTTTGACCCCAAAATACTGAGACCTTCCAATAAAGGGCTGAGAACTGTGCTAAGCTCTGTGGGAATGGAGGATGCTCAGCATGTCAGTTTCTCCCTCTCTAGTCTTCTCTTTTCCTTACAGTAAGGAGCACCATTATCTTGCAGTGCCATTAAGAAACCTGAGAACAATGGTAGTGAATAAACATCAAGGACTGTGTAAAAAAAAAAAAAACAAAAAACACCACACACAGACCTGCTAAGGAAAGGTTTCTGTAGAGCATCTGATTTAAGCAATGACAATTAAAAAGAAACTGAAGTGGTCTTCGTTTGAAATCACATATGCACCACCCTGCATTATCACAAGAATTCGCATGCAAGAACAGTTTGCAGATGGTTTGCATTGGCATAAGTTATGTAGATGCTTTAGGGAACAGATGGCATCATGGATTCTGATGGCAAATGTGAATTTATAGTACCTACAACATGGTTAAGTCTTTTGCCTGTAGCTGAAAAGGCAACAAAAATTATATGGAAGCTGAGCATTGTAAATCAATGTGCCTGTGCTTTACCATTTGAGTTCCAGACAAGATTTAGTTTAGCCGTGCTGAAATTTGCGATCTTTTGAGTACCACATTGATTCCATTCACTTGCCCATGATTCTGTTTGTGTATGCATTTTGTATAATTAATAGACCTGTGACACGGAAGGGTCAGAGAGTTGAGAGATCCAGCAGCATTCAATCTAAATATTCTTAATTTGTGAAATAAAATTGAAAGTGGAAAATTTCAATTTTCTGGGCATATTTATAGATTGCTTATATACAGTAGGCTTTCCTAAATATTTCTAGAAAGAATGAAAATAATGTGAATTGATTCTTGATACGGTGTTGTATGTATGTGATGGGTAAAATATGAATCAGCATGCATTAATTACTATAGACTACAATAACTGCTACTTAATTGGATACAAGTTAGAATTTCTCTAGTTCTTCTTCAAGTGCTTGTGTGTGTCAATTCCCAATTTAGATGCGAGTGTGCACTGCATGCACAGTTGCCAGAAGGTTTTCCTCCTAATGGTATCTGTTAAGTCGACTCTGGCACCCCTCGAGTCTCACCCTCATGGTGCCATATTTAGGGACCTGCTGACCTCCCACTTCTTCAGTTCTTCCTTACTGCTGGTGACAGTCACTAGAACGTCTCTCTTCTCTCGCTTTGTGAGCTCTTCCCTAGTGGACTTTTTATTATGTATCTGTAAATAGTTAAGATTTAGCATTTGTAGTAGTAGTTCATAGGTTAGTTAAAGAAATTACAATCCTGCTTATCAGGGTTTTTCGCCTTTCCTCTTTGGGTCAGGGTATATCTCAGTCCACTGGCATTAAGCCGTGTGGGCCTGTAAGAAGCCTGTGGCAAGATACAGTCTGCATTCAGCTTCTCCAAACTATCAGAGGATCACTGGAAGACCTGCCAGGGTTTCACCAGAAGAAAAGGAGCAAGAGACTAAAATTTATTCTAATGGAGTAGCTCTTCCACCCCCAGAGCAAAGTCTGGGGCAACCAAGACCCAGTATTTCAGCTTTGGTGCAGAGCATACCAGCACTGGTAATGGATATGGCACTGAGGAGGGACTCTGTTCATAGAGACACTAGGTGCTGGAATGCATCACTGGCACTGAGGGATGATGCACATGGAGATTCATGGCACTGCTCTCAATCCCTGGTCCTGTGTAAAAAGAAAAGGAAGATGAACAGGAGACATTGAAAACATCTGGGTGTGTAGACTTGAGTGGATTATGACTCACATCAGGCCACCTTGGTTCCAGACCCTCCGGCACAATATCATCAATTCTAGTGCCATTGAGGGGAGTCTGCTGAGTCTGGTGCCCTTGGACTCCCTGCTTAGGAACAGCCATGAGGAGTTGAAGCTTCCCTTGACACTGGAGACCTTTGGGATGACGAGCAAGTTCATAGAAGGCACGGCACCGACACTTCCTCCTAAGAATGACTGACTGACTAGGGCCTCATCCTACCAGGTTCAGAAAAGCTCCTGGTGCTGTCTAGGGATAAACCATCCATGATGTCATGATCACCCTTCCCTCAGCACCACTCTTGAGCACCATCTGGCACTGCAACATTGTGGTCACCTGGAAGCAAATAATACACTTCTGACTTCAAGTTGGAGTCATACAACTGAAGGAGGAGCTGGCACTGTTCAGGCAGACAGGATCAGAGTGTGGAGGCAGCACAAAACAGAAGGTAGCTTTTCTGGAGGCCAGGAAGATGTCTGAACACAAGGCTCTCATGACAGAGCCTTCTAACACAATTTTCTTCAAGGACAAGGTTTAACTTCACCCTCATCTGACTTCCTTCCAAGATGATCTGCCAATTCCATAGAAACCAGATTTACAGGGGTCTGCAACCTGTGGCTCTGGATCTGCATGCAGCTCTTTCATGGCCCCCTACTGGCTCCAGGCCCTTCCCTCCTGCCACTAAGAGACCCTGCAGATGGCATGATTCTGGTTCCAGGTACTCTGGTCCCCATCAGGAGGCTACATTCATTGCAGCTCTCAAAACACTTGTGTATTGAAGGAATTTTAAAAAATGGCTTTTCTTATCTTTTGAGGTGCTGATCCTTGAACCAGAACATATTTGTTCTGGTTTTCTATCCGAATCCACACACCAACAGTTGGGAATGCAAACTGCACTCTTTGGATATGCTACATGGAATGGACAAGAGCAACACTTCTTGAAGAACAACAGTTACAGGTTACTAACTGGCTCTTTCCTTACAGATGAATGGAGTTATTTAAATAACTAGAATCCTGGGAACAAACAAAAGCAAATAAACTCTAGGATCAGTTAGATTACAATGTAATTATTGTATTGAATTCAGAATATAATTATTATTGTAATGGACTCCCTAATTATTTAGTTGCTTGTAAAATTGATTTTAGGTAAACACAGCGTGTTCTAAAACAGCCAGCTCTTTGCAGTGAACATAAGTTGTTTAAAATTTATTGACCTGTCGTTCACATGTGTTACTTTACTAGCACTTAATGGTCTGTTTAGATAGTCTTGGTGTGTATGAACTCCCTGTGCGCTACTCCAAGTACCACACGTTGACAGGTAGCTGCCATGTAGATAAAATAAGGGGCCCCATTCCAAAGCATACAGGGACACACAATCATTAGTTATTTTCTAATCTAAAGCAGGGATTTCCTCTGCAGCCAGAGGAAAAGAAAAGTGTTCTGTCTTTACATTGTCTTTGTGCCTAACTGAACTCAACCTTGGGTTCAACACACAGGAAGTCTGAAAGCAAACAAATAGGAAATTCAACTGTTGTACCTAGTGAAATTGATTTTAGGGGTTAGACTTTTAAGCATATAATTTTGTTGGCACCCAGGATCTTAGGATTCTTTGAGGTTGCACCAACTAGTGCCCTAAAGAAAAAAAAATTACTGGAAGATACACGGGTAGGATTGGAGCAGGGAGATTACTTTGGCAATAAGCAGCGATCACCCTGAAAAGCCAGTTGTATTTAATTACTGTAGTATCTTCATTCTGAGAGAATACTGTAAACACTATTATAATGGTAAATACTTTGAGTTTGCAGTAGTCACCACCATGGTAAAAATTCATGTGAAACTGGAAGCCATTTCATAGGGAGGCAGAACTGGCATTTCGCCACTGTACAGTGTTAATGCAGATTACAAAAGCTTTCTCTGACATACAGTGCTAAAACACTTAAGATATTTAGCCACCAAGAATTGTTCTGTAATGAGGTGGGAGTGCATCAGCTCATACTACAGATTTCTCTGCACCATTATTGCTGTGTAAAAATAGAGCTGTAAGTGGGCAACATTCTTCCTCCTTTGAGAAAGCGATTTGCTTTATAAGGATTGGCATCGTAATAGTGGGTGGGTTGATACACTGTACATTCAATACAACAGATGCACAGTTGTTTCAGTCATGTAGATGTGGTTGAGCAAGAAGTAATTGTTGGAAATGTGTTGTTTCCTGAAGCACAATGCAAACTCTATGCAAAATGCTGCTAAACTATTAACGTGAATGTCAGGCATATCGAAGATCATGCTGGGACAGGAGGTGTGCGGGGAAGAATATTTGTTTATTACAAATTTGAATTGAAAAAAACGTTTTGGTTTTATACTTCAGACTTAACTTTAAAATGTTAGTGTTATTTTGGAAACAAGCTAATGTGTGTGCCAGGTGGTTCTGCAAAACTTCATTGATCAGATTTTTATTTTGCAAAATAAAAACGAAAGAGCAGGTCAATGCTGTTTCCTCTCATTTCACTGTCATCTGAACACCTAAAGTTTGGGTTTATGTGAGGAGGGTTCTAATATGTTTCCAGTATTGGCTCCTCACTTGTTGAACTGAGAGGTGGGTCCAAGCTATAAATTTCAGATCCAGATTTCATGTGTGTTTAAGTTCAGGGAGTTTTGAGTCCAGGCTTTGATTCAGCCATTAAAATAAATTTAAAATATCTGATGTGATGGCGGATTCAGAGTTTGTGTCCCCTCAAAGATTCATTAAATGAGAATTCTGGGCTTTAGAAAGTCAGGGCTATGGCTATTTTAAGCACCTTAAATGAAATGGCAATATAGGTCTAGTTTTAGTTTTTTATGAAATGCATTACAGGATGTTTTACTTAAGTGCCTGTGCAATATCCTTTTAAAGCTTTTTCCTCTGATTGCCTAATATCTTAGATGCTGATTAATTACATACAAATCTCTGTTTTATCAGTTTACCCTCTGTGCTTCTGTTGCCACCCCACCTGCTGTTTTATTCCTTGTGATCTTTGCTTCCACTTTCAGTTTGGTATGTGTTACAAGCTGATTTTGTAGGAATGAAATTACTCTAATTTATTTACAGAGAAGCTGTCAATGCATGATATTCTGTCCTGTAGAGGTAAATAATCACTTCCACCCCCCCCCCAAGAAAATCCCCAAAAAACAAAAAACCAGTTGAGCCCTCACTTGCTAGCCGTAAATGGTAGACTTGCAGATTTCACAGACCATTCTTTTTATGAGCAATGACTAAAAGACAAATACTACTGGGAATAAAAATACCTCTCAGTTATTTTGTCACTTAATAAAGTAACATGTTCATGGGAGACACCTTTAAAAGAAAGAAACGTCTCCATATCTTTCAATGAAAACTCTAAAGAGGTAAGCTGCAGCTTACCTCCTTGCAGTGTCTGTTCACTACAGGGCCTCCCTAACTTCTGTTCAGATTGGAAAAATTGGTTTCTTTGTGGGGGAAAGCTTTTGACATTGAGAACAGGCTGCTTAGGAGAAGAGAAATCTAAGATCAATGTTCAAGGTAAAACAGTGTTGTCTCTCGTTTCTTCAGCAGCCATGTAACGTGCAGCTGAGAGCTGTCACTTGGATTGTAGCAGGGGAAACTACTTAAGTTTGTTTGGTTTGTCTATGAAGCAACATTTTTCTTGCCTTGGAATACTTTTTTGTCATCGCTCTCATTTGTATTTATGTTTTACTTGGAAATCGTCTCTGTGCTTTGTGTGCATTCGCCAAAATATATACACAAACAATATTCTATTATGATCTCGTCTGCGTACCTCTTACTTGCACTATGTACATTTAGAAGCAAATTAGTCTGAGAGTGACAGGGAGCAAACCTTTCCAGGCTCTGTTTTTTTTTTTTTTTAGTTAGTTCAGACTTTCTGCCATATGCTGAGGTTCCACTTCTAGTCATGTTTTTATTAGGTAGAAAGAAAAAAAAGTCCAGATGTCTTAACAAAGCAACTTTTGTGTTCTCTGTTTAAAAATATAAATAAAGTTTCCTATGAAATGTTGATGTAAGTACCCGCTATCATGGGGGTGAAGAATTTGAATAGACTTATGGTTAAAGCACCAGAGTGGTAATTAGGCAGGGTTTAGTTTCAGCTCCATCATAAACTCCTTATGCGATCGTGGGGCATGTCACTTAATAGAACTGTGCCTCAGTTTCCTATTAGCAAAATGAAACTCAAAATACCCTGCTTTCATGGTTGTTGAAGGTGACATTTATTGATTGCCTGGAAGACACTACAGATATGCAAAATACAGTTTAGTATGGCAAAACTGGGAAAGTTTGATGTGAAATGTATGATATTTAGTAGAACTCTAGAGCTAGGGTAAAAAGTTTTACAGTGATATAAATCACATTTAGTGACTCTGCACTGTAAAATGGTCAGTTTAGATCTTTTCTCATTGATTTTGTATTCTGTTAATGATTCTTATTCTGAGATCATAAAGCTGAGCACGATGTAAAAGATACGGGAAGATATCTTTAACCTCTAATTTGAACTATATGTTGATTTTGACATTGAAATAGTGCAATGACCTAGTAATGTTTTCCAATATTTTAATTTTTGCTGATGCACAAAAATATTGCAGAAGAGCTGATTCCTAATTATTATGTGCGGTATTGCATAAATTTCTTCCTAATTAAAAAGCTTCTAAATTCTGAATAATCAATTTGTGAAGGCATGTGGTTTTGACAAATTGTACATTTAATTTCTAAAGATTTATTAGTAATTTGACCTGGGGCTAGTTAATTATGGTTATGGTACTCATGCAGTAATACTGGTGATTGATATAATGATATGGTTGCAAATTTATTTTGGGATCTCTACCTTAATACCAGAACATTACAATACACTTACGTTTTGTAGCCTTTTCTTCATTATGCTGGAAAGCATTAGTTTAATGAAGGGTAAGAAGGTTTGATAGGAATCCGTTGCATTTATTTGAAAAGATATTTTCAACATGACATAAACATGTTAAAGGCAATCCTTTAGTCTTTACCCTTTACTCTGGCAAAACTCCCAGTGATGTCCCTGGGTATTCTGAGTAAGGACTGAAGAATATGTGCCAGTGCCAAAACTTTTAGCCACCGTGAAAGGTAAAAGTGCTCTTGGTAATAAATTTGTAGGTTGCAAAACCTCCTTAAAGTACTTTTTTCTTTTTGGCTGGACAAAACAGCCATTAGAAATCCAGATATTTCTAAATTTTTTCTTATGTGAGGAAAACAAGCTGCCCAAAGAAAATCTTTTAGTTTTAATGTGTGAAACAGAATACCACTGTATTGTAAATATAATCTGAAAATGCCATTTTTGTCATTGCCTTGCGGTTTCTCAGGCAAACTGTTAAAACTCTACTAAGGAACACAGAGTTTTTTAATGTTTAGGAAAGGAAAGCATTTTATTTACTATCAAAAACATGCACATGACCAGTTCTATTTGGCTTTAAAAGAGAACATATAACACAGTAGTCGGTTGGTATTGAGAAAAAGCTGGACTAGTAAGAGTTAGTTATTAAAAGTAGGGTAGGGCCAGATTCATAGATGGCGTAAATTGGCATAGCTCCTATGACTTCAATTGAACTATGTCAGCTTATATTATCGGAAAATCTAACCCATATTCTATACTCTATGCTGCATGGAGGGTATCCTTTCTGTTTGGAAACAAAGCCTTCTGTATATTATAAGGCAAGAGTCTGGTTTATCTTTGTACTGCTGACATGAACAAGGTTACAGGGCCAGCAAAAGGCAATGGAGGTCTTAACGTGAAGGGAAATTGCATCAGCACAAGGAAGCTACACCATCTCTTCCACCACCAGCACCTATAAGTAGGTGATTCTAGCTGGAGAAGGGGCATGGCCAAAGCCCCAGAGAAGCATGCTGATTCAGGGCATGTCATTTGCACCCACAACCTGGGGATTTCCTGAGGGTCTTTCAGAGGAAACTTGTTGTCCTTACCACATATAATATCTGAGAGAGCACAGTGTTGGGGACAACACCAACTCCCCCCTGTATTAGCAAACCTCCCTGAGTTCCATGAGTCTAACTATGCAAGCTTCAATGAGGGAGGAAACTCATAATGAATGAATTGGATTAACATCTAAAAATGACGAAAAAATAATTTGGCTATGTGGCTGATGATAGTGTGATCTAAGTTTTTCCACTGGAAAGCAAGTTAGCTCGACTTTCTAATGATATAAAACTTCTGTTTATAGCTGTGAAGTGTCACAAAACATCTGACCTTATTCTGATGCTGATTTAGGACTGGTTGCCTGTATGATCCCTCAGAGTTTCAGTATTGCCATCCCCAAGCATTCAAAAATGATGAGGGGAGCTTAAACATCTTGAGAATTTAATAATAATTTTTAAATTCTTTTTCATAGAATCATAGGGTTGGAAGGGACCTCATGAGGTCATCTAGTCCACCCCCCTGCCAGAGGCAGAACCACTCGCACTAAATCATCCCAGTCGTGGTTTTGTCCAGCTGAGCCTTAAACACCTCCAAAGATGGAGATTCTACCACCTCCCTAGGCAGCTCATTCCAATGCTTCACCACTCGCCTAGTAAAAAAAAGTTTTTCCTAATATCCAGCCTCGACCTCCCTAACTATAACTTGAGACCATTGCTCCTCGTTCTGTCCTCCATTACTACCGAGAATAGTTGAGCTCCCTCCTCCCCGGAGCATCCCTTCAGGTAGCTGAAGGTTGCTATCAAATCCCCCCTCAATCTTCTCTTCTGCAGACTAAATAAGCCTAATGCTCTGTCTTTCCTCATAGGGCTTGTGCTCCAGCCCTTTAATCATTTTGGTTGCCCTCTGCTGAACTCTCTCTAGCATGTCCCTGTCCTTTTTGTAGTGGGGAGCCCAAAACTGAACACAGTATTCTAGATGTGTCCTCACCAGTGCAGAATAGAGGGGAATGATCACATCCCTTGATCTGCTGGTAACACTTCATTTGATGCAGCCCAGTATGCCATTGGCCTTTTTGGCAGCAAGAGCACACTGCTGACTCATATCTAGCTTCCCATCCACCATGACCCCCAGGTCCTTTTCTACACTGCTGCTACTTAGCTGAATGTTCCCCAGCCTGTAGCAGTGCATGGGATTTTTCCGTTCCAAGTGCAGGATTTTACACTTGTCCTTATTGAAGCTCATAAGATTTCTATTGGCCCACTGTTCCAATTTATCTAGGTCTCCCTGAATCCTGTCCTTGCCCTCCAGTGTGTCTACTGGTCCCTCCAGCTTGGTGTCATCCGCAAACTTACTGAGAATGCAGTCTATTCCATCATCCAGATCATTGATGAAAATGTTGAACAGAACTGGCCCCAGGACCGACCCCTGGGGCACACCACTCGTGACTGGCTGCCAGCTAGACATGGATCCATTGATTCCTACACGCTGAAACTGTTGATCTAGCCAGTTTTCTATCCACCTTATAGTCCACCTATCCAACCCATACTTCCTTAATTTGCCAATGAGAATGTTGTGGGAAACTGTATCAAAAGCCTTGCTAAAATCAAGATATATCACATCAACAGTTCTTCCTGCATCCAGAAAACCAGTCATCTGATCATAGAAGGAAATGAGATTGGTCAGGCATGATTTGCCCTTGGTAAATCCATGCTGACTGTTCCTGATCACTTTATTTTCCTCTAAGTGTTTCAGGATGGATTCTTTGAGAATCTGTTCCATGATTTTTCCAGGGACTGAGGTGAGGCTGACTGGTCTGTAATTCCCTGGATCCTCCTTTTTGCCTTTCTTGAAGATAGGTACTATATTTGCTTTTTTCCAGTCCTCTGGCACCTCCCCTGTTCGCCACGAGTTTTCAAAGATACTGGCCAGCGGTGCTGCTATCTCATCGGCCAATTCCCTTAGCACCCTTGGATGCAGTTCATCCGGCCCCATGGACTTGTGCACATCCAGCTTCTTTAAGCAGTCCCTAACCTGACCTTCTGTCACCAAGGGTCTCTCTTTTTTTCTCTCCAATCTGCCATACCCATGGTAGTGGGCTGGGAGCTGACCCTGCCTGTGAAAACTGAAGCAAAAAAAGCATTGAGCACTTCAGCTTTTCCCTCATCCTCTGTCACGAGGATGCCTGCCCCATTCAGCAAGGGACCTACGCCATCCCTGATCCTCTTCTTGTTATTAACATACTTGTAGAACCCCTTCTTGTTATCCTTTACATCCCTCGCTAGCCGCAGCTCCATTTGTCCTTTGGCCTTTCTGATTTTATCCCTGCAGTCCCAATATCTTTATATGCCTCCTTGGTCATCTGACCAAGCTTCCAATTCCTGTAAGCTTCCTTTCTATGTTTAAGCTCAGAGCAGAGTTCTCTGTTAAGCCATTCTGGCTGCCTCACATGTTTGTTCTTTCTCCTAATTGGAATGGCAACTTCCTGTGCCCTTAGCAGGGTTTCTTTAAAATATAACCAACTCTCTTGGACTCCTTTCCCCTTCAGATTAGCTTCCCAAGGGATCCTGCCCATCAGTTCCCTGAAGGAGCCAAAATTTGCTTTTTTGAAGTCCAGGGTTTGTGTTTTGCTTCTTTCATTCCTTCCTTTAATCAGCATCCTGAACTCAACCATGTCATGGTCACTATTTCCTAGTTTGCCATTTACCTCTACCTCCCTGATCAATTTTTCCCTGTTGGTGAGCAGCAGGTCAAGAGGTGCAAGGCCCCTAGTTGGTTCCTCCAGCATCTGTACCAGAAAGTTGTCCCCAACACTCTCTAAAAACTTCCTGGATTGCCCATGCACTGCTGTATTGGCCTTCCAGCAGATGTCAGGGTAATTGAAGTCCCCCATGAGCACCAGGGCCTGTGATCTAGAAGCTCTTTATTGGTCTTCGGGTTTTTGTCTTTGTAGTCTCAAGGTTTTCCCAGGAACCATGAAGGCTAGAATTTTTTTTTTTTTTTTTTTTGAAATGGGAGTGGAGCAGGGGCGTTGCTGACTTCTGGCTCACAGGGCACGTGCCCCGAGTCCCAACACCAGTGCCCCAAGTGTCCGGGGCAGCCCTCTATCTCCCAGGCCAGTGATCCAAGACATGAGTGCCGGCTGCCGTGCCTTCTGCTCCCAGCCCAGTCCCCAGCTGGGAATTCAGGCCGGGCTGCCTGCCACAGCACCAGCCTCTCCCAGCCCCAGCCCTGGCCAGGGATCCAGGGCCAGGCAGGTGGGGGCAGGAGCCCGAGGTCAGATCGGGTCCTGGCAGAGAATTGGGGCCAGGGGGGCAGGGTCTTTCCAGGGCAGTGACGCTCCTGAAGTGGAGATTCTTTCATGATCACTTGATGTTTGTAGCTGGGGCTTTCAAAGAAATTAACCAAAACCAAACGAGCAAAAATCATGAGAATCCGTAGGCATCAAGTATCAAAGGCCAGACTGGCTCAGCTGCTGCACTGTTGAATGCATGGGCCATGTTGCCTGCACCTCTTCCCATCCCTCATGGGTGGGCAGCCTGTAATGGAGGCACTGACAGACTAGCCTAGCCAGGACTGGTCCAGGTGCCAATGAACTGCCTAGGGGGAGTGAGCTACTCTAACCAGGTGCCAGCTGGGACTTGGGGGGGTGGAGGGGGGTGCACTGCTCTAGTCAGAGCTTGGGGCTGGACTGCTTCAGCTGTGTGCCAGCCAGGACTCAGGAATGCTCCACTCTGGCTGGGTCTCGGGGGGGGGGGGGGTTTCTAAAGACCCCCCCCCCCCCCCTCCCCGGGCGGGGGGCATGGTGTCAAGCAGAAGGGGTGGGATGTGGGGGCTGACTGTGCCTCAGGCAGAAGTTGTGGGGAAGGGGGGAGTTCATGTGCCACCCATGAGAGTTAAAGTAATAATGCGAGAGTTGGCAACACTGAGTCCCATGATATTCTGATGGAAAATTTTACATTGGGAGAGAAAATGCATTTCTCTTCTAGGTTCCTTTATTTAATGTGCCATGTGTTTTGAGTCTGCTCAGGTATGTGGCATATTAATTGTAGTCCTGCTGGACCTAGATTAGTGGTCAATGTGCAGCTGAGCTGTATATTAAATGAAGTTCTTCTCATGGATATGACCACAGCATGATAGGTGTACAATATTTTATGAAAAATAGCTTTTATTTTCAGTAAATTTGACAATATTGGACTACAGTTGTCAAAGCCTGTTCAAGTTTTAACCCCCTCCATTGCCTATCCTGTGCCCTGAAGCAGGGGTGACACACAGACTGACCATGGGCCTTATGTGACCTGCAAACCTCTTACATCTGTTGCCCTTCCACTGCGCTCTGCAGGACCACACACTCCCTAACAGAGAGAGAGAGAGAGAGAGAGAATCTGGTTTTGCATACCCAGTGCTCCACAATGCCACGAGAGTGTCAGGTTTCACGGCATCAGAGAGCACTGGGTATGTGAAACTGTGCACCGTGAGACCACACTCTCCTTAACAGAGTGTAGCAAGATTCATCTCTTACTTACAAAATGGAAAATGTTTGTTTGTTTTTTTTAAATTTGAGATCCCCAAAACTCCTTCATAAGCATACAGAATAAAAGAAGCTGTTTATTAGTGGGTCCTCTTTCCAGCCTTTTGTTGTCCATGCACACTTTTCTGATACTGTCACCTCCATTTGCTGGTTTCAGTGCACAAAGCTTTGCTTGTACATGGGGCAGAAATCTTTTTTTAGAGGCAAAATCTTTTAAAAGAGCCAGGTGTGTTTTTCCAAAGTCTCACAGCTCTAGTAAGGCATCTGTGACAAAGTCAATATATTTATACAGAATAAATGGGTATTTTTTTTTTTTTCTGGAAGAGATTCATCTGGAGGCCTTTGAAGGCTACTGATAAGATGAGGGAGAAGCCAAGCCTGGCGTGTGAAAACAGCACTTAGAAATCTCTGCTTCAGCTGTTAGGTTCTGATAGGGAGAAAAAGAGTAGAATGGTATTTGTCAACATGTCGTTGAATTCTCAGTGTGTTTTACACTTCACTTAGATCTTCTTGCCTCATTCTTTCCAGTGAAGTTTTCTGTCTGATGATTAGTGTTGGCAAAGCTCTTAACTTTTCTGACTCGCTTACAAGGCACTGGCTCCTAGTGATGCAACATTCCTGCATTGTTAGGTTAGTGTGTTAAACCCAGTGGTATAGCACAATGGTGTGCATCAGTCCTGCTAGCAAGCTGACTTTTTATTGATATGCCCAGTTATTTAAAAGGCAGGGTTAGGAATCCCATGGATGGAGTTTTAGCTTTTGCAAGATTTTAAAGGAGTGTATTAAGAAAAATATTTGTTCTCGATCGAGTGCTTGCTCGTGTCCATTCTGACTATAGGTGTATGCATATCTGCATGCACAGGCACCAGAGGCTTTTTTTTTAACTATAGCAGTAGCCATAGACCCAGCTTGGATGCCCGCTGGAGTCCTGCGCTAGCAACGCGGTATATTAGGCGCCCCCCGATCTACGCATGCTCAGTTCCTTCTTTCCACCTCTGTAGGTCACGGGGAACTGAGCTTTTAACCTAAGCTAGTTGCTAGTTCTTAGTGGTTAGTTCACGAGTTCTTGTTAGTTAGTTAGTATTAGTAGTAGCCGTTTGTTATTGATTTACTGTTTGTAGGCAATACCCAAGTCCCTGGGATTTAAGCCCTGTAGGGAGTGTGGAAAAGCATTTCCCCTCACCGACCCACATGAGTCCTGTTTAAAATGTCTTGGGGAAGCGCATAGAAAAGACAGATGCAAACAATGTGCCCTCTAACAGCCACTGGCAGCTGAGCAACTCCTGATGCTCGCTGCACAGAGCCCCCCACCCCCCGCGTGGGCCTGATCCTGCCCCCCCCCCGTGGGCCCGATCCTGGCGGCCCCACCCCCCCGCCCCTCTGCTTACCCTGCATGGCCCTCACGGCTCCTGGGCCAGAGAAGCACTAACGGAGCATGCTCAGATATTCTGGGCATGCTCCATTAGAGCTTCTCTGGGCGGGAGTTTTCAAAACTCCCAGCCGCAGAGGAGCTCTATGCAGGGACTCTGGCTGCCGGCCGTGCACAGCTGGCAGCCTTCCCTGCGCGGGGGGGCTGTGGCAGGCTGCGCGGCCACATGGCCGCGCAGCTTAGAGGGAACATTGGATGCAAAAGCTGTAAATCGTTCAAGCCCCGCACTCAGAGAGAAAGGGAGATCCGTCTTAAAGCCCTTCTCATGGAGACTGCGCTGACACCAATGGCAGAGGCAGCAGGGAGCCCTTCGGCTCTGAGTACAGGGTCGGTACTCAGTATGCAGTCAGCTCCAGCACCAGGTCTGTCCACTGCCGGAATGTTGGCTCCAGCACCGGGTCCGTCCACTGCGGGAATGTCAGCCATGACACCGTCCTTGCCACGTCATTGCAGTGCCTTCCCTAAAAGAAAGACTAAGAGGCACTGGGGGAGGGGGGAGTGTGCAGACTCATCGAAAGGGATGGAGGATAAGAGGCTTACCCCTCCTACGTTGGCAACAGGGGGTGCAGCTCGTGCATCAGCTCACCCATCCCGATGCGGAGTTCTACCCCTGACTCCAGGGAGCATGAGGGTGTCTTTGCCGCACCTGCACCCCTCCACATCAGAAGTCCTCCAAGCAGCAAAGGACCTGATAGCCCTTCCCTGCCCACTCAGCCATTCTCTGGATGCAGCCCAGCCCAAGGGAGGCAGGCCTTGCAGAGAACCTCTGTGGTGGGAGTCACCGTCCCCAGCTGGAAATGACAAGAGGAGCATACGACCGTACTGGCCTCGGACATCAAAGCGGTGCCACGAGCGCAGCCCAGCCTCCAGCTCCAACTCTTGGTCCCAGACAGGATCTAAACTCCCCTTGGCACCATTGAGTTTGCCCCTGCACTGGGGTGGCAGATCCCGGTTGCTGAGGGAACGCCGCTGCAAAGGTGGCACGGCAGTTGACAGAGCCGTAGCTCTCCATCACCAAGCTAGCAGCTCTGACTCATCCCGGTAAGAGGAAACGCTGGCATCGTCATGCTTACACACCTGTGTCGTCAAGCCCAGTACCGTCTCAGGGCTCTGGGTCCAGATGGCAGCATAGAGAGCCTCCAAGAGCAACTGCCAGACCTAGGGTCTCATCTAGAGCTTCAAAGCAGAAGGAAGGGGACTCCACGAAAACCCCAATCCCACCCATGCCCCTTGCAGGACACTGGCCTCAGGGACAATGGCCGACCCAGTGGCCATACTGGGTCCTGTGACCTCCACAGGGAGAAATGGCCACCCATTTGCCGGACATGGAGACGGAGAAGGGCCCCAGCCTTCCACAGGCCCCTCATTCTGACACAGGGGACTCTGAAGCAGCAGAAGGTTTGTCTAGGGGTACAGACAATTCTATTAGGGAAAGATTCCCAATTACCCCATCAGTCAACATCTTCCTCCTCGGAGGATCAAGGAAGGCAGCCTCTCCCCGGACACAATGATGATTTCGAGGCTTACCAAGACTTACTCAGACATGTAGCCTGAAACTTAAATCTGAAAGCAGAGGAGCTAGGAGGTTCGTCTGATGGACTTTTTAATGTTTTATCTTCGGGACCACCTTCAAAAATTGTACTCCTGGTACATGAGGGCATACTTAAGATAGCTAAGACACTGTGGCAAAGCCCATATTCTGTGTTTCCAACCCCAAAAGTAGTTAAGATAAGGTACTTTATTTCAGCCAAGGACCTGGAGTACCTTTCTACCTACCTGTCTTTGGGTACATTGGACGTTGAGGCAGCTAACCAGAGAGATAGACAGGGCCAAACCAGGCACTACTCCAAAAAATAAAGACCTAAAGAGACTCGATTTGTTTGGGAAAAAGTTTTGTTCTTCATCCAGTCTCCACTTCCGGGTGGCAAACCATTAGGCCCTCTTTGGAAGGTATAGTTATAACCTCTGGACCTCCTTCCAGAGGTTCAGGGCACTGCTTCCATGGGATCACAGACCGGATTTTACAATGCTCCTGGAAGAAGGTCTGGCAGTAGCTAAAGCAGTTCTCCAGACCATATACAGCTTAGCACACCTTACAGCATGCTCGATGACTTCAGCAGTCTGCCTATGGTATTCCTCTTGGCTCCGGGCCTCGGGCCTTTCACAGGAGGTCCAGCATGTTATCCAGGACCTACTGTTTGACAGACCAAATCTGTTCTCTGAAAAGACAGATGAGAAGCTCCACGGGCTGAAAGATTCCAGAGCTACCCTTCATTCCTGGGATCTTCCAACACACTACCATTGGACTTTCAGACCTCCACTGCCTCCGCAATTCAAGCCACAAGGTCAAAGATTCCAGGCACACAGGCAAAAGGACAGATACAGGGCCCAGACAAGGCGCCCATCGTACCCGGGCTCAGCGTTGGCAACATCTAGAAAAGACAGGCGAAACGCCCCAGCACTAGCAGGCGCCTGTTCTTCCCTTCTTGAATGCCTTTCTTACTGTACCTCCCCCACTGGTCCAGCATTACGTTGGACTGATGAGTTCTAGACATTGTATCCAGAGATTATTTGATCCAGTTTTGTTCAAAACCACCACCTTCCCCACCCTCCCTGTCCCTTTTTATGGTCTCTTCTCATGAACCAATCCTATTCAAGGGGGTGTATTCACTGCTGGCCCTTAGATCCGTGGTACCTGTCCCTCGGGGTCAGGAAGGGAAGGGTTTCTATTCCTGCTGTTTTTTGATCCCCAAGTCCAATGGGGATCTGAGGCCCATTCTAGACCTCCAGAATCTCAACAGGTATATAAGAAAGCAAAAGTTTCATATGGTATCTCTTTCTTCTATTATCCCATCCCTGGACCTGGGAGACTGGTTTGCTGCCCTTAATTTAAAGGATGCATCTTTCCATATTTCAATCCACAATCAACACAGAAAATACCTATAGTTCATGGTTGCAGGCTGACATTTTCAGTTTACAGCTCTTCCCTTTGGCTTCTCGGCACCCAGGGTCTTCACCAAATGCATGGCAGTGGTCGCAGCCTTCTTCTGCCGCAGCAGTGTGCATATTTTTACTTATCTTGACAATTGGCTGCTGAAGAGCACCTCGCCAGATCAGGTCAAGCATCAGTTGCCCTGACTCTAAGCACTTGCGCTAGACTTGGCCTGCAGGTAAACACAAAAATGTCCACTTTAGTCCCAGTACAAAGAATAGACTTTATAGGCGCAACATTGGACTCCTCTCAAGCCAGGGCTTTGCTGCTCAAAGCCGGAGACAGAGTGATAGTGGACCTAATCCTGCAGCTTCAACGTTTCCCTATGACAACAGTCAGAAGTTGCCTGTTAGGCCTCATGGCTTCCTGTACTTACGTGGTATGACTAGCTCGCCTCAAGCTGCATCCACTTCAGGCGTGGCTGTCCACAGTCTACAGTCCAGCGCTGCACCTGCTGAGCAAGGTAGTCGCTATACCACAAGGGACTCTAGCTCACTTAAGCTGGTGGATGGGCCCCAAATCCATGCTATGGGGTGTCCCCTTCATCGAGGAAGGCCCCTCACTAGCGCTGATATCAGATGTATCGGACACAGGGTGGGGAACACTCCTCAGTACCAGAGACCAGACACAGAGCCATTGGTCTCAAACAGACAAATATCTCCACATCAAAGTCAGGGAGCTGCACGCAATACATCTAGCATGCAAAGCATTCTTTTCCCGTCTCAAGGTCATGGTAGTACACGTTTTAACAGACAACACAACAACTATGTACTACCTGAACAGACAAGGAGGAGCCCATTCCTCTTGGCTTTGTCGGGAAGAAGTTGCCCTTTGGGACCTGGTGATGTGGCATGATTTTCATCTGACGGCTTCGCATCTCCCAGGAGTCCGCATAAGGAAGCAGACAACCTCACAAGGCGTTTTGTACCACTGCACAACTGGTTGCTGCATGTAGAGGTTGCAGACATGATTTTCCGGAGGTGGGATTATCCCTGAGTGGACCTATTTGCCAGCCAGTGGAACAGGAAATAGCTGCAGTTCTACTCCCTTCAGGGCAGGGATCCCGGATCTCTGTCTGATGCGTTCCTGATGTAGTGGTCAACAGGCCTCTTATACGCATTTCCTCCGGTTCCACTAATTCTCAGGATGATACTGAAAATAAAGAGGGACAAAGCAAATGTGATTTTAATTGCTTCAGCCTGGCCCTGTCACCTGTGGTTTTCAATCCTGATGGACATGAGGGTAGCCCCCTTGTGGGAACTTCGAGATCATCCAGACCTCCTGTCCCAGGGTTTTGGGAGACTCTTGCACCCAGATCTAGAGTCGTTGCACCTCTCAGCCTGGAGACTGTGTTTGAATGCAGAGGAAAAAGCGTGCTCCCTTCAGGTGCAGGTGGTCTTATTGGGAAGCAGGAAACTATCAACTCAGAGATCCTATGTAGCTAAATGGAGAAGTTTTAGTTTATGGGCACAGTCTCAAAGACTTGCCAGTTAATTCAACAACACAATTTATCCTCGAGTACCTACTCCAGCTCAAGCAGCAAAGCCTCTCCCTGTCATCACTACGAGTACACCTGGGAGCTATTTCCGCCTTTTGTCAGCCCCTCCAGGGGAGACCAGTTTTTTCTTACCCCATGGAAGTCCGTTTTCTCAAAGGAATTGAGTGTCTATTTCCTAGTAGTAAGACCCCATCACCGCCTTGGGATCTCAGTCTTGTTCTTAGCAGGCTGATGGGGCCACCATTTGAACCTATGATCTCTTGTTCCTTCCTATTGCTATCTTGGAAGGTGGCTTTTCTGGTGGCGATAACATCTGCTAGGAGGGTCTCTGAGCTCTGGGCATTAGCCTTGGACCCACCTTACACAATATTTTTTAATGATAAGGTCCAGTTAAGGCCTCATCCGGCTTTTCTCCCTAAGGTCATGACACCTTTTCATTACAACCAAGATATATTTCTACCGGTTTTCTTCCCAAAACCTCACAAGGCCAATGTGGAGAGATGTGCATAGAGCCCTGGCCTGTTACACTGAATCCACAAAGCCTTTCCATAGATCTGCACAACTCTTCATAGCAATTGCAGACAGAATGAAAGGCCTCCTGGTTTCCTCTCAGCGTATCTCATATTGGATTGCAGACTGTATTTGCTCCTGCTGTACTATCGTGAAAGTGCTGCTGTTGGGGCCGGTGACAGCTCACTCTACTAAGGCACGTGCATCATCCACAGTCTTTTTAGCTAACGTGCCAGTGACTGACATCTGCAGGGCTGCTGTGTGGTCCTCCATACATACTTTCATCAGCCGCTATGTGACTGTCCAACAGGCCAGGGACGATGCAGCTTTTGGCAGAGCAGTTCTTCGGTCTGCGCAGCATTAATTCCATCCACCATCCGGTGTAAGGCTTGCTATTCACCTATAGTCAGAATGGACATGAGCAAGCACTCGATGGAGAAAGACGGTTGCTTACGTGTAACTGCTGTTCTCCGAGATGTGTTGCTCATGTCCATTACACACCCACCCACCATCCCCACTTTTGGAGTTAGTGGAAAGAAGGGACTGAGCGGGAGTAGACCCGGAGGTGCCTAATATACCACAGTGCTAGCGTGGGACTCCAGAGGGCACCAAAGCCAGGTCTACAGCTACTGCTATGGTTAAAAAAAAAGTCTCTGGTGACCGTGTATATGCATACACCTATAGTCAGAATGGACACGAGCAACACATCTCGGAGAATGACAGTTACAGGTAAGCAACCGTCTTTTCTGAGTTCTGCAATTAGCCCATCGTAAGATGTGAACATGCTGCTCTGCTGTTCCAGGAGAACAGCACACAACTGCTGCCCAACTTCTACTACGCCCTTTGTGGGATGAGGCTTATTTCTTCCCCCCCCCCCAGCTTCATGGGATTTGAGCAATGGCCCTGCTTCCTTCCCTTTCTAACTTGGGGATGCTGTGTATGCCAAGGTAGAGGGAAGGACCAGCTCTTGCTCACTGCCATGAACACGTACTGCTTGTCCCCTTATGAAGAATGCGTCAGGCACTTACACTACCTAGCCTTCCCTCTGTAAGTGGTAGGCAGAGCCTAGTCCTAAATTAAGCTATAGTAACCTTCTGATGGTTCTGAAGATGAATGCCCCTCTCACTTGTCTTTTCACATGGAGATTTGCCTGGAGCTGTGGATGGAATAAAGGGAACTCTTTTCTATGCTGGATGGCAAGGCTGTGCTGAAGAGTTCCACTGGAGTATCAGTGGATTGAAAATGCCAAGTAAAATGCAACACCTCTCTGCAAGGAACTAAAATGAAATGGCTTCTCTTGGGATGGGCTGATATTCCTGGTAATACTATGGAACTGTTAGAAAATGGTTAGTGCAGGAGTCAGGCCAGGCCAGATACCAAGGGGTTGGTGTCAAAGACAGGCTAGAGGACAAACCAGGTACCAGAAGACAGGCAGGGTCAAGTTACCAGGACATCAGTAGAAGCAGTTATTGCAGGGGAAGCTCCTGTTCCTGTGCTTGGTTAAAGTAGAAACTGTAAAACAGTGAGGATCCCCAACTTTCCACCAATCAGATCCCTGGACTATACTCTTCTGTCAGAGTTCAGATGATATTCTGACAACTATTGGCAGGTTGCTGGGAGTCAGGTTGGAATTTACTAGTTTCTAAAAGCCCTGTGGACCAGCATTAAAGACCCATAGTTCCTGACAGTGATACAACTTCCTAGTGTTAGCAAGCTCTTAACAGTTCACATGGTGCTAGCTGTGACCTGGATCCTGAAATGGCATTATTGTGCTAATTGCTCCAAAAAGAGAAGCCTATTTGCCAGTTAACACTGCACCACTTGCCTACTTCTTACTGGTGGTTTCTGCTTTTGTTTTTCTTTATTACCCTAATGACTTGGGCATCCGAGGATAGCCACATGAAAATGCCAAGATCAGGGCAGGCCACAAAAAGGAGTACACTAATACCAATAGTAATGAGTGACACCAAAGTCAGACTTCCCAGTCAGTCACCAACAATGCTTCTCATTCCCAACACTGGTTATCAAGAAGCCACAACAGAACATAAACAGCCCGCTTTACTGCATTTCAGCCACTGACTGGTTCCTATCAGCACTAGCTCTAGTAAAGAGATAAGTTACTTAAAACGCCATGTTCTTTACCAGAAGGGTTCTCCTGACTCCAGAAGGATCAGCCATAGAAAAGTTTGGATCTAACCAAAAGCAGCATGCTGCCAGCCAGTGCTTTAACAACTAAGACTAAAGATTTATTATACAAGGAGGGAAACAAACTTTGAGAAATGTTAAAGGATTAACGCACATCGCATACATACAATGACTTAAAAGTCTATGTAAATCAAGTCCTTGGCAGAATTTGGAGTTGCAGGCTTGTATCATTCCTCTGGTATACATTCAGTACTTGGATGGGTTTCAGTCATCTGTTTCACAGTTTCAGCTGTAGATGACTAAATCCAGAGAAAGGTGCTGACTGAAAACTGCATGGGCTGAAACTTGTAATTAGCTCAGACACTCCAATTTCCTTTCTGCAAAAGTGCTATGTGTAGCTTGAAAGTTTGTACCCAGTAAAAGATATTATCTTCCCTGTCTTGTCTCTCATATACCCTTAGTGGACATTAAAAAATTAAAAATATTCTTCGTGGGCTCCTCCAGAGGGTCAAAACAAGAGACCAGACTTCTACATAGATTGTTTCCACCACCGTGCCAAGGCTGAAATCATGGACAAACAACATCCTTTACATTATAACCTCAGCCCTGCAGAATGCAATGCCATCCACAGCCTCGGAAACAACTCTGACATTATCATTAAGGAGCCTGACAAAGAAGCTGCAGTTGTCATCATGAATAAATTGGATTATGATCGGGAGGCTTATAAACAACTCTCCAGCACAACATTCTACAGACCACTTTCCTCTGACCCCACTGAGGAATACCAAAAGGAATTATGACATGTACTTAAGAAACTCCCTAAGACAGCCCAGGAACATATAAAGACAGAAAAACCACCAGAACCGCAGCCAGGGATGTTCTATCTACTACCTAAAATCCATAAAAAAAGGAAACCCTGGACACCCCATCATCTTAGGCATTGGCACTCTTACTGCTGGCCTATCTGGCTATGTGGACTCCCTCCTCAGACCCTATGTTATCAACATCCCTAGCTATCTTCAAGACATCACCGACTTCCTGAGGAAAATACAGTCCATTAGTGAGCTTCCAGAAAACACCATTCTGGCCACTATGGATGTAGAAGCTCTTTACACCAACATCCCACACAAGGATGGATTACAAGCTATTAGAAGAACCATCCCAGATGATGCCACAGCACAGCTTGTGACTGAACTTTGTGACTTTGTGCTCACCCACGACCACTTCAGATTTGACGATCATTTATATCTCCAAATCAGTGGCACTGCTATGGGCACCGGCATGGCCCGACAATATGCCAACATCTTTATGGGTGACTTAGAACAACGTTTCCTCAAGCCTCATCCCAAAACACCTCTTCTTTACCTATGCTCCATTGATGACATCTTCATCATCTGGACGTATGGCAGGGATGCTCTTGAAGATTTTCACAGAGATTTCAACAATTTCCACTCCACCATCAAATTGAGCCTCGACCACTCCACACAGGAGATCCACTTTTTCGACACTACAGTACAAATCAGGGATAGACACATCACCACCACCCTGTACCGAAAACCTAGTGATCTGTATAGTTACCTACATCCTTCGAGCTTCCATCCTAAACACACCACATGATCCATTGTCTACAGCTAAGCCCTACGATATAACCGCATTTGCTCTGATCCCTCAGACAGAGACAGACATCTTGAGGATCTCTATCAAGCATTCTTGAAACTACAGTACCCACCTGGGGAAGGAAGAAAACAAATTGACACAGCTAGATGGGTTCCCCGAAGTCATCTACTACAGGAGAGGTCCAAGAAAGAAAACAACAGAACGCCTCTAGTGACCACATACAACTCTCAAGTCAGACCTCTGCAACAAATCATTAAGGACCTACAGCCTATTCTAAAAGATGATCCCTCACTCTCTCAAGCCTTGGGAGACAGACTTCTCCTTGCCTACAGACAGCTGCTCCATCTTAAACAGATACTCATCAGCAACTACAGACCTAACAACAGAAACATTAAAGCAGGCACACACCCCTGCAACAAACCATGCTGCCAAGTCTGCCCACATGTATGCACAATGGACACCATCATAGGTCCTAGCTAAGCCTGCTACTCCATCAAAGGCTCATTTACCTGCTCATCTACTAATGTGATCTATGCCATCATGTGCAAGAAATGCCCCAACACCTGATATATTGGACAAACAGGACAATCGCTGTGCAAAAGAATAAATGAACATAGAGCTGATATCAGAAATCACAAAACAAAGAAACTGGTTGCTGAGCACTTCCATCTTTCTAATCACTCAATAAATGATTTAACGACTGTCATCAGAGATGTGACTGGGACATCAAGACTTCAAATAGCAACAGCTGAACTCATATTAATATGCAAACTAAATTCTGTGACAGCAGGATTGAATCGAGACTATGGGTTCTTTTCCCATTACAAAAGGTAATTTGATTTCAGGCTTCCCATGGTTTGAACCTAACAACTGCTCTGATTTGCTGTTACTGTATGACCTGATCCTATGTTTTACACCCCCTTGCATTTATTTTCATTCCATTAAGTTTACCCATCTTCGAAGCATCTGACGAAGTGGGATTTTCTGCTACGAAAGCTCATGCGAAAAATAAATCTGTTAGTCTTAAAGTGCCATACGACTCCTTGTGTTTTTTTCATTAAAAAATGACTGCTCATCTTATTGTGTTAGTTCCTCTTCTTAGGGTTTATGCTGCTTATTTTCACCATGCCTAAATAAAGCATCTGCTAGCTTGGTCAGCAGATTATAAGATTACTGCTTTTCAGGTTAAGATTTTGGCACCGTTATTTTTAGAAAAAGTCAGAGACAGATCGCAGGCTATAAAGAGAAATTCATGGAAACCTGCAACCTGTCTGTGACTTGTATTAAAAGTAATGGTGGGGCTGACTGCTTGAGGGAACAGAAGCCCAAGCCCTGATGCCAGGAGGGGCAGCCCAACTGCTTCTGCCCTAGCCCATTGTCACTGAAGTAGGGGCTGAGGCTGAAGAAGTCACAACAGTACATGAAAGTCATGGAATCTCTGACCTCCGTGACTAAATCTTATCCTTACATGAGGTACCATACCATTCATGGGCAGATTTTGGAGGTTGCCAAGGGAAAGACAGCTCCAAACATCCTACACTCCCCCCACCCTTACTCCCCACTGCCTGGCCTTATCTGGCTCCTGCTGCTGGGGCCAGAACCTGCCAGCAGCAGTGGGCCCAGGTCCATGACTGGGGCCAGATACCGCTGCTTCAGGTGGCTCTGGGTCCCTGGCTGGGGTTGGATACTTTCACTGATGGTGATCACTCTCTGCCTTCCCACTGAAGTAGGCAGGGGCCCTTACAGGGACTCAAGGCCATTGCTGCGGGTCCCAGCCCAGGCCTCAGCAAGGAGATAGAGAGTGGCGAATCAGAGGAGGCAATGTTTCCCCCCACCTTTTATAAATTCCGCCCTGATTCCATATGTATATATGCTTCACTAGCTCAGTTCATTGGTAGGCACAAGTCTCATTTACAATTCTGTCTTTTACATTTGTGCAAGAGGACACAGAGAGACTCTACCCCAGCAGTTACCCAGAGTTAGTTTTGCTTACTCAGTGAGTTTTGGTTCTGGGTATTCAGGGAAGTGAATGCTTGCAGGAGATCTACAACATTATTTTGGAAAGGTACACCAGCCCCACTACATTGGCCCCACTTTCTCTTCTTTGAAGTCCCTGATACAGTTGTCTGTGCTCCATTGGACATGGCCTCTTATAGATTCTTGGGGGTCTACAAAATGTATCAGGCAGACCCTGCTATATTTTCTTGGGGAGCTGGCAACTAGAGTTGGTCAAAAATATTGTTACAAAAAATTTCAATAATTTGATGCATCATTCCCCATAATCTGCTTTCTTTTTAGGAGAGAGAGAGAGAAAAGGGACTAGAAATTTTGACCAAAACAAACTTTGTCCGCAACATTTTTTGTCTTGGTTGAACAGCTACTTTCTAATGATAAAATCTTACAGTGGAAAAATTTTGATCTGCTTTAGTGGTGAATCTTAACAAGTTGATATGTGAGGTGGATCTCTCTGGGAGGGTCCTTCATTGAGATTTCCTTCCCCCTGAAATCCCCTCAGACCAACCAGAAAGGAGTTAGTGGAACCTGTAAAATGAAATCTGCATGAATGTATACTTTTTTTTTTTTTGATTGTGAGAACATATGTTTCACAGACAAAACCAGCTGAAACCTAATCTACCTTAAAAAAATTGATATTTCTGAAAACATTTTTGGACATAAATGAGCGACAAATATAAGCCTAGAGAAGTTTGTGTACATGTTTTGTGTTGTCATTTGTCTGTCTTGGTTTGTCACGTAGCCTGTAGTGCTGCATGATGACCAATGCATCACTCATTTTTCATTTGTTTGGTTTTTTGAAGCATGTGTGTTATTTTTAGTATATTATCTCAGGGGTGGACAAAATTGGCTTGCAGCTAGGCTCCAGCAATTTTACTTTTGGTCACCTGAGGGGTGCTCCTCCATTACATTTCTGCAGTGGAGCTAGGCAATGGGCTACAAAAACTGATCCTCGTGGTGACCAGAAACATAGATTTGTTGAGGCCTGCGTTATCTAGTATGTTTAGTATTAGTATATTTGTATATTTAGTACATTTTCTAATTTGATTGGTCAATTTAGTAACACAGTGAGATTTCTTCAGTGTTAAAACATCTCATTTTCAAAATTTCAGGTGCATATTTTGTAAATTTTGTGGAAATTAAAAAAAACACCAGTATGTTTAGAAAATAAATGGAACAAAAAAATTTTCAAATTCCTGCAAAATCATTATTTATAGTGATTGATTTACTACAAATCGGTAATGAAATCTCTGCTACTTTGGTATTCTGCCAAAAATTGTAAGACCACATTTGAGTTCATTATCTGTGAGTAGTTATATAATGATATATAAATAGGGAGGGATGCTGTCAACCTTTTTTAAATTGACTTAGAACCAAAATTAAATAAAAATTTATTAGTTGCCATTTAAAAGGTAGAATTTGAGAGATGCCTTCTTCATTTTCTTATGTTAAATAGAGCTATCTCAGGTACTGAATTGTGGTAACTTGGTGAGTTTTGATGTTTTACTGGAGGCCAGTGTATGTTGTTGTTGCCTTTCCCTGTTCACTGTTGAGTTCTTATTTCATCTCTTTGAGGGGGTTCTTTGACATTCCTTTTTAGCAGGTATAAATTGGAAGGCTGCCACTGCCCATCAAACTGATTTTTGTCACCTTGAGCAAGCCAATGGACAATTTCAGCTGTTCCACCACTCCTCACTATTTCTTGTAGGGATTGTTTGTTCTGTGTTTTTGTCCATATGAACTAAAGATCTTTTTCATTGCTGCTTAGCAAGTACCTGCTGAAAATTTAGATGCACAGAATACAGCACTACTCCTCCCTGTGAATATATTAAGAGGTGTGTGTCATAAATACATGAGTAAGTTTGGTAAATCAGTGAAGCTATGCCAGTTTACACCAGCTGAGAATCTGGCCCATTGCCTTTGTATTAGATTTTCCAACATCACAGTGTTCCAGAAATTTGTTTTTTGTGTTCAGTTCCTGACGAATCGAAGTGAAATTTTCCCTTGTGTAGAGGACCACCACAAGGGTCACGCACCAGTTCACTACCTCTTAAACTTTCAAAATATGCCTTAGGTCAGGGATAGCCCTTATTATGGTGCTATGGGCAGGGCTGAATTTCACAATCATTTGCCGAATATTGTGGCATTTGTTTAAGGCAATGCAGCCTTGTGTACCTAGTCCCCTGAAATCTGATCTGTCAACAGAAGACTTCTAAAAATACTAGTTCTCAGTCATTTCTGCCCTCATTTCCTTTAACACTTGGGGTTGTGTGTTATCTGGACCTGGTACATTGTCTGTTTTAAATTTTTCAGTCTTTACACAGTTACGTCTATTGTTTTGTACAACATTATCTTACTCCTCTGTACAAATTATCTTACTCCTCCCCAGTCATGCCAGGAAATGTAACCCCTTTCTTAAGCAGGTCTCCATCCTCTTCCTCCTTAGAAAAGACAGAAACAAAACAATTATTCAAACAGTCGGCAAGCCTCAAGTAGCTGCAGGCTCAGATGACAAGCCCTGGAATGGCTCAGGGTCCAGTGTCCCAGACTGTTTGCAGCCCTGGTGCCACCTAGGACCCTGGGAAGCCCAGAGCAGCTATAGTCCTACAGCCACTCTCTGACACCAGCAAGCCCCGAGCAGCTGCAGCTTCTGGAAGGCAACAAGCTCTGCCGGCATCCTGGAGATTCACATCCAGTGCTCAGTGGCTTAGGGAGTTGGGCTCCAGCCCCCGCTCTTGTCAATTCCACTGCTTTCGCAGGGCAGTGGAATCAGAAGTGATAGCCCCTCCAGGGGTTGAGGGGCACAGTCTGCACTGAAACTGTCATCCTACCGCTGTTGACTAAAGCTCTATACCAGGGGTGGCCAAACTTATGGAACTCAAGAGCCACACAAGTTGATTATTAAGACTTCGAGAACATCTATAGCCATATACTTTTACCTACTCCAAAATTACTAAGTTTAAAATTCATTGCATACTTTAATTTTATCATAAAAAGAGGACAAATATTGATCTACTAATGTCAAATTCTAATAATTACTTAAGGTTACCATGAAAATTAGTCCTGTACAGAGGCGTTGCTGGTGCTGGGCACCCCTGGGTGCCCTGAACCCCAGTGCCAGTGCCCCAGATCTCCGGCCCAATTGAGCCGGAGATCCGGGGTCCAGCTGCCAGCGGCCGGGGATCCTGTCCCCGGCCGGGGATCCGGAGCCTGGCCGCCGGCAGCCACAGTGGCCCCATACCTCACCGGGGTCTGGGGCCTGGCCGCCTGCGACTGCAGCGGCCCCGTCCCTGGCTGGGGATGCAGGGTCTGGCCTCCTGCAGCCTCTTCCGGCCCCATCCCAGGCCGGGGATGTGGGGCCTGGCCTCCTACAGTCGCTTCCAGCCCGTCCCCAGCCAGGGATGCGGGGCTAGCCACCCATGGCAGTGTGGCTGCGCCTGGCCCTGGCCCTGGCCAGGGGGTGGGGCCTGGGCCCATGCTCCGGGTCCCTCCTCCAGCCAGTGATGCCCCTGGGCCTGTACAGTAAAAACCTAGCTGCTGCTCGATGTAGACGACTGCAGGCTACTGGCGAATTATGTAAAATCCCGACCATGCCATACTTCTCCCTGCCATCCCTGACCATGTCGTGCTTCTCCCCACTGTCCCGACCCCCTCCTGAACGCCTAGGCTTGGGGCTGCTTTCGTAAATTGATTTGCTGACGTTCTTCTGGGAGCCACAGTGTTTCATTCCAGAGCCGCATGTGGCTCCTGAGCCACAGTTTGGCCACGCCTTCTCTATACCTTTTGTCAGAGTGGTTTTATTTTGTCACCAAAACTAGGCAGTTTTGTCAACAATATAGTGGCAATGTGTACACCAGAATTGTTTTGTTGACATAAGGTGACTTATGCTGACAAAACTTTGTAGTGTAGACAAGGCCTAGATCTCTCAATCCACAGTCTCACCCAGAGAAAAAACACAGAATGTCAAAACCATTCATGACTCTAGAGCTAAGGTGGTTTCAGCATATCCATTAAAACTATGTATCTGGGGAGAGTCATAATCTAGTTGTAAAAATCTTTTTAAAGATAAAACATGAAATACCAGTTCTCAGCCCATTTTTAAAAATACTAAAATTTGCTAACAGCTTTTAGTGGAAGACATTTAGTAGTTTCAGTGTTTTGGACCCTGCACCCTCTGCCAAATAGCAGGTAGGGAGACAGACATTCAGTATAAATGTAAGTGGGGGGACAGACCCCCTATTGTGGGGAACTTTCCAGTCTTGTATATCACCCTGGTGAAGGTGGGTAGCACAAGGATCTGGATCCCTGCTCCCACTTCCTTTACCCAGAGGCCTGCCTGACCTCAAAGGAGCCCCTCCCAATCTCCTGGGTGAAGGAGTCCCTGTAACCCTGACAAGGCTGGGCCCCAGAATTTCTGGGGGCTCAACCCCCAGTCTTATCGTGGTCTCTCAGGACAGGGCTAGGGTGTTCTCACTCCAGGGTGCTGACTGCACTGACGACTCCTCTGGCCTACCAGTCACTATATACAGTTTAAAGTAATACAATTTATTTAAGCACACAAAAATAAAAAATAACCCAATAAGTAAATAGATAAGAAGTGGAAAAAGGTGAAAAGTAAACCCCCAGTGCTACCTCCTGGGGTAGGGGCACTATACACAGATTCTCTGGGGCCTGAGGAACAGTCTCACAGTCTGTTCTCCACGTTGCAAGCCCTCTGCCCAGGTCTGGCTGTGACTGGGTGATGCAGGGGGTCAGATGCAGTCTCTGGCTCTGGCCACACGTCCCCAAGCTCCAGGGGCAGGGCCCTTCTTCCCAGCATCAGCCCCCTTCACTGTCCCCCAGCTGCTCACCACATCCAGCTCCAGATGGCTGCAGGTCTGGCTCCCTGCCGCTGCTCTGGTTCCGTGTGGCTCTTTGGAGCGCTCCTCCGGCTCCTCTTTGCCGTGGGTCTGCACAGATGAGCTCAGCACCTTGGGCTCCTTCTCTGGCCTCCTGCACCCAGCTTCAGACAACTCTGGCTCTGGCTCTGGTTCCAGCTCTGCTCTGCTCAGCTTGACTCGGCTTTCTGCTGGTCCAGCTGCTGTGGGGTCTGCTCTGCACAAATCAGCCCAGCCTGGCCCCCTTTCCTGGGTTCTCTGGCTCCCAGCTGCTGGCTGCTTAGTGCTTCCTCCTTAGCTCAGCCCCACACACTCTGGCTTGCTCAGGTGTGTCCAGCTTGCAGTTTCAGCTCAGGGGTGGGAGAGCACTCTCCTGGCTCCCTCATTGGCCTGTCTAGCCAGTCAGTCAGGCCATCCTGGAACACTGGTCCCTCCCACTGGGGCTGTCTGTTTCAGAGTCCTGCTTCCAGGCTGGAGAGGCTAATGAAAGGCCCATTCAATATCAGTAAGGGGCTATCAGTCCCCTTTCATAAAGATGATTTGAAATGTACTGTTTTTTCTTTCTGGATCTCTCAGAATTGCAGGCCACCTCCTCCCTCTCCAAGCGCTATGCTGGTGATGCCACAAGCATCATTGAGCTTCGCTGGAGTTTACAGCTAGCCTATGGTGCCTGGAGGAGTTGCAGTTTGGTTTGGGTTTTTTTGTTTTTAATTATTTTTTATTATTTACTAGATAGATGAGTATTAGAATGCTTTAAAAAAGTATTATTCTTTTCTGTTTTGAAGGCCAATAATGTATTTTGCCTCCCAGAGGACAAACATTTAAGAGGACTCTAAAAAGGATTTAGCATATATGTGGGTATTAAGAATATCCAGTTATTATTGTTAATAACAACATTTGTTGAAAGGATATTAAACTAGTCTCTATGCAGGAAGCCAATTGGGGGGACCGTATTATCCCACTGCAAAGTTTATACAGCTTCCGCTGAGGCACCTGGCACTGGCCACAGTCAGAGACAGGATACTGAGCAAGGTAGACTTTGGATCTGACCACCATGCAATTCCTGTGTTCCTAAAGCTGCAGGTGCATGGAGAATGAAGTGTAACTACCCAATTTGAAAAATGTGAATTATGCCGAGATACTATGGTAGTGGAGATCTTGGTTTGCTCATAATAGGTAGGAATGATGGTATTAGTAATATCCTTTAGATTATAAAATATTTTTTTCAAAAATACCTTTAAAAATGTGACCCTAATGGTAAAACAAGCAAACAAAGAAACCATGTGTAGTAACTGACTCCAGGGGCTGTATGCTCTAGGATCATTCTTTGGTGGTAACCTAAATTTTGGTGAGCTGGAAACCAGGCCCAACCTTTTCCTCCTTAAATTAAACTGTGGTATGTGCTGAATGCAATTTTATGCATTGCTTTTACCCATCTAGCCCCTAACCCTGAAGTTAGGGCCTGGTCATGAAAAGTATTTGGAAATCCCCATGAAAGTCACTGAGGAACCAAGCTATACTAATGGGACTCTTTTTATTGTACTTCATATCTATCAAAACTCTCTCTCCTGTGCCAGTTGAAACATTTGTACTGTGATAGTCTCGCTTTAGGTTCAACATTGTTTTTGTCTGATTCCTGTCATGTTTCGTACCCTTTCAGTGGGGTCTTGAATGATATTGTAAATGTTCAGCCATCTTTTCCTTAATTCCTTAACATCATTCTTACTCTTTAAAAATGCGAGAACATCCTACAATATTAACAAGTAAATACAGTAAACTGCAGTAGGATTTGGGCAGCCAGATTCTAAACCCCACGTCATTACACTTTAAAAAAAGGAAAGCGTGGGGGGGGGGGGGGGGAGAAAAAAGGCAGGTAATATTTCATATTAGCATCTATTCTGAATAAAGAGGTAAAAATCAAAGCCTCTGTGTGTGAATGATGGCAGTGATTTAACCGCCAGTGATTCTCCCAGCAACTGACACAAAGGAATCTCTGAGTATCAGAGTTGAGGCGGCAAGCTCAGTGTCTGCACTTGCCTAGGGAGTAGAAGAAACCTCACTTTGTCCTGCTTTTGCTGCTTAAACACACACATCACTCATTAGTAACCATTTACTCTGCTGTCAAAACAGTTTGAAGAGAGAGTTACATGTGATTAATAGTAAAATGCACATAAAAAGAATAGGCTTCTGCCAACATGCCTTCTTTTAAAGATTTTTTTTTTTGTTCTGTATTTCACATATGGCTGTAACAGTCCACAGATAATATGTTGGTGCCAGTAAAAGCTTTTTTATTTAGACAGCACACAGCATTCAACCTAATTCTGGACAACTCTCTGTGAAGCACATTATGGCATCCTCAGACTCTTGTTCTTTACAAAAGTGACCAGCACAAACATGTGTGCAGAACATGATTCATGGCGCTTCATTCTGAATTGTCCAGTGGGTAATTGCTGTACAAAAACCAGAGAAACAGATGTAGATCCTAAACCTTAGCAGTAAATTTTTGTTTTATGATTATGGGTCTTAAATGTGGTATGTAACACTGAGAAGTATACAGTAATGCTTAAAGTAGTAATTTCCAACTTGAACTTTTTATTTTTATTTAATTTGTGAATAAGAATATGTTTATTGTTAAATTTCGGCCACTGCAGATTGAGAGAAAACAGCTCAGGGTGATGGCATGAAATCGGTGGTGGTGGTTTTTTTTGAGGGAGTGGGGTTGTATGATCTAATGGAAAAATTTTGGAGTGTTCTTTTCCACTTGCATAGTTCAAAAACCAGATAAAAACTGTGTCAGTGATGAAACCCTTGTTACATTTAAATTAACAAATTTATTAATTATTCCTCCAATGTATATTCATAATGGTTGCAGTTAGTGCTGTCTGATATACACTATGTGAATATTATTTTTTGCAAAAACTCTAAGTAGATAGAAGAGAGAAACTAACATCTGGAATTGAGACGAAATACTATATGAGTGAATTGCTAGATTATTTGAGGAATTTTTTAATTACACATGGCTCAGTAAGAACTGTAATCATTAGCACAACTATAATTCATAATCAAACATGATGAATTACCTGGCTTATTTAGATATAGTATGAAAAATCCATTTTATTCCATTCATATGCAGTTAAGCTTGAATTAATGACAGTTATTTTTAGAGGCTGTCCTTGATTTATCTGCAAATAAGAACACTCCAAATAGGTTTTATATTAAAGTTGTTTTTTTTTAAAACAGTTAAAAAATAAACATTGCCATATTTGTTTGGTTAGTATGGTTTTGTTCACTATAATTCATCAGTACTTACCTGGTCTAATTTTCCAGTATTTCCAGACCTCTGAGCTGTAGATAGCCCCCTTCCCTCCTAACTTGGAAACTGTCAAAAGATGTCACATTTTGTGTATATCTTTCCTTAATGATGACACATGAGATGTTCCTAATTTTTCTTGCATGCTTGTCTTGAGAAAACAGGTTTTATCTGGTTAAAAAATAATGACTTTAATGAGGCTTTATTATCCATAACAAATGAACAAACAAACAAAAAACCAAACCACAATGAAAAAGCAGTAGCCATGTGATAAAATCAAATTTTAGTAATAAGTATTTCCTACTTTTTTTTTCCTTTGTTAAAAGTGAGAACTTGCTTACTGTGCTGAATTTGATGTACTAAGGCGAAAGGATCTTTTGCTTAGGTAAATGTGCACTGTGTATACATTTCACATCACAGTGTAAGTGCCACTTAACCACTTTTTTTTAGTTGGAGCAATTTCAGAGTGGGGTAAGTTGTTTCTGGATGCTAGTGCTGCATTCCACCCCTGTAATTCTTCCATCAGGATAGGCAATGGAATGAGACTGTCTACTGCAGGGACAGCTAAATCTCTTCAGTCTGAGCAGGGGGAAAGTTTTTAAAAAAATATTTTACTTCTAGATTAAACCAAGGGTTTTTGAGGGTGGTTTGTTTTTAGTATGGGTATATCCATTTCAGGGGACAAAGGTTTTTTTGTTTTTTTTGTTTTTTTTTTAATCTTGAATCTTTACAGAAAATTATGTTAACACAATATACAGGTATTGTCTCAGAGGTTTAACACATCAAAGGACTTTCTGCAGAGAAAGAACATCATTTCCATTAAACAAGTTACTAGGTCCCAGAGTGAATCTCTCCTAAGTATTTCTTTTCAGTCTTCTCTTGTGCTCATTTTTAGTGTTACCAGGTTCACCAGACATTATGGGTGAAATTTTCACAAGATGTCCACTGATTTGGGGTTTTTTGTGTTTTGGGTATCCAGTCTGAGACATATAGGGTCTGACTTTTGATGAAAGTTGGGCTCCTAACCTGTTATGCTTTAGAAAATCTATCCCAAAGCTAACATAAGATACAGATTCTCAGCACCTCTGCTCAAAGATGTCTCAAGGCAAGCTCCTGAGTTGAGGCCACATTGGGGGGTGGGGAGAGGGTGGAAATTGAGGAAGAACAGCGTCTTAGAACTTGGTATTTTCTTTTTCATTATTAATATACCTAATGCAATCCCTCCAGGTAAAGCAGTGACAGGAGTCAGACCCATAAACAAGATTGCATAGGGAGAAGACTGTAATACAAAAATACAGAACTTTGTGTACTGTTTGACACTCCTTGTGGTGCAGGTGAGAGTTGTGAAAGAGCAGCACTGAACCAATAGTGAGACAGCTGAGTGTGGTGTTTTTTTTTAATTTTAAAATGGATAGCCGTGTTAGTCTAGTCCAGTGAAAAAACAACAAGGAGTTGTGTGGTACTTGAAGACTAATAGATTTATTTTTTGCATGAGCTTTCGTGGGAGAAAATCCCACTTTGTCAGATGCTTCAAAGATGGGTGAACTTACAGAATGGAATGAAAATAAATGCAAGGGGGTGTAGTCATGATTTCCCTCCCTTGGCTTTCACCAGTCTTGCCAAACTCTGTAGGTCAGGAACCCTCCCCCAGAATCTGATGGCTGCTTGCTTTTTCTTTTCCAGTGCAGTGTGATAGATGGGGTGGGGGGAGTGGGCTTGGAGATGTTCGTCCCTCCTTTTTATAATTTCAGTCCCTCTCTTGAAAAATATTACCAACTGACAAACAGTAAACAAAAAATTTGGAAGGATGTTCCTTGCTTTAGGACTTCATTTTCCCTCCCTGCGTGGAGACTGTTGTTTATTGCCTGTATGCAAAATAAGCAGAGTGCACACATTTCTTTGTTCAGGACAGACCTGTTTGCCAGCTTCTGTTTGGGCAGGGCTGTGAAGTTTGGAACATGTTATGAACACCATCCAAGGGAATCTAATACCTTCACATACAATGGTGCCATGCATATTTTACCAGGACAGTAGTGACCAGCTAAATACAAGCTTTCAAATGATTCCTTACAAGTCCTACATTGTATAAAGATTATTACCCTAATGCAATGGTTTCCAGCCTTGTGGGTTGAGGGGCCAGAAGTGATCCGTGAAGGGTTTTAAAGTGGTCCATGGCTCCCCTCCTGGCTGTGTAATGTAACTGCTGACAAAGGATGCAGGCAAAACACAATTCCATGGCGGGGGTGGAACAACAAGGAGTCCTGTGGGCACTTCAAGATTAACAGATTTATTTATCACATAAGCTTTTGTGGGTGAAAATCCCACTTTGTCAGACTCTTTTTTCTCCCACGAAAGCTCATGCGATAAATAAATCTGTTAGTCTGTATGTGCCACAGGACTCCTTACTTTTTTTGCTTTACTAGACTAACATGGCTGCCCCTTTGGAACAATTCTGTCAGTGTACAAGACTGGTGTAGGCTCCTTGTTGCAGCCAAGGAGACAGGAGATCATCACCCCTTCCCCCTAGCTGTAGCATGGCAAAGGCGTTGGGTCCTTGCAGGAGTAAGAGGGAGGGGAGCACTGATTATCCATCCTCCTGACTGCAGAAGGGAGCCACTGACTAGGGACCCAGGTAGAGCATGCAGGGCTATGGGGTGCCTGTTGCAGCCAGGGAGATGGGATACGAGCAAGGAGGCAGCCTGGTGTTGGGGGCTGGTGGCCCTTCCGGGTTGTAAAAATGGTATCTGTGGCCCTTGAGCCAAAAAGGTTGGGAAGCACTGCGAGTGTGTAGGGTGTGAACGCAGGAGTGTATTCCGTCACTGTCTGATTTGCTGAGTGCCAAATCCTGTCACTTTGGCTCTCTGCACTTCTTTCAGCAGCCTGAGTAGCCTGCAGGATTCAGGCTGTAATGATTCATCTGCTGTGTTTAATTACATTTACATGAATGTCTGGAGGGGGTGGAAGTGGGATGGAGTATGAAGCACCGATCATTCGCCTAGTTATGGACCTGTGAGAATTTTCAGGTAAGTGAATGCTGCCGTTGATGATTCAGCTCTAGACTGTCAGGGATACTGTGTTACAAATATCAGTCAAAACATTAACACAGATTTGCCCAGAGATGAACACAGCTTGTGATGTTCCTTAGTGGCTTTCTCCTCAGCATGAGAACTTGTAGGAAAGCTGACATCTGTAGTCATGTCCTTATGGAGTGGTGAATCTGCCTGTGTGCTGCTGAGTCTTTCTACAGGGGAGATAGAGAACATGCAGGGGATTTAAGAAATAGACTGACATTTAAAAGAATCCACACACCCTGTAGTAAGCTGATATGTATACAGTGTTTATTGTTGTGCATCCAGGACCCAAAAGCAGCCTCTTTGCAGTTTAATCTTTCTCTTTTTTTCTTTATTATTAAAGATAAGAAATTATAAAGGCAATAGCTAATAGTTGCCTGCTTCTCAGCCTTTCTGCTTTTGCAGGGCAGCTGGGAGTTTTTAAGCTGTGTGAGAATCCTGGGAGTTGGTGATGTCAGACCAGTTTGGGTCATTTGAAGGTTAGCAGCCTGGGAAGGGTTCATGGAAAGTTCACTCGCATATATTAGGCAATTCAATCTTTCATTCTGTGTGACACAAATAGTAGGAAGTGAGCTGTTCAGAGGCAGAAGGATCTATTCATTGGTGAGGGGGATCCAGAGTTCCTGTCAAAGGTCTTTTCTTACAGGGACTTTGATGATACGTGTGATGTGAAAAAGATCATATCTTCAGCAACAACCTACGAGGCAGGACTGATTTTAAAGGATTTTGCGAATAATTTGATTGGAGTTAAAACTTGGAATGCTGCTTGTTTCCCCCTATCTTGCTGGATTGGCTGAGCAGCCTGGAAAATGGTAAATGATCATTTGGATCAATTACAGGCTTTTAGCTGTGTTGTCTGTCATAATTCATGATTCTGGTCTGGGAAAAAGACCAACAGCCTACGTGCCAAAAAAGGGGCAGAGTTTGATGGAGTTGGGTGTACTTTTATATGCCATTTTCCTCTCCACCTAGAGGAAAGCACTTTTGCAGACGTTCTGTAGAGGGGGAATCATGTTTGACTGTATGGATGTTCTAGCAGTGAGCCCTGGTCAGATTCTGGATTTCTACACTGCGAGTCCGTCTTCTTGCATGCTCCAGGAAAAGGCTCTGAAAGCGTGCTTCAGTGGATTGGCACAAACAGAGTGGCAACACCGGCACAGTGCTCAATGTAGGTCCCATTATTCTTTTTTTACCAGATTTAAAAAAAAAAAAAATTGCATGCAGTTAAAAAAAAAAAAATCCCAACTTTTCATTTGCAATAGAGGACTTTTACTTTTGCAAAATGTGGGTATGTGAGTTGTTTTCTTTTCCAAAAAAAAAAAAAAATGTTTTCTGCTTCACTCATTTTACACTGTATATCAATCCTTAAACCAGTTTTATAGCTAACAGGAAAATGCAAATCAATAATGTAGTACAGCGTGACTTTTTAAACTCTGTCCAGTGAGGGACAAATTAACATATCTCTTGTAGTTTTCTTTCCTTGGCCTCTCTATTTTAAATGTCCCATCGTATTTGATAATTGGTTGCATATTTTCTTAATGTCCATTTCAAGAGTGCAGCCAAGCAATTAAAAGGTTATTCTGTACATTCCTTACAAAGACTTTAAACTGCATAATGTAGATAATGTTCATGAAAGCAGGCAATAGTTTTAGGCTTCCATTAATATATTCCTTGCTAAGAAAAAGCAATATTTCTTTGTACTGACCTTGCTGCCACCCTGCTTCTTCACTTTGTTGCTATAAGAAGTTGCTGTTTTGCTAAAAAACTACTAACTGTGAACTCCCCTTGTGTTTAGCCATTAATTATTTTCATACCTTCAGATTCAGTCTGTATCTTGAACTAGTGTGACTGGAAGCAGAGAAACTGTATGCAGTTTTTAAAAAATTACTGTTTTGTTATCTGATCTTGACATAGTGCTGAGAAACATAGATGGTAAACAGTGGCAGTGTTTTAACAGTGTTGTTTCAAGTCTGAGAAATTACAGGTACCAGAATACATCACCCTATACTCTGCATTAAGGAGTGCGCAGGATGCTTCTTTGCTCTGGCGCTGATTAAGATAAATGACTTGGCTATCAATCATAATGTTTTTAACACACTCTTTGGCACTTCAGTGGAGCGTTAGCTGCAGAATCATATTTGAAATCCCTGTTTCTGAAGAGTTCAAAGCTGCAAAAGAATAACTGTAGTTTTCCCTTCAGTGTTGTTTATCCAGAGGGAATTTTAAAAAAAGTTCTTAAACTGCAGATGAATGGTCATATTTGTGACTCTGCAAAACTTTTTCATCAGAATGTGGCATTAGTTGTTGAACCAGTAATGAAAACAGAATTGTAAAAACCAGTAACTCTTGGTAACTGGAAAGATTCAAATGCTTAATATCTTTACAATTCAAAAGAATTAAGGTAAAAAAGAAAAAAAATTGACACACATTAGTTATTTCCCCACATCTACTTTTCATATACATTTGAGGTCACAAGATATGGAGAAAAAACCAGCTCTGTTACTTTATGATTATTCCATAACTAGTGGTTAAGAAACTAAAGATATTTCACTAAAAATGTATTAAGTTGTTACCATGATTTAAATATTAATACAAGTTAACTATGGTAACAAAAATGCTTTGAATCCTAGAAATTTTGCCTCATTAGTAAGCAAGTCCCATTGTATGAAACTTTCAATGAAAAAATATTGCTCGTCACATTCTGATCATTCTTGAAATAATTTTTCGGTAATGTATAGCTTTTATGTGCACTTTCCTATGCTTTTGTTATTAACTAGAAACATACTCTGAAAAATGTTGTTTGTTCTTGAACAAGTTAAACATAGGCTTATCTTTATCAGAGTGGAAGAGTGGTAAATATGTCATTTGCCTAGGGCTAGCCGATAAGAGACAAGTGTTGATAACAGTAAAGGTCAACTAATCAAAGAAACTCATATGGAGAAGAATAAATAAAGAAATGCAGGAAAGTGCTTTCAAAAATTCATTCTCAATTTTGTAACCGAGACAATTAAACTTTACTGCATGGCAACTTAAAATCAGTCTGAATCTGAATTAGAGTTTGCTTTTCTATAATTTGAACTGTGACTTTTAATAACACTCCTACTGGAAAGCAGGTTAGCTGGTTACTTTCAAAATAGTGTTCAGTTTAATTTGTGTAGTCGCATTATTTTTTAATTCTGAAAAAACGTGCAAGCACTCTAAATAGGGGCGTGTGTGCCTATGAAAATGAATGCACATATTTTAAATTATTAAAATACTGTTGAAATAGAAACCATTTTGTTACTTAATATGAGGTACTGACAGAGAATAATGTTGGGGGGATGATAGAGCACAATGACTAAAGTTTACTCCAGTGCTGTAAATGTAACAACAGTGCTTAATTCCAAATACAGGTATTTCCTGATTCCCTATTTATATATGTGGTTTAGTGTAAAATAATCATAGCCAAGACTCAACAGTATTGGGCTCTTGGTAGATTTCCCCTCCCCCCCCCCCAGCGCAGCCATACAAATGATGCGCCTGCAGCAGTTGATTTAGGCCTTATAAATGCTACTTTGATAGAGATGGAGAGTCTGGAGTAGGAAGTAAATGGATGTTAAGGGAATAATGCATGCATATTGCAGACTCAGAAGAGCCCAGTAACAATCCTGAACAGCATCAATGTTCCAGTTGAGATGCTGGTAGAATAGATCCTTCTTGTACTTAATTTAGAGTATTGTACATCCCTAAGGTTCAGCACATTAGTTCCTTTGCTGTTCAATGTGCAGAATGCAGTCCTGTAAAATTATGAATTTTCCTAGCCTGTGGAAGGTCTGCAAATTGAAATGGAAGGCAAGACGCAGTCCAGACATGACTTGTTTGTGCACTATCTTTTCCTTCCCCCACTGTTTGCAAATCAAGCATAACTCCTGTATTACAGACATGTGAAAATCAGTATATATGTTTACTTGCATGCGCACACTCACCCACCCCCACAAAATATACGTATACGTACAAACCCATATTAGAATGTATAAACACATTGAGTGAATACTTGTTTTTTTCCAAATTAAAATATACTTAGGTATATTTTCCATATGGATTCAATTTTATTATTATGGATTAAAGAGAGAGAATAATGCATTTACAAAGAAAGTAATGGACTCAAAGAAAGGGAATAAAACTGATTGATTGGATTTTTAAACATCAATAGTAAGCACTCCTCTTAACTCTCTCTGGTCAATCTATCAAAATTAGACAAGACTAGACCTGAAGAGGAAAATATAGACTAAAATTAAGATTATAAGACTGCATCATTTATATTTTAAAGTACAGTTTAATTTTCTGCTTCCCTGTAGCACAGCTTCAGTAATTAGGTACGAAAATGAACAGAGATTGAATAACTTCTGTTGAAACATGAAACAGCTGAATAACATGGAAGTATAGGTGTACTAAGGATCAGACCAGACAGGACATGAAAAAAGGAGGAATGGCAGATTTCCCCTTCTCCTAGAAGATCCTATTTAAAAACAAAAAATCTTGGTATGATTCATATAACAGGTACCCTCAAATGAGAATGCCCAGAACAGAAATATCCTAAGAATTCCTGTGAAAGCATTGTTTAGCATGTTGTATAGAAATCCGCTGTTAGTCTCGCATATTTTGTTATAGTTAAAAAAATCATCATATAAAGGTAAAAATTATGGATGTTCATGTGGGTTATAAATACAATTGGTATAATCCCTGTAGTGTAAAGTCCTACTCAAGGGAAAATTCCCTGTTGGCTCTACTGGAAGGTTTGGCCGAATAAGAACTGCAGGTGTTAACTTTTGGAAGTCTTGTTAAAAAATTAAATTCAACAGCATAAAATTTACTTCCAAATCCTAGATTGTGGTTAAGTGTGATTGGGGGAGGTTCTTGTTCTTTGTGGACACAAAAAAAATCCGCGCCCTGTGAAGAGCTACTTTATTTTCTCTCATCTTTTTTAATTTGAAGACAAACATTTTGAATTGTGGGACTTGAAATCTGCATTCCCAAATATCAGATTGCTGCAGGTGTGCTTGGTAAATCACATAATGGCACCAGATATTGCAAGGTCTGTTCAACGCAGGTTATTTTCTTGAATGTTTGTTATAAACTTCACAGCAAGGTGGTTAAGAAAGAGTTGCCAAGTGTTATATACTCTATTTAAAATATGTGCGCTTGATCTCCTCTAGTTTAGTAAGTCTGAAAAAACAAGTTAAGAGCATCGGCAGGGTATAATGAAATTTGAAACGGTGTTCCCTGAATTTCACTTCGAGCATCAGATTAAATTCTTTCTCGTCCTCTGCCTTTTCCTGTGTTCATTACCTTCTTTTGAAAAAGCATGTCATGAATATTTTTCTGAATGAATTGAAACAAGAATATTAGTGTATTATAGCAAGCCCAATTCAGCTCCTAGCATGCAAATGATTACTGGAGTGTACCGCTATTTAAAAACGCATGAGGGTACAAAACTGAGAGGGAGTCATTGGTGGTCCTGGTGTAGAAAAAGCCTGGCACTAAAGTGATTTATCTCTGGTGGCTTTCTATTTGTATAGTGTTTCTGTGCAGTAAAGGCATGTCGAGGGAGGGCACATCTGAGTTTGTGTGATGTTGCTTGCAACACCCTTCTGTACTCAGGAGGGCAAGAGAAGGAGGCTACATATTAGAAACAGAAGATAGTCATCCTTACGTCCACTGACATCAACATTTACCATTATGTGAGTACGTTTTGCAGAAGCCATTTACACAAACCATATCCCTTAACTGTGTGGGTCATGCCTACGCTCCCACCCTCCAACCGTCCTCTGCTAAGGGTCTTTACACTGCGGTACACTCATAATGAAATGCTCCAGACTGAAATTTCACTTCTGTCCCACTTACATGCCCCACACGACTGTTTTGCTCTTGTCTGAGTTACACACCAGCTAGCGTCTATGCAGTGAATGAATTAAGCCTGCATTATACAGTTAGATTTTAGATCGTCTGGGGTGGGATACTGTTTAAGAAACAGTGGTGGTTAGGCCCTGCACAGTGCCTGCATGCTCTGAGACGTTATTTTCTATAAAGTTCCTTTGGCTTCTGCTCTCTGCCACGACATGCAGTCATATTGAAAACTCCAAATGAAGCATGGAACTGTGGTGAATGTCTGAATCACAGTCTTGTCAACCGGGAGGGACCAGTTTTAGTGAAAAATGTGGCCTTCCTTTTCGTCACCCAAACCCTACATGGAAGGAGGGAATCAAGAATTAGTGTCAGCCTGGAGACACTGAAATTGAATGTGCAACAAAAGGGAGTGAAAATTAGTCATGGCTTCAAAGGGGTTTCCATATCTCCCCACTAGCTGCAGTGCAAAGCTCATCGAGGGCACCAGTACATGTATAAAATGACCAGGAAACTGGAACTTTAGTAAATAGAGTTTACTATGTAGAATCCAAAGGCTTTGGCAGCAGTTAAAAAGTAAGGTGGGGCTGTATTTTCCACTTCCTGTACTTATTTTTGATTATCCAGACTTTCGGGGACTCAGCAAGGCTGCCTAATAACAAAGCCTGGATAACACAAATGCCTAAACAGGCACACCATCTCTCACAGGCTGTAGCACTGTGAAATCCCCAAACTTTTCACTGAGTGAACTTTGCGGATCACAGGGAGGTAAGCGAATGCCTGTTCCCAACATAGAGCATTCCGCCTCTCCCCCTGTCCTCCCTCTCAGTCTATATCACTCTATAGTTGAGAGGCCACACCACCCTCTCACCTCTTCTCTATATCTATCCCTTAAGGGAAGCCAATGGTATAGCCTTTTCTGGTAGGATACACAGCTTAAAGTTGTAATCCTGTATCTAAGCATAATTGATTTTGATCTGTGTTCGTGCCAGAGAGTCCACATCCATGCATGGAGATCCACGCCATTGTTTGCTGAAGGCACAATCCCCAAATGGAACTGCAAAAATATAAGATGTGAAATGCATGAAATTATTGTAGTATATGGACTATCCATAGAACAAAACAGTGCTGTAGGCAGTAATAAAGACAAGAAATAGACAAAGTTAGAGTGGTGGGTAAAGCAGGAAGAGCGACTCCTTTGAGTCAAACCTGTCATAAGTGGAACCAAGCTGCCACCCTCCTGCCACAGAACATGAAAAGTGCACGTAATAGATCAGGGATGCCCAAAATGTGGCTTGCAGAGCCCCTTTTTACTCCCCTCACCATTTTCCACCTACCAGACTGAAGTGGGAAGCTTCCACCCTGTGGCACAGTGGTGGGCTAGAGGATTCTGGCCAATGGGCGAGGGGTATCAGAGGGACTCAGTAAGTGTGGCCACTCCTGTAATAGATCATTGGTATACACTTAAATAAAGGTGCTCAGTATGGTCTGGTGGTGCCATGATATCATCTTGAGGGGTGGGGCTCTTAATTAGGCATCATTTCTCAATCTGTGATAGGCTGTTATGACCAATATCTCTTGCTGGCAAGCAACTTACAACTGGAGTGGAGGCAATTATTAGTTTAGAAAATGCCCATAGGATATCATTTTTAAAAGGGGGTGGGGACGGGGATAGAAGAGCTGTCATGACATTTATGTCTTGCTCACTTTTTAAAACGGCTCAGTGTAGCTTGAGATTCTGCCCCCTACCAGTTTTTGTGGCTTTCACAGTCACATTTTCCTATTTTTTTAAAAGAGTTTTCTACATGCTTTTGGTGTGTAAAAGCCGCAGTCAGGCAGATGCTGCTTACCAAGAGCCATACTTTGTCTCTGACTGCATTGAATAGTACCTTATGCCAGGAGTAGTTCCATAGAAATCTTCTGTGAAATAAGTGACTGCACAGGCAAAATAATGGAACTGATTACCAGTATGTGTATCCAGAAGGGAGAGTGTCTTATGCACAAACTAAAAATTAACAAGACAGAGAACGCAGAAGAAGTCTTCTCTTAAGTCACAAGTTCCTGAGGGGTATCTGTGTTGGTCTGTTTCCGCAAAACAAACAAGGAGTCCTGTAGCACTTTTAAAGACTAACCATTTTTTTAAAGGCATAAGCTTTTGTGGACATAACCCACTTTCTCAGATGCCTGAAATGAAAACTGCAGTATGTTAGATATATAAACACATGCAGAGAAGGGTGAGTCACAGATGATAATGTGACTCATTTTTCTCTGCATGTGTCTGTATACCTAACATACTGCAGTTTTCATTTCATGCTTCTTAAGCCACAGTTATCTGAGTTATTAGTAAAATATTTTGATACAGAAGTGTGAGTTTTAAAGTGTTTGTTAAAAATATTCTGAATCGTGTATGATTCACTTCACCGGGCACAAGTTTCCATACATTTCAGAGGCTGGGATTTTCAAAACCAATAGCCTAAAGTTGAGCTCCTAAATCCATATTTGAGTATCTTAATTAGCTGGCCTGATTTTAAAAATTACTGAATTTTTAAGAGCTCCCATTGTTCTCAGCATGTTGAAGGCAGCCCACATGTTTGGGGTCCAAAAAAATTTTAGAAGTTTGATTTTAGGCTCTTATTTTAAAAATCTTGGTTAAAAGGCTTTCCAAAGGATGTTAAAAAAGAAACTGATATACAAGCCAGGCACCAAGGTCACTTTATTCACCAGAGAAATGTCACCACTTCTGTTCAAGAATGTTCATTCCAGTTATGGTGTTCAGTAATGCACCCTAAATTGACAAGAAGGGTAGACTACACTGTCCTAATAAAACTGTAGATTTTAACTGCAGACACATCAATCTCAGATCCACCAGAACATTTCTTTACTTTATATTCACTTCCTTGCGTATGTTGTACCATGAGTGTCTATATTAGCACAATGGTTTACAAACTTAGGGTTGAGACCCGATACTGGGTTGCGGCACCCCCTCCTGGTGTCATCAAAAGACTGGAAATGCATTACTCAAAGATGTAATTGTTGGGTTGTGGGCGTAAATGATTTTTTTTCAACTGGGTCCCGAGGAAGACAGTTTGAAAACCACTGTGCTAGTGGGTTTAGAAGTTTTTCATTGCAGTCTGCATTTTAATGTAGAGATTATTTTATGCACGCATTCTGCCCTTCCATTTGCAGTGGAACTTACCATTTCTCCACTGGCAATGATGAAATAGCATCTCTTTGATGACTGCAGTCATTGCTTACTTGGAAAAGTATTTGTAAGAAAATAATGTGCGTTTTAGCAGTTAGAAACAGGAGTGAGGAAATGATACCATGCGACTGGCCATTGCTTTACAGGGCACCCCATGTGTTCCACGAACCATAGTGTGAGAATCTGTGCTATACATGACAGTCTGAGAAGGACATCTTGTGGTTTAGGGATACTTTCTGACAAACTTAACTCAGTTGTGCCTTTATATTGGAAGTAGGGCAGAAAGAGGTAATTTTCTAAAGCACCCCTTTATTACTAACTCTACTTCGTTATAACATCCTGTTTGAATTTTACACCCTCTTAAAATAGTTCTTTTTACTCCCTCTTAAAATGTTTCTTCTAAAAGAGAAAGTTATCAGTCAGCAAGTCAGTATGAAGACTCCTGGGTGTGAGGTATTTATATCTTCTATTTCTTGTGAACCAAATGATTTTTCCCTCCAATGGATGGTGTCTGTAAAATTGAAGGTAAATAAATATATATATGCAAATGGTATTTGTGTAGATTTAAATAGGTTAAAGCCGAGTGAGCAGGTTGTTTTGGAGCTTTACCAGTAAGCATTCATTGTTAAAGTCCACCGAGAGTTCGGATAGCTTTCCGTTTTATGAAATTCTACCATACAATTGTGCTCCTGGAGAGAGAGAATCAGTAAGTGTTTCATATCAACAGTGTTGTTTATCAGCAGTTAGTTTCACTTAGTGATTTGGAGTATCTGTTTGCATTGAGCCATATTGTCCTAGCCCTGCGTGCATTTTATCTGATTCTTTGAATGATAAGATGACAAATTATAACATTTAGAGTATATTTGCACTGAGACATAGTCTTTCTTACCCAATAGGCCTTCTAAATCCCCTTTACTGTCCAGTTTGAATACCTTTGGGACTCAATTTTCTAGGACTATAAGTCCTCTTATACCATTACATGAATATATTGCTATAATTTCATTTCTCTGTGTTTTGAAATCTTTGTGGTCAAAATATTTTTATTGTTTGTTTTAGTAAAGTATTTTCCTCAAGTCCCAACCCCCAATTTTGAGAGCAACTTTGACTTATGTTGTTCTATTAACAGATTGTCTCTCGTGTTCTCCAGGCTACTTATGTGAGTCTCTCTCTTTTTTGCTTATATTGCCACACACTTCTCTGAGAACCTATAGGTTGAGATTTATCATCTCTCTAAAGTGTAAAAAGCAAAGAATTACTCTTCACTCAGCAGCATGATGTCTGGACTGGCTCAGATCCTACTGTGTCCTTTCCTTAGCCACATCTTTTCCTTTCCTCATGTTTCGGGCCAGATCCTCAAGCGTTCCGAAGAGAATGCTTCATCACAGGAGGCATGAGCATGTGGGGGTGGGGGGTTAGAAGATTGCTAAACAGAGGAGATGACCCCCCTGTAAGATTTTGAATGTGCTGAAATAGGCTGTATAGCTCTTATTTTATGTACATGCGGAGCTTTAGTCACAGCATAGTATACCTGGTCTGGTCTGTAACTCCATCTTCTCTTGCTCTTTAACTCAGGGGTCTCAACCGCTTTAGTGTGGTGACATGGTTACAAGCCCTAGTAACCATACTTTACACAGGGATGCCTCCCTCCTCTGCAAGTCCCACCACTCAGGCTCCCATGCCACTGAAAAAAAGCTGTCCCACAGGCAGTTTCAGCAGCAGCTCAAATCCAAGTAGCCCTCACCACAGAGAAAAGATTGCTGACGTGGCCAGTTTCAGTGGCAGCTCCAAACAGCTGCTGCCCCACAGACTTTCAGTGGCAACCCTTAAAGGGGCAGTAGCCTGCCACTGTAGTTTCCCTTGCTGCTAAAAGACTCTCTGCAAGGATTTGTTTTGGTGGCACAGAGGGTCTTTTGGTGGCAAGCTGATTTGTGGGAACACAGTCAGCTGCTGTGCCGCAACACACTTTTGTGTTGCAACACAGCAGTTGAGAACTGCTGCTCTAAGTAATCCTAATTCCTGTGCATCAAAATATGAGGATTTTCAAGATTTAAAAAATAATCTGAATACAGGAGATTTAGCGGAAATGATGCAGGTGAAATATGTTTGGATTAAATCAATATCACTTACTTGGAATGCAAATATTTGGCTTACAGTCACCCTAGTTTTGCCCATTTTTCACAGCAAATGAGGATTTCACATGATAACCCTTCTTAGAATATTAAAGCTTCAAGGGCTGCATTATCTTTGTTTCTTCATCAAAGTCCATAATTCTAAAAAGCTGTTGTTCCTTAGGCCATTTCAGGTTCAAAAAGATTTTTAGGGCCTAGTCTATTGGAAAGCTTGGGGATATAATTAGCTAAAATGGAAATAGATGCAAGTGAAATTTAGTTCCCAGTGTTTTAATTTAGTGCAGTACTGCCATGTGTTTTTGAAGAGAATTTTTAAAGGCAAACATAATTATTTCGTTATGGTCTTCAGAATGTTTTCATTGGCCTTAATGACAAGAAGCTGCATGAGGAGTCATACATTTTAATTAACCCTTATATTTGTATCGGATAAATAACAAATAATTGATGCAAAACACGACTTCTGAATGGATGATTTCACACAGAGCTCTGGTTACAGCTTAATGATAAAATATTTCTCTTATTGCTTTGCATTTTAATTATCTAGAATTATTACTCTTGCAGAGATGTTGAAATATTATTTCCATACATTTAATTATATGCACAACTAATTTATATAAATCTGAAGCCTGGGAAAAGTGTCTTTATAACTATATCACATTCAACTAATTGCCACTTATATTAATTTTACTAAGTTTTTATTACATACATGTAGCTGCAATTTGATGATAAATTTTGCTTTGTTGGAGTCAGTTGGAGTAGAATTTGACTGTTTTATGTTCTTTTATTTCCCAGTTTAGGACCAAACCCTGCAATTCTTACCAGTTGGAGTCAGGGAGTGAATGTGAACTACAGGATTTGGGTTGGTATTTTCAAAAGAGCCTGAGAGAGTTAGGAGAACAGTTCCTGTTGACTTTACTGGCAGTCAGTGGGATTTGTGTTCTTAACTCTTTCCAGGACTTTTGACAATCTTCCTCCTGCTTAGCCCTAAAAACCATACTCTGAATAATATATGTTGCTTGTTTTTTAGTCACATGAATTTACTGATTCTTTTTTTTATTCTTTTCATTGTACATTTTACAATGTCATGAGAAAATTACTTAAATATTTTCCCTGCATCTTTTTGAAGTGTCTTTTATGTTTATGAACTTTTATGTACTATTTTTGTAATGAAACATATTTCACATGATTCATTCCTCTGAGTGTACAGAACACTAATTGTTGCTATTGATTTTGAATTTCACAACCATTACAAGTAACCCAGATGAGTGGCAGATAAAGAGTAATAATCCATGGAGTTCTGGAAGTGTTTGATGTTCATCTGTAGTACTTTGTGTGATCAATATTAACTGCCCCATTGAAACTAACTGCTGTATCAAATAACAGTAAGTCAAATGAATGTGCTTACAGGTTAGTTATTTATTGAAAGCTTTAATTGTTCACTGGGGCCCTGCTTATCTACGGGAACAATAGAAGCTAGTGATCAGACAAACTGGTTTGCAAAGGCTGGGGATACCATCAGACAACAGGATGGATCCTCTCTATGGGTGAAATGATAGTTTTCCAAATCATTCACTATCCCACATGAAGATTATCTACCTTCACAATCCGTGCTGCAGTTGCAGGGAACAGTTTTTGCGAAGAACTTCTTTTTATAGTGTGTGGCACTCCTTTCCTTTCAACCATTCACTCTGTCAGGGTAACAGCCAGGCAGCATATTGTCTAGGTCCATGGTTCTCAACCAGGGTGCTTGTACCCTTGAGGGTACGCAGGTTTTTCCAGGGAGTACATCAGCTCCTCTAGATGTGTGCCTGGTTTTACAACAGCCTACATAAAAAGCACTAGTGAAGTCAGTACAAACTAAAATTTTGTGCAATGACTTGTTTGCTCTATATAAAGTGCACTAAAATGTGAGCATATTTATATTCTTATTGATTTATTTTTATTATTATATGATAAAAATGAGAAAATCAACAATTTTCCAGTAGTAGTGTGCCATAACTCTTGTATATTTGTGTACATGATCTTGTAAGTAAAGTAGTTTTTAAATGAAGTGAAACTTGGGGACGTGCAAAACAAATTAGACTCTGGAAAGAGATACAATGGTTTGGAAAGGTTGAGAGCCACTGGTCTAGGTGGATTTATTATTGTTTCAAAAAAGCACAAAAACAATTTTTTAAAATTTTGAAAAGTTGTGCTGACAGCAACCCACAAGCAAAGGGCTCAGCAGGAGAACCATCTGCATTACAGTTGTAGGATCAGATCCCAGGTGAGGAAGTAAAAGGAAGATATATCAGGCTGCTTATTTTTTGAAAATCTCAGATGAGTGAGTCAAAAGAATGCTTAGCACTTACAGTAGTGGTCCATATTTGCCAGAGTTGTACAAGCTTTAACCAATTAAAGGGCATGTCAGTTCTGTTTAATTACTCTTAAATAATTAAAGAGCAGTTCTGATAAATGACCCTAAAAATGCTAGCATGAGATCTCCTATTTATTGCATCTTAATAATTCTTATCAAAATTGCTCAGATTACAAGTAAAAAGATGTTTTTATTTTTTACTGTGAGCCCTGAGATCCTGAATCATTGCTGGTTAAATAAAGCCTTGTCTTCACTGTTGAGAGGAGGTGGCCTGTGCTTCTCTACCTTCCTCCAGGGTCTATTTTAAAGTCCTTCCCTGTGAATAAGGGCAGTAAGGACATCAACCACTTCTCAGTGCTTTCCTGGGCTACAGAGTGAAACTGACATGACTCTTGACAGAATGACCAGTTCCCATAATGGGCTGAACAGCAGTGGTGAAATTCACTAGAGTCGTGTCAGTTGCACTTCTCTGCAATATGGGAATGCTTTCAGCTTCAGCAGAGATATTAAGGGTACACTGAGGAAGACAGCACTGAGTCGATTCATGTTCAGAAAGTTCTATCTCCAACAGTGAGGCTGGAAAAGCACTTTTCAAAATAATCTTATTTTCTGCAGAAAGCAGTGGCTTAGGTCTCTTATGAATGCTGAGAACAGCTTCCTATTACAGAAAGTCAAGATTTGTGTTTGTGCTTTTAGTGTATAACACTATATTACATTACAAACTTATATGTAATATAAGAATACATTTTCAAAACATGTAAAATTACTTAAAATGGCTTTTCCATATGAAATATAATTAAAGTCCATATTGAGGGGATCTGCTAAGAATAAAAGCACATGCATCCCATTTGGAAGAGTTATCTCCCATTCCCAGTGTTTTTTACCCATAATTTCATAAGACTTTGTACCTCTTCTTTAATTCAGGATTATATGCAACTAGTCCTGAGTCCTGAGCAAATGGAATTTTATAAGGAAATTCCACATTTGGTGGGAAAGAAAATATTTTCCGTCCAGTATTTTTGTCAGAGGTATAGTGGCAATGTGAAGCTCTTCAGAGGTTTGGAATATAGTATTCAACTAGGTTCTCAGCAGATGGACTAACGGGGAAAAAAAGTGAAGCCATGGTAAAGATGTAGGGTGAATAATAAATGCTGGTTCTCTCATGGACATCTCTATCTCCTGTGTAGTACAGTGATTGTTGGTGTGTATATAATATGCAGTGCATGTGTGTGTAATTGTTCTGTCATTCTTCATGGACTGATCCTGGTCGGTTACAAAAGCCATGTTAGACCAGTTGCTAAGAAATGTGCAGAATGCTGCTAGCCATTTTTTTGACTCAGCGTGGGTGACTGGAAGAATCCATTGCTAAGTAAGCCAGAGTATAGTCCCTCTTATGTGTCTGTCTTTTCCTCATCCTTTGTCTATTAGATTGAAAAAGTAGGTAAGAGCTGATATTGTCACAGATTTGCTGTGGAATTCCAGGTATGTCACTATAGCTTTGTGTGCCACCATTGCACCATCTGTAGAAAGGGGATAAAACTACTTAGCTATTTGATGGTGTTATTGTGAGAAATAATTACCAGTAACGTCTACAGGCTACTTTTAAATATAAAGTGCTATATAAATAAAAATGACAGTGGTGCTGCATTATGATGAAGGAAAAATTGATATAATCTTAGGTAGCCATTTTTCAGGTGACTTCCACAATATATTATCAGTCTTTGGGTATAACAAAAATGCTATTCAAAAGTTTCAAGGGGTATGAGTGCATGTCCAATTCTCTGTCTGGTGACTGTTCAGAGATATCCCCTCTTCTTGGTAAAGCAGACAAAGACATAACTTGGAGGGTGGGAGAGTGTTAATTTTCCCCAATATGCTTCAGATGCCTTTGAAGTCTAGAGAGAACAGGAAGCAGGGGAATGTCTGAAGATCTCACCAGAAACAAAGGTCTTAAGATCTGGGCCAACACCCTCCCTCCTGTCACCTTCTCAGGGAGAAGCTGCCATATTACTGTATATATGCGGGTATAAGCCGATCCAGGCACAAGCTGACTCTCCAATTCTGAGCCCAAAAAAGAAGCTAAAATTGGTGACCCAGGTATAAGCTGAGGTCCCCTTTTGGCCTTGGCCCCTAGCCCCCCACCCACTTCTGCTGGCTTCCTCTGGAGTTTCTGACAGCTTCCCTACCCCAAAATCTCTGCTGCTGCTTTTCCCTTGCCCCCCCCCCGCTGTCTATTCTGCAGTCCTGCTCTGCCCTTTCCTCACTTCCATCATCCCTGCTGCCCTCTGCCCTGCCCTTTCCTCACTGCTACCCCCCTACTCACTTCTCAGTTTCCTGCTGCTGCCCCCCTGCTCTGACCTTCCCTCACTGCTGCCCCCTGCTCTGCCCCTTTTTCACTGCTGCTCTCTGCTCCTCCTACTGCCCCCTCTGCACTGCCACCCCCTACTCCACCCTTCCCTCACTGCTACCTGCTGCTGCCCCCTGCTCTGCTCTTTCCTCACTGCTGCCCCCCTGCTCCTCTTGCTGCCACCTGGCTCTTCACTGCTGCTCCCTTACTCCCTTCTCAGTTCCCTGTTGTTGCCTCCCTGTTCCCCAACACCCTTTCCACTCCTTTCCCCGTCACCCTCCAACCCCTGCAGCTGCTCTTCCCAGCCTGCCAGGCCCCCCCACAAATCCCCGGTCCCTGTCGCTGCTTCCCTGGGCTTCCCAAAAACCCTGGGGCCTCCCGCCGCCGTCCCACCCCAGCGTCCCCTACTTGGCCACCCCAGACACTGGGGTCCCTTCCTTACTCCAGCCCCAGCCCCCGCCCACGCTGACTGCCCAAGATGGCCACCCGGCAACACTGGGGCTCCGGCCTGCAGCATAGTCAGGGAAACTGCTGGCTGGGGCTGTCTACTGTATTCTCCGGAGTATAAGCCGAGTGTCTGTTTTGAAGCCAATTTTCAGGCACAAAATTCTTGGCTTATACGCGATGATATAAGGTATATATGCTGTGGATTCTCTAACAGGATCGTGTCCTTTTTTCCAACTACACTTTGGCGCTCCAATTGAGTTCAGAACGTGAGCAGCTACACTGATTTGTGACTGCCATTGGCTGAAGTGGGATTATTACCAAATGCAGACAAGCCCACTTGGTAAAACAATTACTTTAAAGGCCTAGTCTACAAAAGTTGTACTACTTTAACTATATACACATAGGTAAGCTGACCAAACCCCCTCTCCTGCTACCCATGGATGCAGTTATACCAGGTGTCTGCAGCCTGGTGCTTTTTGGCTGACCACTTGCGGCTCTGACCTCTTCCCCCTTCCTCCCCCCTCTACCACCAGGGGACCCTGCAGGTGGCCCACACCTTGCTCCAGACCCCATCTGGCACCACGGCACCCTGTGAGCAGCCCACTCCAGGTTCTGGGGTCTCCTCCCCTCCCCTGCAGGGTACCCTGTGGCAGGAACCCTGGCCCAACTCTCCCCACCAGGAGGCTACTCTTATTATGTCTCTCAAAACACTTGGTTGTTGAAGGAATTTTTAAAAAAATGGGTCGTCTTATCTTTTGGGTTGCCAACCCCTGGGTTATATTGATATAAAAGTTCTGCATGGGAAGGGGAATAAGGTCTACTGGTATAACTGTATCCATATTTGGTGTTATACTGGTAGAACTATATTAATAAAAACTTACAGCCTTAACACAGTTCAACTGTTATGTAGAGTGGGCTTTAGTATTAATAGAACCCAAAAACTACAGAGCTGAGCAGTGAGTTCTAATGAACAATAGGGTGTTGCCTGGTAAACAGTCCTTTCTTTCACAAATGCCTATGGGCTGTCAGTGAAAGAACAGTCTGAAGAATGAACTTTCTGAGGGAAAGAAAGTAGGATGTGGGAAATTACAGATCTGTAAGTCTTTCCAAGTGAAAATTGGAAACAAATGGACAGTTACTCTCCTTGCTGTACCCTGCTGTTGAATTTCTTTTTATGTCCCTGTCCATTAAGTTCTGCATACTTACATTGATTATTTACAGATATATTACTTTTCAGCTTGCTTATACAAAATATGCACTGCAAAAGATTGCAAATGACATGATTGCACTCACCAATTGGTGTTTATTGCACCTATAATATGCAATTTTTAAAACAACAACAACAAAACAGTTTGGTTCATCGGTGGCAGCAAGCCCCACATTACCTGCGAAAAGTGAAATAATCATACAGCATTCTGACGTAAAATGGTAATAGGCCATTTGTAGTGGATTGAGATCATACAGTGTAATGAGGCATTTTAAGCATTTTAATTTAAGGACCTAAAGGTGCAGCAGCAGTTCAGTTTCTTAGTATAATTCTGAACAAGTAACCCATTTAAAGAGCTTTGATGTAGTTTCTAATTACCCTTCTAAATGAACATGCAAAAGAAGGTATCTGTAACAGTGTGGCTTGCCCCTTAAGGGTTGCGGCTGATCAGGATTACAAAACAAGTCCCTACCAGGGAGAGATCGGCATAATAGCCCTAGAAGGAGCAGCAAGCAAGAGGCTACAAAGGGGGGAGTGGGATATATCCCAGGAAACTAGAGAAACTAGGGGTAGTGTGAAAGGGTCCTTCAGGAAAGACTCTGAGACAAAGGAAAGCCCATGGAGCAGGAAGCTCCTGTGGGGAAAAGCTGCAAATTAGACTAAAGGCTGAGTTCCAGCTAGGAATTGGCTGGGCAGATGGGCTGTGAAAACAGTGTGTGGCAGAAGAACTTGCCTGTGCAAGTGGACATTAGAGCTAAATATGAACTTTTATGTAGTAATGAACTTTATTTTGGGGACCCTGAGAACTGTAAAGAACTGTTTCTGTTACTAAACTGGGTCCAGGTGGAGGTGTCTTAATGCAGAAAAGAATAGATTCTGTTACTAAGCCAGCTGCAGGCATGGGGGTGATGTACACATGGAAGCCATGTGCAGTTCTGAAGAGGACCCACTAAAGGGGGCAGGGGACCCGTAAAGCAACCCCAGGGCTAGGAGAGGTGCTCAGTTAATGACTACTCTGTCACTAAATATAAATCCGTTAGTGTCATCCAGCAGACGACCTGTAATCCAAATTCATTGGGACAACTAAAATTTTAGATACTACTGTATGTCCCTCACAGCACTAGCATTGGGTGAGTTGCTGTATTGATTGCAGGATTAAAATATAACTAAATGTTTAAAACTTTCTAAAGTAAACAGTTGTAAAATTTGAGAAGTAAAATGATGGGAAATGTTACCTAAAAAGTCCCTTTTACTATGGTTAAGATTAGAACCCTACAGTTTTATTTTTATCTATGTGATACTGAACAACTGTGTATTTGGTTAAAGGTATTTAAACTCCCATATTTGCTCTGGCTCCAACCCAGGATACGATGAATTATAAATAATGTTATATGAAGACAAGCTAGGAAGGAATTTAAATTATATTTATGGTACACATGTTAGCACCCAAAACTGATAAAAACTTATGCTGGAGATTAGATCTGAAGAAGAATATATTACTCTTCTAAAGTAGTACTCCAAATTATTCTGTTGGCATTCTTAAAATATATAGCCTTCGTAGGACAAACTGATTCAGATCCAGAGCTTTTGAAGATAAAAGAAAAAAGCTCCAAATATTATAAAACATTTATGGTTAATATGAAAAGATTTTCTTACATGTGGGGAGAAGGGAAGTAGGCTAGGGAATATGTGTACATTCTCAAGTCACAAATGTATTTCCCTGATGATTTTAGTTTATTATCAGAGATTGCCCATTTTCTCCTCTCATGTAGATGTTCAAATATCAGGAGTAAATCATTAACATTAGTGGAACTGCAATAGTGTAAAATAGGTGTGAGAAGATAATTGGACTCATTTTATGCTTTAAATGTCTCGTCTCTCATAGCTTGTTTTCTTGTAGGGAAATCATGCTGAATTTGGTACATCAGAATCACATGTAAAGGCAGTAGACTCTAATGTTTTTAAAAAAATAAATAAATAAAGGGGCCAGATTCTCACCTGCTGCAAATCAGTACAACTCCTTTGACTCCCCTGGAGATAGCCACTTTATTCCACTTGAGGATCTGGCCCTATGAGGTCACCTGGAAGACCAAGCAAGAGAAACTGGGCTATGGGATTCTTATTTAAAAATAAAACCTGGTATCACAAAAGCAACACCACAAAATTGCTTTTGGCTGATAATCCTGTTGTTCAATTTTGATTTAGAAATAACACATCTGAATTGTGTTACATTTTGTGATCTAGGCAAGAGCAAAATCACTGGATTGATGAGGGGGGAAAACCCATGCAGAGCCAGTATTTTAACGATTTTGTCAACCACTTTTCATAAAATCTAAGCTTTCACTTAACAGGATTTTCTTTCCCCCTTCCGTAAAGATAGATCCCTTAGTGCAAACTGATGAGCTGCTGCCTTGTAAACTCAGCTTTATATACCAGATCTTTGGCTCACACCTCGTGCATGCACACTCATGCTGGTGACCTCAGTAATGAACCTCTGTCGTTTATTTGAGAAAGTCCCTCCTGTCATCATAGTGTGTCTATGCTGAAGTGCCCCAGTGGTGCAACTTCAGTTTTGTGGCTATGGAGTTTTAGTGAAGGCTCTGCCTACGCTACCAAGTCAGATTGATATAAACCGTCTACTAGTTGTGCATGTGTCTATGCCAGGATTGTTTCCACCTACATAAGTGCCCTGTTACACCAAGCAGCATCGAGCCATGGTCGATGTTCTGAGGTTGTTATGGTGTGAGCAGAGACATTGTGTTACTTATGTCAACCCTAAAAGTTCTCCAGCAGCTGTTCCACAATGCCCCACATTGATTCCTCTGGTCCACTACCCAGAGGTTCCAGGGACTTGAAGTCCCCTCCCCCATTAAAGCTCTGCAAATTTTTGGATTTCTCTTTCCTGACTGTCAAGGTTGGTAAGCACACCTAGCACCTCTGTTGTGTTCAGCCACCCAACTGACTGTGCTGGCTACATGCACCAAACTTGCCCCAGGATGGTGTACACAAGAGATCCTGGATCTTTTGGGCCTGTGGAGAGAAGAGGTTGTGCAAACACAGTGGTAGATTGGCCATAGAAATGTGGATATCTACAAGCAGATTGTCCAGAGGATGGAGGAGATGATGTATGCAGTGGACAGCAAATGAACTGCTGCAGGCGTAACTGAAGGCCAGGACTGCCAACAGTCAATCCGGAGCTGAGCCACAGAGATGCAAGAGCTGCATGCCATAGTTGGTGGAGACCCCACCACTTCCCAGTAGATCATTGTGTGAATACCTGCAAGGAGCCCAAGATGCAGGATCTAGCATGAACAAGGAGGAAGAGAAAGAAGATGAGGGACGTGCCAGGGGTTCCACCTATGCTGTGAGCCAGCACCAGAGATTCTGCCACAGTACAGTCAGCCAAGTAGGGGCAAGCCCAATGCAGAGGGAGGTTCTTCAAGTAAGTCTAAACTTATTTCCCATCATAATCATGTTGCCCCCAACTTCCCAGGACACAGCTGTTGAGTTCTTATTAATTTACTCATGCTATAAGAGGCAGTGGTACAGCAGAATGAGGTAGTGTTGTTATCTGCTTTTCATAATGCTAGGCCAGGAGAGCCACATGGAGCACGTTGTTTATGTACACAGGATGTCCCTTGAATCCCCTGACAGATCTGGATGACGCTTTCATGGAGGTGCTCTGCAATCCTCTGCCTAATGCCTGTAGAGTTGGCAGCCTTATTCCTTTCTCATGTCAGTCAGCCATACCTGCAGCAAGCACCATAGCAGCACACAGTTTGCACAGCTTTGGAAAGGCAGCAGCAGCTGCGGTGTCTGGGTCTTCGTTACCCTCAGGAGTGAGAGAGAAGTTAAAATCACCACCGCCTGTGCACAGCAGAGCCAATATCTCGTGCCAGGATTTAGTTCCATTGCCCTATGTGCATAGTTTTGTGCAACCAAGCAATTCCCTCCTCATTTCCCTCATGCGTGGTTGGCTGTGCTACCCATGGCTGGTGATCTGAGTGGAAAGAAGCAGTTTGAAGCAGAAGTATCAAGAAGCTTGTCTTATTTAAAACTTTAGGAGAGGAAGGAAGTTCACTTTCTGTTGGGACTCTATTGACAATGATAACTCTGTTTGATCTGCAGCTGCTACCATTGTCTGGAGAGGTTCCCTCTTCCACACCATGGAATGCCTGAACCTAATAAAAGGAGGGAGACATGGCTCAGGAGATCTGGCAACTGCTACTGCAACAGACTGTGAGGAAAGGGCATGGATGTTGAACATTACAGGTAGCCTGGAGAAAGGAGGAAAGGACAGAAGAAAGTCTGAGCAGATGAGGAGGGGGAGAATGCAGCAGGACTTTATGGAGCTTCTCCAGCAATGGACACAGATGATACAGTCATCTATGGACCTACATGTTCTGCTGTGCATAAGTCCTTTTGCATTTGATGGCGAACTCCAGTATAGCATCTTCAAACACCTCGACCTCAACAAATCACATAGTATCAGGGTCCACTCCCCACCATTCCAACTCCAGGGGATATTAAAGACAACCATAGTTTCACATACACTGATCTGTGGAAGCCACAGTTGCTGTGTGTGCAGGTAAAATGGATGTGGATATTTTCCTTGAAGTTCTGTTCCATTAATTTATTAAAGTTTGCAATGTATTTGCTTTTAAATTGCACATATACATTTGCACTGAATAAAGTTCTATTACTTGGAAAATAATCCATCTTTATTACTTCACAACATAAGGTGAAGAGTGGCTAGCTTTTTGAAAGCATCCATTTACTTGTTACTATCTAGTGTGACACAACACATTGTAATAATCATAATGTTGCAGGGCTTGCTGTACATTTAATAGATGCATGGGCAGATATAGATGTATACCATCACTCCCCAAAACAGAAGGGCCTGGCAGAGCACAGTACTTTGCAGTGCTTTACTCTGGCTCACTGTTAAATTGCTCTTTGAGAGCCTTGATGATCAAACTCAGCAGGTAACTGCCCTATCTCAGCCATCTGCCCCAGCAGCATCTTTTCCTCTTTGCTTCACAGATATTATGCAGGATGCAGCAGGCAGTTTTAACCATTGGTATATTTTTTTCAGTGAGATCCAATCCTGTGAGTAAACATCCTTTGCATCCAGGGGCGTGCACAGGCCCGCCCCTGCCCCCCCCCAGTCAGCAAGGGACACAGAACTTAGCTGGTGCTGGGTAGGGGGAGGGAACTACTCCAAAGCAGCCAAGTTTTTATTCCTGTGCATGCCCTGCCAGCATCCCTTCAATCTGCCAGAAGCACATTCTGCATCTTCTGGGTTAATAGTTTAATCTTTCCATGGTGCTGTTGAGGTGGCCTTTGTACAGCTTTGCAAGCCAGTGGAACAAGTGGTAGGCTGTATCCCCCAGGGTCGCATTGGCATTTCAACATTGCCAATGGTAATCTGGTCATTGGGAAAGACAGTCCTTCCTTGTAGTTTTCTGAAGAGTCCTGTTTTCTTAAATATGTGATGGTTGTGCATCTTTCCTGACTAGCAAACACTGAGTGAAGCAGCCCTGGTGATCTGCCAACAGGTGCAGTAATAGGAAAGTCGCCCTTCCAGTCTGTGTACTCTGTAACAAGGTGGACTGGTGCAGCAGTTGGCACACCGATACCTATTTTTGCTCTGAAACAGTTCAGGGACCCTACTACAGCAAACCCATTCTCTACATCCTGCACATTACTGAGAATCACAGTGCTACACACCAGGAGATGATGAATAGCCCTGCACGCTTGCATGACAGTCGCCCCGCAGACATTTTCCAATTCCAAATTTATTTTTCACTAACTGATAGAAACTCAGCCTTGCAAGTTTCCACTGTGTGATCACCACTCAATTCTCTGCTGCCAATGCATTTCTCATTTTTGGTTGCCCTATGCTGCAGGGCTGGGACAGTCTTGGCTCAAAGATCTAGGAATGTGACTTTCCACATCTGAAAGTTCTGCAGCCACTGCTCGCTGTTCCAGGTCTGCATTACCATGTGATCCAACCAGGCAGTGCTCAGTTCTTGGGCCCAGAAATGGTGCTCCACCATCAATAGTTGCTCCATGGATCCCACCAAAAATCTTGAGCTGAGTCATGCTGTGTCCCTCAACAATCAGTCCTCTTGGAAATCATCATTCTGGATTCCCCTTACAGTGCTGCAAATACCAGAAGATCATGGGTCCTGTACTTATAACATACTTCACAGTAATGCAGATCTGTGCAGGTTTCATTCTTTTGTCAGTGGTGGTAGACAGTGAGGAGGGCCACAAGGGTTCATAGTCTGTAGTCCCTGAAATACTCTGACACAGAATGCCAATGGCTTTTGAAAATGGTTTTAAGCATGGCTCACTTCTGTTCTCAGAGTTAACTTTGAAGATGGCATTTTGGCATCCCTGTTCAGCATGTTTCTGTGATTGCGAGATCAAATCTGCTTAATTTAGAAGGAAAATGTTCCTATGCTAAACCAACCTTGAAACCTCAACCTTCAATCTCCAGTGCATTCCAACCACAAACAAAGATTTGGCAGAACAAATTATGCTCTCTTACACCTGTGTAAACCCCACTAACCTTAATAGGATTTGCAGAGGTCTTACAGCCTTGCCTTTGTAACAGGAATCAGTGCATACTGATCTCCACCATGTTATATAAACTGAACATGACTACTTGTCAGATCAATTAACTGAAACCCACATTATTTGTGGTATAACACATAACCAGTTTTAGTTTAGATATTTTGCAAAAGAGACTTGACTGGAGAAAGAACAGTAAATATTTGCAGGATTGCTGAAAACTGCATCCCAATGACTGTACCAAAAAGCAGTAAGGAGAACTGAATTTCATAAAAAAAATAGGATGAAAAGGTAGGCAAATAACAGAGATCAGATCTGTGTGCAGTAAATATGGTGACAATCAGAATACAATAGAAAGTGTTCTAACACACTCCTGTTCTGGTAAGATACTAATCTTTATTTCCTAGCCCCACTCAAGTGATATGGGTCAGTGTTACAAAAGGTTATACTTCTGTCACATAGCTAGGGTCAGTGAATATCCACTGACTCTCATGGCTATTGTTACATAAGTCTTCTGGCTAATGTTACAGCTCAGTAATTGGAACTTAGCAATTTTGTTTGATGAAAGGCGTGAAGCAATAGAATCCAACCCAGTGTCATAGCTCTATTAGTTTCACTGAGCTAAAAGGAGTGGACAGAAATGAATATTTATTTTACTCACTGAAGGTGGCAAATATGACTTGGATTTGTTGAGTAAGAAGAAGCTGTTGTTCCTGGCTCACTTACTGGTGTAGAACAGCATTTTAACACGGTTTAAGCACTGTAATCTTTTAAAACTAAGATATTTTACTGATTTTTTCCCCCCAGTACAATGAAGCCCCACATCTATGCTCTCTCCCAAATTCAAACATAGTTATCATACAGTGTGAGATGTGTAACATGGGCCCTTTCATATTAACTAATTTAGCCCATGTGTTATGTTAAACTTTTTAAAAATTTTAAAATTATCTTGTGTGCAGTGAACTTGTCATACTTGTAAGGCATGGTCTGCACTTAAAATTTAGGCCATCCTAGCTAAGTCCCTCAGGCGTGTGAAAAATTCATACCTATGAGAGACGTAGTTGAGACGATCTAAGCCTCTGTAGAGTAGAACTCTCTGTAGAATTCTTGAATTGATGTAGCTACCACCTCTCGAGGGGACAGATCTTCCATAGTGACAGAAAAACCTCTTCCATCACTGTAGCAAGCATTTATGCTCCAGTGGCATAGCTACGGCTGTGTTGCTCTCATGCTTGTTGTGTTCACATACCCTAAGGCCATATCTACTCTACAAAATTATGTTGACCCAACTTACATAGGTGGGCAGCCACCACAGTTATGAAATTGCTTTGTGTGTGTGCTTGACTTCTTGTGTCATCAGTGTGCATGCAAAAGTGCTTGTTTCAATTGGATGGTCAGTGTGGGGTATTGTGGGATGCCTCATGTAACAGTTGACATAGGCAATGCAGTTGCTGTCTAATTACATTGACTGTGACTGGATGCTGCTCAGGGAGGTGATGTTAGTAAATTGGTGTAGAGAGGCAGTGGGAATCAAATTTATTTGAAAACACTTAAGTTGACCTAACCATGTAGTGTAGACCAGCGGTTCTCAGCCATTGTGTTGGGACCCATTACTGTGTCACCACACAGTGGTAAGTGTGTCACGGACAGCCAGGGAGATAGCTAGATTCAGCCCGGGGGGTGGGCTGGTGTGTCCCTCATGATCATGATAGGCCACTAAGTATGTCATGATCTGCAAAAAGTCGAGAATCACTGGTGTAGACCATGCCTCAGACTGAGGCTAGAGCAGTGATTCCCAGTCTGTAGGCCAGGAACCCCTGGGGGTCTGGAGTTATTGCAAGGGGTCCGTGAATATATCCAGCCCCAGCTGGCAGGCAGCCCAGGCCAGATCCATCCCCAGTGCTGCCGGTCAGCGATACACATTGGAGAGGGCAGTAAAATTTATTGAATAAATGAATTATATTTGCCTGCTGTGAGCAGCCTCGCCTTGGATATGTCCTCACCCTTTGGGAGCAGGCAGGGGCCAGGTTCTGCAGCGCCCTTGTGCAGCAGCACTGCCTGCAGTCAGTCCCTGATAATAACAATCGTCATTTGGGGGTCCACGAAATTTTTGACATTAAAAAGGGGTCCTCATACTCGAAAAGGTTGGGAACCACTGGGCTAGAGTATAGGATGGTTCCCACTTTTCTGCCAGTTGTTATACAGAAACCACCTGTACTCTTAATTGCTGCTTTGTTTTGCTAATTTTTGCCTGAGTGTACCTGCATATGCTAATTTAAAAGAGGCAGTGAACCAGTTCAGCTCTGTCATCAGTTACAAGAAAGCAAACACTTGAACAACCTCACTTTTGGTTTGTAAATGAAACTAATTGTATTGCAATCTCTCAGACAAGATGAGAAATTTAACCACAGAATGATGAATTACTTCTGTGACCTATTACCAGAGTTCCCAGTCACAAATTATTGTAGTTTCATAATTTCTTGTTGTTGACCATTAAACTAACAAAATACACAATTTGTTTTAATTGCAGCTTACATATTGGACTGAAAACTGGGCTTTACGGTGTTTCTTTTTGAATTTCGGTTTATAAACACAGTTTATTAAAACAGTGGTGTAATCCTGGGAAGTAGAAAATTGAAAGGAAAAATGGGAAGTTTACAGAATATTATGGGAGTTTCCTGATTTCATCAGGGGTTTCTTCACTGCTGTCAAAAGCTCCATCAGTTTCAATAGGAGAAAAATTTTATCCTTTCTCAACTGCTTTTGTAATGCAAGTCTCTAATTCATATTGTGCTCTTAACTTCCACCCATTGACTCCCATAATAAAGTCTAATAGTTAACACACACATCAATGAATAAATTGTGAAGCTAATAATTTGAAGTGCACTGCTAATCTTTTTTATTTTTGTATTCCCTCTGCACCCAAGGTTTCCATCTAAATTATCTATAAGAGATGAAAGATTAAGGTCTTTCTGTTGAAAAACCTTTTCTGTTTGTTGTTTATATGCAATTAGCTTGATTTAACAATGCTTACTGAGGCTTTTCAAGATTTATTCATTAAAACTTCAGTTGCTTTAAGAGGATTATTATCATTTATATTAAATAATGCCTAGATGCTCCAATTACGATCAGGACTAGGCTCTACTAGTATTTTCACAAGTACCTAAAAAGATAAAGTTCCTGCCCAAAACAGCCTTAATTGGCCTCTTCCACCTGTAGGGTCCCTTGAAATACATGTTAACTACTTGACCTGAACAATCTGTTTTCTCCTTGCATTTAGCTGTGGCACTTAGTTAGTTTCCCAGACCTAAAGAAGAGCTCTGTAAAAGCTCTAAAGCTTGTCTGTCTCCAACAGAAACTGGACCAATAAAAGATATTAGCTAACCCATCTTGTCTCTCTACTATTTAAATAGACTGGACATGCAAAGAATGTGGGAAAAGAAATATTATCCTCATTTTACATACAGCTAACTGAGGTTCAGCCAAATTAAGTTACTTGCCCAAGGAAATTAGTGTCTAGGCTGAGAACTGAACACAGATCTTTAGAGTCACAGTTTCTTGTATTTCTTGTTCAAGTGGGCTGATTCCAGTCTAGTAAGGACAGCTAAACTGTTCCTTATTTTCAATTTGATGGCTGTGGTTTGGGCTTATTGTTAAGTATTTAATGATGTTGTTACATTAAGTGATTTTGATAAATATATTATTTGAAAAAAAAGACAAGGAGTCATTTTATGAGCCACACAACTCCTTGTTTCTTTTGCTGGACTAGACTAACACGGCTGCCCCTTTGGATGTTATTTGAAGCATACTGAAAGAATTCTACATGTCATATATTAATAATGATCTAAAGAATTATGTTTAACTTTTCAATAAAAAGACAAGAAAACCTTCAATTCTCTGAAGTAGAAAACCATGTTATAAAAATTAAATGTAGTTATTGAATCTTCTGGTGTCTCTCATGAAAATCGAGTGCCACTTTCCATAATAGAAATCAGCCTGAGGACTATTTTTTTTCTTTCTTTCTTTCTTTTTTTTTTTTTTTCCTTTGGCCTTCACTGGTAGTCATGTAGTTACAGTCTACGGTGATTAGTTGATTCTAAGCCCTTTTTTGAGGGCTAAGCTGTCTTGTAGAGCTGAACTATGTCATGAATAAAATCAATACTTGAAAAATTATGACCATGAGTTAAAATGAAATAAGTAATGTAACATTATAGATTAAAGGCAGGTGTGTTCAGCTGACAAGACATGAGCTTATTAGAGCAGGGAGGGGAGAAAGAGAGTTGTGGAAAGTAAAGAAATAAAAGTACTTACAGCTAAAATTTTGGATGTATTGTCTCCATATGGCCTAATGATGGTGGTCTTTATTTCGATCCAAGCACATTGTGTTCTCTCCTAAAATACTCCATAGGGATGAAAAGGAGGATGGTGGTACTGTACCCCAGTAAACTAACAAAAATTTAAGCTGAAAATTTTTTTATAACGGTTTTGTTTTTTCATGGTTTGAATAATAGTGCTTGGTGAACAGAATATACAGGATTTTTGCTGTGTACCTAAAATCCTCATTTACTGTAATGGTCAAGACAGGTACAGTGACTGAGGAAAGCAGATTTTAAGAGATTTTGGGTTTTTTTTTTTTTCTGATAAAGCATCTTTGTTTAAAAAAAGTGGGAAAAAAATCAAAGTTCTTACCTGTGGTGTCCTTTTCTTTTCATCCCGTTGTCTCTGACGTGCACCTGTTGTATATATGGTAAGAATAGCAGAGATTCATAGCCCAGCAACAGGACTCAGCCAGAATCCTGTGTGACCAAGTCAAACACACACACACACTCTAGGGTCATGGACCGGTTACTAAGTCAAGGATTTATTTATTTATTTATTTATTTATTTATTTATTTTGGTCTGCTTTCCAAACAAAGCTTTTTTATTAACAAAACATATACACACACAAAACTCAGAACAATGCAAACTATTTAAGTATGACACATTCAAAGCATTTTATTTAAAAATTTTGGGTGGAGTGGGAGTCGGCATTTAATTGGTGGTATAGTTTTGAATGGCACATAAAAGAAACAAATGTGTATGGAAACAAATGAAGCCAACTTTTCTATTGCCTAGATTTTTACTGAAAAATTATTCAAAACAGACTTTATTTCCAGACTAGATATACAAATTAAATGATATACAGTTTATACTTCTTTTTTTTCAAATGTTTGGAGGCTTATAAATAACAGCTACAATGCATGCACACAAGCTTGCAGAGAATCTGGTTCTAATTGCTTGTACTTTAGCTGAACTTTGGCGTTTCCTTTGACTTTCTGCCTAATGTATGTGAGCTGTGTGTCTTGCACTCCAGCAGTGAATTCACAAAAAATAATAAAAAAATAAATAAATAAAAAAAATCCAGACTGGCTCTTCTTGGTGCCAACAAAAATGAGGGTTAACAGAATGTTTTGACGAAATGCAACACTTTGCTATTCACCCTAATTAGCTGAAATTGCTCCTTCCCACCAGGGACTCAGAGCTCGGCGTTCAGAGTTCCCTTGAGGCTATCCAGGAAATGCCATTTGCTTTACAACTTCTTATTCTTTTAAAATTCAGCTGTCCAAAGTGTGCTTTAAAATACAGTCTTACTAATTAAAGTTTCTAGTAAAATGAAAGGGGTTTCTAATGCTTCTCTGCTTCTAATCAGGCACAAAATCAAATACCTATCATCTGTCAACATGGTTTAGCTAGCAGTAAATTAGCTCTTACATACTTTCCTAAGGATCTTATCTGCTATTTTATCTAACCTTTAGAAAAAATTGAAACATGTTAGGAATCATGAAATGATCTTTGTATGAGAATCCCTGAATGCTTCAGTAAAACTTGGGTGTTACTGTTTTGTAACTTTTTATGCTATATTTTCTCAGGTGAGTTGGGATTCCCATGTGTTACATGCTCTGCTAACAGCAGTACATTAACAAAACAAGTTTGGTTTGTTTTGTTTTTTGTTTGGGGAAATCAGTTCCTAAAATTGTAAGTTTAACTTAAAATCGTGTTAGCTGGGACTCCGCCCTCCCGTTTGTAATACATACATACAGAATGCCTTTTCCCCCTACTGCTGTTGCCCAAACAACCAGTGTGAACTAATAACAGTACTTTGTACCTATTCATAGCATCTTTCATCCTGCAACTGCAAAGTGCTTCATAAACATGAACTAATTAAGCCACTGGTACCATTCCTGGGAACAGCCAGCATACTATGTTACAGATAGATAAACTGAGGCAAAGATCCTATGTCCAAAGATCCCAGGTAACAGAGACAGGACTAGAACCCATCTGATCTGAATCCAAGCCTTTGGCAAAACTGCGATTCTTGTCTGTAACTGGAAATAAATAAGCCCTGTAAATGTGTTTTCTGGTGACAAATAAAACTCTCACTAGTTGTTTGTGCTTGTCGCACGTTTCCAGCATATGCGTTAAGCCAGTTTAATAGCAGATATAGCTGAGCTGGTTTAGGAGGCTTATTTCTTGTTTTGGTTGTTGTTTGATTGTCATATCCATTTTCAAATTGTCTAGCTAGGCAATTCTATAACACTCCTCAGCATTTTCATTTGCTGAGTCTGCTTTGTGCATTTATGAACAAATGTGTCCCATCTCATCTAAGTAAGAAAAGTTCCTGTGAGTTGGTGGGAGTCCAACAGTTTTGTTGTGCTTATGGTTAGCCAATTGAACCACTGCCATTGGATTCTACTTCTTGTTTGGAATGAAACCATCGAAAAGGTAAAAAGCAGATCAGAATTATTCCTAAAAGACTGCTTGCCCCAAACTAAAATGATACAAAGATGGCAAAAGTGCACCTTTTTACTAAATGACACAACCCTCATTCACCATGGGATATCCAAAAACTGCTCTTTAGACTGAGAGGGTTGAATGAGCTAATACAGAACACATTGTTGGCTGACATTGCAGAGTTTGAGTTGAATTTTTATCATTCCAGATACTGACTGGGAGACACTACAATGCATATACTAGCATGAAATAAGGAACAGAATGCCTGAGGTCTCTCAAGGGCATTTGATACTCTAACTTTAATTTAAAAGGATTAATCAATTATTGATTTAAGAAGAAGTACTGTGCACAAATCAAAGCAGTGCTCTGGGTCTTCCTTGCATGCTAAACATGACTATTGAAGAAAAGAAAATGGTGGGTTTTGTCTCCCTCTTTTTTGGGCGTGGGTTGGGAGTTTAAGAAAAAAGCTTATACTTGCTCAGCAGAGCTGGGACCTGAGAAATTTTACTTTTAACTGGTTTTGTTATGTTAGTGTGAATGTTGTTGAGACACAGCACAGAAAAAGTGTGGTCATTGCTTTAATCTTGTATTTCATGCTATGTAATTGTTTGATTCTCTGTTTTTCATATAAATATACTTCATAGATGCATAAATCAGAAATGGATTCCTCCTCATTTTCTTGCATGCAATGAATATCTGAATACTGTTGGGACCACCTACTAGTCTTTACTTCAGAATGATTCCCTACTGAAGTTGATAGGAACTTTACTGGAAGAAGGACAGCCGAAATTACTCAGTTCTCTGACAAATAATAAAGAGTTATCCGACACCGAAAGATTCTGTCAGGGAATTCTGAAGAATGCTGTTTGGGGATGACTCCTGGATGTAATACAAGTATAACATTTTAGAAATGTGGAAAACATCATGTGTAGTAAATCTTGTCTGGAATTGTGTATCGAGTAATATTCTTTGGGGTTCACAGTTAGGGCTTTGGAGCGTTAGCTCTGTGGATACGGTCTAATGTTTCTGGATGGATACAAGTTCATAGATTACATCATTTCTATGTATGTGTTGAAAAATTAGAGGTATTGTTTCAGCAGTAGCAGAACAATTTAGTGAAACAAGAAAATGTATTGTACATCTACCGTAAATATGAATAATTATGGGTGTGTATCAGAAAGCTGATTTAGATGTTTTTAAAAGAACTAGTTCACATATCTTATCCTGCTTCATAAAGCTTTCATGTTGTTTCCCCAGAAAGGAGTAACTAATGCCTCAATAGATTCACAATGAATTGCTATCCAGAAACATTAAGGCAGTAAAGTGACAAGATGTCATAATACTTAAGTAGCCTCTTTGCAAAGAGGTTCACAAACATTAACATCCAATAAAGCAGATACATAAGTGTTATTGCATTATGTCAATTGTACAGATGGAGAAACTGTAGGATTAGAATTTGGTCATGCTGGGCTCCCAGTTTTAGGCTTAAATCATCTGCCTCTTAGTGCACATTGAGGAGTTTACGTATCTTTCGATGACAAAATTGCATCTTGAAAATGGTACCTCTGTTGTGCCAGTAGGTGAGAGACTTCATAGAATATTTAGCTAGTTATTGAATGTATAGATAGTTCACAAGTCATTCCACATCAAAGGACAAATTCTGTGCTCAGAGGTACACCCATAGCTCATGGCTAATTCCAAGGGCAGATTCTGGAATGTGGGCTAAATTCTGCCCTCTGATACCCAAATTAATTTTCTGTTCCAGTCTGAAAGATTTGTGCATGGGTATCCTAGGGTGGAATTTGGCCCAGCATGGGGTTATGAGGCCATGTGCCTTTTGGAATATGGAATGGCAAGATTATGAAAGAAGCTGAATTTATGCCTCCCGTTCATTTTCATGGCATCTCATCTTAATTTTTTCTAGGAAAGCTTGTGATATACAAACTTTTTAGTAACTGTAAAGGGATAAATAGCAGAGTATATAAAAGTCAATGGTAATTCACTAAAATGATGGTTTTTTCTTTTCTTTTATAGCCATCGAAACTCAGAGTACCAGTTCTGAGGAGCTTGTCCCAAGCCCACCTTCCCCACTTCCGCCCCCTCGTGTTTACAAGCCCTGTTTTGTCTGCCAGGACAAGTCATCTGGATATCATTATGGCGTCAGTGCTTGTGAAGGATGTAAGGTAAGCACATTTTGTTAGAAGCCCTACATTTATTTTAGAAATGGGCTAAGCAGATTAAATTCAGACTGGACTATATGCCTTAAAAGGCAGGGTAGTTTGCCTCCTTGAGTTAGTTCTGACTTGGTGAGTAAGGCCAGACAAGTTGGTTCTCATTTCTGGAGCTACCTGCCTTCTTCACCCTTACGCAGTACTTTTGGCAGAGATGTCAGCAAGAATTGACTGACATGAGGATGTAATTGGAAGTACAACTTTTTAGATGTGGTACTCTATAGAAGGATGTAAAAACACTTGATGGCTCCTTCTCTTAATACATTGTGTCCATGGGTAAGTTAAGTATTACATTGGAAGATGGCACTCCCATGATCCTTTGCTGCTCTTAGTTCATGCTATCTGTATTACTTTTTTTGTAGTATACTGTGTGTAATACATTTAGAGATGTAAAGGTTGAAGTTCAGCAGAAATTAGATAATCTAGACCACTTACACAGTTAAGGGCCAGTGTAAATTAAAATGGGATAACTGTTACAAACTTCCAAAATATGTGTCAGTAGTCAGAACTGGGGTTTGCTTATAGACCAGACAAAACAGAATGACAGCTGTAAAACTTACTTTTACAGGCTACACGGTAAAAAGAAGAATGTGTTTGTCAGAATTTTAGTTGACAATCCAAACCTATTAAATACACAGAGTGTGATAAATCCATGGCCTCTGAAACTGGAGTTCTAGACTATTTACTTGTGGAGACTGAACATGCATCAAAGATGTTAAGTGACCTGAGTTCTGTGTGCTTGCACATGTGTGTGAAAGAAAATATATAGAACAGTTGGGTGGTGTATTATGAAACGTGACCATACAATAGCAACATTTTTTTCTGGAGGTGTTAGAGGGGCATATCAAAATACATTGGGAAAAATTATGAAGAAAAGGTGCCTAAGTAAAGAGTCTATAGTTTTTGGTTTTATTAGTGATTTGGTCTACTATACAATACCTGTTTTTGGTATGTGGGAGGGGTTATAGAGCAGAAGCATTATTGTATTTGGTAATCTGGTTCTGTAGTCCACATGGGTGTGCGTGCACCCCCTCCACTAGTGCACATTTGCATACATAAAGCTAAGTTTATTGTGTTGTTTAGGCCAGTATTCTATGCAAGTCCCACCAGATATTATTGACAGTTTAGAAAGAGCAATAGCATGCAGTCATGGACAGTGGTGGGTGCTGCTATATAAAAGGTTTGAATTTAGCATAGATGCTTGTGTCTCAGCACAGTCTCAGTCTTGCTGCATGATTGTCTTGTCCCACAAATGTGGTGGAAAGATCTACGGTGAGAGTGCTCAGCCTTCTTCAGGAGGCATGCAGCACCTCACAGGATGAGACATTAATGGAAGACAGTAAGTTATATTAATATAGAATTAACTAGTATGATCAGATATCCAAATTGTATAGGGACAGTCCTGATATTTGTGGCTTTTTCTTATATAGGTGCCTATCACCTCATCCCCATCCCTATTTTTCACACTTGGTATCTGGTTGCCCTAGAATGACAAACCTTGGGACCATTCTGTTCTGTGCTAACACACACCAATTATGGAATTGGGTTGTAATTCACATTACAAAAAGGGATAAAATATTTTAACCTTTCATTTAAAAATCTGCATTTATTAAAAGAAATTAATAAAATCTTTTGGTGAACTTATATATGAACTATTGGAATTTTTTCTGATTTCATGTTCTTAGTCACTTACATATTTAGTCCCCAGTCCTGCAGCTTCTTGCATGGAGGGGATCTGCTGCACTGAGCCACCTCTCCCCATTCCAGTTAATTTGTACTGTTGCAATTTTGATTTCAATGGTGCTCTGACTTCTTCAGACAACAGTGTTACAGGACTTCAGCCCAATATTTTGCTCCATAAATACACCATAGGTATTAACATATTTGAAAGTTAGCATATAAGCTTACCTACCACTATTTTAAATTCGTCTTTCAGTGTTGGGTTTTTATTTGTATTCTCCAGCCATGTTCTCATTGATTCTAAGGTCAGAGTGGACCAATATGATCATCTAGGCTGACCTTCCGACAATACATGCCACTGAAAACATATCCGCTCACCCTCATAATAAACCTCTAACTTATGACTGAGTTATTGAAGTCCTCAATATTAAAATCATGATTGAAAGACTTCAAGGTACAGAGAATCCACCAGTTTATGAGCTGTGCCCCAAAGTGCAGAGGAAGGAGGGTGGAAAAATGCCCACCCCAGAGCCTTTGTTTTATTCTCAAATACTTGCAGTGCTGTGTCTATTGCCATGCTGCTTTTGTGTTTGAAAAAGTACAGTAGAAACTTGTAAATCTCACTTAACTTAATTGCAAGTCTGCTCTTATAGAGATGCATGCACAAAAATGACAGTATCCCTCTTATTCATCAAGAATGTAACCGCAGAATGCAAGAGAGAGTTCAGGTTTCTAAGACTTCATTATTTTTAAAAAATAGTTAAAATATAGTTATGACATACTAAGGTGCGATCCAAATCAATGAGTAGCTGTGTCACCTCTGCCCTGTAACCTGAGGTGCCTTTTAAAATGTTTTGCTGCTACATCTGCCAACGGGGGCTGTTCACAAACAGCCTCCAGCATGTAAGTCATCCCCACCGCGCACTCTGTATGCACCAACCAGCCAGCCACACATTCACTCTTACCAGCCTTAAAGATTACTACCAGATGACCACAACACATTTCCAGTTCCAGATTTTTCCCTCAGAAACATACATCCTCTGTACTGCCCAGCCCTCTCCTAAACAGTACACATATGCTGAGTTTGTTATGTATTTAATGTGCCTACAACTTGCTACACCAAATGGAGTTACCCAGACACTTCAGCTTAAACATGCTGGTTTAGGTAAAACAGGAAAACAAAAATGTATGGAGAGATTTTGAGTACTAGTAGTGAAGTGTAAAAGTCAGAAATGGTTGCAAAAGAAAGAATAGTAAAACATAACTGATGTCAACACAACAAACTATAGTTCTCTCATTACCTGTTTTCAGCAGACTTACTGACTCCTTCTCAGAGTCCAGTGGCTACCTCCTTTGTCTCTTCAGGTGATGGAAAAACAACAAATGTTCTGTGGCACCTTAAAGAATAACCAGTTTCTTTGGGCATAATCGTTCATGGGCTGCATCCCACTTTCTCAGACAAATGCATTTGACAAAGTGGGTTGCGGCACATGAAAGCTTATGCCCAAAGAAAGGATCTGTCTACACTTGCAAGTTAGTTTGAATTAAGGAGGCTTAATTGGAAATAACTTCGTACCTCTCTATACTAGGCTTTCATTAGTTCGAATTAGGGAATTCCTTAATTCGAACTAATGAACGCTTGGTTCAAATTAGCAAGACCTGCTGGTAAGCAGGAGTGTCACTGCCCCAGGAAAGGACCCAGGGCACTGGCCAAGAACCTGCCCCCTACCCAGAGGCCACGCAGAAATGGCCACCGGCGGCTGGGCCCTGGATCCCTGGCTGGGGATGGGAGCGGGAGTGGCGGCCGCGGGTGGCTGGGCCCCAGATCCCAGCTGTGGCCATGGATTTCCAGCCCAATTGGGCCAGAGACTGGGAGAGGTGGGGCCCCTCCAGACTTGGGGCACTGGCACCAGGATTTGGGGCACGGGCCCCATGTGTCCAGTGCCAGCAACACCCCTGCTGGTAAGTTTGAACGAAGCCCTTAGTTTGATCCTTAGTTTGAACTAAGGACTATGTAGACTAGGATTAACCCTTAGTTTGAATTTAATAAATTCAAATTAAGGGTAGTTAGTTCAAATTAACAAAGTGGACTGATTCGACTTAATGTTAAGTCGAATCAGTCCACTTTGTTAATTCAGGCTAATTAGTTCGAGTTTAGTTCAAACTAAACTTGAATTTATTAGCTTGAATTAACAAATTCGAGCTAACTTTTCCTAGTGTAGACAGAGCCTGAAGTGCCACAAGATCTTCATTGGTTTTGCTGCATACAGACTAACATGGCTACTCCTCTGGAACTTATTCAGGTGTGCTGAATAAGATGGGCAGGAAGAAAAAGAAGGGTATCTTGGGGTTTCAGTGATTTATTTTTATAGTCTTGTTCCTTCTTTTGAGTAGCATTTTCATCTGGGAGAAAAGCAACAGGCACTCTGTGTGTAAAAGGGAGTGCCATACTTTTTCTTGGCTAAAATGTAATTTTTTTGCCTCAGCCCTCTCTTCTGCCAAAAAATGGCCACTTAGCAGCAGATATTGGTCCAGCAACCTTTGTTATACCTTGCAGAGATATTAGCTTGCTCTTTGTCTCTGAGGAACTGGTTTGGCCACTCCCCAGACTTATCTGGGAAACATACCTTTAGTTATGATTTCAGTTAATGTTTTTAACTTGAGACACAATGCTGCACGTCAGGGGCATCTCTGCCGCTGGGCTTGCGGGACTGCAGCTCCACTCATCTCCTGCCCTGCCTCAGCAGCAGCAGGGGCTGGTTCGGGCCTGGGACGCCAGCCGCTGGCCAGCAGCAGTAGGTTCTGGATTCAGGTCAAGTTTCTAGTGGGAGGAGCCAAATTCAGCTCCAGGATTGGGCCCAGGGAGCAGATTGAGCCCAGGTGGTGGGGCCCAAACCCCTTTTTTCAAGTCAGAGACAGCCCTTCTGCAAGTGCATTTTGCTATCTTCTTGATCACAAATTATGAATTTTTAAATGACACTTCCCAAGACACATCTTTGACAAAAATTAATACAATAGTGAGTAGAACAGTAGTTCTCAACCAGTGTGTCAGAGCAGACTGTTATGTCACCACACGGCAATAATTGTGCTGCGGAAAACCTGGGACATGGATGAATTTGGCCTAGAGGGAGTTTGCTAGTGTGTCCTGTAGAGTTGCAATATGCTGCCAAGTTTATTGCGACCCACCAAAGGTTGAGAACCACTGGCGTAGAGTATGAACACAGGGATGTATTTAGTCACAATACTATACACCTTTCACTAGCTGACCCTAAAGTATTATCATATATAATTAAAACAAAACCACACTTGTCAATATAAATGATAAAGTCGGTTTTGTAATGTATTCTTTTACTTGCTGATTTGCAAAACTGGTTATTGTGCAGCTAGATATGATCTTGATTACTGATGTTAAAAGTAAATTTTAATTTAAATATCTAGACACAATAATCATAGAACCATAGAAACTGGAAGGGACCATGAGAGGTTATTGAGTCCAGTCCCTTGCACTCCTGGCAGGACCAAGTACCCTCTTAAAATATCCCCAACAGGTGTTTTTCAACCTTCTCTTAAACACTTTCAATAATGGAGATTCCACAACCTGCCTACCCTATATACTCATATATAAGCCAATCCATGAATAAGCGGTCCCCCCAGTTCTGAGACCCAAAAATAGACAAAAATGGATGACCCACATATAAGTTGAGATCCACCTGTGGCCTTGTCCTCCAGCTTGCCCACTGTGCACCACTGGTTTCCCCAGGATTCCCAACACCCTCTCTACCCCTGGGCCTGACATCTCTGACATCTCCCCAAACCCCCAGGAACTGCTGCCTCATTTCCTGCCATCCCCGGTCCCTGCGGCCTCTCCCCCGGGCCAAACTCTCCCCAGGGCCCCCTTACCTTGCTGCTCCAGATGCTGGCGTCCCTCTTCTTACTCTAACCCCAGCCAGGGCTGACTCCCCAACATGGCTGCTCCGGCCATGTTCTGAGTCTCCAGCCCGGAGCATTCTCAGTACATGGTCAGGGCTGGAGACTTAAAACTCCTGGATTGGAGCTGCTGTCTGCTCTATGACCTGTGTACAAGCTGACTGCCTGTTTTAAAGGCAATTTTCAGTCACAAAAAGCTTGGCTTATACACGAGTATATATGGTAGGCAATTTATCCCAGTGGTTAATCACCCTGACAGTTAGGAATTTTTTCCTAATGTCCAACCTGAACCTGCCTCGTTGTAATTTAATTCCATTGCTTCTTGTCGTATCATTGGCCGTTAGGGAGAACAATTTCTCTCCCTACTCGTGACAGCATTTTATATACTTGAAAACTATAATAATGTCCCCTCTCAGTCTCCTCTTCTTCAGACTAAACAAACCCGGCTCTTTCAATCTTCCCACACTCCCTTTTTTTTCTTTTTTTTTTTTCTTTTTTTCTTACCATTCTGTGTTTTGTTCTTCCATTCTTCAACCTTTGCTTTCCCCTTGTATCCACTTGTTGCATTCCTACTCTTGGACCACTGAGCATGTCCAGAGAACGTCTGCTGATTCCATTCTTTATGCCTAATCTGCTTTACTTTCTCACTCTACTCCCATTTAGGCCACTGGTTACAGCCAGTTCTTCTTTCTTCCTTATTTTTTTTGCCTCTAAAATAACAGAGCATGTTGCTTACTATCCCTTGATTTCTTTTCTTCCTATTCTCACTAGTTTTTTTATTTGATTCCTCACTTTCTGTTCCACTGTAACTGCCATCCCAAAGTTCATTTATGATCTCTTATCAATTTGGCGTAATTGTCATTTTTCTTCTTGTTTCACATGTCTTCTTGCTCCCTGCTCCCTGTCCCCACTCTCCTCTTCAGATTCAGCTTTCATCATGCTTACATCTAAACTGGAAAATAATCTGACACCCTCTTCTGTTGAGCTTTCTCTCTTCATCCCTTCTTACTCAAGCCTTCTCAAGCAATCCTTTCTCCTCTTTCTCATCTGTAACTCCATCACTCTCCCTCACTTGAATGATCGGTGTATGTATTTTAACATCTTCAAGACATGGAATATGTCATCTCTGCTCATGAAATACCATGTAAATATATGTGACTGTATAACTGATTTTAAATAATAATAAATCCCCACTTTGTTTTTTAATCCCAATATACTAATATGACAGTGTTTGCCCAAGATATTCCTCAGTGAATAGTTTAGAGTGGCTTAAGTTTTTGAGTCTTGTGGCACTTAAAGACTAACATTTATTTATTGCGTGAGCTTTCGTGGGAGAATATTCCACTTCATCAGATGCTTTGAGGAGGGAGAACTTGCAGAACTGGATGAAAATAAATGCAGGGGAGTGTAAGACATGGGATCAGGTCATACTGCACCAGCAAATCAGAGCATTTGTAAGGATTCAAACTCTAGGAAACTGCACACACAGAGCACTCCCACGAAAGCTCATGTGATAAATAAATCTGTTAGTCTTTAAGTGCCAAGGCACTTTGCTTTTTTTGCTTTACCAGACTAACATGGTTGCCCCTTTAGAACTTAAGTTTTTGAGTTTTCTACTAGGGATATCAAAGGTGTATCTGATTTTCAGAAGGTGGGTACCAGGGCTGGCACTACACGGTAAGCACCCCCTGCGTTGCAGCGGGGCGCCGGCATTTGAGGGGCGCCAAACGGGGACAGTGCCATTGCACTCCCCTGATGACGTCACTTGTATGCGCCAGCGTTGCTCTGCTGCGGGGGGGGGGCGCGCCACAATCCCCAGCACAGTTCCTGGTGGATACTCAGCACTTTCTGCAAGGCAGGCCTCTTGTTCTTTCAGATTTGGCACCAAAAACATTGACTTTTTTGTTTTATTTCTTGGTAGTCCACAGTAAGAGACAGAACTATGAAGTTTGCATTATGTCTTGTCTATCCCTTCTTATGTTAGATCTTCATGAATTAATTGAAAAGCAAATGTATTCATAAGGGAAATTTCAGAGCTAACTAGTTTTTTTAATGTATAAATAAGACATACACAGAACCATACAGTTACATGTGCAGCGTTCGTGTTCTCATGTTTAAATTCTCCATTTATGTAAACTGTGTATTGTTTCAGAAGTAGCCTTTGTAATTTGCTGGTGTATTTCATGACCTTCAAATTATAGGACATTATTAAAAGAAAATTGCACTACTGTTAGGGTGTTGCTAGAGAGCATGCTAAGAAATTCTTTGCAAAATGAGCAAGTTGGATCCACCCAGCTGGGGCAAGGGGTTGCAAGGCTTTTATTGAAAGCTCTGCTCTTTGGTACTCTGACTTCACTCTGTATTGTAGCAAGGCCTGCAGAAAAGGGGGATTGAGTCTAGTGAGCTGCTTTCCCAAACAATGTCATCATTGTGTGGGTGAAGAGGAGAAACTGGTGCTCTGGCAGATTCTGCTGTCTGTTGGAGCCTTGTCCCTTGTTCTAAGCTTTTAAAAGACGACATTCCTTTGCTGGCAGTACACTGCATGTATTTCTGGCACTAATTCGGTGGGTAGCAAAGTTGCTGAGAGCAATTTAACAGGGGCAAAAGGGGGGGAAGAGTAGACTGAAAAGTGTACAGAAAGGATTCGTATTTTTGTACTACATGCCAGCCAATTTATTTGTTCCATCAAAGTGCCTATCTTATTGTTGATTGTGAACAAAATGTAAATGAGTCTGTTTCACTGAGTATTCCTCAAGTCAGCTCTTATCTCCAAAGAAGAGTAGTTTTCCTGTGTTAGTATTTTTATATAAAGCATCTATGTTATCAGGAACAGCTAATTTAAAAAGTAGCTACATCAATAAATTTCAGTGAACTTTGGCTATGGAACTGTTATGCCCACTTATTTTGCTCCCTCCCTACAGCTGAATGAGTAATTTTATTGCAAAGAGGTCAGCCTTCCTTCAGACTATAAAAAAAAAGAAGCATTAATATGTACAATGAAGCAAAACTGCTATTTCAGAGGACTAAATCTTTTATGAAGACAACATAAGAAATACCTCTGGGAGTGGAGGAAGAGAAAAAGAAAAGTAGAAAATTAAATAGTTCTTCCTTTGTTGCAGGTTGTAGATTCATTAGGAGGTTCAGCTGAGTAGAAAACCTGAGTAGAAAAATACCCTAGTACAGTGGTTCTCAACCTTTTTCAGGTTGCGACACACTTGATTGCATGTAGCAATCCTACAGGACGTACCAGTCCACCCCTCCCAAGACAAATCCAGCCATCTCCTCAGCTTTCTGTAACACACCACTGTGTGATGACACAGTAATGTGTCCTGACACAGTGGTTGAGAACTACTGTCCTATTATATACGTTCACGGGTGAACAGTTGTGCATGAGTGTGCATGAGAGAGAGATCTGCCCGCAAAGGTGGTAGCATAGTCCAAGTCTCTGGATCTTCCATCCAGAAGCTTTTGCCTAAGTAGCGTTTTATAACCCTCCTGGAGTTGCATACAAATCTATGATGTTCTTTATGTCACTGGACACTGGAGTGTAATCGAGCATCCTGTTACAGGACAATATCCTCCAGGACAGATGTCTTTGAAAAAACAATAGGTAAGAATTCACTTTGTCTTTTAAATTAAATTGAGTTAGAGTCTTATTTACACTAAGGCTCATTTCATTAATTCTGGCAGTAAAAAGGGGCCTTTATGGATGGATGTTTGTGATGACACCAGTCCTTTACAGGTCTATCTCTAGTTGTAACACCCTTGCATTTGCACCCATTTCAGGGCCCTCTTTATATTGCAATATTGGTTTACTAAGGTGAAGAACCTTGATGTGAATCGGAATCTGACTCATTGTCTTCTCTCAAACTGTGTAACATATAGTTGTGGGAACGATTGCTGGGAAAACAGAAAAACCTTCAGAAAAGACGTGAATGAATATGGCATGTTGGTTTGGCTTTGAAATGTGTCCCACCAAAAGCTACACATAATGATAAAAAACTTCAAAGTTGAAAATCTTTCTACTGAGCTTTAAAATAATCAGCTGCAGCAAACTTACCCGAGTTATTTCAGCCTAAGAGAAAATGTTGTGTGTGTGTAGTTAGAAAAGCTTCCATCTGCTGAAAAGAAAACATAAGTAAACTTGACTGAACTACCTATATTCATCTCCATTTATATTAATATGATTGAGCATGATTGTGCTAGCAACACAAATACATGATGTCATTCATGCAAAGTGATGGAAATATGTCCCAGATCATGCAGATCACCCCTTGATTTAGCCAGATTCAGTAATCATCCAAGAACAATTTGAGAAGAAATAGAGAATTATGTTTTGGGTCACATTTCTATATATTCATAATGTAAGGTTGCCTTAAACTGTGGACTTTTCATAACAGTGAAATGTTTTCCATAAACAAATGACTTAAAACAATGTCAGAAATGTGAAATTATTTGTAAGTTATGCAGATGTAGTTCTGCGAAACTGGAGGTGTAAATTGCCTTGTGAACGATGTAGTATTTTACTATAGCTGGCTGCAAGGGGAGTACTAATTTTTGTGTTTTGGTTCCTTGAGATTTCAGACTTTAAATCACAGGTCTTTGCTCAGGGATTAGCTGATCACCATATTTGGGGTCAGGAGGGGATTCTCCCTCGGGGCAGATTGGCAGGGATACTAGAGGTTTTTTGCCTTCCCCTAGTGTGGGGCATAGGTCACTTGCTGGTGGTTTCTTTGTACCATGCAGTCCTTAAACCATGATTCTGGGGACTGCAGTGACTCAATCGTTGGTTGTCTATTGTAGGAGAAGGCAGGAGGTTCTGTGGCCTGCATTGTGCAGGAGATAAAATAAGATGATCATATCACCTTTCTGATCTTAAAATGTATGTAACTGTGAACTTAATAATCTTTTTAAAAGGCTGATTTCTGCAAATTCTGAAAGTATGAGATATTCCCTTACTTTAGGATAAATTTTTGTTAATGCTGAAGTTCTTTTATGTTGTTTTTGAAAGCATGGAGGAAGTATTCTCAGATAAAATTTCTCCATCAAGAGCAAATGAACAGTGCATCTTGAAATATACAGGGTTAGAAATAAAAAGCCACTACATGTGTTGCATTACATTCGGTATTATCATTTATTTTTTCCTGAATTGTGTATGTCCATATGAGAACCTCATTTCCAAACACAAGGGATAGTAAAAGCAAAAAATTAACTCTCTTATAGCTGAATGTCCGATTTATTTTCCACTGCAGTAGAGTATTATCATAAAGTACTATGGGGTAAAGTGCACTAGAACAAGCCTTGGTTTCCAGCTGTTCATTAGAACTACAGTGGGGGTGTGTGGTAGTGGCACCTGGACAAGTATCTTGACCATAGACAGACCTTGGAGAATGCCACCCTATTCTCAGAGCACTGCACTGCACTGCCTTGCCAGTCTGCCTCACCCTTAGTTTAAGGAGCGATACCTAACAATGGGGATGGTTATTTATTATTCATAATAATCATTTGTGTCCAGTATTGCCTGCAGTGCTATATAAAATTTATAGACAATGTCGTGTTACCCCTGCATAATCCTGCTATACCAATTACTTACCGGCATGAGACCTACTGACTTGTAGGAGCTGGAAACACCAGCTCATTTCACACAAGCCAGTCTGAGTTATCAGATAACTTTTTTGGCCAAATCCTGCACTCCATCGTGGGCAAAACTTCCAGTGAAGTTAATGGGTGGTTTGCCTGAATAAGGTGGTCTCTGCTGACCTGTCAGGATCTGTATCCCACTTCAGCTCTATAGCAGCTAAATACGAGCTAGATATTGTTTACCTATTGTCGGTTGCAAACCAGTCAGCTTCCCCCACCAGGGTCGGCTCATTTTTATACCTGTCAATACATACAGTGCAATAGAAGAATAATTGACACATTTACACATGCTGTTAACATCAGAGCTCTGTGTAGAGTTATTTTTCTCTGCCCAGAGATAGGTATTAAACTGTTTTCAGCTGTCTTTACTCTATGCTGTGCTTGTCACTGAGAACCATGTTTGGCCACTTCCGCCCATCTATCACCTGCCAGTAACTGTTATGGTTTTTTACAGATGAATGAGAGAACTGAAGCTCACTCCAGATCAGTAGGGTATGCATAATTTGCATCAACTTCAAGAGACAGCAGAAAATAAATAAATAATATAATGTGATTTTGTACAAGTGTAGTCCGTGCAGATCTGTGAAGATATAATGACAAATGATGTCAGGAGCAAGTGAACTATGGTTCAATCCATTATACTGTTCCTTTCAAGACTTCTTTTCGCACAATTTTTATATAATTGATTCCAGACCATTGAGTGAATGTTATTTTTTACTTAATATGAGTTCCACTGTGTTAAATTCAGAGTAGGGTTGTGTTACCTCTCATCACTTTGGAGGACACACTTCTTTTGTTCCACCCACTCAACTCCCATTGAAGTCAACAGGGAATTGTGGCATAGATCAAGGACACTGTATGGCCTTTTAATTATAGCTTCTGCCAGAAATGGTCATTTGAGCCAAATTTAAGTAAATTCCTATGCATAATTCTAAAAGCAATGATACAGTGGACGAACATGCTGGTTTTCTGCTGTATTTAATATGTTGTTTCAAAATGTGATCTTGAAAAGTACTTTGCAGGGATGCATCAGTAAGGAAATAAGGCATGCTTAAACATGGCTCTCAGAAATCTAGATGAGATGCATCTGAGCTTTTGTAGTTCATTTAGTATGAACTATGAGTTTGCTGAGAGTATGTTATATAGCCAGCTTTATTTTACTCTGTTATATATCCAATGACTGTACCTCACTTTTATGCATCTGTAATGTAGACACCACTAAGTAGAATTAAATGAAAATAAACAATGAACTACTTCTCCAACAGTTTTCAAGTTGAAAGTCTGTAACTCAAAACTGAACAGAAAATAGTTCATAATGAAGAATACACAGCCAATCAATGCATAAGATTAGATCTGATGACCTGCAGGATGTGTCTTAAAGTGCGTGTGTATTTCAGGACTTTTCTTGAAATTGCATGGCAGACAGGGGTTAAAGTAAGCTGTAGCATGGGGGAATGCTTTTCCAGGGCCCCCTATTTTTAGGGGCTCAGGATTCCGGGGCCCCTAAAAATAAAATGTGGAACCAGAACGCTGCGTTCTGGTTCCCACCATTTAAAAATAGCAGACCCCTGAGCGGCATTCCATTGGGCAAGGCCAGGGGCATTCCTGGACAGGGCTCAAGCCCTGCCTCAAACCCCTCCCTTTCTACACTGCGCCCCAACCTTGAGCCTGCTGCCTCCACTTCAGCCATGCTGCCACCTGGACCCGGGGCCTACCACCCTCCCAGCTGCACCACCACCGGTGAGTGTTGGGGCGGCCTGGCTTGTGCTGAGGAGGGTATAGGGAGCAGGGGGTGGGGCGCTGGCATGGGAGGTGGAGGAGCAGGGCTTTGGGGGGGCCCACTGTCATGGGAGGGGGCCCACCTGCATGGGACCATTCTGGGGCCCCCCAAATTATACTTTAACTCCTGATGGCAGGTACTTACTATTAGGAAGGCAAGTTATGTTCTGGATGAGCCCTGAGGGTGGATGTTGATGAGATGAATGGGAAGACTCTTCCAATAAGCCATTGCTGTGTCTTTAAGTTGTGGCTTTAGCTTCCTTAAGTGTGCTTAGTGATTTTACAGTTGGCACATTTTAGAAGTTAGAGTAATTAAATAAATGACTGAGTGTCTTCCAAATGGACAAAGATATAAAACTATTTGTAGCCTCTTTGTGTTTATGTATGTGTTAAGCTTACACAAACTACATTTATTATGAAAAATACACCTGTCTCTTGTTCCTGTGACCATTGGTTATTTGTGAATTATTACTGCTACTCTAGCCAGTGAACACTATCTACTCTCTAGTGTGCAGAAAATATTCTGATTTGCCTAAGAATCTGACCTCTTGCTGTTCTTAGTGCCCAGTGACTGAATGGCTGATAGAAACAGAAGCTCTTTTTAATCTCAAATGAAATGTTCCTTTGAGGAGGTTTTTCTAAATGGTTGTTTTTGTTTTGCTTGTTATGCAATAGGAGTGCCATCTCATTTGTGGCATGGGTGATGGTGTGGACCATCTTGTGTGTGGTTTATTTATTCTAAATAGCTGGGGAAACATCATTTTTGCACTGTAGTAAAAACTCAATGGTATTTATTTTTTAGGAGACTGGGTATCTGAGGTGACTTTAATGGTGTTTTGTTCTATAAAGGCAGCTATTTATGGTCTTAAAGTATTAGGGGAAGGTATAGTTTGATGGATAAGCACTCAAGTGTTATCCAAGATTATACCCACAGATTTATTTCTCCTTCTCGTGTATTTGCAGTGTTTGGCTGCAGATGCACTTACTGCTTTTCACGTAAAACACAAACATTAATCCATATGTGTAGAATCTTGTAATAATAATAGTAATAACAATACCCAACTCTTACATAGCACTTTTCATCAGTAGATCAGCTGGGGAAGCTGAGGCACAGAGAAGTGAATGATGTGACCAGGGTCATTCATGCTGGCCAGTGACAGAACAGGGAATAGAAGCCAGACTTCTGAGTTATACTCCAGTGGTTTTCAAATCATGGGTCTGGATCCAGTAGTGGGCCGCAGCCCCTCAGGGACTGAGGTTGCGGCACCCCCTGCTGCTGCCACGAAAAGACTGGAATGCATTGCTCAAAGATGAAGTTTTTGGGTTGTGAGCATAAATGAGTTTTTTCAACTGAGTCCCAAGGAAAGAAGTTTGAAAGCCACAGAAATACTCTGTCATGTGGTATACATTTCTCTTTCTTCTAAAAAACAGAAACTATTGTAAGTCATTTATGTACAAGATGTGTCATGAAAGGAGAAGCTCTGAGGATGCTCAGTGCTCACTTTAAAGAACAATTTTTACAAATGATCTATTTTATGATTTGACAAATAGCATATGAACATAAGAAACATCATATCCTAATTCATATGCTCAGGGCTACATAGTTGTGTGTGTGTGTGTGTGCACACGCCCACACACTCACACCTCTGGAGCAAAACTTTTAGCATAGTCCAAGTCTCTGGCTCCTCAGATCTGTTATTTCTCCCTAACTATACTGGCACTTTATCTGGAATAAAACAGACAGCACCCAGACAGCACAGCATCAGACTAAAGCTAGGCCAAACGCATAGGTCAAGTACTGTGCCCAGTGTTTCCACTTGAATCAGGCCTTGATGAACCTTCAAGAGGATACGTTCCAGTGATGAGTCCTGACTAGTCCTAGGGTGGAATGCCAGGAATTTTCCAGTAAAAAAACAACAAGCAGTTGTGTGGCACTTTGACTAACAGATTTATTTTTTGCATGAGCTTTCATGGGAGAAGATCCCACTTCCTCAGATGCTTCGAAGATGGGTGAACTTACAGAAAGGAATGAAACTAAATGCAAGGGGGTGTAAAACATAGGATCAGGTCATGAAGTGGGATCTTCTCCCATGAAAGCTCATGCAAAAAATAAATCTGTTAGTCTTAAAGTGCCACACAACTGCTTGTTGTTTTTTTACTGGACTAGACTAACACGGCTATCCCTTTGGAAATTGACAGGAATTTTCCAGACAGTCTCAGCTACCACACTGAGTGAGCAATATCTGGAATGCAAGTGAAGATGATGATAATATAAAAATTGATTGGTCAGGTGCATTTCTGTTAAATATGTACATGTTCTTATTTCAAGTTCTCTTCAATAAGTAAATTTACCAGGAGACAGTGTTGTCAAGTGGAGACTGGCTCTTGTACCATCTGTAGTAAAAACAGGGGTGTAACATTTCTGGAGCAATACCACCCTTGGATCAAAGTCAGTCAGCTCAGTTCCTCACTCTTCTGATCTTTCTAAATGACAGTAGATCTGTAAGGAACAAATGAAAAGGGATCAAGAAGTTGTGCCCGAGAGTCATCCCTTGGGTGCCCAGAAGGCTTCATAGGAGTCATAAATCTAAAAGTGAGAAGACACTTTTTTTTGTATGTCACCTAATCCCTCTGAAAAAAATCCAATGAATTTGTGTCTCAACAACCCTAGTCAGTGACCGATTGGATGCTGTGTTCTTGGATAAAAAGCAAAGAGTATTGTGGCCACTTTAAAGACTAACAAATTTATTTAATGCATGAGCATTCATGGGAAAAAATCCCACTTTGTCAGACACTTGAAAATGGAGAACTTACAAAATGAGAGCACCAAGCATCTGACAAAGTGATATTTTCTTCCACGAAAGCTCATGCATTAAATAAATGTGTTAGTCTTTAAAAGTGTCACAAGACTCCTTGTTTGTTTTGTTGGATAGAGAGTGGTGCATGTTTATAAAATGCCAGCTATTTTGAAATGTGCATTTGGCACTGCAAAGGGCAGGAGGATCCTATTGGTTCCCCCATCCTGTTAGCAGGCATTGGAACTTTGCTGGAATCTGCTGACTCTAGGGGGCAGGTGTCGCTCACTAAACTCTACCCTGTGAATGTAAGGGTTGTGGAACAGCCTTTTAGAGAGGATGGTGAAGTCTGGGATAGAGGAGCCCTAAGGTAAGAACCCGTGGGGAGGGCTGGATTATCACAGGGGCTATGGGGGCTGAAGTCCTGGACCCTGGCTGAAAGGGGGGCCTCAGGCTCCACCCCTAAAACTCCTACAATAATCTGGCACTGTGGGGAGGGAGTGGAGCCAGGGCCCTCTAGTCAAAGACTGGAGTCTGCACTCCTGCCCTGCCACTGGGCCAGCTGGTCCACCCCCAGGGGCAGGCTGGGCTAGCTCCTGTTTGCTTCACCCAGGGATGGGGCCAACTGGCTCCACTTGGGCCCAGCACAACTCTCCATGGCCCGTGGCCCTGGGGGCTGCATCAGAGGCCGCTGTACCACGTGCCAGCTGTCCCTGCCCCTGGCTGACTGGCCGGAGTAGGGCTGAGGTGGGAGTGCCCTCTGGTTCCAGGCCAGCATCCTCCAGCAACTGGGGAGGGTGGGGGCCTAACCCCTGTGGTGGGGCCGAATCTGGGCCCCCCCAGGCTGGGTAATCTGGCCCTGCTCATGAGCAGTCAAGACTTGAGAGAAAGCTTAATCTGGAGTTAAGTGTCTTTAATTTGAGTTGGTATGGAAGCCAAACAGTGGGTTACTTAGCAGTAACCATCCGACTTCGAAATGGGCTGCTCATATACATTCAGTGTTAGGTGTCTACGTTTCACAGTGCACGATTGGTGGGAAGCTTTCTGCCCCTAACCTGTCGGAGCAAGGTTGGTGGCCGATGCCCCCTCTGGCCACTCCCGTGGCTGTCTGTATGGCCCCGACCCTGACCCTCCCCAGTCCCCTTTAAGTTGACAACTCCAGATAGCGGGGACAGCATGGGGGGTGGGGGAGTCCTGAATGTGTATGCAAACAGCCCATCTCGAAGATGGCCAGTTACTGACCATTCTTCTTTGAGCACTGCTCGGATACATTCGGTGTTAGGTGACTACTAGCCATACCATGGACTGTGGGCGGAGTTGGAGTTTTCTGCCTTCAGCACGACTATCCCCATAAGGCAAGCTCCAAACCAGGAGGATGCGTTAAGTAAACATATTGCCTACATGGGGGAATATCTTATAACTCTATGAAGTCTCATGACAAGCTGAGCAAAGGAACCCTAGAGACAGAGGTGTTGCTGGTGCCTGGCACACGGGGCACATGCCCTGAGTCTTAGCACCCGTGCCCCAAGTGACCAGGCTGGCCCCATTCCAGACTGGGGACCCAGGGCCGGGGCGCCTGCCACAGTGCCCACTTCTCCCAGCCCTGGCCCCAGCCAGGGATTGAGGCCAGGACACCTGCAGCGATGCCCACTTCTCTCGGGGGGTGGGGATCAAGGCCAGAATCCCCCGGTGGCACCTGCCTCTCCCAGCCCCGAACCCTGCCGGGGATCTAGGGCCAGGCTGGAGGCAGCAGGAGCCCGATGCATGGTTGGGCCCAGGGTGCCAATTCATGGCTTAGAGGGTGTGTCCCAGGCCCAGGGGGCAGCGCCTGGGCCCGTGTCCTGCATCTTTCCCCGGGAAAGCAATGTTCCTGCCTAGAGAAACTGTGTCACCTTGAATTGGGTTGGGATTGTACCATCTGCTATGCAAGCCTAGCAAGTCCCCAACCCTGGAAATTGAGAAAATTTTTGATCAGCCAGGGGCTTTTTCACCCCTAAGCAAAAACACCACTCCTCTCAAAGCTCTACGAGCACTACACAGGAAAACACAGAAGGGAAGTGAGTCACTTCTACAGCAGGGTGGCATGTATACTGCCCAGGTTATGCTGTGTACCGAGGGAAAAACAGATCAGCCCCTATGCAACTGGGCCCTACCCATTGCTCTAGAGGAGCCTATGTTAGGAATGTATTTAGTGAACAGTCAGAAGACATGGCTCTTCCCCTGGTAAGGCTTCTATGAGAGAGAGAGGTCTGTTACCCACATAGTAAGTGGAATGTAAATTCCTGATCCTATTGAAGTCCTCAGGTCTTCAATCTCGAGCTGTGGCAGCAGAACTGGGGGTAGTGGGAAGTAGCAAAGATGGGTCATCTATTGCACATCGAGTGATTGGCCTGCACCCCCACTAATAAGGTTGCGTAGGGGTCTACCTCACCCATCTTGGGAAAAAAGGGGTAATGGTGAGGTGAGGGATAGGGGTAGCCCTGTGGCCTCTGCATGTTGCTGAGCCGTGTGGGGAAGTACCCCAATGGAGGAATCTAGCTCAGTGGTCCTGAGAATAGAGGGTTTGCCTCAGGGCGGTAATAGGGTAGTCTCAGAGACAGTGTGTTATGGGCGACAGTCTGAAACTTCCAGACAAGGACGCTTCCCTAGCTCCCTCTGTAAGGTGGGGTCAACATAGACTGTACCTGCCTTAGAAATTAAGGTGAGGGTGAGATTGGGATGTTTGCAACCTCTAAGGGGAGTCCCCCTTAGGGATCCCAAGAGAAAGCTTATGGTTGATAGCTCTGCAGGACAGACATGGTCCTGGAGTATCAAAACAGGGATTACCAGAAAACCCCCCCAATCAAAACAGGGAAGAGGCGTGCGGGGGGGAGGGGGAGTTTCGGCCTCCCTCCCCGCCCTTTGTGGTGGGAGGATACAAGTGGAACCCAGGACACCAAGATCCTGCTTCAGTGTATCAAGGCTGAGGGCCTAAAGAGAAGGCAAAAATATGGCAATGGGCTCGAGGTTGGCCTTTTCATGCACCGACTCCCTTGTCTCCTATGGGAGGAAAGGTGCCAGTACACAGGGGAATGACCTGGCTACCTGGGTCTCTGTGTGAGCACATGGGGCTCAAGATCTGTGGGAACCACTGTCAGTTAAGATATCAAGTAGCCCGGGTTGAAGGGAAAAAAACTGAAGGACATAAGTCATCATACCATAACCGGGGAAGAGTTCAGTGGCAAAGTGTACAGGGTATCCCTAGAAGGTTTTTTTTTTCTTTTTTTTTTCCCTTGGGTAAACAACTTTCCCATTGGCCCATCGCCTGATTGGAGGGAAAGAAAGGATCAGGCATCACCCTAGGTGAAGGACCTTAGAGAGAGAAATTCCCATCTCCCTTAACTGGTACACGCAGGTCGATAATGTCCTGCTAGGCCCTAGGGGTGGAGTAGAGTAGGGGAGTCATTGAGGGACCCCTTTGGAGAGGAGGGGAGAAAGAGTGGGAGGGGGTATGTCCATGGCAGTGGTGATAACCTCATGGCAGTCACACAGCGGAAGGCTATAGAACATAAGTATTTGGGAAAAACACATCCCCTGTGTTCAAACGAGCTTACCGGAAAGTATTGGAGAGTGAACAAGGCAGGAGGAGCTCTACCTAGGGCAATGTTAAAGGGCAGGGACATCCTTTCACTTCTAGTTGAGGGGAGGACTCTTCCCCCACATGGGCCCCTGGACATGGATCCAGGTAGACAGAAGCCTTAGATAGCCACAGCTATGTGCCTGCTGACTAAGGGAAACCATGGGGATAAAACCCCCACCAGAGAGCTGGGGTAGCAGGCCATGCTCATCTGGAGGATGTCTTATAGAAAACTGAAGAGCTGTATTGGTACACTTACTTGACAAGTTGCATGGAGAAGGAAGAAAAAACCCTGGGGTACTCAGAAGGAGAACCCACTGGAAGAAAGGGTTGGGGGGGGGGTGTTCCCTGTGTGGAGAACGGCACAGCATTGAGATGTCCATTGGTCGATGAACAAATCCAGTCCCTGTTCTCTGCTAGCCTGAGGTGACTGTGGGATGGTGAGGAAAGGAAGGAAGGCGGGGTGTATATCACGTGCCCCGCCCCAAGAAATAACACATGATGTTCACCTAATAACACGGTGGACAGTGGCCACGTGGATCTGTGAGTTAAGGATTATCCGAATCTCACTGGCAAGAGTGTTGTCTCGTGATAGTTTGAGGAAACTCTAAGTAAAGGGTGTAAGGGTCCTACCCTAAAATTATAGAGTGCTATGAGGGCCTCATTGCTCGTGTGATCGAGCACCATGGGATTGGCCCGTGGCTTGGCCTCTGTTCTAAATCATGCCTCTTTAAGGCATGCTGACCTAAACTATGGTGAGCATTGAGGTTCTCAATGAAGAGAATAGGTTCTGAGGTTCCCGAAGGTGGGAAGTGATAGATTGTGAGAAGAGAAGGGAGGGTGGTAAATAGGGGGTCTTGAGAGGTCAACCCCTATACACCCTTGGGGGGAAGGCAGAATAGAACCCAGGAGGTAGAGGGGGTGATGTGTCCATAGCAGCTAGAGTAATTGCAGGTTCATCTGTGGGACTGGCGAGTCTCATGAAAAGGGCCCCATACCCATAGGGATATAAGGGTCCCTGATCAGACATCTAGCTGTAATATGGGGGGGTATCTCTCCCTTTATGGGTTGTGGACCCCTCTGCTAATTTCTGATGGATTTCCGTGAGAAAGAAGAAGGCGACGGTGGTGAAAAAGTAGTAATGTATGCTCGGGGTGGTTATCTCAGGTGGGTCGAGTAGTCTAAGAGAGGAGCCCTGGGGAAACAAGAGTCCAGGGTCCCTGAGAGTCTCATCTCGTACTCTACCCAGTCGAGAGGACTGGTGATCCCTCTGATGGTGAGGGCTGAGAGGGTGACAAGGTGTTTGAGAAGGGAGCATAACCAAAGATTGAAGGTCTGATCTGGGGTCTCTAGCACCACTTAACAGGAGGTCTGAGTCCTCCGCGAATAAGGACCATTGCTCAAAGGGAAGGTCCTGGATGGCCTGTTGGATGGTTTGAGGTAGCTCTGCCGCCTGCAGCCACGCCATGCGCCTCATAACAGCAGCTGTGGGTACTCCTTGGCCTGCTGTGTCTGAGGCATCCCATGCAGCTAGGAGCAAATCCCAGGATGCCAGTGAGCCTTCCTCAAGGAGGGACTCAAAATCTGTAAATCTCTTTAAGAAGTTCCAAATATCCAAGGTGTATCTAGCCACCAGCGCTTGGTGGTTAGCTATATGTAGCTGGAAGGCCAAGGTCGAGTACACCTTCCTACCTAGGATTTCCATGTGTCTAGCCCCTCTGGACCTTGGCATGGGATCTGGGGAGGGGGTTGTACTCCACACCCTAGGGCAGCTTCGATCACCCGTGGACTCAGACTCAGGTGAGAGGTGAGGAAGGAAAAATCTTCCAGTGGGACCTGGTACTTGTGAGCTGCTATGTCCAACACAGGGAGAACAGAGGCAAGGTATTGCCATTGGGATCTGGCAACATCATGCATGCTAGGCAACGGAGGCACCGTTACAGTGTCCAGCAGAGATGATACACCAGGATCAAATAGGGGATCTCCGATCCCCCTGATAAGTTTAGCCTCTAGGCCTGTGTGGGCAGATACCCTGCGGAGATCAAAGTGAGCTGTGATGTCCTCCGTATAGGAACCTGGCCTGGAGTTTAGCTCCCTATCTGAATTGACAAGAGTGGTTTCTTCAGTACCGCAGTAAGTCCTCTGTGAAGGGGCCTCTCTCGGCACTGACCATTCATGAGGACGATACTCATAGGCACTTGGTGCCATTTGTCTGCCCTTTCTAGACGGGGTGATCTCCTCTGGGTTCAGGGAGCAGGAGCTTTCTTGCAACTCAGGAGGTTTGACGCTGGTCTGAGTAGATGGCACCAGTGAAGCAGAGGCGTTATGGCACCAGGGATAAGTGGAGTGTGATCTTTGGTCCTTTAGATTCCAGCCTGAGGTGGTACTGCCTAGCACCTTCGGGAGATCTTCTTCCTGTGGCACCAGGGAGCTCAGCACCGTACTAGGTGCTGGGGAGCAGTGCCGTTCAGGAGGATTCTTTTCCTGAAAGAAAACCAGGCTTTCCTTTTTGCTTAGGAGGCTTCCGAGGAGTGGGTGTAGACAAGCGTAACAGGGCCTTTGCCTCCTTGAAAGCCTCTGGAATGGTTGGGATCTGCACCATGTCATGTTCCCGGTGCTGGGAAGGGCCTGGCTGGGGGGAGCTGGGTCAGCGTAAGTGCTTTGGCACCAATGCCGATCAAGTCTGCTGCTGCTGAGGGGAGAGGCGCCAAGAGGGCTCCAGTGCTGACCTGGCATGCGGAGCGGGTGCCAAAGGCAATCCCGGTTCTTCAGGGGTAGGCTGCAGCACTTGCTCTAAGGTCAGGGCACAGCGCCTTTGCTCCCTATCTTTGAGTGTCCTCGACTTGAAGGACTGACAGGTGGAGCAGTTGGTGGCGTGGGACTCACCCAGGCACCAAAGGCACTCCTCATGGGGGTCATCCTGCGGGAAGACCTTGCCACAAAAAGCACAGGGTTTAAAGCCTGACATCTCTGGCGTCTGTTGGGAGCGATCTTCCACCTCCGAACTTGCACGTTCCATAGAACGCCAGTTCTCAGTGGAATGATATCTACAAACAGGTCCTCTAACTTAAACGGGTGGCTCAGACAAGGAAGTAATGACAGGCACTTGAATTTGCAAGGACAGGGCTGTTCCAAAACCATCGCTGAGGGTGGAAAAAGGAACTGGGGAGGATCAGGGTTGGGGATGTATATATAGACACGGGAGTTGCCAGGAGGTGTCAGCCACTGACCCTCCTCTGACAGACTAGGGCAAAAAGCTTCCATCCAATCGTGCACTGTGGCACATAGACTTTTAACACTGAATGTATCCAAGCAGCACTCAAAGAACGGCCTCAGGATAGGGGTAACTGTGCTGGCCTGAAACAAACTGCAGCCTTCTGTGGTACATATATGAATCTATTTACAGGCATATGTGAATATTTATCATGTAATTTGCTTTATTATTTCAACTAAATCATAAATATTCAATTGAACATGATATGTTAGCAATCTACAAGGGAGACTAGTATTGTCTGCCAAAATAACGTATGTCCAAATAATCATCCTAGCTCTTTAGTATTAAAGACATTAATGGTCTAATATGCAGTAGAAACTGTTTAAGAAAGGAGGAGGGGCATAAAACTTAATTCATATTGAAGAAACTCTTTCAGAGATGGATGAATATATTTTCTCCCCAAACTGTAGTTCTTGTTTCAGTCTATTCTTTCTTCTTTCTCTGTATGTGTGATGGAGATATTACTTAAAACAATCCATAATAGTAATATTGGAAAAGTGGCTTTATAGTTAATATGAAAATTAAACTTCTTATTTAAATTTATTTGTATTCCTAGGCCTAGGCATATTGGGGGGTCTGCACACCATTACATTTTTCTTAGGCGTAGAATTATTTGTTTTAATAGCTTCTGTTGATTTTGCTAACCCTAACCCTAACCACGGAACACAGTTTGGGAAACACTGCGTAATGGGCACTAGAAACCTACATTCTACCTGTCAGTTATTTTGTATTTCTGTAAATTTGGCAGAAATGAGCATGAAATGTGAAATACATGAGGTGGGAGACTGGGTGAAAAAGGACAATCAATAAACCAGAAAACTATACTGTACAGATAAGCATACTGAAAAAAAAAAATATACAAAGAACTCGGGCATTTCGGCATTAGCAGCTAGCGTCTTGCATGGAGAAGCAATAACATAAGGGAAGAGAGCAGCTACGTAGATGGTTTGGGAAACTGTCATTCTTTACTAAGAAATACTGTGCTTAATTAATTCATGCTCCTGGGAGGTCAACCTGGAGCACTCATTATTGTCTTAATTGGTAGTATAAATCCTGAGGCGCTGGGGGGGGGGGAACAGTAACTAACAGTATAGCCTTTTGGTAAGTGTTAGCCAGTTGTATTACTATCTTAGATAGTGACAGTTTATGGTTTTAGTGGGTTATAGGTCTGGTCCTACCAAATTAGATTAGAGGGCATTAAATTGTGCAAAAAAAAATGGCAATAATTCATCCCTGTGTTTTGCATTAAACAGTGTGAAGCAACCCTATACATGCCAGCTCAGAATAATGTTTCTGTGATCTCCCGTTATTCATATTAAATTATGTTCATTACACTTCCCATCTGGAGTTTCCTACCAGGCAAAAAATCATTTTACAGACATTACTGAAAGGAAGTTAACTGTAATTTTTTTAATTGTATACTTTTCATTTCCATTTTTTTAATTGAAGAAACCAGATGGAAATGCATCCAGACATCTTCAGCTCTGGTGATATTATTGAAGAGCAGAAGCAGAAAATTCCAACCACATTGGTTTTAGGTGGTGATTGCTCTGTCAGAAGGCTTTGTGGCATATTTACTAAAAGGATCAGAAGCTCAGTTTAAATCTCAGTTGGGTCAGGGGAGAGGGATAAAGAATAGTCTTATAGCTAATATAACTTGTGGCAACTGGCTTTAGTCTACATTTGACAAGGTAGGAATGAAGCCACAAACTTCATGTATGATACCATTCATTTTCATTCTCTCGTGTTAGTAATTAAGTTCCAAACTGGTAGCTGTGTTAGTCTAGTTCAGCAAAACAAAGAATCTGGTGGCACTTTTAAAGAGTAAGAAAATGTATTTATCTTAGAGCTTTTGTGAGAAAATATCTCAAACCTGACAAAGTAGGATTTTTCTCCCACGAATGCTCATGTGGTAAATAAATCTGTTGGTCTTCCAAAGTACTGCCAGACTCCTTGTTTGTTAATAGCTAGTTGTCCTTTTGCCAGCTGCCCAGCAGAAAAGTCTATTTCTAGACCATTCGAAAAATTATTTATGTTCTGGATTTTGACTACTCTAGGGCGTACCAGTTTGTATCAAATCAAGCTGAATGTAGTCACCTTTGGAGAGCTGAGGCACCACACCAAGGAATAACTTAACATCCAAGTAAGTTCTTGCAACTAGGATGTTGAACTGGTAGTCCTGACAGCTATGTGACTCCAGGCAAGTCATATACAGGTGACCCATAAATATTTTTTTAATGGGTTATCTCAGTCTTTTTGTCTTTTTTGGCTTCTCTTCAAAGGCCTATCAAGAATTTAAAAAATAAACAAATGCATTTTGCTTACTGTTAGACATGTTAGGAATATTAAATCTGGCCTTCTCTGATATAGTGCTTTTCTATATTGAAATAGCTGCATCAGTCTCCATGGATTGACGCAGTGGTATCAATTGAGTGGCCAGTGGTGACCTGCTCAATTGATCCTGGAAGTGCTCTCCCTTCAATTCAGTAACTCCACCTCTCAGAAGAGATTAATGCTGCATCCAATGGAGAATATTTCCTGTTGGCACAGCACAGTGAAGACACCACAGTAAGGGAGGGTCTTTTGATGTGAGATACGCAAGCTACGTACTATAGAATGCGTATCTCCCCTTGACCCAGCACGACAGTATAGACCAGACCTTTAATGAAGTACTTCTTGAGGTCACAGATGTTAACTGGGAGTTCACACCTTAATTGAATTTCTTCCAAGAGTTTATTAGGCATTTGAAATTAAATAAGTTTCATCTCAACAAAATGCAGATCTGTAAACAGTCTGATTAAAAATCTAGCTCCTTTACCCACAGTCCCTTGTTGCTTGTGGCTGTTTCAATACTTGTCCAGTTAGTTTAGAGGGTCAGATTCTTAACTTGTTGAAATTCGCATAGCACTTTCAGAGTTATGGCAGCTACCACAAGTTGAAGATACGGCCCAAAGTCTGTCAGGGCAGATGAGACCAGAATTTTTTGTGATTAGAAGTATATGTTTACCAATACTTTTCAGGCCTTTGTATACCATATGAAAAGAAAAAAGGGCAGTAGTCTGATATCTTTCCTTCAGGGGTCACCTGTAACCATCCATGTCTTCATTTTTCCATCTCTAAATGGGGATGATATTTATTCACATTTGTAAAGTGCTCTGAGCTCTGGAGAAGAAAAGTTCTGGTTAAGTACCAAGTATTGTTATAAAAGTGTAGAAAAAATATTACCATTAAGCTCAAGAGTAAATGGAATTTTATGCACAGAGTGGACTGGGCAAGGTAAAATGAAAAAAAGGAAGGTGGAGAGTTATGCTGAAAATCACCATGGAAAATGGCAAACCCCATGTTGCCCACTTTTTGCCCCAGCGTGACATTGACATTACATGATGCAAACAGTCTTGGAAAAGAGTCTACTGTCTTGCATGGACATGCATAACCAGAGTGTCTTTTTTGTTCTTCTGTTTGGTAAAATATGTTGTCCTGCTCTATTGATGTGCCTGGTTGTGGTGTGAGGGAGGTCTGTGTACATGCAGCTTTTTGGGTGTTTTGCAGGCACTGGGCCACAGAAGGTGTTGGCTTGCTGTCACTGAGAGAATGGGTGTACATCCTAGCTTTTGTACACTGTTTTGGAGGAAACTCCAGTGTGTCAGACCCATAAGGCAGATAGATACTCTTTCATCAAGGTAGGCCACAGTTTCACTGACTCCTAGACTGAGCTGCTGGGCTCCACCACTGTGAGCCCTGCCCAGTGAGTTCAACAAAGTTAGACTCCTGGTAGGAAGTTGGATGCTCTTCAGGGACTAATTCACCCCAGCCAATATTTGTAGTGATACCTCCATCAGTCTTTAGAAAATAAAGTAGAATTTGTTAGTCAACTGGAATACAGCATTGGATGACCGTAAGGGAGCTCAGAGAAATAAAGACTAAAGCATAGTCACACCCATGGGTGCCCACAAGAATTTATACTTGACTTCCTTTTTGAAAAGCTTGTTTTGTGTCCTCCCTCAGCAAGGAGGAGCTGGCTCTCCCCCTTCTGCCACTGCAGCCTCTAGGTAAGGAGGAGCTTCTCTCCTGCAACCCCCGCCACAAACTCACTCCCCTTCCCTTCCCTGCCCCAGTACTGGGGGCAGAGGATTTTTGCATCCCTTACTGTTATTGCCCCTTCTTGCCTTACCTTGTACGCACCCTTGGTCATACTACAACTCTCCAGATAAGCTATAGTAAACTCCATTTTCAGGCTTACTCGCCATTGCTCTCTGTCTCTCTGACTTCCTTGATCTGTTCCTGCTGAGAAAGTCTACACTTAATCATCCGCCTCTTGGTCCTTCTCAAGCTGGGATCTCTGCTCAGTTTACGTGCTGAATGTGTCGATGCATGAGTCATTGGAGCTTACATTGTCTGTACAGACCCTTTCTTGATTGGGTCAGTTTCAGTCAGTTTCTTATCTCTATTTATTTCACCCATAAAGTGAAGCGAAACATACACCTGTGTCTCCTGGCTTGTTCAAGGAACACTGTCTTTTCATGCTACCAGGTAGCACTGCAAAGTGCAGCAGGAAACTGAGGCACACACAGTATTCATAAAAATATTGTGAAAAAATTCCACTTTCTCCTACTTGTGCTGTTGCCCCATCCACCACATGACAGAGACAGATCATCTCACATTCTGGCTGCCCAAAGTTCCCTTAATTTGCAATCTTTAAAGGAAATACAGGGTTTATAAAAGGTAGTAGACAGTGAAAGTAACTTGGAAAAGAAATGCCTTCTCATACTTTGTAACTAAGAATCCTCTTATTTTAGCCTTTCCTTATTGTGCTATCTTTTTTGGGTTCTGCCTACTCATGGTGCAAAAGCATTCAAACATTTATGTCTGATGTGCAACCTTTTTTCAGTGTCTTACAGTATCAGTACACCTCCTAATTCTCACGTTTCATTCATCAGTAATAGGGCCTAGTATCAAAGTGAAGTTTACTCTGAAAAATGACTGTGTAAAACTGCCATCATGGAGTTCCATGTTCATCAGTGACTTTCAAATCAAACGTGCATTGCGTACAACAGAAGTTTGTTTTCTCCTAACTCTCAGCCTTGCAAACTTAACCTAGAAGCTAAGTCAAGCAGAGTTCTTTTTTCTTAAATATCATCACAAGCACTAAAGGTTTCTCCAGGCCAAATCTTTCATTGACACCTTTGGAACCCCCTAACCTTCCTAACAGAATGGTTTTATGCAGGTGTAACTAACTGAAACATAATAAACACTTCTCAAGCAGAAGTCTGGCATCACAGAATCCACCTCTTTCTTATCTTAGATGTGTAAATTCTGCGGGGTTAAAAAGCACAAGTGTTTATATTAGTCCTTAAAGTAATCAGATACAATTGAACATTCATGCAAAGGGGCAGAGTAGTTCTTTAAAAAGTGTCATATTCACGTTGTCCAGTATAAAAGTAGAACCACACATAGGTAAGGTCCAGGGCTCAATATATTTTCTTATCCAAAAACTAGCTAATCTGAAATTAGAAATTATTTGATAAATTGGGTTGTAGAGAAGTCTGTCCTAGTCCCGTCTTTTCTTTTCTTTAATACTAATATCCTAGGAAGACAGTTGATTTTGAAGTTCATTTTAAAGTCCGTTCTTCAGTAATATTTACAAACCTGTTAAATTCATAGTGACTGTGTCTGGTGATTATCACAGTTAATGCAAATGAGCTGAGCAGACTGCTTCTGAAGTGTGAGTTTCTGCCTAGTCTTTTTCAGTTGCTTCCCACTTCAGTCCACTTGTAATTCATTTTATCGACATGTACACTAATTGCAACTGCAAATAGGATGTGACATACAGCAGGGTAGCAAAACATATGTAATAAAATTTCTGAATCAAATAGTCCTTCTCAGACAAAAAGTTTATGTAACAGTGACCTTAAATCATGTGATCTAGGAAAATAATCTGTGAAGCGAGGGAATTCTTTTGCATTGTGCAGACTCATCCAAAATTTTATTGGTGTTGTATAAGGAGAACCACCCCCACAGGATTTTATGGGTTTATAATACCTCCTATGAATTGAGTAGATGCATGTTCAGTTTAGCATTATCAAAGGTTTCATTTACACAATGACTTCCTTTGTATCCAGATGGCATTCTGAAGTCCTTTATGTCACTGGTTATTAAATCGGTTCAGATGTTCTTTAAGCAGTCTAGCTCTGTACTAAACTCTTTCATGTTTGACATAGTAATAGACAAGCACTACAAAAGTAAATAGCAACTAGAGTTGGGGTGGAATTTATCTGGCATTGTGTTAAAGTTACATGGATTACTTTGGCTTTATATAATAGACTTAGTAACTGGCTTTATTTGCTCATCTGTACATGTGGTTTCATGTGCCACACTCTACTTTCAACAGAGCAGATAAAATATCAACACAATTAAAAGTGAAAAATAATCTGGCTACTTTGCCAGTGGAGAATGCTCAGGGAACACACACTCATACAATAGGTTTTGAATAATTTATACCCAGCACTTTTTTTTTCTTGCAATCTGTAAATGAGGACACCTAAGGCAGCTTGGATGATACTCTGCTTGTCACCCATTAAGACAACAAGATTGGGGTGAAGGGGAAGAGGAGAAGGTATGCGTCAGATTACTGTATTTTTGGAGTACAGAAGGGGTAAAAATTTAAAAAGGAGACATTTTGTCCAGAACACTTTGTGTAAGTGAGCTGATAAGAGGTACTTTGAAAACTGAAATCTTACATTAGTTCAAAGTCTGTGGGAATCCTGTAAACTTCTCTTTTTTTTTTAACCCCACTAAAGTAAAAAGACAGGTGGTGTGTTCTTTTCCCCAGATGCAGGCATAAAGCACTTTAGAACAAAGCAATGTGCCTTCAGCTTCCCTTACTCTGATGCAAGTACACTACAGATGCTTTTGAAAACAAACAGCAGTTATGTGTTGCAGAATATTTTCCTCCATAGAGTGAATATCTTAAATTACAAAAATACCACTTCTGCTTACTTTTGGTGCTGACGTCTCTATTGCCCCATCACAGGGGATTTATGCAGTATTGTAACACCCATTAACAATCATGGAAACAGTTCATGTAAATGCGCCAGGCTGTTCAGAGGCACAATAGATTCCTGGCAATGGTATTCAGCACCAATAAAACAAAAAATAAATTATAAAATGAAACATGGATTATGTTCAGATGAATGCTTGCTCCATGTATATTCTTCATATCTCACAAGTGACTAACAGTGTGGCTGTTGGCTATTGGTTATAAACTATAGTGGGTGAAAATGTCCTGTCTTTCTTTTGATTATATAGAGGGCAAATCTGAATAGAGGTTTCATTATGGGAGTAAACTTAGCAGGTTTGCAGCCAAAGTGAAAGACTTAGTTTGCCCAATGACTATGAATTTCCACAAAACCTAACCCAACATCTTCCTCTCTTTGTGGTAGTGTGCTTGGAGGCAAAAGATGGAAGCTGGCTCAGCATTCCATGCAGATAGTGTTGAACGGTGTCAGCTTTCAACCATTATCTCTTCCAAGGAAAGACCAGGAGTTGTAGGGCCTATGAACCTGTCAAAACAAGCAAGACTTGCTCTTTACCGATGCTGTATGTGCTGGCCACAGCAACAAAAAGGATCACTACATGGTACTTTATAGCTAGCCCATTTAGAATCTAGCCCTTCAGTGATGTAAAGAGAAGTAAATAGTTCCAGATAGATGTAGAGTAATGGTTGTGGCCATCACTGAACACTGGGCTGTAACAGATGTGCATTATATAATAAGAATATCTATGTATCTCTGCACTGTGTGACCACTGGTGATCAGATACTATGGTGATCTTCTATCAATACCTGAAATTCAATAGAGACACATAATCTGTCTATACCCCCCAGACAACAAAATGGGATAGGTGTACCAGAGAGTGTGTATCAGATCCTCAGCTATTCAGTACAGTGAGGGATCAACATTAAAATGAGCAAGGGGGAGGTCTCGTGGTCAGAATCAAGCCTTCCAGATAGCATGTATTGAGGATGAAATGTAGAAGCCAAGTTTGTCTGAAGGCTCATGCCTTAGATTAAATAGTTGCATCTTGAATTATTACTTAATATGAGTAAATATCTAAATGAAATGATGCCCCTCTTTGTAGAGGGGATAGTGGAGATCAGGGAAATGTAATAGCTATTCAGGAAACAAGGTAAGAGTAGAGTCTTCCCGCCTGGGTAATTAAGAAGTGTTTTTGACATTCTATACCAGCAATCAGTTGGTAAAACAAGAGCAATGGGTGAGATTCTGCAATTGTTGAGTGCAGCCGTATCACTCTTGGATGAGTGTGTAGAATAGAGAAGGTGACTGGCAATATTTTCAGACTTTCCTGGAAGCGAGGCTTGAAAAGAAATCGTAGAAGACAAATCCTCCACTTCGCTTTATGTCTCAGGCCAAGAACGCACTAGGGAGCTACAGTATTTCAAAGAGGAGGTAAAAAGGGAATGCAGCTATCTTGATATTCAGTGTCTAGAATGTTGTGATCTATATAACCATATAATTTGCATAAAATATATTTTCTTTGATAGAAAGCAGTTGCCAGTTAAGACCACTGCTGTAAATAAAGCTGAGTCATATGAATTTGACCAGTTAATAGATGGACTAATTAGAGACTAAACTAGTTTGGAAAAATTGATGACCAGATCAAGCCAAAGTTATTCGGAGGCTCTATGCAATTTTTATCATGAACATTGAATAGTTATGGTGCTGGCAAAAAGAGCTTTCCAAATGAAAGGGTTAACACATAGTGAAGGAGGAAAAGTGTGTCTAAAAAATAATGCATGTTTGGGATGAAATTTTGATGAAAGTTCAAAGAATGAGAATATGGCCCCTGATTTCAATGGGCCCAAGATTTGACCCCAATTTGATGAAGACTGAACGTATTAGTAACTAAACAGCAGTGATTAGATCTGTTTCCCAAAAATACAGAGGCCATCACTTCAAACTAATAAAATGCCCAACACAGTGCAAGGGCTGTGTTATAAGTGGAGTAAAAGTTCTCATATTAGAGAACTAGATCACTCTTAACAAATACTTCAGGAAATTCCATATACAAGCTATATTTGGTGCCCACATATTTCTGTTAGTTCACCATAGGGCCTTTCAAAAAAAGAGGCCTTGTTGAAACATGTTTCAAAATTAGGTCACAACAATGTAACTGCTGGTGTCACATTTACAATTGGGAAAACCCTTCTTATCAAAATAGCGGTATTGGTGTGGAATTTACTATGAAGAGATGCAAAATAACAGACTCATAGTCCATATAGCATTCTCAGTATGTGTCAGGAAGAGACTCTGAAGACCAAATATTTTCAGATGAAATTTTTTTGAGCTTTGTAAATTAATCAGTTACCACAGACATTTATAAAAATGCTATTGCTGTATTCCCTCACAGAACAGTATTTAGCATGCGAATGATATTCCCTAACAGCTCTTGAGTAATTCAGTTTTGGGTCATGACTGGTGTGATAAATTTGTAAATATCTAGTCTTTGAAAGCTAACAGGTTTGGGTTTTTTGCATTTTTGTGTTAAATTCAGAAAGAAAAGAAAATATTTCCTTAAAAGAAATTTTATAGAGTATTTTTTGAAGAAATTCTGCAGTTAATCTTCTATTACATAGATTGTGTCCCATTAAAGAAAGTACAGTGAAGTGTTTTGAGGGATATTTGCTTTGGGGTTGTTTGTTTTCTTTTGACCTAAATACCTATATTTTACTGTAACTTTTCCCCTATGTTACTAACAGATATATGAACTTATGGGTGGCAGGTGTGTGTGTCTCCCTTCTGGAGTTGGATCTCCGTTTTCTGTTTCACTGTAAGTTCACCTTCTCTCTGCTGAGTAGTGAGAGATTTTCTGTGAGGCCACCAGATCTAAACAACCTTTTTAACCTGGGATTTCATTACAGTCCATTAGTAAGGAAAATGAGAAGGCTGTCAAAACAAGTGACCTGCAAATGGATGTCAAGTAGCTATAATGACCTGTGTACACTGATATGTTTTGGATTTTTTTTTCTTCTTTTTCCGGCGTGTGGTGATTTTTTTTTGTTTGTTTGTTGTTTTAATTCCAGCAGTGCCCACGATATACTAGGTGTTATCTAGTTCCTGCTGAAAAAAACCCTTACATTTTAAGAAAGAACTCACAATCTTTTTTGTATTTTTATGGTATCTTGCAATGTCGATTATAATTTCATTAAATTATTCTAATAGCTCATTCATTCTGAGGGGAGGTGAGATTCAACTGTATCATTGGAGACTTTTTGTGTTGTATGCTAATTCAGGGCAGCTTGCTGCTTGGTTTGTGTCAGGTGTGGCCAAATTGTGGCTTGTGAGCTGCATGCGGCTCTTCAAAGAAAAAGTGCAGCTAGTGGAAGAGAATGAGAGGGAAGGGCAGAATGGTTGGAGATGGGGGGAGTGCAGCATGGTCGGGCTGGCAGAGAAGCTCAGCATGGTCAGAGATGTGGGGAAAGCACGGCTTGGTCAGAGCCAGTAGGGAAGCGTGGCATGGTCAGGCGGGGGTTGGGGGGAATTCAGTATGGTCAGAGCCGGCAGGGAAGCAGCCGCATGGTCAGGGACAGCAGAGAAGCAGCCGCATAGTAAGAGATGGCAAGGAAGCAGCAGCATGGTCAGAGGCGGGGGGAGGGAGGGAGTGCGGCATGGTCAAGAAAGCCGTGGCATGTTTAGATTTTCTCATAGGCCCTAATGAAGTTTACCCCTTGTTAAAATAAAATCGTGCTTTACAAGCCCCAAACATGACATGGAGTAATAAGAAATGAAAATACAGAGGAGAAAAGTTTAAAACTGAATGTAGATTACTTTCAATTTTTGGCACAATTTACTGCTGTGAAGCATTGTATTCCACAATGAAATTTGTTAAATAGAAACATTGTGCAATATGTGTTAAATAGAAACATTGTGCAGTCAGCACCTGAGAGAGCTTTTACGTACCGCATCGACAAGTTACTGTCCAGATTTTAAAAAAACTCGCCACTAGCCTGCAGTGTTCTACATCCAGCAACAGCTAAGTTTTTACTGTATAGGCTTACTTTTCATGGTAACCTTCAGTAATTATTAGAATCTGACATTAGTAGGATCAATATTTGCCCTGTTTTTACAATAAAATTAAAGTGTGCAATGAATTTTAAGTTTAGTAATTTCGGACTAGGTAAAAGTGTGTGGTTATATGCCTCAGTGCGGCTCTCAAAGTTTTAATGATTGATTTGTGCGGCTCTTGAGTTTCCATAAGTTTGGCCATCCCTGGTTTGTATAATAGATGTAAGCAATATGTTTCTCTTGGTAACTGAGATGAAATTTCACTAGAAATTAAATTTACATTCATAATGTCCTAGAGTTGGGGGAAATGTTGGCTGCCACTGAGGTATAGGTGGGTAGTGTGGAGCGTATATCTTGGGAAAACACGATCGGTATGCTTCCTATTGCACATGCCAATTGAGAACTGATTTGTGGTGATAGTCCCTTGCTTTCATCATTTGTGCATTTGTAATTTGGTAAAATACCCTCTGTACTTGAGCAAACCCTAGTCTAAATGGGGGTAGTTGAAGGGAGAGACAAAAGTTGCTTAAAATAACATGCATATCTCCCTTTATCTTCCTATCAAAATGGCAGGAAGTGTAGACTAGAGCTTGCTCAAGTAAAGAGGTTATTTTAACAAAAGGACAAATATGGAGGTTAGTTTAGGAAATGCCTTCCCAGTCCGCTGCGTTGAGCTGAAGGAAAGGCAACAAGGGTATGAGAGGCTGGAGTTAATGGATCAACTCCCTGATTGACTTAGCAGGTCCTCACAGACCTCTTAGTCAAACTGGGGAGTTCAATTTGATGGTGGTGAATTTACCTCTGTCAGTATAGACAAAACTCAAGTCATTTATTCTGCCTAGACAAATGACAGTGTTGCAATGCTTGATTGATTTAGCCTTGTCTACACCAGCACTATGCTGGCAAAACTTTTGACACTATGGGTTGTGAAAAATACAAACTTAAACAACATAAAGTTTGGGAGGAGAGACCCTCCTGCTAACATAACTACTGCTTTTCATTTAGGTGGCCTCTGTTACGTTGATGGGAGAGAGCTCTCCAACACAGTTGTTTTGCTGTAAGTTTGAAATGTAGTCTAGACCTTCAGCTCCAACGTGCTGAACTCATCCTGGAAAAGGAGACATAGGTCAGTTAGACATTTCAAGACTGAGTGGAGCAACATCAAATACCTTTTAAAAATCTGGGTCTGTATTCTACCCAGCGCTATTGGGAAAACTGAGGATAATAGTTCCCTCTGTCAAAGAGGTATTATGAGGATCAAATCCATGAATAATTGTGAGGGATTCAGATACTGCTGTGTGGGGGGCTGTGTACCTACCTAAATAATAGAGTTAGAATGTAAATATAAAGATTGTTCAGTCATTAAGCTAAGGGGGAAATGTTTTTACCTGAACAAGTGAAAAAACAAGTTTGTTCTATTTTTCTCTTGAAAAGTTTCAAGCAATAGGTTTAACTCTTAGCATGAACAGCTAGTATTGACTTCAGAGCACCTGTAATGGGGTCTCAATAGCTTGGAAAGTTTTTATTTGGCTTTTGTGACATCATGTTTGATAATTTAGACAAACACAAGTTTTCTACCACTACTGTCAAATGTCCTTCTAAAATGAGTCAAAGGAACTGGTGTCAAAGCTTCCTTTGGGGCTGGAAGGTTCCACGAGATATTGCACAAGGAGTATGATCAAGAAAGTACTTTTCAATTCTTCTAATTGAATGAGAGATTTTCACTGCATTTGACATCAGAAAAGCTCTGGGGATGCAAGAGATTCATGATTAGCCCTCATCTGCGTCCTGTGCCCTGGTTATACTATCTGGAAGTCATGGCTAGCTGTTAAGAAACTAAAAGACCATAAAATTACCTACTTATATATCTATAAAATTGCTGTTAGAAATCCTTTTCATGTCTACAATAATTGTATCTTGTAACGAGCGCCTTATGGGAACAGAACTATCCTTACATTCCTTGTGATCAGATACTAAGCAGCTCTTAGGTTATACATCTGTGGTTTGTTGAACACATTTTAAAAAGCATGATCCCCTCCAAATATTGAATCAGCAAGTGTTCCTACACAGTGGAGTGATGTTGACTAAGATTTGATCCGGCTGAATAGTAAAACACTGTTGAAAATTTGAAGCTTCCTGATAGAGCTCAGTTACAGAAATACTTTTACTGAATATCTGTGGGCTGATCTGTTAAAATTGTTTGGGCATTGTGTCTTTTGGGGTTTCTTGCTGTTTTTAAGCTCAGCCAATATTTTTTCACACAGTGTACATAAAATACCCATTAACACTGTAAAAGAACAGGAGTTCTTCCTGACTCTCATTTCTCCCATTGCCCTGTGAACATTTTCTCTCTCTCCTTCTCTCACTATAGGTAGTGGACTTGTATTTGGAAAGGTTGCAGGTTCACAAATTGAAAATCAGCCTGATGGTGAAAAATTTTCCTATGTGGAATTCTGGTTAATTTCAGGAGGGAATGTGAGCACTGTGGGGATTGGGTCCCCTGTACAGTTATCACACCTCTACACACAAAAGTAACAATAGAAATGTTTCTGAAAACAAATGGAGATGGGTTGGGAAGAAAATGATATACTGGGTTAAGGAGTTTGATTTTAAGGTGAATCAGTCAGGAGGGAATGGTGTTTACAGTGTTTATATCTAAATCTATAAACCCAAGCTCACCTGCTTTTATTTTAGACTGGATGTTATATTATAATCTGGAGCCTCATTTTCTGAATGCTTCCACTTACCACAGTCTTCTTTACTCTAACAGTAAAACAGCTCCCTTTATTTTTCATTAAAGGATACTCCTAATGTTTCAAGAATAGAATATTCAACTTTTAATATTTTATAAAGTCAGTAAAGCTATCCTGATCCAACCATAATGTTGCACTTATGTTATTAATTTGAAAGAACAGGTGATGATATGAGATTGGCTATGATTTATGTGTGAAGCCCAGGGGTTTATTTAATTATTTTTCTGCTCAATTGTAGGGTTTTTTCCGCAGAAGTATTCAGAAGAACATGGTTTACACATGTCACAGAGATAAAAACTGCGTTATTAATAAAGTCACTAGAAATCGCTGCCAGTACTGCAGATTACAGAAGTGCTTTGAAGTGGGAATGTCCAAAGAATGTAAGTTGTTTCTAGAAACAGTTTCTCTTGTTTGTTTTACTCTCTATATATGGGGTTCATGTGGGAAGTAATAGTATGTTGTTATATAATTAAAGAGCTATAATAATGGGTACGCAGAAAGGGACAGAACTTCAGTTTCATAGGCAACCTTAAATCTGGCATTTTCTAACTAATGAGTGCTAGACCTAAGTAACTTCAAAATAAAGTGTTTTTAAATGCAATATACTACATGTGCAATATGGGCAAGCAGATCTGGATGTGAAAACTTTAAAGGGACACTTTTAACTTTTAGTTTTTGTCATTAGTCTGTGTTTGCTAAGGGAGCCTTTTCAAAAATATGTCCTAAATTTGAAAACTAAATCATTTAAACTAATTCCTGTTTAAAAAAATCATGCATCTGTTTCAAGATAGCTGCACTTGTACCATCTCTCTCTGGTCCACTCCAGGAGGAACCAGTCATATCTTCTCTTGCCTGTGGGCAGCGAGCTTTGTTCCATTCCTTCTGACCAGGAATTTTAAGGCTTCATAGCTCCCCACCTTACACTGTGATAGCACTAGCTGGCCAGCCTGCCTACATGCCAGCATCTGAGTTTTTTGCTCCTCTCTGAGAGCTATGATCAGTGTACTGACAGCAGTTACAAGTTACCACCAAGCTTTTTCTGAGCAAACACGTTTATTCTGAAGGTTAAAGCATTACAGAGAAAAAGAGTCTACTACACACAATACTCATCAGAGGTCACCCCCAACTCTGACATTGGACTCTGGTAGGAGTTTGTGTTTCCAATGCTTCCACGCTGGTCGAGGTCATGCTAGGATCTAAGGGCTTGTCCATTGGCTGGATTAGAAAGAAGGTTTTGTGTCAGTGGACATGTTGCTTTTATATCCAAAAACCCTTTTCTTTGCCTGTTGGTCTCTGGAAACCTTGTTGGAACCAGTGTATTTGAGCCTTCTTGGAAGGGAGGGGGATGTGGTGCTCTGAGGGGAGGGTTACAACCTAAAGATTTACCTTAATCTTCCTACCCCCTTCCAGCCTATTGGTTTTGGCTCCTGGAGAAGCAATGGAGTCTGCCTCCCTGTGCTTGCATACAATCCTTGGTCCACACTGATCCCTAATCTACTCTCCTAATTTGCCATGTGTGCGCATGATGTGAAATGCACCATGTGACCACCCAGCTCCCGTGTGCATGTGTAGGGCAGACAGCACTCCAGAGAGACTGGAGGCAAGGCTGCCATGCTCTGTGCATGTGCTTTGGCTCACAGACCCCAGGTGCTGCCAGAATCCAGCCTCTGCCACCAGAGTCCAGCCTCAGCCATGGAGCAAAGGTGCGGCCAGGACCCCAGCTCTGGGGTCCTGCAGGAGAGTGGCACCACTACCACTGTGGTCCCCAGCCCCTGCAGTGGAGTGGCGTCACTGCCACCACAGTGCAGCCCAGGCTAGGGAGCGGCACTGCCAGCACAGTCCAGCGCGGGTCCAGGAGCAGCCCTCCTAGCTCCCACCTCACCAACACCTTCTATGTCCCCATGTCCTGCCCATGCCCCCCTTTACCACCCTGAGACCTCCTGCCTCCAGCCCTCCCTTTCACTGCCCCCATTTCCTGCCCCTGCCCCCATCTCCTGCCCCCATGAACCCCTTGTCTGCCCCCATCTACTGCCCCTGCCTCCCACCTCCTGCCACCACTCACTCTTCTCTGCCTCCATCTGCTGCCTATGCCCCCCTTCATCACCCTGGCACCTCCTTGCTCCAGTCCTCCTCTTCACTGCCCCCATCTCCTGCTCCTGGCCCCAGGCACCCCTTCAACACCCCCACCTCTTGCCCCTGCTCCATTGCTCCTCATCCATCCCTCTACATCTCATGCCCTAATCCTTTCCGCCATGCTCCCACCATGCACCCCTCACCTTCAGTTCCGCCACGCCCCTACCCCATCCTTCCTCCTATGCATACTAGCCATAACCCATCAAAAATGAAGGGAAGAATCAGAATTTATGAAATAGTTTGTTTTGATTTTTCCCTGTGCTTTTTTGATGGGTTACAGCTAGTCTTAACATAATCTGGTCTCCAAAGATGTTACATGGGATTGCATTATCTGTCACATTAAGGATTTTTCTTTGCCCTGTTTTATGGTTTGGAAATGTTATTGGGTAGCCATAAGAGTTACACACACACAAACAGCTGAAGGCCTCTCATCTCTCACCTCTTTTCTTCCTGCACCCATCTGCCTGCTGCTTTTCCTACCTGGTCTCTTTGGGCTCTGCTGTTCCCAGTAGGTAGCACTGTCCGCTTCCCCCCAGACTGTGATGAATCTGACTATTTACCAAGTGCTGCTAAATCTGCAAAGTAAACAACCAAAAGAGAAAAACAAGAATTAATTGTATATCTCTCTGTTCTAGTTATTTTTAGGGTTACTTAAATGTTCAGATGGAAATGGGATTTATTTTTCTTCCAAGCTGATCGTTGCTTTATGTCCCATAATGAAAGTTTTCATGCTTGTTCTCAAATTTGCAAGGATGACTTTTAAAAAGTTCACTGGCTTTTGAGTCATAGAATTTTAATAAAAATATTTTTTCCATTTTTCTTTTAATTTTAAAGTTATTTTTAATTTTTTTGTACATGAATCACTCAAAAATGGCTGAAGTTTAGAAGGTGAAACTTTCTAGCTGCTTCATATTTATTGAAGGTTAGTTTGAATACCAGTCTTTGTGTGAAAGAATGAATGTGAAAGCAGTGTAGTAATAAATGTTTGTAAATGCATTAACCGCACCATTGTGCCACTGTAAAATTTATGAATGATAGAATGACTATATAGGGATGCGCATGCCAGATAATGAGTGTTCTAATTCTGTTGTCCTTCCTAAATCAAATCTCCAGTAGCTCCACTCCAACATGTGGTCATGACCGACTACAGAAATTCCTGAGAGAGGGAAGAAATAGATTCACCCACAGAAATCCCCCTAACGACTTGATGAAAAAAATTTTAACACTGAAGAGAGAATTATAACCAGATTCTGACTTAAGCTAGAGAACTAATTTAAGGAACTGTCCTCCTTAAATTACATGAAACTTCCCAAATGGAATACAAAGTGGTACACAGAGAGCCAAACAGATCCCAGAGTCTCCTATTGGTCAGGCTCCACTATGAAAAACAATCAGCCTTGCATATGAGATCTTTATCACGCCACATTAACAGAGCACTGCATGTGCCACTATAAGTAAAGAATGTGAGTGACTGAACATTTCTAATATAAACCATTATGTTCCTAAATTTATAGCTCTATATCAGTCAAATTCCCTTAACATAGAAATTTAGCCTGCAATAAGTAAACCAAGAGAAACCATCTGATTGTTTTGCTAAGGACTAGTCTGAACTTAAAAATTTGGTTGACATAACCATCAATCAGTGGTGTGAAAAATCCATTCCCTTGACAAGCATCATTACATTGACCTAACTGCCAGTCCAGAATGTTTCCCTTCACCTAGCTACCATTCGGGGAGGTAATGTTCCTACAGCAACAGGAAAAAGCCCTTTCTATTGATGTAGGCTGTCTCTGTGCTACAGGGCTCTGCCAACATAGTTACAGTGACATAATTAAGCTGGTTTAGGTGCCTTAGTGTAGCTGTATCCTAATTTACAGGAGTCAGGGGAGGTAGGGAATAAACACTATAGATATCTGAAGTCTTGGGAGCACATGAAGCTAAAGATGTAGCACAGATGTCATCTCAGGCCCATGGCGACTCTGAAAAACAATCTTTAGTTTTGTCTGCCGTGAAATAAGGGTATATTTCTTTTGCCGAATAAGGCCTTTATAATTCAGAAGCAGCATTCTTCTTTTCCATCTGAAATGTTTCTAGTCATTAATATATGAAGTGGACTAATACTTTGGGCCCTTTAGGGAGGGAACAAAGTATATGATTGTCCTAGTAGTCAGTTTAGGAAAACTTTGTTGGCCACAAACTGGAATTTTCATGGACATTCATAGCAGTTGAGTAATCCATGAATTTAAGGGCCTTGTGGCCTAGTTCTCACATTCTGCACATTGTCTCCATGTACATCAGTGCAGAGCAGGTGTAAAATGCTACCAATCACAATGGCAGTTTCATACCCACACTGCTCTTATTTCATGCCAGAGGTTGAATAATGACCCCAGGGTCTGAATTCTCTATTTTAAACCTTGCGTAGTCACTTACCCCAGTGTGACATGGGTGTGAAACTCTGCCATTCTGAGTTAGTGTTTGACACTCTCTTTATTCTGGGGTAAATGGCACTACAAGACATTCTTTGACATACCCACCTTCTTCATAATGGGTTGAAACACAGATTAACATATTCAGAATTGTGTGTGAGGCTAAATCTACACTACAGAATATTTCTGCATAGTTTTGTTGTTCAATAATCCACATCCCTGAGTGACGTAAATTATATGCACCTAACTGCTGTTGTAGACAGCGCTGTTTTCTTGAGAAAGCTTTTCCCTCTAATATAGGTACTGCCTTTCACAGGGGCAGGAGTTAAGCCAATGGAAGTCTGCTTAGGGTGTTTTCACCAGCAGCACTGTAGTGGTGCAGTTCTTAGTGTAAAAATGGCCTTTGACTACAATTACAGCGTATGTGTAGCCTGGACCGCAGTGGTTCTCAAGGTGTGTGACTAGATGTGATTCACTTTAAGAACTCTCACAGGTATGAATGATATTAGGGATTTTTACACTGTACAAATGATACAGACAGACAGCTAGATAATTTTACAAAAGAGAAATCTCTTATAAAATGTGTATTTTGTGTGTAACCCTTTGTGCTTGTTTTAGTTGAGAGGGAGGAATTGGATAGTCCAGTTTGAGCCATGAAATGTCATCATATTTTCTTTCTCCTTAAATTGTAAGGGGACGTTTTGATCACTATATGTACAGTGCCTAGTAAAACGGGACTCAGCTCCCCGATTCAGGCCTTTAAGAGGACATTTACATTGGATTTGGGACCAAGCCTTACAGCCCATGTCCAAAGGGCGGTGTTGGCAGGGCTCACGCTAGTGCTCTAAAAACAGATATGTAGGCAGTGCATCTCAGGCTGGAGATTTAGCCTGAAGCCTAGGGGTGAGAGGTGGGCTTAAGAGTTTGAGCTGCAACATTTTCACAGCTATTTTTAGAGCCCTACTTTTGAGTCCTGGAGCCATGAGTCTAGGGACCCAAGCTAGGAGACCAGCTAGCTAGAAAGAGCAGTGTGGATTTTGCAGTTTGGACAGGCGGTGGCTCTGGCTAGGCATCTGAGTCTGAGAACACTCAACCTGCAGGATCTGAGCATGGACAGCTAGCACAAGCCACCTGAGTCCAAGCCAGCTTGTGCCAAAATGTCCATGGCGTTATTTTTAGTATGCTGGCTTGAGCAAAGATAGCGTGAGCCTATCTGCCCAGGTTGGGAAAATGCTGCCAGCTGCAGAGTAGACATATCCTTAGGGGCTTATGACTGGTTAGTGAACCCCATGCTAGCATGCTGTAGATTTACATTTATCTTCATCTAGACAAGCCCTAGGGCTCCCACAATACTCAGTAAATTCTATGGCACATTCCTTATCATTTGTATGAGGGCTATACAGAGGTCTAAATACTTCTCTTCCCACTAAGGAAGAACCTGAGGGAGGGTGGGGAGGAGTAGAAAAATACCTTGCAGTGGACAAGTTCCTGAATCCAGCTTCCCTCAGAGAGTAGAGCATTGTGGCTAGAGGAAAGTGCATGGCTTTCGGACCACTTGGGTACTCATAAGGAGGAATGACTTCTAAGCCATGCTTTTATTCCCAAACCCTAAGCAGTACGGTTTCTGTGTGAGCCAGACCTTCACTCACACCTCCACCACATGGGATGTAAATGCCACAGTGTACAGCTGCGAGCAGTCCTCATCCAGACAGGACCATCTGGGGTTTCCAAACAAGTAGCAAGTAATTGTTACATGAGATCTTGTCACTTGCAGAGCACTACACCGTGTAGTTCTATGATATTTTCTGAAGTGTTGTTTATTGGTAAAATCAACATGATACAGTTTTAAAGAGCAGGAAATGTCACCTCACTTCAGTTCATGCTGGCTTCCCCAGGTTCTGTAGTGTTGTGAAATAACCAGCAGATTATGTTCTGAAACATCACATCAGAATGGGTTTGGAAATCTCAGCAGATTAAATGATACTAAAAACAACAAATAGGGTGATAGTGTACCATTTGTCCTCTCAACCTATGTGTTGAGGGTATTCAGCGCATATTACTAAGGGTGAATGAATTATAACAATACTCTTTGCCCATCACCTTCAATTAACTTGTACTCTTGCTAATTTTCAACATCAGACCACAAAACACTGTAGGACTTGCTTAAACATGCTGTGTTTAAAGTTTCTTTGTAACTGAATGGATGAATTCTTTTAAATTATAGCAGTTAGAATACAGAGTGCATTCCCCACAATATTGATATTTGAGACCTGAACTATCTAGTATTATGCCTCTAAAAGCAGTGGTGTTTCAGGACCAAAAGACCTTAATTCTTTAATCCAGTGTTCTTACACAGATGTCTCCAGATTTTCAGTGCATTTCTTCAGATGTTTGTATAAACAAAGGCATATTTATGAGAGGCGTGTTAGGATATATTTTTTAAAGGACCCCTTTCCCCATTTCACCTCCCTCATTGCTGGAGTGCCTGGCTGCAGCATTTTACCCCATGGCATTCAAGCCATGAACAAAGGACAGTAAAAGGTACTTCAGGGGCCATGTAGGAAAACAAGCCTACAATATTTAACCAGCCCCAAATGGAAAAGTTAATCACAGTGGACAACTGCAAATGGGAACTCAAATGACTATTCCTGGGGGCAAAGGAAGAATGAATACATAGCTTTAACTGTGAAAAATTCTGTATGTGTGCAGTGCAGTTCTATAGCTCGCTACAGAAACACAGAAGAGAAATCCCTATATTTTCTTTTAAAGAAGGTGCAAACATACTTGCCCTCACATGCCTCTTTTGGGGAGTTCAGTAAGCGTTATGCATATATATTTTAGGGTAGAGCTGGCCTCCCACACAGGGCTGGGGGATAAGATTTTAAAGAAACAGACACAGTACTTTTGAAAAGAACCACAGCCTTGTGCATTTCTGCATATTTGAAAATAAAGATCAGTGGACAGTAAAATACAATGAATTTATATTTTCTTACTAGCTTACTTTGTAGGTATGGTTTACTGAGAGAGGTGGCAACAGACCTGCCCACAGAGCAGCTACATGATTGTTTATTTGTGTTACAAGCGGTGACTGTCGGCTCTAAATGAGATTGGACTCCATTGAGTTAGCAAATATATAGAGAAAGACGGTCCTGGCCCCCAAAGAGTTTACAGCCTAAACAGACAAAGGGTGGGAGGGGAAGCAGCAATACCAAAAAGATAAATTTGCACAGATCAGGAAACAGAGCCAGGAATAGAACTCTGGTTTTATGGCTCCTTGCCCAGTACCTCATCCAGCGAACCATACAGCTTTGAGAAGTTATGTTTTCGGCTCTATGGGTTCAGAGTCTCAAGGGCCAGCAGTGTGCAGTACCATAAGGCATTAATTATGTTGTTAGAGCCAAGATCGCATGGTGCAGGCCCAGAAGCTTACACTTCGGTTGTGTGTGGGCAATCAGGGTTATAAGCCAAACATCAGCAAAGGCGCATCATTCAAGGATTTTCTTTCATATTTCAGCAAACACATCTCAGCAAATTTTTAAAATTTAAAACTTGAGGCTGTAATTATGTTACATAGCATTGTACTTTGAACTGGTACCAGTTGAGGAGGCCAGCTGTGGTTGACAGTGTCTCATTCTCAGTCAGGAAACTAACGTCTGTCTTTCTCTGACATGACATTTGTGTTAAGGCTAGGCCAAGGAATCATCCTGCTCTGCCCTCAGGTGTTGGAAACAAAGCACTCTTAGTTTCTGCCTTTGCAGGCTGCTGTTCCCCTAGACCTAACGCAGCCACATAGTGAGGCATTGTACAATTATAGCATAGGCAGGAAATGGGGTAGAATAGCTGCAACAATGGGCTTTTTCAAGCAGGATACTGAAGAAACCACCTTATAAGGTGGACTGTATCCCTCTGAATGCAAATCCAGAGTATTCTGGATTTGTGTGGGGAAATAAGCTCCTTCCATCCTCATGTCCTGAGGAGCCATCTTCCATGCCAATCCTCAGCTCCTCAGGACATCTGCTGTCCTCCTCAGCCCTCTTTGTGCAAAAGCTTTAGGCAACGGGAGTCTCACTCATATTGTAGTTTCTGACCCCTGGCCCCTCTCCAGACCTGCCTTCCATGTAAATTTCTGATTCTGCTTGCCATTAACCTTTTCTGTGGAGAAACAGTACCATTAAGTGGGGAACCCAGGCCCGCGTACTTACAAACACAATCCCCCTCTTTACTAACATTATTATAGAATTCTAGACCTTCAAGTGTTTTAGGTTTCATGCTTCTGGTTGACTTCTACAGAGGTAGGAAGGGGTTGAGGACTAGGCACAATATTTTATCAATGAGAATATGATCTCTCTTCAGATCTCGAGAAAGATGTGAGCTATGTCCTGGAGTGGAAGCCAAGAACTCCTGAATTTCTATCCCAGCTGACAAATGTCCACGTTGTCTGTCCCCTTTGGCCAGCCAAATTCCCTGTGTGTAAAATGTGGATGGTAACCTGACTGTCCAGAGTTCTGGGAGAACCAATTAGTGTTTGGAAGGTGGTTTGAAGAAGAAAAACTTGAAATATAATAATGCCACTGAAGGGAACATTTTGGTGACAGGAAGGCAGGGAAACTCTGAAACCAAGCCTCACAAATCAGGTTCTGCACTCTGTAAAATTGCACAGGCTCAGAAGATCAAACCCACACATTTTTGTATCCTAAATGTGGGGCTGTTTTGAGTAGAGGGAGAGGAAAATGGGCATAAGGGTATTTCATGTGTTTGAGAACACAACATATCAGTCTAATATCAAGGTCAATTGCATGATATACAAAACATGTTGTTCATGATGTGGTGCTAAAGATGAATAATAGAACTTTTATATAAAATTAAACTTTGGTTGTAAAGAGGCAAGTACTGCTAGTTGCACATTATTTTTTATGGTTAAACATCTTTCTTATTGAAGTATTTGAATATATTCAGAGCAGCAGATCCCTTTATTTTCTCTGCTAAGGCTTGTCTTTTTTTAAGACTTTCCTTATTTTCACACTGCTTTAATATGAGTTTTAATGTTAACAGCTTATGTTGAATGTTGTTATTCATAATTTACTCTATATTCTGTGAAGATGGTTATGTAATAGCAGTAATTGCATCAACTCATCTAATGTGCTTTCTTCCAGTGCCATGTACAGCAGATTAATAGCCCATGAATTCATTTGCAGCTCGTGTTTCAGAAAATATTTCAGGCAGCAATTAATAAACTGCTAAAGAAAATAACAAAAATGATTTTTTTATCAGTTAGGTTAACTCTCCAGCTGAACAATTTACTGACAGTTTTCGTTGTGTGACACAAATTCTCTCCTAATATCTGACCCACTCACAACATGACTGTTGAATGTTGCTCTAGTCAAGAGTTTGATAATTAGCATGATCTTTATTTTCTTAAATGTTAAGAGAAAAAGTAAATTGTGTTCTAAGCCTCTGTGACTTCATTGCTTTTCAAGTATTGCACAGAAACTTGTAACTTAAAACCTTCACATGATTATGTTGCAATATTTGCATTTTTTTATTGAAAAGAGAAAAAATATGAAGAAGTATGAACTAGGAATTGAAGGCCCAACTACACTTGGCACAATTCCTGTGTTTCTTTTTGTCAGCTATCAGGCTGAACTTTTGGTGGCCAATACGACTGCAGTGTACAATAGAACCTTAGACTTATGAACACCTCAGGAATGGAGGTTGTTCACAACTCTGAATAAAACGTTATAGTTGTTTTTTCGGAAGTTTATGACCAAATGCTGACTTAGTGCAGGTTTGAAACTTTGCTATGCAGAAGAAAAATGCCACTTTTAACCACCTTAATATAATTGAAACAAGGACAGAAAAGTTTCCTTACTATGTTAAATCTTTTTTAAAGTTTTCCCTTTATTTTTTAGTAGTTTACAATTAACAAAATACTATGCCATATTTGTTTGGATTTTGGGGGGAGAGTGGTCTCCGTTGCTGCTTTATAGCATACTTCTATTTCCAAATGAGGTGTGTTGTTGACGGTGTTCATAACTGAGGTTTTACTGTATACTTAAATCCAGGGTAAAAATGGGTCAGAGAAAGGGTGAGGAGGAGTTGCCTGTATCTCATAAAAATCAACTGTTAACTTTACATTACCAAATGGAAAAAAAAAGTAGTGAGGGAAATCCTATAATTGAGCTAACCAAAGCACAGGCAGAGTCAAATTCTTACTATGTCTCTCGGACAAGAAGGAATGATAGAGACAGTAAAAACTTAGAACAGAACTGGAGTTCAGAACCCATGAGGAAATGGGAGAAAGCAAAGCTTCAGGGAAAAGGACTGTACATACTATGGGATGTGCCAGTCTGGTTCTAGAACTGCCCTTTTCTTTCTCTTCCTCTTTAAAACTAAATTGTCTTTCATTTTCTCTCCATTTTTTCAATCTCTGTAATTTCTTCTCGCCAAAGTGAAATAGTCAGAACTGTCTATTTTAGAATACAAGTGGAAAATGGAAGACCTTGCCTCCTTCTCTTTTAATAGTAACAATATTTTTTTAAAAGTAGTTCACTTCCTTTGAGCTCTTGCTTTCATTGAGAATGGCATAAGTGTAAGGGCAACATTTCTGCTAGGCTTCCATAAAGATTGATTACATGTCCTCATCTGGAAGAAATGCTAAGGCATAGCTACTACAGTGACCCTTTCAAGGGTCTCTGCAGCAGTATCTACAGTTTCACAGAGACAAAACTTTGTTGATGCTGTATACCATGTCTGTAGCATTCTTTTACATCCATAAAGCCTAGTCTTCCTTGCCAACAATAAATGTGAACCTTTCCCACATTTTATTTAACATGTTTTATTAAATTTGTTGACAGTCAAAATGATCACATAGATTTGTAACTCTATCATTGTAGTCTCTAATTTCCTCTGAAATTGATGGGGTTCACACTTCAGAATATGTGGCATTTAGATGTTTTGAATCATCATAAAGTCCTGGAGCATCAAAATGCCTTGTGCCCTTTTAGAGGGTTACCTGTCAGACAGAGTAAATTGCATTGAATAACACTGAGTTCCTGTAAAAATTTGGAACTTGTAAAAATTATGGTATATTTTGTTAGAGTACAGGTGAAATTTTAACGAGTATTTCATACTTTTCTAAAATCTTCTATTCAATTATCTCAAAGTGCTTTGCAAACATTAATTAATTAAGCTATAATATATTCCTGTGAGGTAGCACTCTTTCTGTATTTGCAGATGGATAAAAGAAGGCTCAGAGAGGGGGGTTATGTATCCAAGATGACACAGCAAGGCTTTGGCAGAGTGAGGAAATAAAGCTGAATTCGCTGAACTCCCAAGGACTTCCTTTCCTATTTTAAGGGGATAATATTTGTACAGGGGACACACACACATTCCGGCCACCCCCTTTAGTAAGATTATTCTAATCATACTACTTTGGTTTGCTAAGTTTTAAACCATTTCTTTTCAAGTTAGTAATTTGCAGTATGAAATGGAAGTTGCTAGCTGCATGCAGCACTTGTGACTTTTTAGTTTTTAATAGAAAGCCTAGTGCTCTCCTTGAGTTCTGCTACATAAAATGAAAAGGCACATCTCAAGTTGGAGCCTCCATAAAACCACCATGTAAGTTGATGCAAGTGGAAGTTTCTCCAGGTGAATCCCATACCTGAGCCAGTACAGACACTGAGTTTACTCCCACCCCTATGACAGACTGAATGTTTCCTCTGGCTCAGGGCCATTGGGGGCTGGCAGCAAAGAAAAGCTACCTGTGGATGTTTCATCTGTGTGTCAGGTTCCATGCAGGACAATACAGAACTCCCATAAACAAAAATGTCTTGATCTGCTGAAACAGCAGTAACAGGTAGTGGTGGCCAGCATACAAGGTTTCTCCTACTGTCCAGCCACATTCTACAATTTCCATTACCTCAGTGGAATATTCCAGAGGTTCAGGTCTTTACAGTAAAGAATTCTCAACAGGAAGTGTCTTGGATTTCTTTGATTGCCCGTTCACTTTTTTGTTAACCCACAATTTCACTCTTTCACATTCCTTGTGGTTGATCTACATCAGAGGTCTCAAACACATGGCCTGTGGGCATGTGGCCCCTAAAGCTATTTCCTGAGGCCCTCAATGACATGATCATTACCGATATTTGCAATATCATTGTATGGAAAGGTTTCAGTGGTGCGGCCCTTGGGCTAGCATACTAATCCTCATGCAGCCCTCTACTAGTCTTCATGAAGCCCTCATAGTGATTTGAGTTTGAGACTGCTGATCTACATTATCAGTCAGTTACCTACTAAAAGGTATTAAATTAGTTCAGTCTCTGTTATGTCTTTCAGTGCTTCTTCAACATGACCCTGAAATGCTAACTTAGTTTGTTCTGGCTTTCCTGTTGCTCCTTTATGAGCTAGGTCTTTTTGTTCTGACTTGTGTGATTTTGTTTGTTTTTAAGCATTGTGGCAAACCTTGCTCCCAGGAGACTATTAGTATCCAATCCTATGACTTTATCAGCCTTATTTCAGTGCTTCCTTTGATGCTTAGATCAATGCCTTTGCCCTCTCAAGTCTTTGATGTTTGCTCAGGTGCTTAGGAGTAACTTTGATACACCAACACATCTTTCTTCTTGGCCCTATAGCGCGTGTAATGATGTTTTCACCTAACGATTCACTAACAGTTCTCTGCATCTGTATTCTTTGTGTTTATGAAGGTTTTGTTTTGTTTTGTTTGGTCTTTGCACATGTGTATTTCAGGATGTGGTCCTCTCCAAACCTGGAGAATGACAAAGGGTAGATGTGGCAGATATGTCAATTTGGAATGAATATACTGACTGCATGTTCTGCCTTGGAGTGAGCATGACATGTATGATTGTCGGGTCTGTCTGAAAAACATTACACAGAGCTGCGAGGTTTCATGGGGAATGCATAAAGTTGTTCCTGGAGCCTTTCCAAGGAATCTCCACAAGTCTAGCTGGCGTCTGTCCTAAAATGTTTTGAGTACTCGTTCTGAGGGTGAGCCTAGGTAAAGTCCTCATGCTTTGAGGATGCTCATGTGAACACAGACTCAGCTTCCCCTACTTAGATACATGCCATCATTACCTGGCTGTCTCAGTGATCATCACCATTCATTCCCCCAAGGCTGATTTCTCCAAACTGAATTGACATTTTGCTCATTGTTGCTTTTATGGGAGGGAGTGATAGAGTATGTGTGCTGTTTGGATACCGATGATGTGGGGGAAGGCACAAAATATATGTGGCTAAATAGCACTACACAGCAGAATAGCCATGAGCTAATGGCTTTGCTCTAAGGATCCATTTTTTCTCTCTCGGTTTTTAAAGAGTCTGGGTGGAACATCTGGATTTGACTTGACTCCTATTCAGGAATCCTCAAAGGCCAAGATAAACAGCTCCCTAAAGCAGGACATCTTTCATTTAACATTGCTGAATCCTTGCATCCTCTTCTTGATGAGTTGTTGAAAGACATCTCCCTCACCTTCAACACTTTCTTTGATTTCCTGGGGTAGTCAAGAAAATGCATATCTTTCTTGAGGATGCCACTGACTGTGTCCCTCAGCAGTAGAGATTGGTGGTTGAATTGATTACGGTTATGAGGATGACTGGCCAAATCTTAGTACAGAACCCTTGAATTTTATCACTGGGATTCATTTGATAAGTAGGTTCACCACTCTATAGCTCTTGCTTTAAAGGTTAGAAGACACACCACATTATGGAAGAAGGCTCATGCCCTGGCTAGATCTTTTCCCAGAAGTTGTGTAAACTTGCATGGACATAGATATTAGAGCATAGAACTGGCCATGCATCAGGCACAAGAGGCCTTTCATATGTGTGGTGCAGAGGTTCATATACAGTGTAGGAACATCTTGAGATCCTTTTGTTTACTGAGGAGGACCTTTTGAGTGGTTTAGGCAAAGGCCACTGCATAAGGCAAAGAGACAAATGTGTCTTTTGTCTTATCTACTGAGGTCAGTGCCTCATCCACTAATCCTATAGAGGCAGGAAGTAGAAAGGCAGCTGCTTGAAGTGACATCCTCTTCATCAGAGGCAGCTGTAGGCAGTCAGGGGCCCTCGGTGAAGGCCTATTGTGGGAGCCACTATATACACCCCTCCATGACCTCAGCTCCATGCTGCTGACCATCCTGACGGCCCTAGCTCCCCTCTCTGCAATCACAGCTCCCTGCCACTGGCTCCACCCACACTCCGCCTGCCCATGACCCTGGCTCCCTGCCGCTGGGCGCCAACCCCCCTATGCCCCTGGCACTTTGCTCCCCCGTGGTTTCAGCTCCCCCCTGCTGGGGGCCCCAATACCCACCTGTGATGCTGGCACCCCAGTCCCCATGTGGAGCTCTGGTGCCCCACCCAGGGTCCTGGATCCCTGCGATGGCCCCCTCTGCAGCCCTGGTGCCCCCCCAATGGCCCTGGCCCCCTGCCATGTTTTCTGCAAAGTAGGAGGCAGACACAGTTTTGGGGGTAGGAGAAAGGGGCCCCTTGCTCCTCAGGGACCTCAGGTGCCTGCTTTACCTACCCCAAAAGCCGCCTCTGCTTTTCAGAGACTGTACATGGAAAGGTTCCAACATATCTGTTAAAAAGGCCACAGAATCCCCTCTCTGTTAAACCTACATGCTTTTTTACCCACTGAATTGTTGTATGGGGAGTTTCCCAAAGCCATGCCCATGATGAACCAGTTGACTCCACTTGCCACAGTGCAGTACCTCCAGCCCAAATCCCAGTGTTTTTGCTTATTGACTCCATGTATTACATAATAAACTTAAAGTCCATTGAAACAATTCACTTTCATTTCTTCAGTTGTCATGAGGAAAATCAGAGCTATTATTTAAATTTTGATAATTAAATAGCCGCATAGGGAACAGAAATAATGTGTTTATGATAGAAATATAGTTAGCATGTTGCTGGTAACACAACATGATTGATAATGAAGATCACAAAACACTGGATAGTTTTTCAACCTGTTAAAACCCAAAATGAACTGAAACAGTTTTGCCAATCCTTTTTCTTGTCCAGAATACTTGTTAACATCTTTGCATGTGTATGTAAACTATCAGTTTTTTACTCTAAATGTAATGAAAAGTCTATTGCTGTGATACAAGCAGGTTTTGAAACTGACTTTAAAAAGCTGTAGTTTGAAATCCTACAGGCAGTGCCTAAGATTGATAAGCATTTAATTATCTGTGGGATTCTATCTCATGGTCCTGAATACATAACATGTTGTTTATTACAGATATAAATGGATTTGTTTAAATAAGTATGCAGAAATTCTTTCTTTCAATTTTCAAGGCACATACCTGAATCTGAGTTAACGCTAAATGGAATTCCGCCTTTCCCCTGGCAAAAAGTGCAGTTGAATGCAAACATGCTTTTACTGTGGATTACAGGGTTGGTTAGTCATCTGACAGACACTTTTAATGGAGTCAGACATTCAAAGGGAAACACGCTGACCTACTTTTTCTTTTTTTTTAACCATTGCAAACAAATTAATTGTTTATTTATAAACTCTAATTTCTGAGGAGTTTTTTCAGGGGAAGCATTTGAGGTCTAAACTTCATTGGAATATTCTGTTTTCACTGGGAAATGGGGTTGTTTGAGAATCTCCCCACTTTCCAACTTCAACACTTTCCTCTTCCTTCCCTTCCCCAGTAGAAGGCAATCAGATTAGTGAATGATTTAGTGCAAATCCTCTAAAGGAGAGCTTTAGGAACCATTTAAAATGATAGACTAACAAATTCTGTTACACTTGCATCATTTTTATCCCATTGGAATTTTTATGATGTTTCTGGCCTTTAAACTTTTTTTAAAAATTACTAGCAAGTACAAAGATATTTTTGCACTGGAGATTCTTTTAATAAAATATTACAAATATTTGAACCTGTGCCTTCATATATTTTGGTTAAATCAGAATTTAAAACTGTAGGAAAAGCTTACCTGAAAAGCATACTCAGCTTGAGACTCTGGGGAAAGATCATTAAGATGAATGGGAAGATTTAAAATTGGAGCACAAGCACTTAGGACAGAGAAGTAGAAACTAGAAATGAGAAGGAAGAAGCAGAGTGCAGTGAAAAGAAAAAGCATTATAATGGGGCCATAGTGGGGACTGACCCTATACCAAATGGTGCCCCAAGAAAGGAATGTCTTCAGCATCATCCACTCCATTTGTTAAACTTTTGAATATCTTATTTTTTACTGCATTGTTAGCCCAGTTCATGATCTTGATGCATAATTACATGCATGTTTTAACCCTGTTAGATAAGACAATAAATTTCTGCATCAGAATTTGTAAATCTTTGTTTATTCATGTCATTTATAAGCAAATAAAAACGGTTTCCACTAAGGTTTTAGAAATTTTTTAAATTGTAAGAATAACTCAAATGTAGTAACACCTAGAAACTGACCTGTGCACCAACACTGGGTGGACCGGTATGAAGTACTGTTACAATAGGTGACAGCCAGCCCTCGAATGTTAACCCTAGTCCTTTAGTTCAAAAAAGTCATTTTTCCCATCTTTGCCCTTGTGAATTGAAGCACAGCGTCAAAGAGATCAGACCACTGGCCTGTGTTATTTTCAAGTGATTAAAATAGCAAGCAATGTCAGTCTCTCACTGACCATCATTAATCAAAAGTGTATTTTAACAAACCTGAAGTTCAAAAAAACTGCACTCACCACTTGCAACTGTGCCAAGCAACATGAGCAGAACTCTCAAAGCTATCCACACATAAAGAGAAGTGTCCTTCAGTTCCACATCATGAATGAATTAAAGAACTTGGAAACTTATTCCAGTGTGATAAATGTGACGGATGTTGTCCAGTTTAATTTGGAAGACTTTATAATTGACATCTAAATATTCCCCATGTGTTACTGGCCAGTAAAGATCCATGCAATTGTTCAAGAGTGTTTTATTGTCACTCAGCAGCTTACTAATGTCGTACAAAAAAAATCCAAGTCCTTTCCTGTAGCTTCATTAATCCAAGTCTTTCTTTGATGAACTCTTGTGCATTGTCAGTGAGTGAGCGAAAAACTCCCTCTTGAATTTTAATTCTGAGAGTTTCATTTCTGCCCTTGGAACCAAATGGGCACCTTCTACTAATAAATATGAGTTTTCTTGAAGACAGGCTCTATTCTTAAATTTTTCCCCATTTCTTTGGCGACAGTGAAGGCATCTTTAAATCCATTGTTTCTACAGACTACAACAAAAATCAAGGCAGCTTTTCATGGTCACAGTATCCATCAACTGAAAATGTAATACCTTGCTTACAATGTTTACTTGGAACAGGATATCATACCACACAACATAGACCTTAAATTTGAACTCAGTGATCTGGTTTACCAAACTTTACATCTCATGGTAAATTCTGGCTTTGGCTTTACTCGTGGAAAATGTAGTTCTCAGAAAGTCTGGAAGGTTCCACAAGATTCTGCAAAGGTCCAGAACATTGTAGGCAGTAAGTGAAAAATTAATCCACATATGAAATACCTGAAACATTTTATTTCAAACATTCTATTTTTCTTTTTGTCACTAACTACAAAAACAGCACTCTGAACCCAATGCTCCTCAAGTCCAGCATCGCTAGGAGTTGCCTGTGTTTCTTCTCCGTAAGTCCAGTCCTCCTGTAGTCTTTCACTAACAATGATTCCTAAGGTACCATCCTACACCTAGCAAAGCAGCTGGCACAATGGTGTTTTCTGCACATGGAACAAATATACACATCGGCTGTCTGTCTTGCAGAGAGAGATATTTTTATTTGCAAGCCAACAGAAGACAGCTTTGGAGAGGAGATCTAAGCTGCAGTTCACAGCTAGATATAGACATACCATTCTCTGAATCTCTGAGTCAGTACTGGATTCTCCATTCCACAGCTTAGCCTTTAGCCCTTCTTCCAATAACCCTTGCTGAAGATTCTTTAATTATTACCTGTCCTGGGCAAAAGCTTTTGTTTTAAAATCAGTTTGTTCATTAAAGTTTTTAAATAAACTTTGAATATGTAAGTTATATTTTATTCAAGAGGGGGCAGAGGTGAATGCTAGGATTTAACAGCATCACCTTTCCACCTTTCATGAAGCTGGATTCTTGTTTTTAAGGGTTCCACAGCTTATACAGATATTGCTAGAGAGCACACAACTTCTGCTCACATTGCCTATTAATTCGATAGAAACGTCTCTGCCTTTGTAAGGTAGAGCCTAATATGCCATGTGTCCATCTGGTAGTAAGCGTGCTGTTCCTGGATTGTGGTTTTACCAGTTTAGAGGTAATCCTTTTCTAGAGTGCTTAAACCACTGGAGAATATGTTGTGCAACTAAAGATAGCCTGAACTATCACAATGCTTATGCAATCCCTATACATACAAAAGGTGAGTTACATGTGATAGTAAAAGTAACAATAAATTAAGCTACATAGCAGTATAGAAAAAGAAAAATGGCTTTGAGCAACTTGGGCCTCTCTCTCTCTTATCTCCTTCATAGTTAACATTAGCAAACAATTCTGAGTCGCGCGCGCGCGCGCGTGTGTGTGTGTGTGTGTGTGTGTGTGTTTTTAAAAGCATTACTCTGCCCCCTTTTAGAACTAACATACTTCCACCTCACTCTAGACTTGAGAGGAGCTCACTCTAAAAAAACAATTGGTCTTTTGTTTTGGATTTTTCTTCAAAGTAACCCAGTCCATTATGCAGAGCTACTAGACCACAAGTAAGTTTTAAACTGAAAAAGGAAAGTAAACAGGGAGAGGAAAAACAAATGAAGGAAGAAGAGAGATGGCAGATGCTAGCACTCCGTAGAGCTTACCCTCTACCAAAGTTAAAATTAAAGTAAGGAGTGAAGAGGAAAAATGATATTCCTTTATTCTTTTAATTTTCTAGGGTGAAGTACTTGCAGTTTTGTTGTCTCACAGAGAAAGTAAAAATAATTTTAGTTACATTTGGAGAAACAAATTCCAGTGACAGATAGAATTAAAAAACTGTCTTGTCTGTTAATATTAACTTAAAGTCAAGGGTTGGGTAGGATTTGAGTTGGTCAGAAAGAAGTGTATTTTTGTGGTACTTTTTAAGTTTTAGTGAAATGTTTAAGACTGATGTCAACTTTGCATAAGATTTAATTTATTTTTATTTATTTTGTTTTATTTCAGGTGAATTTCTCAAGGCACTTAAAATTTTGGCAGTGTACTGAAAATTAGCTAGGAAACACTTGAATCAGGACTCAAATATAATTTACATTTGGCTTACATGCATACAATCATAGGGTTGGAAGAAATCTCATGAGGTCATCTAATCCAACTCCTTGCTAAAAGCTGGACTACTTCCACTAAATCATCCCAGACAGGGTTTTGTCTAACCAAGCTTTAAATGTTTCCAAAAATGGAGATTCCACCACCTTCCTAGGTAACCCATTCCAATGCTTCACTACCCTCCTAGTGAGAAAGCTTTTCCTAATATCCACCCTCAACCGCCCCAGCTGCAGCTTGAAACCATTGCTCCTTGTTCTGTCCTTTCCACTGAGAATAGCCTAGCTCCCTCCTATTTGGAGCAGTCCTTCGAGTGGTTGAAGTTTGCTATCAAATCCCCCCTCAGTCTTCTCCTCTGCAGACTAAATAAGCCTAGTTCCTTCAGTCTTTCCTCATAAATCATGTGCCTCAACCCCCTAATCATTTTTGTTGCCCTCCACTGAACCCTTTCTAATTCGTCAACATCCTTTCTGTAGTGAGGAGCCCAAAACTGGACACAGTATTCCAGATGTGACCTTACCAGCACCGAATAGACGGGAATAATCACATCCCTCGATCTGCTGGTAACACTCCTGCTGATGCAGCCCAGTATACCATTGGCCTTTTTGGCAACAAGAACACGTTGTTGACTCATATCCAGCTTTCCATCCACCATAACGCCCAGGTCCTTTTCTACAGTGCTGCTACTTAACTGATCAGTCCTCAACCTATAGCAGTACATAGGATTTTTCCATCGTTAAGTGCAGGACTTTGCACTTTTCTTCGTTGAACCTCATGAGATTTTGTTTGGCCCAATGCTCCAATTTGTCTGGGTTTCCCTGAATCCCATCCCTGCCCTGCAGTGTGTTTACCATTTCCCCCCAGCTTGGTGTCATCCACAAATTTACTGAGCATGCAATCTATCCCAGTGGTTTTCAAACCTTTTTCCTTGGACCCAGCTGAAAAGACTATTTATGCTCACTACCCAATCATTACATCTTTGAGCAACGCATTTCAGTCTTTTGGTGGGGGCAGCAGCGGGTTCTGCGACCCAGTACCTGAGGGTCTCTGATCCAGTACTGGGTCCTGACCCTAAGTTTGACAGCTGTTAATCTATCCCATCATCCATATCATTAATGAAGATGTGGAAGAGAACCATCCCCAGGACCGACCCTTGGGGCACTCCACTAGTTACTGGTTGCCAAATAGACATTGAGCCATTGATCCCTACCCGCTGAGCCTGATGATCTAGCCAGCTTTCTATCCACCTTTCGGTCCATTTGTCCAAACCATACTTCCTTAACTTGTTGACAAGAATGCTGTGGGAAGCCATATCAAAAGCTTTGTGAAAGCAAGGTATATCACATCAACAGCTATTCCCGCATCTACGTATCCCATCGTCTCATCATAGGTCATCAGCTTGGTCAGGGATGATTTGATCTTGGTGAATGCATGCTGACTGTTCCTAATCACTGTATTTTCCTCCAAGTGTTTCAGAATGGATTCTTTCAGGACCCGCTCCATGATTTTTCCAGGGATTGAGGCGAGGGTAATTGGTCTGTAGATCTCCGGGTCCTCGTTTTTCCCTTTCTTGAAGATAGGCACTATATTTGTCTTTTTCCAATTATCCAGGATCTCCCCCGTTTGTCACAAGTTTTCATAGATAATGGCTAGTGGCTCATGCAATCATATCAGCCAACTCCCTCAGCACCCTCGGATGCAATTCATCTGTCCCCATAGGTTTGTGCACATGCATCTTCTCTAAGTAGTCCCTAACCTGACCTTCCATCACCGAGGGCTGCTCTCCTTCTCTCCATACTGTGTTACCCGGTGTAGTAACCTGGAAGCTGACCCTGCCTGTGAAGGCTGAGGTAAAAAAAAAAAAAATTGAGTACTTATGCTTTTCCTCATCGTCCGCCACGAGGATACCTGCCTCGTTCATTAAAGGACCTACACCATGTTCATGGGAATAGAGGCAGTAGAAGTTAGGTGCTGTATATTTTGGCAAAGCTGAAACATGTTCCATAACTGTCATGTGCTATGAACTAGTGTAGTAATGTGACTATCTAAGGCATTTATTATGTCTTCTGATTTGAAATATGGCTTTCAACAGATTTTTCTCTATTGGACTTTTGAAGAATTTAAAAGATATTAAGTAATGGGGCAAATAGTGAAACACACAGACTAGATAGAAGTTGGGGGAAAAAAATAAGACATGGAATGCCAGGGACAAGTAGGCAAACTCAGCTGTTTCAGCTTTACTAAAACATACAGCACCTTACTTCCACTCCCTCTGTTCCCATGAACACAAAACCTGTTTTAAAATGCTCCATAGGCTGTTATTAATTTGTACTGTGGTAGCACCTACAGGTCTCTGTCACTGCTTGGGATCCCATAGTGCTGGATATTGTCCACACATTAAAAAGTGTTGCTTCAGTATTTTGTTTTGACTTTTTGAACATTCTGTGGTTTAGGGATCACATATTCCTTTTGCCAGCTGAGACTGAGGCCCTGTTGTGCTTGACATTACACAAACACCCAGTGAGAGAGAGCTCCTGCCTTGAAGAGAGTGCAGTCTAAGCAGATAAGACACGCAATAAAATAGAACCTGGATCTGCCTCCCATAACACCTGCAGTATTAAACTAGATAATAAATATAGGTGCTTTTGTATTAAGAAAAAACTGTGTTTATGGGATTTACAGAGTCTGAAATATTGCTTCAAAAATGTTTAGTCCCAAGAAACACAGTGTAAAATGTAAAAAGACATAATTAAAAGGCATCACAGGTGCCAAGACCACTATATAAAAACATTGCCTCCAAGTTAGAATGAGGACTCCTGAGTTGAAGTCTTTGCTCTGTTCTTGACTGATTATGTACCCTGAGGATGTCACTTAATTGGCCCATGCCTCAGTTTACCCATCAAGAATGGAGTTCATAGTTAATTACATAGGAAAGGTTTTGCATTGTTGAAAGCAGTAAGTGTTCTGCTGTTGACCCAGTGCGAGCAGGATCAGGGCCTTGTTTCCCTCTCTCTCCGGGATGAGAAGCTGCCTGTTCTGCCAAATTATGCCATGTTATATCTGATCATTTGTGATGTAAATGGCTGTCAGCTGGGGACTTATCAAACACAACCAAGCTCATTTAAGTAAGGACCACATGTTGAATTTGGGTAGTGGCAGAGGTGAAAGACAGACAGAACACCCAGCCCTTTGCCTGTATTTTGGACATTGTCTAATATCCAAGTTACATCCTTTGTTTCCACCCAGGAGTCTGGGAAAACTGGGTCAGTTTATCCACGTAGAAAGTACTACTTTATTGAGTTAACTCTCTGATGAACTGCTGCCTTTTTGCCTTATCGAAATGAACTCCCATGTGTGCAGTAAGTCTTGCAGTGGAAGTTTCCGGAGCTTTCAGTAAGCACTTTGATTTCAGATCAACAATAAAGAAGCTTCTTTTTTTAGTCTGATATTTCCCGGAAACAAGTGTGTGTTTGCCTTGTTCCTGGCTAGATCACTAAGTCAGACTGACCTTTCTTATTGTGGAAGTACTTCATTTACTTCACATAAAAAGATTATGTGCTAGTACAAATGCCAAATATTAGAAAATAATATAAAGAATAGGGGATAACAACAGGTCAGATCAGGTTTTCAGCTGTACTGGTAGAATCTTTTAATTCGTAAGAATGGCTGTACTAAATCAGACCAATGGTCCATCTAGCCCAGTATCTTGTCTTTTGTCAGTGGCCAATGCCAGGTGCGTCAGAGGGAATAAACAGAACCGGTAATCAACAAGCGATCCATCCCTTCGCTCATTCTAGCTTCCAGCATACAGAAGCTAGGAACCCTTTATAATTACTAGCTCGCCTTCTAATTCTAATTCAGTAATCCAGTCCAATTATGTCTTTTAAATCAGAACTGAGTCACAGATATTTTTAGTGAAGGGGAATTCATTTTACCTCAAGAATTTGCCTTGGCTCTCCATATGAAAAGTAAAATATGTCTTAATAGTGTATTTTGGTGTGGAGTTAGGAACTCATGTCATAATGCAAAGGGGGAAATATTTTAAAAGTTCAGGTTTCTGCAGACCCTTTGGAAAATTCCAGCCCCATGTGTATGATCTCATTCTCACTGTGGAAGGCAGAGATATGGCTTTCCAGAACGAGGTGCATTTAGATATGCAGAAGTCCCTTTTCAGAGAATAGAATAATATGTGCAACTGAGGGACTAGCAATTTTCTTTTAAAATGCCAGTTAAGTCTAATGTGCTGCTGCAACTCAGTGATCCTAAACATTAGGTATGGGTTGGCCCAAGTCATACAAACCAATCTCTGAACTTTCAAATGGATCTGAAAATATAGTTCTTGCTACACCCCTTTGTGATCATTTACACCACTTAGCCCTATGCTGAATGAGCATTTTTTATGAGAGTCAGTGTGATGATAATTAAGATAGATTGTTTTTTTTAAATGTAAAATAAGTTTTAACTGTGGGGATTGGTAGGCCTGCTGATGGGAATTCTGGGCCCCGGGGCTGAACACTCAGTGGGCCCCTAGAAAGGAATGGCTGAGGTTTACAACCATGGGTGGTGAAGGAGGCTAGGTCTCATCACACCACTTCTGCCCACGGCCTCGCCCGCACACCACACATGCTCACCACCACATCCCTCTCCCTCCACTCGGCTCCTCTCCTCTCTTCCACAGGTTTCATTTCCTGCTTACTGCCCTCTGTCTCTTTCTCCAAGATAAAGACTGACACTGGGGGAGATTAGGTGGAGATGGGGAGTGGGGGGGGTGGAGCCACAGATGGAGGTGGGAATGGGAGCTAGCCTTCCCAAGGGGAAATTTCACTCACTGCCCATGGATCTGTCCCATGTGTTTGAGACCCTTTTAAATCATTGGACGCTTGAGCTGTTTACCCTTTTGCCATCCCCCCATCAGTAGGTCTGGGTGTGGGCGTGGGAAATATGATTTCTGAGGGGATGGAGAACCGATGTTTAAGTGGCTTCTACCTTGTGCTACAGAAGTAGTGTCCCTGCTGTTTTTGCTGTCCTGTGTGTGTAATTGTCAGTAATTGTAATAAAAGATGCAGATGGCTGTAGAAGTTGGGGTGCTAGTGGCTGCTCAGGCCCCAGTCACTAGGGAACTTTGTCTGCATCTAAGTTTTAGCATGTTGTTTGGTTGGTTTATTTAGTATTATGGTAGCACCCGAAAGCCTCTCATAGCTCCAGCATGGTGTGCACTGGGCAAACACAGTAAGATTTTCCATATTTCTTACAAGCTCTTCTATAAGCATGCAGTGTGCTTAGACCTTTAACTACTTGTCATCTCCATTATGCTTGTGTAGTACAGTAGATGCATGTTATCCTCATTTTGCAGATTTGAAGGCTAAGGCCACATAGATTAAGTGACTTGACTAAGTCAGAGTGGGAGTTAGTCCTGGAGCTCAGATAGCAGAAGACTCTCTCTCAGTCCTGTCCTTCTTCCTGCTCTATCCTCCCCTTTATAATATTGAGCAGCCCCTCTCTGTGACTAGAGGTCACTCACTCAGCAGTAGACTTTCCCCCTGACCCCCTGTTTGGTTACAGCTGGAACAGGAGGGGAACTATAGTACTGTAGAGCCTCCGTTCAGTATCACTTTTTGCAGGACTGCTATTCCCCACAGTCTAACTGAAAGGCGATCCTCCCAAAATGGAGGGCCTGTGACTTACCTATTCACTGATCCTTTTTAAGAAAAATCAGTGACAAGCCTTTGTCCTGAGCTTGGAAAACAAACTAATATGAACCAACATGACCCCATTGTTATCTCACAGGGAAAAGGTGTAAATAATAGCTGAGCTTTTCCTTTGTCCTGTTGTCCCCAGCTCAGAGGAAGTCCATGGCTAAAGTTTTATTAATCTAAAAATTGGCTCTGCAAAGCAAGAGCTTGCAGATCCCATTCATAAATCATCTCTGTGTCACTCTGAAGCAAATGTGTCACTGGCTACATGAGATTTTACACAATTGCTTAAGTAACAGAGGTACAACTGCAGAATGTAGCGCTCAGACATGATGTATGGATGACACTGCTATATATGTGGTGGGTTTAGTCTACAGATGAAGATACCGGGCCTGATTCAACCCATTGTTACTACAGTTTTACACTGGTGTGAATCTCTTGAAATTCATGGAGTTACGCCATTGAGAAATTGGAGTAACGTGGTGGTGAATTGGGCCTATGTACAACATAATAGGGTGCAAATTAGCAACTAAGGAGAAGGCTATGGGCTGACACTTGGTGAAAAAGGGGAAGAGGGAGATGCAAGGAGCTACCCCCATCTCCTTGCCACTCTGCATAGACCTAGATTTGGTAATAACAGTAGTAACATTCCACCGCTGCCATCTCAAGATTCCTCTGTGGTCACCACTGCCCTTTTACAGTGGCCAGCAGAACTGAGTGCATGCTGTGTCCTTTCAAGGGATGGCAGAGATCTCCCCTCTGGCACATGACTCCCCAGAGAAGTATGACTCCACAGATAATGCCAGCAGTGGTTGGAAGCCATGTTTTGCCCCACTCTTTGGAAATAGTCTTAATTTTATGTCTTAATGAGAGCAAAGACACAGGAGAGTACAAATTGGAAATTGCAACTACTCAAGGCATGTGGCTTTTCAGTGAAGTCAAAGGCAAGTCACACCCTTTTATTCTTAAAGGAGCCTAGAATCCTAGGTCAACCTAGGCACACTGATGGTTATGAAATGCTACAACCAGTCCTGCATCCAACAGTTGAGCAGATATACAGCACAATATCTAGTTTTAGCTGACATCAGTCCACCTGTGGGGCAGCACAATCAGTCATTGTCAGTTTTCTTGGGGAAAGTCCAGTAAATCGAATTGATGACTTATGTTTCTCCAAAGTGGGAGGCCTGACTGTCTCATAGAAGAACGTAATGTAACATTGTGGATTGTTAGGAATTGACATTTTGGTGTCCTATGACAGAATGGGCAAATTTGAGATATTTTTACCATAATCAGCTATCCACAAAGAATTAGTGTCCAAAATTTCAAGATTCTAGTTCAGGGGAACTATGGAAGTAAAATGTCACTCACTCCATTAGAAGTGTCCATTGAACTGCTTTATATTGGTAATTGTGACTGTGTGGAATGTAACTATAAGACGTGAGTTTCTCATATGTTGCAGGGGTTTCTGTTCATGCATATGTTCAATTAACATGTTTGGACACTGCAGTTGTGTCCAAAGCTGCTTTAGTACTCAAATAATGTTGATCAGAATTATTATTATTATACTGATTTGTTTTGCCTGGTAAGGAAATTACTAGAAAAATCAGTAGGAATTAGACAGAAGAAAGCACAAAAATGCTTAAATAGATGCCCATGTAGTTATAGGCTAACTCTGACTACATTCACCAGAATCACAGATCTGGAAACTAGTGACGGGTGAACTTCAGAAGTATTGAAAGTTCAAGTAAGTGTTTAAAGGTGTGAATAATTATCTAAATATATTCAAATTAGACAGCAAGCTGTGAGAGGAGTAACTGGTAACGTGAATAAGAGTATATGGTTACTCTGCAAGGCCTAGTGCATGAGAGGATAAGGTTAATAAGAATTTTTAAAAGGGTTTTTTAAAAATCAGAATAATGTATTTATTTGTGACTGGCTGATTTATATGTGTATTGTGTATCAATAACAGATTGATTTGTGTATTGCAGTTTTTTGTTGTAGCCCTGATGGTCCCAGCACATTAGCAAAACTAGGTGGGTGAGCTAGCTTCTCTTATTGAACTAACTTTTGTTGGGGGAAGAGACAAGCTAGTTCTGTGTAAGCTTAAAAGCTCATCTCTCTTACCGAGAGAAACTGGTCCAATAAAAGATATTACTTCACCCAGATTGTGTCTCTGATTTTGTGTATGCATTGCAGCTGAAATGGGTCTTAAGGAAGAACTTGAATAAGGAGAAAGTGAAAACTTTGCAGGAAGGCCATGTTATGCCTTGGGTCACGGTAGAGCCTGTCTCGAGCTGGCTTCCACAGCACCCTCCCACAGTAGAAGAACTTTGATTGTATTATTTCACCTGCAGTTGTAGTAATATAGGATATATTTAGAAATGCTTCCATGAATAATATCTGACTTCGTGCTCTTACATTCTTTGATGTTGGACTGGAAATAGCAGCTCACTTTATGTCCTTCACCTGTTTACTCTACCTTCTTTTTTGTGTCAAATGCCAGCCTCTCCCTATCACAGACTTCTGGCAATCTGTGGGATGCCTTATTTCATTATGACAATTAATTAATGCTGATAAAGTACTTTCAAAGATAAAAATCTTAAGGAGTTCTATTTAATTATCATTTCTCTTAAATACATCTCCATTTTGACATGGATGGAATCTGATAACAACACTGAACATAAGCTCTTTCTTCCTTTATATCAAAGCATAGATGTTGTCATCATGGCAGCTAGATCAAGGCCTAGATGAAGAGAAATTTTCTGACCAGTTCAGCCAATGTCATGACTCTCCTTTAATGCATCCAGCATCTGACTGTTCCTGACTCTGATCAGATTGTGCCAGCTTTCGCTCCTCCTATCCACCTGTGCCTTTTTTCATTAATTTCTTTTTACTCATCTGCTGTTATTCTATCCCTGTCTCTCCACAGTGTCTGATTTGCTATCCAACCACCAAAGTTTAAAGATGAAGGTTTTTCTCTTGTTTCCAAGGCTTGTAATTTTTCTTCTCAGAGTGGCTTGCGTTGTGTCTTCCTTGCTCTTCAGGCTTTTACCAGTTCCGAATAAACTGATGAGGTCACTGTACAGAGAGGTTTGACTATTCCCTGGATTGCTGCTGGACTTGGTACAAGTGACAAAATTATTCATGCTGACTTTGCCTCTTTATTGGCATATCTGCTTCTGTGGGTGTCACAGCCCTGGAACTGGCAGTTGGTATTGAAGTTTTTCTGTAACTGAATCACTTTGTGGTGTTCTCTGTGAGAATAATGGTTTCCTTTAGTAGTTAGGCAAAAGAGTCTTTTGGACTAGGATTCTCCTTTGACATTAGAGTAGGGTACAAGTCTTGTATCAGTGGTTTGGAAAACCAAAGTAACAGAAGGGGATTAAATATTATGTGACCTATTAAGTTCACCTGAAAATTGTGAGGAATTGAGAAGAGATTCTTCTAAAAGCAAGGAAACAAAAGCAGGGGTCTTCAACCTTTCACCAACAGATGACACAACATTCATAGGTTTCAATGGCAACTGCCCTTCAGAAGTACATTGGGGAGCACTGGTTTACACTGTTTCCTTTTATCCTTTATTTAGTTTCTACCATTGTTTCTGTCAACTTTTAAAATGATAGGCTAAAGAAAACTTTAAAGAAACTATTTTTGCTTTTCAGCTTTCTTTTAAAATACGTCTTTGCCACTCTGAACTTATATTTTATACTTGTTTCCCAGCCCAAGTCCTGCTTGTTACTTATCAGTCCACATAAACTATAAAGATTCAGAAACTTTCTTGCTAATGTTCTTTTACTATGATAGACCTCTAGTTTATAGGTTACTTGTAACAATGGGAGATACAAAATTTCCTGGAAGAAATGTGACTTTTCAGGTTGACAGAAACTCTTATATCACAACTTGAGGTTAGACTAGGGGTTCTCAAACTTTGCAATATCGTGACCCACTAAAATGATAAACGAATTTGTGTGACCCCACCCTCTAAGTTGCTCATGACCCCCTAGAGGGTCCTGACCCACAGTTTGAGAACTCCTGTGTTAGACCATTAAAGCTGTAGTTTTTATCACTCATTCATGTAATGAAACCTACTCTTTTTGCTCAGACGCTGGTATATTAGCCATACATATCTGTCTCACACAGAGGGGCTATAGATGTGTAGTTCTCATTAGTTGTAATGGGAGATACATCCCTCGTGCATAAATGGAAGAATAGAGGCACCACACTATTGGCAACAAGATACTCCCCTATATTTGCAGTGATCTAAAGATGGTTTGGAGGACTGGGCACTTATTCAGAGATAGCTAGAGTTAGCAATTTGTTAGTCTTTAATTGAAAACTTGTTAAGGAATTTTATTTTAAACAAGGAAATCCTTGTCCAAGAAAAATATGAAGCTGAGTAGAATGTGTTTATCACTTTTCTAGGTGTCAGTGGTAAGCTGCCAGTGAAAATAAATTCATTAGAATCTAACCCATTTACATATAAGACTCTTATTTCTCCCCATTTGGTGACTCATTGCATAGCTCTCCAACAATTTTCACATTTTGATGAAAATGTATTGTTACTTCTGTGATTAATTTGATATTTAGAAAAAATGTGGACCAAAGGTTTTCTGTGTAGTAGATGAAACAGTTTGAGTGACTGACTATCCCTGGGGACAGAATCAATCACTGCTGTAGAAGAGGGTGACATTTAAGAAAGAAACTCAGAAGAAAATGTCATGCTTAAAAAATTAGATTTAAATGCACTAGCCCCTGATGGATTTTTATTGCACTCTGATGGATACACTGATTGATTATCAGTCATATGAATGTTTAGTACCTTTCTCACTTCTCTAATAATCAGAATAATCTAATTTTCAATATAATTTAATGTACTGTATTCAAGGTTATAATAGATCATATTTCTAATAAAACACAGCAATTACATAATGAATAATGCAAAGCTACCAGACAGAGTTCAGACTCACCTGATTTTAAAACAGTTACTAGTGATGCCTGGAATGGCTAATTTTCATGGACACAGTGTGTTATATGATGTCTTTTGAATCCTGCACAGTATTTTTCTTTTCTTTTAGAATAATGTCAGAAGATTCTGGAGATAGGTTAGGGCAGACTTGCTAGAGCAGAACATTATTTCTCGACAAGAACCCATCTGCAGGTTTGAACCTTTGAAAATACATGTATTTGCTCTGTATCTGGAAAAAGGAGAGAGCATGCCAAGTTTTGTATCAAATTTCTCCTACAATATATCTCCACTCCTCTGATTTTGATTCACAACCATAAAGAAACACCATCACTTGATTCTAGATATTTACTTGTATCTGTTGCAGTGGACAGCTAACTTGTTGATTTCTCCGATAAACTACAGGGTGTCCAAATTTCAGTATGCTTTGCCTTTATGCTTGTAGTCATATGACTAGTAGTGAACTGATTACTTTTACTTTGATATTTTCTATTTGCTCTGTCCACAGAGATTGGATTAGGCACTTGACATTTTTACTGCCTCCAATCATCCAAATATGTCCAAACTCAACTTTTGGTGTATGATTCATTTCAGATGGTTTCGTGCTCAGCTTAAAGACTGTGCAGCAGGGTATGTGTTCTGCAAAACATTATGTCATCTGAATATCATTACTTTAGAAAGCCAATTTAATTATAATTACAAAGAGTTTGGCATTCTTATGATGATGGGATGTATGATTGTATTTGGAAGACATGAATGAGATTCTTAGAAATCTGTATTTCAGGAAAATTACATTGTTTCTTTCTAATGACAGCAATTTTTAAACATACAGAATAGTCATGAAATTCAGTCCTGTATGCTTTCTTTTGATATGGGAAGGAGGCTAAATTCATGCATGGTATCAACCTATGGTCAAAATTTTCAAACGCAAATGCCTGAAGTTAAGCACCAAAATCCACATTAGGTACCTGAAGATGACCAAGGTTTGTCTACACTTGCTTTTTGGTGGTAGTCAAAGGGAAATACACAAGCTACATAAAATAACTTGTGTATCTCCCTTTGACTCTCTAAAGCTGTTACCTACCTGTCACCACTGTGCTGAGTTGAAGGGAAATGATGTCCCTTTAACTCAGTGCTATTCTTATAAGGCTGGAGTTACTAAGTCAAACTACCAGTTGATTGAGCGAGTCTTGACTGAGTATAGACTTAGCCTAACTGCTTGACAGCAGGCACCCAAGTTTGAAAATGTTGGTCTGTGTATAGGGCTGTAAATAATGTGTCTAGAGCTGGAGCTGTTTGAAAGTGGGAAGATTTATTTTTAAAACCTGTGTAAAAATGTGTTCTTTGTAAAACATTTAATTTTTTTCATCCAATTCCATGTGGAACCTTTCTATAGGTCCCATCTGTACTGGGCTCTGAGTTATATTTATAAATTGACTTAAAACTGCTAGTTGAAAAATGAAGTGAGCTAGTTGGTTGTGACTCAATCAGCATCCAGTCAGTCATTGCCAAATTAAGACACTGCTAACTTGCTTGGCTGACTGGCCTAGATGGTAACCAAATCAGGATGTAACCAGGTAATAAAGCTATCTGTTAGCCCGAGTAGATACCTAGAGATCCAAATTCAGGGACGATATGCATAGCAAATGTACGCTGTGTGTCAGTAAAATAAGTGTAAGGAAGTGCATGGCCTTATCTAAGCTTGGAATAGTCCCAGTGCAGTATAGCTGCACTGATGCAGACCTCTAAGCATAGAAAGGGGCCCCCAAACCATGGCCCATGGGTCACATGCGGCCTGCCGACACATTGACTGGTCCATCCTGCCCCTTTTTGGCCCTGCCCCTTCCTCAGGCTCTGTCCTACATAGGCTCAGTGTGCTATTCTTGGCCCTAAGCAGTAACGTGCAGGGGCCATTCCACATCCTGGCCCTGCCCCTTCCCCACCCTCTCCCACACGACATTGGCTCAGCCATGTCAGTCCACCCTAAGAGCAAGACTGAGGGATGGGGCCCTTACAGCTGAGAGTTCGGGGACCCCTGGTGTAGACAAAGGTGTGCAGGGTTTGCACTGATTTAAGCAAGACCTAGGTGTGTCTATGCAAGCCCTTAAATGTCCCGCCCTCCTTCTTACCACAGGTGGTGTATTAACTGTCCATATGGACTCTGCTGATTCACACAGTAAATTCCTAATGCACAATAGGGAACTTTTAACACACATCAGCTGGATCCACATGGACAGTATGCAGTGTCCTGGAGCAGTGCAGATTTACACCATAGCTTGTCACAAAGGAAGTGCTTTTGTAGACAAACCCTTAGGTTTATTAGGCCCTGTTTGTACCATATATAACCATATTTAAATATAAACATGAGAGACACTTGCAGCCAGACCATTTTATAACTTCATTTGTTCTTGTCTGTTCAGTGTCGCCAACTCCCAGGATTAAAGGTGAGTCTGCTAATTTTGGGGCCTGAAGCAGGACTTCTTGGGATGAGACACAAAGCTCCTCCTGTGTTTCTGTTACCTTTAGTATTTGGTGACATGTCCAAGGCTCTGGGCAAGAGTCTGCAGGACAGAGGAGGCAGATCATCCTTGCCATGGCCATACCACAGGGCCCACATCTAGGTATAAAAAATCGGGGAGTCAGAGCAGTGTGAGGAATAGGCTGGGGAAAGTGGTGAAAAAATGGTGGCTGGGTCTTGGGGGTGGGGGGATGTCCCAGGGCAGTGGGGAAAAAGGATAGTTATAATTGTTGGCAACTATTTGCACAGTTAGAATGAGAGTCACTTTTATAAAAATAACAACTCTATTGTAATTGGGGAAGCTGGGTGCATTTTGTCAACTTTACGCAAAGAGCAGAATAATTTTAAAACATTTTTAAATGCACTGAATGTGAGAGAACTGATTTCCTTTATAAAATGCATTTTTGAAGAATTATAAACATTACTGCATTCATACTGGGTAATACTGCTTAGTCAGCCCCTGACCTAAGTCACATTAATATGGATTTTCTGAAATCTAACTGAAGCAAACACCAGTCTTTAATTCTGGGTACATTGTCTATCTTGGAGTTATGTACTGCAGGCCGTCAGTACATAAAATATCATGAGAATAAGAGTTTGTCTACCTGGAGGGATAGGAGTGTGTGCATTAAATCTGATTGATTTGATTCATGTTGTTTAGCTTGCTTTGTGTAAGCCTCACTAATAGAGTGCCTAGGGAATGGCTGTGCTTCTTTCCATTTGCACATTGTGTTCTCGTGGTTGTGAATTGGTCCTTATTAAGTGTGTGGCATTCTGAGAGGAGCTTCCATGATTCCTTGCTTCACTACTGAGGAGCGTGCATTTCTGGGCATTTTTTTCCCCCACTCTGTATGGTAGGCTGCATGCCTGAAGATAGTCAGGTTCAATTTTTTTTAAAATTACATATTTCCATTGTCTTCCTTTCATGCTTGCTTTGTGAGTGGGACAGCACCATTTTCCAATTGCTGTCAGACAGCATAGAACGAACAGTGCTCCATGGTGCTATGCTTTCAACCACAAGTAGCCAGAAGCAGCTGGTGTTTCAGCATTCAGAGCCAAGTGGATTTGTTTTTAGACTTCACCGTGCCACAGAGCAGATGATGTGTCAGCAGGAGCCCTTCAGCAGTGGTGGTGAGAGCTGCAGGATCAGGGTGGGGAAGAAGAGAAGACCAAAAAACTAATACTAGAGAAGGAGTTCCTGGAGTAACTTCATGTTAATGCAGGGGCATTTCTGGGTTGAGAAACTGGCAAGTGTTGATAGGGAAAAAATCATTCTGCAGATCTCCAGTAACCAGCAGTGGTGAGAAAATTTGGGAAGGATGATGGCAGTCTCTTTTGAGGTATGTACTAGCTTAGCCACATACCAAAACAGATACCATATGAGAATAGACTAAAGGGGCTGGGAATGTTCACCTTAGGAAAGAGACGAGTAAGGGGGAACATGCTAGAGGTCTATAAATCGTAAATGGTGTGGAGACAGTGAATAAGGGCCTACTACTTACCCCCTTCACATAACACAAAAACCAGCAGTCACCTGATGAAATTAATATGCAGCAGATTTAAAACAAACAAATTCAAGGGAGTTTTTGTTCAGACAACACCCAGTCAACCTGTGAAACTCATTGTCATGGCATGTTGTGAAGGCCAAAACTATATGTGGGTTCAGAAAAGAATTAGCTATCTATGAACTATAAGTGGATTAAGAAAAGAATTAGCTATCTATGAATAAGTGCCCAGTCCTTCCTGAAGTGCTGCAGGAGTGGAAGGAAGTTGTAAGCTACAGTGGAGGGAATGGCTGTCCAGCCATCTTGCATAATGCCTGGATCAAAACTGAGCGGTATGTCAGTCTTAGAGTTTCCTTTATGATCCCTGCGGAAGCTGAAAGTAAGAGGTAAATAGATAGCTTTCTGCAAAGATTATCAGAAGCATTCACTGTTACAAGGCATTTTTACCACTACAGGAATCTTGTAGTTTTTACACCTCTGTGGGTATGCAATGCCTCATGTAAACTGAGAATGATGGGACTGATCACTTGATGATTACCTGTTCTTTTCATTCCCTCTGAAGTGCCTGGCATTGGCGACTGTCAAAAGACAGGATACTAGGCAAGATGGACCTTTGATCTAACCTTGTATGGCTGTTCTTATGTTCCTATGAGAACACTAATCAAACTTTTTTTCCTGCAACCACTGTTTCTATAAACTGCTGAATTTTGCTCAAATTAATGTTTTCCTTTTTTGAGATAATGAACAGTTCAGGATGAAGAACAAACAGCTTGCGACTTGGATTTTTGTCTTTTATCCTGAACTGCAGTGCTGGAACTAGGTATTTTGGCACTCCTGGGCACACCATAGCAAGCAGCACGGAACGCACGCCCTTCAATCAAGTGGTGAAATGGAGCCACTCGATGCGACACGTGGGTCACCCCACCCTACTTATGGCCCTGCTGAACCATTATCCCTGTCATTTCCATATTATGTCATTGAAAATGGTAATGATAATGGATGCAGCATTAAAACAGTGCAAAGTCTGGTGTTTTTAAAATTATTTTAAAATAAAAAAAATTATCAAAAGGTTTTTTTGTACTGAAAATTCATTTTTTCAGTAAATGAAGGGTTTTCGTGACCTTTTCATTAATGTTCATGAAACTAAAAAAAGTTCATAAAACTAAATTTGCAAATATAAACTTGAAAAGCACCTGAACAGTTACAAAAAAAGTTGACTTGCTGCGTTTTCATTTTGCACAGTTAAAATTACAATTAAAAAAAAAATTGTCCTATATTGTTTCTAACCAAATCAAAAGTGCCCATTTATTTGCTTTACATAATTTGTCCCTAATTTTGTTACTAATGTTACTAATTTTATTCACAGTATACATTATTTTCATTCATTTTATTAGAGTTTACTATATTTTTTCCCCAGTTTAGTCCTGTTGTAGGGAGCAAGAGTCCAAAAAAAAAAAAAAAAGCACCCAGCACAGGCCTTGAACACACAACACAAAGACTGAAAGTCAGTTGCTCAGCGAGCTGAACTACAGAAACTGTTGTTGCAGGACCCTCTAAGAATAGGGGAAATGGTATGTGTCGTCCCCCCCCCCCTTAATTTTTCTGGAGGTTCTTTTGTTCCTCATGTGTACAGCAGACTCTAAGGATTATGAATTCAAGCCCTGTGTTGGGCCTTTTTTTTTTTTTTTTTAAACCTACTCATCAAAAGTAAGAAGAATGAAAAAATCACCCCTTTTTAGAATGCCTGCGGGATGGAGGACTTGAAGGTAAAAAGGAGGACATGTCCTCCTTTTGCCAGACGTCTGGCACCCCTAGTCCTGGGGAAGCTGCTTGCTCCCTGACAGCACTTTCCATGTGGCCAGGTGGGGGAAGGTGTTCCCCGAGTTACAGGGCTGGGCGCTTTCTCCGCACGCCCTCCAGCCAGCTTCCCCAAGACTCCGTGGCACCCCTTCCCCGGCTCCCTCAGCCCACTCCCCCAGCTGCTAGAACCGCTCCCGGGGGAGCGTGCTTCTTGCTGCCACCATTCTTCCAGGTGGCAGGAAGCTGCACCAGAAGGTTTAAAATCTCCCGCCCTGGGCATGTTCAGGGGAGATTTAAGCTCCATGGAACAGCTCCCTGCTGGCTGGAAGAATGAGTGCTTGGGGCCAGCAAGGAGCTGCAGCTGCAGGGCCTGCACAGCTGGCAGGGAGGAGTGTGCCAGGGAGTCAGGGCTTCTGCGCATGTACGCACACACACAGCCTAGAGCGAACATTGTTGTGGTCCCTCATGGACAGCTTCTTCGCAATGTCCCCAGAAGTGGTGTGGTCCCACCCCCCTACCGCATGGGGTTGGTCCCAAGAGCTTCCTGAATTTATATTTTTTCTCAGGTGGCAATGAGATCCAAGCCCTCATTATAGCAGCTCCTGGAGGCATGGAGGGCTTCTGGAGTAGCATCACAGCAATGAGTAAATGGACAAATCATGGCCCCAGGCCCATTTTAAATAGGGAAGAGGACAGCTGGTCATCTTGCCACTAGAGGGTGTACGCTTAACCAGGCAAGGCAGAACTGTGTCTGTAGGATTGCCTAAGTAGTACACAGAGCTTTTAAACCAAAGTAACTTTAAAAACACAGTATCTGAGTCCTCAAAATTTAGTGCATAATAAGAAAAAAAATCATTTGAGATTTTCTACAGGAACATTAACTCAGGCACATTAAAGATTATAGAGGAAGTTCATTGCTGGTGTAGTTTTGTTAAAGTCAGTGGTATTACAACAAGAATTAATGGGATCATGTACATGTAGATAGCAAAATATGGAAAGGTGTGCTTTATAAAATGTAGCATAGGCTGTAATCCAAAATTCTACGCATGAATGATGTGACCACTAGTGTTCCCACAGCGACTGCGTCTTTTGAATTGACTGGTGTATATGGTTGTCTGTATCTAATGTCTTTAAATGTAACTGTGCCTTTCCATCAACTTTTGCATCAAATTGCAGGTGTAAGTTGAACATATGCATTGATGTGTACTGTTGTAAGTCTGTGCCATATCTAAAATCAGATATTGTGTTAGTGTTTTATGTGGAATGTAGACTCATCTCTGGTTCTGTTTTGCCTTGTTTAGCTCTAGTTGAGACAGATGTGGAAGCTAGAGGTAGAATATCTGAATCCAGTGTGGTTTAAATGACCAAATATTAAATCAAATAAACTGGAAGGAATGAAGGAGACTCTTTAATTTCCAGCACAGTTTAATTCCCCCTTATCGTCCTCACTTCCATCTCTTGTTCACTAGAGCAGGGATCTTAAATACGTGGCCTGCGGGCTGCATGCAGCCCCTAAAGCTATTTCCTGCGGCCCTCAATGACATGATCATTACTGATATTTGCAGTATCATTGTATGGAATGGTTTCAGTGGTACAGCCCGTGGGCTACCATACTCATCCTCATGCGGCCCTCTACTAGTCCTCATGTGGCCCTCGTGGTGATTTGAGTTTGAGACCCCTGCACTAGAGGGTAAGAAAGAGCCAGGACAGAGCAGAATCTGTTTGGTTATGTGGTCTGGACAAACTAGTGCTATGCTAAGAGGCCTTCAGAAGATTGACAACTGTAAATAAAACCAAATGAAGAGCTGGACCAGCAAGAGCTGTTCAGTAGTAGCAAAGGCGCATTAAAGCGATTCCCGTGTGAATCATCTCCTTGTATCTGCGGGTTCTTGGCAGCAGTTCATAAGATGGCCTAAATAATGTGTTTGTGTTTTACATGCAGTTCAAAGCTGTTGAGCTAAGTAGTTGCTGAGGCTGTATATTTAGTAAATTTGTCAATCAGCTCAGGGAACTATAAGTAAATGAGGCTTTATTACAAAAGGTTTATTGCTCTTTACAACTGTGTGGGAGTTTACATAATTTTCTAAGGAGCCCTTTTATCTCTAAGTACAGCAGTCATTAGAATTTACTTCTGGAGTGCAGTAAGCTTGAAAGTGAGTATGTATGTAAATATAGGCTATGAAAATTTGTTCAGTGGCTAAGAATGTCCATAAACTCGGGTCCTAAGATCCAGTAAACAAATCATGTTTCTTCAGCTTGGATGTTATTTGCAGACGGGGAGGGGAGGAAGAGGAACATGCAGCATTTGCTTCTTGGCCTTTCCTGCTGGTCATTTTAGGCATAAAGCAAGATTGAATCTAATGTTGGTAGCAGTCCAAGTTATGGCTCAGCCCTGTAAGATGCTGAGCACTCTGACCACGATTCCACCAAACACTTAAACATGTGCTTGACTTTAACCATGCAAGCACTTCCACTGAAGTCAATGAGCTGCTCAGATCCTTAAAACTCAGCTTCTGCTTAAGTGCTTTGTTGGAATGCAGTCAAGCTCTTAAGGTGGACATGAGTGCATCTTGCTGCTATGTTGACTATAGAAGAAAAGAATGAATGTTACGTTGTTATGAAGTGAGAACTGTTGCATGGGGAAGGTAATACAAACAAGGAGTCCTGTGGCACTTTTAATGACTAACCAATTTATATATCGCATGAGCTTTCCAACTAACTAATTTATTTATTGCATGAATTTGTTAGTCTTTAAAAATGCCACTAGACTCCTCTGTTTTGCTGAACTGGACTAACACCACACCACTGCCTCTTTGAAATGGTGAAGGTAGCAACTCATTTTCCATTATAAGCCTAATTTTTATTGTTTGTTTTGTTTCTATATGCCTCCTTTTTTTTCCACACCCTCTGGCAGCAGTTCTCAACTACTGTGTTGGGACACATTGCTGTGGCACCATGCAGGAGTCAATGTGTTGTGGAGAGCTTGGGGTGTCAGTAGGGCTGTTGGGGGTGGGCCAGTGTTTCCTGTAGGATCATACATACCACCAAATGTGTTGTGATGCACGAAAGATTTGAGAACCACAGCCTTATAGCATATTGGCCTTAATCTTGCCTTAGCAGTGATACCCTGAGAAAATCAAACTATTTCCTATGCATTATCCATTCTTCCCAAAAGGCTCATCTCTGCAGTTACCACAAAAACTAAAGTAACTTTTTCATAAATATGCACTACTTGTGCCTCCTCTATGGTCCTATGTAGTCTCCAGGAAACAAAACCTCCTGCATATCCCTTGGATCTGCAGGGTTTACCATGCTGCATTTTCTGTGGCAGGAGCAAACCCTTCCTCTTCAAGGGAACAGTGTAGGTCATAGCTAACAATACAGTATGACCAAACGTGTTCCAAACCCATGCATGAGGACCCAAAGAATTCAGCAGGTTGGCTTAAAACTCAGTCATGGTTCTCCTTCCACTCCCCTGTTTGTGTCATGGGTTTTTTTTGTTTGTTTTGTTTTGTTTTGTTTTGCCCTTGCAAGTTTTTTGCAAATCTTGTGATTTAGGGGTTTTTTGAACCCCAACTCCTGCAGTCGTGAGAATCTCAATTGTCATTTAGTTTATTTAGTTCTCTGCAAACAGTGTCTAGAATAATGGGAATTCTGATATGTGATTGGGGCTCCTGAGTGCTATAGTAATAAAAACAATAAGAATGACCAAATATTTATGGTTTTAAAAACCTTGACTTTTAATCCATTCTTGTGATTTTTGAGGGCCTTACCCACATGATCTGAGTTCTTGAGGTTGGCAATACTAAAATCATGAAAGCTTGAGATGATTTTAATAAAAGCTGAGATTTTCACGACTCTAGAAAGTGGTAATTTTTAAGGGTAATGGTAAGATTATAAGCGATAGCGATATTGTGAATAAATACCAATCTGATGAAACTACTTAATGAAATTATAGTATTGAGTTAAAAGAGCAGGTGATAAAACGTCTGTCACTTTTTCTTATGAGATACAAGTATATAGGAAATCAGTTATAGAACTGATGTTCTGTGGTGCACATTTTCAGTACTCCACCTGCAAGGAAAGGCAGATCGGAAGCTGGCATCAATTTAGAGCAGAAGTTAGAAAAGTTTAGATGCTTTCACTATGAATTTTCATATTTCAAATTTAGTTTCTTTAAAGTTGAACCTTTATGTCTGAATTCCTGGGGTGTGTGGTTTGCTATTTTTAAAGGAAGATTTTGATTAATGCTTTCAAACTTCACCTTAACAAACATTATTTGATTTGTTGGTTTGGCTTGGTATGGTATGGTTAGGGGATTTTATATTAACATGGATTTCGCTACTGTTCCATACAATACAATTCAGAAAAAAAGACCATAGTTTTTCTCTCTTTTTACTGCATTATTTAAAATCAATGAAGTGTAAGATACAGCTCTGAAGAGAGTTTCTCCATTACGTTTCCTACATGCTTTGTTATTAATCTAGTGGGTCACTAAAAAAATAATTGTTAATAAAATTAAAACCAGATGCTATTGTCTAGAGGGAATGACATTTTTGTTTAAAGTTTACAACTTTACTTTCACAAATACTAATAGTTCACTATACATGAACATAATGGCCATTTGGGGATCAGTGGTCCGTCTAGTCCAGTATCCTGTCTAGCAGCTGGCACTGGCCGCTGTTGGTTCAGAGGCAATGGACAGCAAGCAGTCATTCTATGTTCCATCCATAGTTGACCATTTGCAGCTTCTGACAGATGTGAGGGACGTTAAGAATATGGATTTACATCCCTGACCTTCTTGACCAGGCGTGGCCAAACTGCGGCTTGGGAACCACATGAATGAAAAATTGTGACTCCTGGAAGAATGTTAGCAAATCAGTTTAGGAAAGCAGCGCCAGCCCAGAAGATCAGGAGGGGATCGGGACAGTGGGGTGAAGCGCAGCATGGTCAGGGATGGCAGGAGAAGTGTGGCATGATTGGGATTTTAAAAAACTGGCCACTAGCCTGCAGTCTACACTGAGCAGCAGCTAACTTTTTACTGTATAAGGCTAGTTTTTATGGTAACCTTAAGTAATTGTTAGAATCTGACATTAGTAGGATCAATATTTGTCCTCTTTCTACAATAAAATTAAAATGTGCGATGAATTTTAAACATAGTGATTTTGGAGTATGTAAGCATATATGGCTCTATGCCTCAGTGCGGCTCTTGAAGGTTTAAGAATCAACTTGTGTGGCTCTTGAGTTCCATAAGTTTGGCCACCCCGATCTTGACAAATGGCCATTGATGGACCTATTTGCTATGAGTTTATTTAAATTTTTTACCCTGTTAAGAGTTTTTGGCCTTTACAATATCCCATGGCAGCAAGTTTCACAGGTTGACGGTGCACTGTATGAAGTAGTACGTTTAATCTGTGCCTGCATTATGATGATTTTAAAGATTTTCCATGCAGCTTGTAGGCATTATACTTTTGGCACAGTAGTTTTTAGTTTCTGTTTAAATAGCTTCCTCATTTTTGTATAGCTCCTCTTTCTGAAGTTAAATTATACTGTATGAGCCTCTTTCGTTTTTCCCCTCCTACAAGAATGTTAGATTTGATTATATGGTTGCTATTACTTAGCGATTCAGCTGTATTCACCTCTTGGACCAGATCTCATGCTCCACTTAGGACTAATCAAGAATTCTCTCTCATCTTTTGGGTTCCAGGAGTATCTGCTCCAAGAAGTAATCATTTAAGATGTCAAGAAATTTTGTTTCTTCATCCTGTCCTGAAGTGACGTGTATCCAGTCAATATGGGGATATTTGAAATCCCTCATTATTACTCAACTTTCTATTTTTATAGCTTCTATAATCTCCCAGAGCATTTTACAGTCACCGCCATCATCCTGGCCAGTTGGTTGGTAGTTTATCTAGCCCCGCAACACACCTTTGCATTAGAATCTTCCATCCAATCAGGGGCATCGCTTGCACCGGGCTCATGGGGCTCACAGCCCAAGTCTCAGTGCCAGAGCCCCCAGTCCACTGCAGTGGTGGCTGCAGCAGTAGCGTGCTTACGGGGCTTGAGTCCCAGTGCCCGAGCCCCAGGTCTTTTCCTGGGTGAGCAGCACTTCTGCATCCCATCACCACTGGTTTCTGCTAGAGAACCAGGTACAGTGGACTCATTGTTGAGTTCAAAAACTAATTAGGAAGCAGTTTTAATAGAGTTGGCTGAGGAGGTCACTGTCACATTAATGGTAATTTTCAATAAGCGGTGTAGCATTGGGGAAGTTCCAGAAGACTGAAAGAAAGCTAATGTGGTGCCAATTTTTAAAAAGGGGAAATGGTATGACCAGGGTAATTATAAGCCTGCCTGCCTTACATCAGTACTGGGCAAGGTAATGGAACAGCTGACATGGGGCTTGATTAACCAAGAATTAATACATGGTAATTTAATTAACACACATCAGCATGGCTTAATGGAAAATATATCCTTCCAAACTAAGTTGATATCCTTTTTTGAGGCAATTAGAAGTTTAGTTGATAAAGATAATAGTGTTGACGAAGTAAATTTCTGTAAGGCATTTGACTTGGTATCACATGACATTTTGATTAAATAACTAACATAGTATAAAGTTAACATGGTATACATTAAATGGATTAAAAACTGGCTATCTGATAGGTCTTGAAGTGTAACTTTGAATGGGAAGTCATCAGTGAGGGGCTGTATTTTCACTGGGGTCATGCAGGGATTGGTTCTTGCCCTTATGCCATTTAAAATGATTATGTCAAAGACCTGGATGAAAATATAAAATTGTCACTGATAAAGTTTTCAGACAGCACAAAAATTGAGGGAGCAATGAATAATACAGAGGACAAGTCACTGGTTCATAATGATCTGAATGGCTTGGTAAACTGGGAGCAATCAAACAATATGTATTTTGATACAGGTATATGTAAACACATACATAATAAGAACAAAGAGTGCAAGCCATACTTACAGGATAGGTGACTCCATCCTAAAAAGCAGTGACTCCAAAAGATCTGGGGGTCATGGTGGATAAATATTTAAATATTTGCCTTCATTAGAATGCTGTTGCCAGAAGAGCTAATAAAATTCAGGGATGCATAGATATGGGAAATCTGAAGTAGGAGTAAGGAGGTTATTTTACCTCTCTTTTGGCACTGATGCGACAACTGCTGGATTACTATGTTCAGTTCTCATCTCCCCAAACTCAAGGGGAGTGTTGAAAAGTGGAAGAGGGTTCAGAGAAGAGCTACAAGAATGATTAAGGAGTAGAAAACCTGCCTTGTAGTGATGAACTCAATGAGCTCCATGTATTTAGTTTAATAAAGAAGAAGTTAAAGGGTAACTCATCGTAGTCTGTAGATGCATAAATGGAGAACAAATTTTTAACAAGGGTTCTTCAGTCTAGCAGAAAATGATGTATGATCCAGTGGCTAGAAAGTGAAATCTAGCAAATTTACACTGGTAATAAGGTGTATTTTTAAAATGAGAGTAAGTAACCATTTGTCAAGGGTCATGGTGGATTCTTCTTCGCTGACCTTTTTTTTTTTTTTTTTAAATCTAGACAGGATTGTTTCTTAAAGAACTGCTCTAGATATTAGTTCTGGTAAGTTCTGTGTTATATGGATGGTCAGACTAGATTATCATGATAGTCCCTTCTGGCCTTGGACTCCACAGGTGTTTTTTTTTTATTGGAATTTTCACCGTTGATTTCAAAATAACTGCAGGAATTTGACAATTGTCTGCGGGCTTCCACACAGTTAACTTTATACCGTTTATAAACCATTGGATTTGTAAATGGTATATCCTTGGTACAGTATTTCTGTGAGACAAATTTTCCTATTAGGAAGAGATGGTTTTCTGAGGTGGAACCAGGAGGTCTATCTTCTGTTCTGTGCTCTATTGCTGGCTTTGTTGGCTTGAGTAAATCACATCAACTTTCTGTTCATCAATTTCCCCATCTGTTAAAACTATATAAATAGACATTTATTAACTGTTGATTCACAAAGTTATTGTGAGACATTTTGTTAATGTGTGGAAAGTTGTAGTAGGGCTCCTCAGGTGGCAGACATTTTAGAAGTATAATGTATGTAGGTGTAACTTCATTTATGAATGAAAAACCTACAGAAGGCCTCAAACTTGCTATAGAAAGCTAGCTTTTATTTTCTGTTTGTGCACATGAGGGGAAATTGATCCATTAGTCCATCTCAAATTTTTACTGATAGCATTTTTAACAAACAAAATTACTGTTCTTCACTTACTCAAGACTTTTATATGCAGATAAAGTAAAAAAAAACAAAAAAAAACAAAGGTGGCAGCACTTCAAAGAAGAGCTGTGACTGCAGTATGTAGTATTTTCATTAAACCTACCTTTCTTGTCTCTAGCTGTCAGAAATGATAGGAACAAAAAGAAGAAGGAACCTTCAAAGCAAGAATTTACGGAAAACTATGAAATGACAGCAGAGTTGGATGATCTCACTGAGAAAATTCGGAAAGCTCACCAAGAAACCTTCCCCTCTCTCTGCCAGCTGGGGAAATACACTACGGTAAGTGTTATTTTGTAAAGAATACACTAAGAAATGTTGGTGTGGAATTGTTAAATACTTAACAAAAATTATACTACAATAAATCAATTTCTTGAATCTCGCGCCTGCTTCCAGAGCTGACACAGCTTTCGTGGTGCTATGCTAGTCTGTAGTTTATCTGTCTCCTCCTCCATAGTTGAGATACTACTCAGAAGTCTCCTGAAGTGGACCAGCTGTGTGGATAGCACTCGAAGAAGAAGGAGAAGTTACTTGCTTTGTGCAATAACTGGAGTTCTTTGAGATGTGTGTCACTATGGAAGTTCTACTATCTGCTCTCCTTCCCCTTTGCCTCGTAGTCATCTTGCTGGAATTCCATGGTTGGGAAAGAATTGATATGGCAGATGAGCTACTGAGATCAGAAGAAAATGGACATTATGTTCTCCGTTTTAAATTGAAAATAAGACTGCTTCCAAAATGCCAGTTTATAACTCAAGCTACCTTCTCTCCTCTCCCCCAATAATTTATACAGTACATATAATAATTTCTATGTTGAAAGCTTAAAAACTAGATTTTCTCTCTGAGTTTCCCTGTATGTGTATATACGTACATTCTGTTGGTAAATAGATAAGAGTGCAGCACATACTGATGTCAGTAAACAAACATGTGCCAAGCTTCTCAGAAGCAATAATTAAAGGTATCTTTGATATTCATAAAGTCACCTTGAAAACACAAGAATAGGAACACATGAATTTCTGTATTGGAACTGACCTGTGCTCCATCTCCTCCATGGCTTGTCACTAGCAGTGGCCAGTACCAGATGTTTCAGAGGAAAGTGCAAAATATCCTCTAGCGGGCACCTTATAAGACAAAGTATGTGTTTTTTGCTTGTTTGTCCATAAGATCGAAGACAACTTAAATGGACAAAGGCTGGATAGATATTGTGATTCATGTACTTTGGAGCCAAGATCCAGGGGTCTGCCCTAGAGCTGTTCATGAAACCATCTATCCTGTAGTGCTTGGTCAGACTTGAAAATTTTCAGTTATTCAGATTTCAATTGAGGAAAATGCCAGCATTGTTGTTCACTGACTTACTATGTGTACCACTTTATTTTTTTTTAAACAGGGAGTCAGGTTAAAGCTCTTGGTTCCCCGTTTATAAGATCCCGAAATTAAATGGAAAGCCAGTGTAAATATTGTGAGCTCAAAGGCATAAAGATGGAAAATAATAATAACAATAAAAAAGTAACATTTTTACAAACCTTTTTACACATCTGATTTTGAGAACAGCCTAAGATTGTTTGCCCTGGAAAAAGCCTATACTGCTACGTGCTTTGCTGGCAGTATCTCCTTACTGCTGCTCGTGTTAGACTTAGTCAAAACAATCAATGCAGGCATGCCGTTAAATAACAGGAATTACTGAAGTGGCCAAGCACGTTCAGTTCTCCTGGGACCTGTGCACTGTGCTGGGCTGTAAGCTTGATAACAGCCAGCTGGTGACATAATTGGAAGTTCTTAACTCCAGACATCAAGATTGTGGGATTTGTGGGTGGCTTTTCAGTGAATCTCCTGTGTTAATTTCCTACCAAAAAATATGCTGTGATTTAACTCATCTTAAACTAAATGGGATCTAAGTGACTCAAGGTTCTGTAAACATCAAGCTATTTCTGAAAGATAAGTGCAGAAAACATTTCTGGGCTTAGGAAAAACCACTTTTTGTCCATGTCAGAGCTGATCATATGGCCACAGCTGGAATGTATGTCCTCAGACAGGAATGCATTCCAGAGTTTTATGCTCACAGGCTGGGTTGCAAATGAACTGTATCCCTCTGATATGAATATGTTATTGTGTTAACTTCATATGAGAATTAATACAGTACCTTTATTGTACTGGTGTTTTGTGTGGCTAATGTGCTATCATAATGTAAACAGGGGCCCCTGGATTTTTGCACTGTAAGTCGGCTGCTAAAGTGTAATTATATTTTTTTGTTCTCATTGGAACAATATAAATAGAAGTGCCATATATGAGAACACAGGTCATTTGGTGCTGGCTGTAAGTGTTGCTACCGCATCCCACCCCATTGGTGTCCCCTGGCAGGAACCACCACTGAGCTAAATAGCACAGTTGACTGCCAGCAGGGATTTCAGAGCCCTAACAGGGCATGCCTTCCTGCACAGAGTAACTTGATGAAGCTGGACCTAGTTTGACATAGAGCCTTAAAGGGGCTAATCTGATGATTGCTCATGGGAAGCTGAGGCAAGTGGTCACTGGTCTGAAGTCAGAACAGAGAACTCTGGAGGCATAGGAGCAACATGTTTGGTTGGTTTTGTAATACTTCAATGCATTCACTGACTGTTTATCTCAGTGAAGAGAATGTAGCTAGTGACTGCTGCTTTGTGGTGTTTGGGTTGAAGAAGAGTTCTGTTTATTAAAAATACCCCCACCATCCCAAGAAAAGGTTATTTTAGCTTGACCTAGGTGTTCTGGCCCAGCAACTGAAGAAAAAACTTTGCAGGCTCTGGGCCATAAATGTGTAAAAGAGCTGATTGAATGCTACTACTGTCTTAAGGTTCATAGACAGTTTCACCCATATATCTGAACTGTAGACTATTTAACTCACTGATCTGACTGCACTCTAGTTATCAACGTAGCATTTTAGATGGGAATCTCTTTTATGAACTCACTATGCTTCTGCTTAGATCTTAAAGGTCTGACTCATAAGCACTGGGTTTGGGGTTTTCCCAGCTGCTTGCCCCCAATTATAGAACTTGGGGATCAGAATTACCAGAAACCTCACTTTTCAGAACAAAATGCAGTCTCATGTCTATGGCTTAGTAGTTTTATAATGCCACAGGTTAAAAAAGCTCTTACCTTACTAGAATGAGAGAAATGGAAGATCCATGTATTCCTTAGAATTTGTAACATATTCATGCTATCTTGAAGAATGCATATAAATATTTATGTGGGTTTTTATAATATGCACCACTATGTAAATCAAATTTTAGAGTTTGGCAATACAGTAAGCTGTTCTTTATGAGGCACATGAAACTGAAAGACAAAAATCAAGGAAGTCCTAAGAAATCAGAAATAAAGCATTGTTTTAAAAAATTATGAGGCCAAAGAAAGCTAAACATTAATAAAGTTCTGTTCAGCTTTAGTAATGATTAATTAATGAATTACTGTATTGCAGCCAGAAAATTACCTAGTCATGCTTTTCCATGGGGGGTTTATTCATTCTTTACTAGAACACTGAATCTAGACATCCTGTGAAAAACCATTCTGCTGAAATGTGCAACTTGTGCATTGGTTCTGTAAACTACGGCTTAATTTAAACAAACCCTAGAGGTGGTTAAAATATGTATTGAAAAAGTGCGTAGAACTGCTCAAACTCATTCGTTCCAAATTCACTTACTCACCTGGACCTTTTGAAAGAGGAAACTGCTCCATCAGTAGGATTCGTTTATGTTTTTAGAAGTGCTGCATTTGAAACTGCTTTTGATATTTCTGTTTCTAAAAAGAGCAAAGGGCTTTAGAATTTGAAACAGCAGAAGACAGTGGGCAAAACAGTTAAGACCAAAACAACACTGCAGAGGGATACAACACTAGGATGTCTGTTTGAGCATTTGGATTAAAAGTATCAGAATATTCTTATTTATTCTTTGGCTCTGCAAGAAGTTTGTTTAGACTTTTTGTGCTAGGTGTTCTGTCTTGGAGGAAATATATGTTCCTCCATTTAAAACTGTGTTTTGTGGAAAGTTTTAGAAAATTTTATATCTAGCTCTTCAATAAAGTGTCCCCATCCCTAGCAATTACAAAGAGAAGAAAAAAGAGTCTGCTTAGAATAATAGAAGAATAACTCTCTCCTATTAAATTTCCCAGGTCATTTGAATTAACAGGTACATTTGCTGGGCAAGCATAGCTCTTTTAATGATGAGAACCAGCAAGCTGTTTAAGCATAATGGATTTCAAAAGTCTATCATAAATAGATCTGTTCTATTACTGTCATCCAGCTAAGAGAAAGTGCTGTAGTAATTTCTCTAGAGATGTCATACTTTATAATATAATTGAGTGTAACTATGCTTCTTATCCCTAGAGACTGATATTATTTGTAAGTGTACAGCTGTGTTACATCCAGCCTCAAGATAGAGGGAGAAATTAAACAGAAAATTCTATTTAGACCCCTGCTTCAGGTTGTCCCACACAGTGCTTTGCTATCTGGGAGTGAACAAGTAGGCATCCATCTTGTAGTTTGTTCTTTGTAGCTGTTCTTCTTTAAAGTTACATGACAACTATTCTGCATTGTTAGAGATGACATGTTAATAAATATTTCTTGACACTGGAATTTGGCAAAAGCATGTGCTGAATTCCTTGATCCCCACAGTTACATTAGACTTAGTGCATTGCTGCTTTTGCTAAGGAGGGATAGGAACTATCCTTAATGAAACTGTAGGGTACCTGTAAGCCAGGGCTTGACAAAATTGGCTCCTCGCTAGGCACCAGCAGCTTTGGTTTTGGTCACCAGAGGGTGCTCCTCCTCTGCAGTTCTCCAGTGGAGCTAGGAGCCAGGCTAGAAGAAACCCCAGTCACCATGGCAACCTGGTGCCTGGGTTTTGTCAAGCCCTGTAAGCCTTTTTCCCTTTTGTAAAGTGGGTTTTAAAGGTAGCAGGGATTCCAATATTGTGCATATATGTTGTTCTGCATTGTTATGTGAAGATAGAGCAGGTTAAAAATGACTGAAAAAATAGGATCAACTTATGGGGCAAAAATGACTTTTTAACAGGATTTTCTCTAGGGTGCATTAAGTACTGTTGCATCTTATGTACACCAATACGGGATTACAGGACACCATCTGACAGCTGTGCATGGCTTGCTCTTGGAAAAAGCGCCCAAAAAACTGTGTGCAGCAAAACTTACTGTGTTTGAAATTTTTTTTCAGCATGCACAGGGAAGATTCCCCAGGAATTGCTAATCAGAGGTTCTGTTTCCAACAGGCATTTTGTTAACCCCATGTTTTATGGTTCAACTTATACATTAATAATGTAGAATCAATTTTATTTTTCAATGTGTAGGACAGCTGCTAAAACATATCTGTTTTCAGTGAGATTTATGAGTGTATTCATTGTTGAAAAGGATTCTATTTATAGCATTTGGAAAATAATGCATAAGCAGTTTGAGATCCAGTGCCTATGAATCTGGGAACTAATGTAATTAAACACCAAATTATTGTGTTTTTTTTAACTGCTGCTTCTCTTCATTTTGCATAATAGTTAGATTTACATTTTGTTAAGACTGCTATGCATGACTGTTGATAGAAGACATGTCAAACTTCCTTTTGCCAGAAGTGTAGCACGATAAAGAAACCTTATATGATACTGATGAAGATTTTGTTCACACTTGCTGGTTTCATGCAACCTCTTTTTTTCCAGATGGATACCCTATTGTAAAATGAGTTCCTGCTTTAGGCTCTGCTTTGTATAGCTCTATACTATGTCATCTTTCTATGAACTGGATAAACTGCTTATTAAATTTAATTACAGCCTGAATGACTGCACATCTTGATCTTATTTTTCCCTGGATGTACTGTATTTCACCAAGGTCCTCAAGGATGAAATAAAATAAATCTGAAAGATGCATTCTCAGTAAAATTGCAAGAAATGTTGCAAAGGGCGTTATAGTGACAGTTAACCCATTACTTTTTGGTCCATTTTGAAGGCAATCCTTTATTTTTAGAATTATGGAGAGATTTCCTCTTGCCTCATCCTCTTGTCATTTAAAAACAAAGCTGATTTTAATAACTCCCCAGGATAGATTTTAAGTAGAAATGATGGAGTATTGTTTCTGTTTTTTTAGAAAGAGCACATTGAAACATAGAGATGACTGTTAAAGGTATGGGTTCATGTAAATGTTACAGACTTGAATCTTCACTCCATCATGAAATTTGGGAGTGAGGGAAGGGAGATTAATTTTGTTTTAAAATTGTGAAAAACGTAAACTCCATCACTTCAGCATGGATCTTGCAAGCAGACATCTTAATCCAGAGACCATCTGTGTGTTTATGTATAGGCACAACTAGTGAGGAAATATGTCTTTTTAGAATGTCTCCATCATACCCCAAGTTTGATAGGCAAATATGTTGTGAAATATTGAACTCTGTACTCTCAAATGAATATGCAACCTTCAAGATTGTACATGGTGATTTTCTTAGTCAAAGAGAGAGCTGTAACATTATGTGAAGAATTACTCCTCAATTCATGAGGGACAGGATCTTGAGAGAGCTGTACAACCTTCATAGCACCACAGAGAGATGTATTAAGTAGAACCAATTTTCTAAGACCCTAAGCATATGAAACTATGTTCCAAATTATTTTGCTGGGGTTTTTTCCAGATGAGGAACCAATGTTCAAAATCCACTGATCATTTTATTTTCAGGGGTTCAAATGTGAATTATCTGTCTCAATGCACTCATTATACAATGATAGTGATGTTTAGAAATATTTAAGTTCATTTGTATTCTGTGTACAGCTGGACTCTGTAATCATAAGTAATAGAAACATCTGAAGAATTTTTAGGAGACTAATAAAGTTTAAAAACAGCAGCAGTGCAACAGAGAACGTTGCAGAAAATGCCTGGAATGCTAATAGAAAGCACTTCTAGCAGGAATGCTCAGTTATTATTTCACTAGCAAATCTGTTCCTTCACTGAGCATGACACTGTTGATTTATGATATCTTCTCTTCTTTCCAGAACTCCAGTGCAGACCATCGGGTTCGACTGGACCTTGGACTTTGGGACAAATTCAGTGAACTTGCTACAAAGTGCATTATTAAAATAGTGGAATTTGCAAAACGATTGCCTGGCTTTACAAGTTTGACCATTGCAGACCAGATCACTCTGCTTAAAGCAGCCTGCCTGGACATCTTGGTATGTATGTGGACCTTACAGTCTACTGTTACATTACAGGTGGAGTTTAGACTGCATAATACTGCGGGAGTCATACGCGAGGTAGAGCCAGGGTCTGGGCCAGGTCTGCAGGTGCAGATGAATCAATGGAAGAGTTTAATATAATTGAGAGCAGACATGAGTGTGTTGGTGCAAATGTATTACTTAGAATGCTCCAACACTTCTAAAAACATCTGTCACCAGTAATGTGGCAATGAATACATGGGAGAAGAAAAGAGAAAATAAAGGTTATCCTTTCAAAGCATGTAATCTGTCCTTAGGCCCTGTTGATTTTAGCATGGCTGCATGAAGAGCAGAATTTGGCCCAATGTGTCTACTAAAATGTGTTCAAGTTGTGGTGAAAATAGTTAGTTACCTCCCCTGTTATCAATGGGAAAGTGAGATTTTCTTTTCAATGCTACAATTATGGCTCTGCAGAGAGAATGACTAGAAAGATGCTAGTTCACTATATAATAGCCTAGGGATTGCTTGTCTCTGATGTCATGAAGTAAAAGAGTACCATGATACTAAATCTTTAGACCAAGATTTTTCCTAGTCATGATGGAATCTGCTGAACATAAAGGTGGAGACAGGTGCAGCACCAGCCACTGAAAGCACAATATGTCAGGAGTGTTAGTAACCCCTGCAACCCCCCTTTCTGCAGGACAAAGTCCTCTAGTCCCACTGTCCTGCCACCTAGCAGAAGCTGTGAGGTCCCCACCTCAGTCTGGTAGATGGAAAGTGAGGTGTGGAATGGGGGCTTCACAAGCTGCACTTTTAACTATAGAAGAGCTGCATACAGCTCCTGAGCCACTGCTTGGCCACTCCTGCCATATGCCAATCAAAAAATTTGTGGTGGTGCAGATAGCGCTTGAAGAAATGCTTTCAATTTAACGCAGAGAAATTTTAGGAAAAAAATGCCAGGTTTAATTTTAAAATTGAATGTGAGGGAGTTTACATGAGAGCACAGAACTAGGCCAATAGAACTTCAGGTTTTGATTCCTGACTCTGCATTTTCATTTCATCAGTTCAGGCAAGTTACTTAAACCTCCCTGTTGTCTCAGTATCTCCAACTGGCAAAGGGGGTGAGGTGGAACAATACTGACCTAATATTCCTCGACAGAGTGCAGTGAAGATGAGTTATATGTTTACAGGGTGCTCAGAGATCCTGAGATGAAAGGGGCCCTAGAAATGCAAATGAACTATTATTAACGACTGCTGTAATTTATAATAAAACTGAAATTGCGCCAAAAGCAAAATATGTTTGAGGAGAAAAATTTTGATCTTTTTGTCTGTTTTCTGATGAGCTGAACTATTCTCGTCTTTAATAAACACCAGAGTGTATGCAATTCCTGCGTGGGCCTGATAAGCCTTGTGTTGGATAGCTGTACTGTATGTATTTTGTTTGGCCTCAGTCAGGAGTTTATTCTAGATAATTTTCAGTTAAAGTAATTAATCATAGAATCCCTAAAAATGCACAACTTCAAAGAAAATCATATTTAGGAGAAGAGTGACTGCTCTGACCTTTTCTTCTTGTTTTGTCAAAAGCTGTTTTGAAGGATCTCTTATAGATGACATTGGTATATGGGAGAGACAGAAAGAAAGGGAGAGAGATTATTCTCTGGCCCATAAAAAAGGGAAAGTTGAGATTTCCCTACCATTTCCAAGCTTCACCTCTCATTGGCCCCTGGCTTATAGGCTTTCATTCATACTGGACCATCTCATCATTATTGTGTGTGGTCTCTCCACAAGGCAGAACCATTTATTACCAATTGCATGCTTGTCATTGTTAGCACCGTTATGATAAGACCCAGTTAAGTTCTTCTTATACCAGAAGGCATACAGTAATTTATAAAGTATGACATGTCTCAAAGGCATTTTGCCTGAGTTATGGGAAGAGAATCGATTTAGAATTTTGAAGCTGAAGTAACAAATGGTTAATACATTGCTGCAGAAAGGCATAGGGAGAATATACGTATCTTAATTCTTCACATCTAAACCTTGGCTCTTCAGGAGTGCTCATCAGCTGCTAGTCGTAACCATTTGTAATTTTGCTTGGTTAATCCAAATGTTAATTCCTCCTCAGCACTGCACACTGACTTAGCTTTGAGGATATGCTCTGTCTCTATTTTGTGTGCCTCTTTAATGGCAAAACTAGTTACAATATATATTCCTTAATTGTAGCTTTCTAAAATTTTTAAAAAATTCCTCAGATGAAGACTTCGTAGCTGTTATTTAATCTTAAATTTTCAAATACCCCTAGTCTATGATGAAAGTGACTGAGTGAAAATTTGCTTGGTAGATTTTACAAAAACTAGTAGCAAATGATTGACGTTTAACTCTGCAAGTACTTAGCAAAGACTGATTCTTGAGAAAGTGAGGCACCATATTATAGGAATAAGGCAATCTTCAAGCCATACTTCAGAAGTTTATTGAAGCATGTGTCTCCTAAAACATGTCCCTCCCGATTATCTGCCCACCTTTTCTCTACTCCCCCTCTAAAAGGGAAAGAGACAAAAGTGAACATGTTACAGCAAAAAAAATTTAAATAACCAGCAAGGGATAAAAATCTGATGTTTGTCAAAAATAATTTGTGCAGGAGAGACTTAACTTTTTCCTTTGACATTTATGCAGGTTTTGTGACTATTTGATGTGCCACTTAATTGCTATGACGACAACTTAATCATATATGGCCTGTGAAATGCCCAGCACATCCATGAAACCTGCACCAGCTGTATCTAATCTGAATAGAAATGCAATTGCATGTCTTTATTTAAATTAAATGTCAGTAATTTTAGCAATGTATTAATAATGCATTTTGTGATAATCTGTTTCCCATAATTATAAGGGTGTATGTCAAATCCTTTATTTGGTTTTATGTATACTACCAACACAAAAGTGGCACACATCTGCACACTGTTTGCACACTATGTGAACATTGTGTTTCCATGAATACAAGATACAGCACCTAAAAGTGCATTGCCAAGATCATAATGTGCACACATTGAACATGCTCTGCACATGTATCACTCCCCTGCGCGCGCACACATTCACAGCAATTTCTTTCCTTGTTTTGTGGGTGGAGGGAGATGGAGTGTGTTGGTGATCTAAGAGAGCGGTGCAGGCTGAGGGCAGCTGGAGGCCACTCCTGATGTCAGTTTCTTTCATGACACCATTTTTGTTTCTGCCTTGGGAACTCGGGAAATGGCATTTACTAGTCTGTGTAACGTGGACATTAGAGGAGATTGCATTTTCCCAGCTGGAATGTAGCTGCATTCTACTGGGAAAAAGTAGAGCTTTTGAAGTATGCACGCTAGTCTTCTCAGCTAAAACAAAGGTTTTGTATGGTGCACAGCGCAAACTCATATCCAATGAGAAACAGAATTTTGGGTGTTGTGATTAATGTGATTGCATCCTTTTTGCCACATGTAGAAACTGCTGCTCCATAATTTCCCCACTTTTTTGCAGCTTTTGACACTATGGGCCACCCACTTCATCTCTTCCTGTGGCTTTTGTGATTTGTACATTACCTGGCTCTTCTCCCACCTTCCCAGCTGTTCTTTCCCAGTTGATTTTGGTGGATTCTTCTCTCTCAGTTCCCATCTCAGTTAGGATTCCACTAGTGGTCTACCTAAGACCACTTCTTTTTTCCCCTCTTCCTTGTCCTGTTGGTGACTCTCCCTTCCTGTACTATGGTTTCTGTTCTTACCTCCCTGTTAAGAAAACTTGACTCTGTTGTTATTTATGTGCAACTGTGTGCATCTCATTTCATCCCTCCCTTCCTGCCACATCTTTCTGTCTTTCGCGTATCACTTTGTGGATTCCATGCTGCTTCTGCAGATTACAGCTATCAAAAACCTATCCTCACAACTTTTCTGCCTTACATTTCCTCTGATTTGGAGAAAAGACTACATTTTTGCTTCTCTCTATACAGGTAGACTGATTAACTCCAGGACAGTCCCTTGTCTAGATCAGCCTCCCCCAAACACTCCAGCCTTCTTTCTGCATTCAGTTCAGCATGATGTGGTGGTGTTTTTCCTTCAGTAATGGTGACATGCCTTCAAAGGAAGGGAGGAAGAAAGCTTGATTTGTGGCATAGATTCCCCTGTCCAGGTTGGAGCTGTGTAACTTCTGCTACCAACCTCCAAAAAAGTTACTTTATGGGAAAACAGACAAGTAGATTCATATGCTCGCTTGTGTTGATAAGCACAATAGTAATGAGCCAGGGAGTCCTTCCTAGGCAGCTGCACTTCTGGATGGACAAGGATGTGCTGCCCGAGAACATGAAAGTTTCCTTGAAGTTTGTGCTGTTTACTAAACTCTACGTGCAGCTCTGTTCCTGATGAGCTTATGAACTCTGCACGGAAGTTCACCCAGCTGTTCTTTGGTTCTACAGAATATATATCCCACAGGCCTCAAGAGCAATGGATTCTGGGACACACATGATCCAGAAAGCCTGTGCAGCTTTTAAACTGCAGGGCCAGAAGGATGCCAGCCCTGGAAAAAGGCCCTTCAGTTCTATCAAGTGCAGGTGTAGCCTGGATAGTCTTGTAAAATGGAACAACTTTTCTCCACAATGGAAATTCATCCATCACCTTATTCTGCTGAGTAAGAGGTGTTGCCATGTCTCCGCTTTGGGTCACTAGACAGGAGGGAATGGAAGGAGTTGATTCACAGTCTGTATCATCTTCTTCATGTGGAGCTGGGAGCACCTTCTTCTCCAACCGTACCCTGATTCTTGCTTTGAGGCAGTCTGGGAACTCCTGCCGTTCTTTGAGTACACATGAGAAAAGAAGTTTCCTGGCCCTTCAGCGGTGGTACCTTTTCTTGCTGGGTATTCCTCCCTGGCCTGATGCCATTCTTTGGGATGCACTATCATGGCAACCAATTGAGCGGTTTGGTCCCTGTTGGACCCTCACTACCAGCGCTATAGCAGTAATCTGCCTGAGGCTGCTGTGGTCCCTTTTCTGTGGTAGCTTTTTTTTTTTAAATAGCTAAGAACATCTGCTATGGCTCCTCTTTTCAAGAAGCCAAAGTGCTAACTGAACTAGTTAAGAAAGCGAAACAATTTCTTTAAAAAATTAGGACTGGCTGTATACATCTGCTAAAAGAATATGTTACAGTAGTAATGGCTGTGTAAGTGTAGCTTTCTGGATGCATTCCTTCTCCTTTTGTGTAACATGTAAAAACTTCCCAGATTGCCTTAGTTCAGCCCTGCTAACGTGAGTCCATGCCAGGGATCCTGTAGAGTTTATAAACTATCAGCGGTCTCATGGGCTTCGGGTACTAATTGACTACCATTGTGAACTCTTAAAAATCACTTTTATGGCCTGGAATTTTAACTGTAGCTATGAACTTCATAAATTTTATCCAGTGTGGAATGTGGAATTCTTCAAAAGCAAACCCAGAAAAACCTGAGTGAATATTGCCAGGCCCTGGCAAATGCTTAGGGGCATCCGTCCTCACTAAGAATGTTATAATTTAAGCCAGATCTGAAGCCACGACTCATGGGGTGTGTTCACAGAGCACTCTTATTTCGAAACAACAGAGGTTGTTTCGAAATAAGAATTACCCTGTAAATACGACGCACTGTTGTTTCGAAACAACATGCTCCGTTGTTTCGAAACAACATGCTCCGTTGTTTCGAAACAACTTAAACCCCATGTGGGGACGAAACAATGCCGTCTGAACATGTTGTTTCGAAACAACGGTGACTTGTTTCGAAATAACTGTTGTCTGAACCTGCTATTTCACTTTGAGCTTCTTTCCTTAATTCGAATTAACTTATTTCAAAATAACCCCTTATTTCGATACAAGTTTTTTCGGAACAACTTGTATCGAAATAACCCCCTGTGTGTGAACGTAGCCATAGGGATAAAATGCTACTTAAAGTAATTCAGAAATCTTTGCGGAAGTGACTGCTTCTGATTTTACAAGTCACTGTGTCTGGATTTTGTCTCTGCTTATCTGCAAAGAAGTGAAAAATTCCCCTATGCCAAGGCAGCAAACATAAGAAATTCCAGACAAACTTGTTTAATATTGGCAAAGTGAGCAGAGAAAAGATTTGTTGAAGAATTGGTCAAATGGAAAGATTAGTGTCACTTTACAATTTTCTATTGTTGTTTGTAGGTGGGAGGGAATGTTTGGTTTGTCTTCATTGCTTTGGTGCAAGAAGTAAGAATTTCTCAACCCTAATCCGTGCAATTATTATTCTTATTTTGATTGTTGTAAAACTCGTACAGAAACCCTAAGAAGGCACTTTTGTGTGGAAAACAGTAGGTACAAATAGACAATTATGTGGGCATGCAACTGCTGGGGTTTTGTGGGAGCACCTGCTGTGCCTTTTGTTTCCAGGAACCCAAACTGCCTATCAAACCAGTTAAAAAAGTGAAAACAGGATTTCTGAAAGAAAGTCAGGGCTGCTTGTGTCCCTTTGCTTGAAAACGACTGTTTTACAGCAGTGATAGCTTTGTGAATGTGGCTTTCTGGATGTGTTCCTTCTCCTTTTTTGTAAAATGTTTTTTGCTATTTGTTCGTCCCTTGTGAAGAGTCCAGAGATTTTAGGATAAAAATATTCTGTAAAACAAAGGAGACTTTAGTCATGGATAAGAACTTTATTTATGGCTGCAAATGGCATTTAACTGCAGTGTGACAATTAAAACACTTGGCTTCATTCTGGAATCTGAACAATATTAAAGGCATTGGGGAGGATTTTTCTAGACAGTGGTTTAGTTTAAAACAGAAATATCACTATATTACCCATTCAGAGTGTTGACATTCCACATCTGTTCTGCAGTGAATCTAAGCTTGATATTTACATGCCAAGGAATTTGCTGAGGAAAGGGCTTAGAGATGATTATGTAAGGTTCATGAGGCATGGGCCATTGTGTTTTTCAATTCTGCATGACGGGCACTCTTGCTACACAGCTTAGAATGTTTTAAATGACCAGCCCAGTTCAATCACAAGGTATTGTGGGAGGAGGTACTTAAAGGCAGTCTGGGAACCAATTACTCCAGTCAGGTTCAGATGCATTGTAGAAGGGATGTGTCCAAGCTTCAGTGTTTTAGTTGCTCCTCCTGTCCAATGGTCAGCAGCCCTGCTGACAAGGGCCATTCTGGCAATAAATGGATGCATCATTGGGTACTGGTGCAGCTTTCTGGAATCTGTGATGCATGGTGTAGTGTAGACAGTGTTAAGGTGTTTTTAGTCATCTAACCCGGCTCTAAATTCCACCTGTATGCGTTATTAGAGGAAGACTGAGTTGTAGGGGAGGGGTTGAATGGTACTAGAATAAAACAGTGGTTCTCAGCCTTTTGTGAGTTGCGACACACTTGGTGACATGTCACAATCCTGCAGGCCACACCAGCCCACCCCACCCCCAGGCCAAATCCAGCCATCTTCCCAGCTCTTTGTGATGCACTTACCACTGTGTGGTGACTCAGTAATGTGTCCCGGCACAGTGGTTGAGACCTTCTGGAATAAAGGCCTCTACGCTTGGGTTGTAGCTTAGCTTTGCAAGTTATCTTGCATGTTTAAATTAAAAAGAATTGAGAATTGCCAGTTAGCAAGCTGGAAATCTGACCGTCACTGGCTCCTGTCACACTGGGATGCTACTACTGTGATTCTCCTTTGGAAGGAGTTACTGCTCTATAAGTTTTACTAAAGTAAGATAAGCGATCTCAAATAGCACCAGTGGGGGAGTACACTAGAACTGCAATAGGTTTTTTCCAGCCCTGAGTTTCATGCTAGAAAGAGCAAAGCAAATCATACTCTTCACAACAAACAGCATGCTCTGCTAAGCAGGTAAGTTTGTTCTCTCTACAGTCTATTGGGTTAACCCAGGGGTTGGCAACCCAAAAAATAAAAAAAGCCATTTTAAAAAATTCCTTCAATAACCAAGTGTTTTGAAGGCTGCAATGGATGTAGCCTCCTGTGGCAAGAAGGAGAAGGGAATTGGGAGCTGGTTCAGGGTGCCTGCTGCAGGGTCCCCTGGTGGGGAAGGAGAGGGCCCTGAACCAGCAATGGCCCCCTGCAGGGGGGAGCCTGGAGCCTGATGCAGACCACTTGTAGGGTCTCCTGGTGGCAGGAGGGGTCTGGAGGCCAAAGCCACAAAGGGGAAGCCGAAGAGCAACATGCAAGTTCCAGACTCCTGGGTTAATGAAATCCATGCTTCTTTGGGTTCATTTTATCCCTTTTTCTTTATGGGTGTGTCCACACAGGGCTTTTATTTTGAAACAACACTGGTTGTTTCAAAATAAAAGTCCCGATGTCCAGATGAAGTCTTCTTGCCTCGAAAGGAGGGAGCTCCTCGATTTGAAACAAGAGCCCTCCTTTCAAAACAGCTTAAACCACTTTGCTTTCGAAAGGAGGGTTATTTCAAAACCAGTTGTTTCGAAATAAGCCTTTTGGACATGCTATTTTGAAACAATCCTTGTTTCGAAATAACAAGGACCTTCCTCCCAGGGTGCATAGCACCCTGGGGGAAAGGTCCCACCCCCCC
>ML681964.1:5861616-5911182 GCA_007922195.1 Podocnemis expansa | reverse complement strand
TATTTCGAAATAGCATGTCACAGTAGACATGCTATTTCAATTCCCTCTTTTTTCCTTATTTCGAATTAACTTTTTTTTTTGTTATTTTGAAATAACTTGTTTCAACATAAGGCCTTATTTCGAAATGGCTTTTTTCAAAACAAGCACTTGTGTGTGGACACAGCCTATTAGAATTATTTAAATTATTTAAGGAAACAAATCATTTGACAAAAAAGCTGTGAGAAACTGTGATGTCCCTGAAGTGCAAAACATGGTGTTATAAGTTCTTTGGGCAATGAAACTCTAACACATACTTTGCCCACTTTTCTTATTGAGAATGCTGATATCTGCTAATGATCCTGAAATATACAGTGGGGTAGTATCCGTTCTTCTGTAACAGAACATCTGACCTACCCAACACTGTCTGAAACAAGAACATCTACTCTGGAGAAAGTTTGTGGGTAGCCAAGTGTTAGAATTGCCACGAATTAATCAGAATTGTTCATTTTGTGAACAGATATTTGCTGTTATGCCTCTTTTGATTGATTAAAAAGGAATTTTGAGAGCATACTCTAACTCAGAGAAAAATATTCTGACACACACACACTCAACTAAAATTCTTAATACTTCAATGTTTGCCCAAACTATGGGCTAAGACAAAAAATAAGAGAGGGGCCGTATACAGAAATAGACCATATTAGGGCTTTTACAGGAGGTTTAAAAAGGAAGAGAAAAGCTTCACTGTAGGTCTCTTAAAAGCCATTCCCTCCTGATTCTCCTCTCTGCTCATTTGACATTGTTGCCAGGCAAAGATGAAAGAACCCAACCGCAGATTGGTCAGCAGCCAAGTATTTGAGGGCTTCTGAGTAAGAGCTTCTGTAGCTATGGAATAATTAAAGTTCTCTCTTTGCAAGGCTATATTTGTGTAAAAAAAAAAAAAATTTTTTTTTTTGTCTCTCTCAAAGTAAGCTGGCTTTACAGGAAATGAATGCAGTTAAGCATTGTGAAAGTAAAGAATGTGAGTGCAAGCTTAGCCAACTAATCAATTATATTTCTGTGGGTTTTTTAAAAGCAAACCCTGAAATTTTATGAACTGCTTTTTACCATATGTAGACTGAATGTATGTGCTGGGCTGTCCCAGTTTTACTTTGATGAGGGTCTCAAAAACGTGGCCTGTGGGTCACACGCGGCCTCTAAAGCTATTTCCTGTGGCCTGCAATGACACAATTGTTACCGATAGTTGCAATATCATTGTATGGAAAGGTTTCAGTGGTGCGGCCCTCAGGCTACTGTACTAATCCTCCTGTGGCCCTTGTGGTGATTAGAGTCTGAGACCCCTGACTTAGATTCTGGTGCCCATGTTATTTATTAACTCAGCAACTGGATAAATTAATCCAGACCATCCAGGAAATTCCTATATATAATAGTTTTGTCTTGATTGGCATAAGAGCTCTTTCTATCCCTTAAGAAATGCCTGGCACTAGGGGCGTTGCTGGCACTGGGCTCACGGGGCTTGAGCACCAAGTCCCAGCCCCAGAGCCCTGGGTCTGCCACCGAGCTGGCATGCGAGCCCTGAGTCCCAGTGCACGAAGCCCTGGGTCTTTTCCCGGGCCAGCAGTGCTTCTGCCTGGCACCTACACACTCTATAGAATCACAGAATTAGAAGGGACCGTGAGATGTCACCGAGTCCAATTCCCTTCACTCATGGCAGGGCCAAATCCCATGTTAAACTATCCTTGACAAGTGTTTGTCTAACTTGCTCCTAAAAATTTCCAGTGATGGAGATTCCACAACCTTCCTGGGCAACTTATTTCAGTGGTTCATAACCCTGACAATTAGGAATTTTTCCCTAATGTCCAACCTAAACTTCCCTTGCTGTAATTTAAGCCCATTGTTTCTTGTCCTATTATCAGCTGCTAAGGAGAACAGTTTTCCTCCCTCCTCCTTGTAACAACCTTTTAGGTACTTGAAAACTGTTCTCATGTCCCCCGTCTCCACTTTTCTAGACTAAACAAACTCAACTCTTTCAATCGTCCCTCATAAGTCTAGTGTTCCAGATCTTTAATCTTTTTTGTTGCTCTTCTCTGGACTTTCTGCAGTTTGTCCACAACTTTCCTGAAATGTGGCACCAAGAACTAGACACAATACTCCAGTTGAGGCCTAATCAGCACAGAGTAGAGCAGAAATATTATTTCTTGTGTCTGTCTTATGCTTCATTCCTGTGCCATAGAGCTCCCCCTGGAAATATATACTAGTTGAAGGCAGAGCATCTAAATGTTTTATCCATGTTGAATCCTCACAATCCTGCAATTGAAAACTCTATTGTCTGAAGGTCTGGTATTTTGCATGTGGGGAAACCTACTGAAATTTACACTGGCTTGATTTTTAAAAGAGTAAAAGATACTTTCAATGACAGGAAAAATGAACCTCTTCTTAAGTCAGTCAGGATTCCCAGCATTCTGCGTGCTGTGCAGGACGAAGTAAAGGAGCTTCACAACTGTGAGGAAGTCTGGATTCTGACTGGCTGGTGAGAAGGTTATAACTTAAAACATGCAGAAAATCTAATAAAAGAAGAAAACATCAGGCCAGCAGTATAGGCTGTTCACAGAACATGCTGCAAAGTAGGAGATCCATGACTGTCACAAGCTTGGAAGTGAATTCTTGGGCTGGCAAAGGAAAAGAGCATTTGTGACAGTAGTAAACTCAACAATTGTGGAATGGAGAACTTCATGTTGATCTCTAGGGGTCATTCTACCAACTCAGAGTGAGCGGTGGTGTGCCTTCAAAACCAGGATGGATCACCGTGACAGATCTTTGAGGGTAAGGGATGTGAAGGGAGGAGTACTGAGATAACTTCAGTGTCTGAAGGGCTGTCTCCTTGCATCCCTTGAAAAAAATGAATCATAGCAACAGGTTCAGATCCTTGCTTCATTAAAGTCAGAGGCAAAAATCCCATTGACTTGTTATGGTGGCAGGACCAAGCGTTATACATGTCTATAGCAAAGCTTTATGGGAATATAGAGATGTTTAGATGACCAAAAGATAAAAATCATATTATCGATGAAGCAACGTAATCTAAATACAGTCCCTGTATCAACATGTGACTTTTCATTAAAGTGACCACCCAAAATAAGGATGTTTTCAAATGTTGGCTCACTTGCTAGATATCAGACTTGATGATCTCCAAGGAAGTGTGACAGTCTAGGAGAAGTGGTAGGGACCAGGGTGTTAGCGGACAAACACTTTAGTGTATGTTGAATATGAACTACAAGTGCATTGTTCTGTCGTGGTGAGGTTTAAAACACAACAGTGAATTTGTCTTTGTTCCCTTACGTATCCTGCCACACCCACTTTGGCCGTTTGCCTAGTAGGGTTGCTCTGCTGATCCCTGCATAGCTGGCAGTAGTAGACAGGTGGTATGATAGTCCTGTTTGCTTTCAAGTCTGCCTCTGGTCCCTGCAGTTCCACAGGCCCTGTTACCTCTCTCATGCACATATGGAGGACACAGGCTCAGGAACTATTTCTCTTTCCTCATTTGACTTTACTTGAAAATTGATCTGACATCACTAAAGGTATATCATTAAAATGTACATAAATCTGAACAGAAAGCTGGCGTGGTGTTACTGATAGGCCCAAGGAATGTATGGTGGAGGCCAAAGTTACAACTAAACAGCACTTTACATTTAGTCTGTAGTGAATGCGTACTAAAGGTTTGTTGTATATTCATCAGGATAAAGTTAATGACTTGTACAAACCTTGGGAACTGAAGTCTTGTGATTGTTTTGGCTAAATGGGCAAATTTAACTAGCCAGGAATTGCCAACTTCTATTTTAAACATGTAGCAGAAACTGGACATTTTCATTTTGTCTCCATTCACTTTGTAATAACAGATTTTGGTAGTTAAAGCACAAATCCATTAACTTCACATAATAAATATTTTGGAGTATGCCTCATGAGTAGTTGACTGTATCACAAAGGCTAGCTCGATTGTTTGTTCATGACAAATCTTTTCCAGGATGAATATATCAAATTTCATTTTTTCCCCCTCCTCCCCACAGATCCTTAGAATTTGCACAAGATACACTCCAGAGCAAGACACAATGACATTTTCAGATGGCCTTACCCTAAACCGAACTCAGATGCACAATGCTGGATTTGGTCCACTAACTGATCTTGTGTTCACATTTGCCAACCAACTTCTGCCTTTGGAAATGGATGACACAGAAACAGGCCTACTTAGTGCCATCTGCTTAATTTGTGGAGGTATTGTACTCTGTGGGCTTGGATACTTTTTTAAAAAAAGAACCAACCCATTAAAATCTCTCCTTTGTTAATACTTTGATTTGCTTTTGCATACTAAAATAGATCATGGAAATTACATATTACATAGATTTTTTTTTCTATAAGCAAGTTACATTCAGGCTTTTTCATGATTTGGCCAAACTCTGTAGTGCCTAAACAGGTAAAATTGCCACTGAAATCAGGCAGCAGCTAGATCACCGGGAGTTTTGCCTGAGAGAGGACTGCAGGATTTATCCCATTGTGATTTTTTTTTTTTTAATGCAAGGTATATATGGTGTTTTGAGCCATCAAGATAAGCCATCCTTTTTTGTGTGCAAGAGGGATTTTTAGTTTTTTATTCAACTGCTGTCTGCGTGCGCGCCCGCACACACGCAGCCCCCCCTACTATCGAGAGAGCATACGTGAGCTCGGTCTAATAAAATTCTAAGTATGAACAAGACAAGTACACTCCTGGTGCTGGCTTGATTTCTTGGGTTTGACTATGACATATCTAAACAGATTGTCAAGTTGAAATTCTTGACTCAAGTCTAATCAGTTTCAAAAGTAATTTATTACTAAATCTGCACCTTAGTCCCTCTGCCAAATTTTACTGTTTTCATAGTCTTTTTTAATAATGTTTTTCCCTCACCTTTTACTGTGCAGAACTTTGACACAAACATGAAAGACTGACTATTAAATTCAAGGTATACACAAAGTGCAGTCAAATGCACAAAGCAAACAAATTTTTTCCTCTAATTTTTTTTCAGCTATATAATAAGATGTTACCCATACCAATAATTAGTAAAGACTTTTGAGACAAAAAATGTGGTTATTAGGTTGATGATGTCCTTTTAATATAGCTCTAGCATAACTCTTTATTGAATATTTTTCTAAGCATAACCCCTCAGAAAAACTGGCTTTCTTAATGGGAAACATTTATCATCGTTAATCGAGATGGCAGTGTCAAATCAGAGTCCTTAGTGTTTCGACAATCTCCAAAGGAATAGCCATTTTAGTCTAGTTCAGCAAATCAAAAAAAAAAAGGAATATTGTGGTGCTTTTAAGGACTAACAAATGCATTTATCACGTGAGCTTTCGTAGGCAAAGTCCTACTTCATCAAATGTCAGAGTGGAGAAAACTTGCATTGAAAAAATACTTCAGAGTATGGGAAATTCCAGAGGGTAGCCATGATAGTTTAGTTCAGCAAAACAAACAAGGAGTCCTGTGGCACTTCTAAAGACTAACAAATTTATTTATCTCATGACCTGTCGTGGGAGAAAATCCCACTTTGCCAGACACTGTCTTGATGCTGTTTGACAGAGCCAGATGGATACCCAAAAGTCAACTGCTACAGGACAAACCTAAGACAGAAAACATCTCCTACAGCCCCCAACTCAAACCTCTGCAACACATCATCAAGGATCTATTGTCTATCCTGAGACAAGATAATCTTTTACTCTCCTAAGTCTTGGGTGGCAGACCTCTCCTGGCTTACAGACAGATCTCCAACCTTAAATGGTACTCGCCAGCAACTACAGACCTTACAACAGAAGCTGTAAAATAGGCACATGTTCCTGCAACAAACACCGCTGCCAACTCTGCCAACATATCAATTCCAATGACACCATCAGAGGACTTAATCAAAGCAGCTACTCCATCAGGGGCTCATTCACCTGCTCATCCACCAATGCGATGTATGCCATCATGTGCCTATAATACCCCTTGGCCTTAACATTGGACAAACAGGACTGTCTCTGTGCAAAAAAATATGGACACAAACCCAACTTCAGAAATAAAAACATTAAAAAACCAATAGGAAATCACTTTAATCTCCTAAACCATTCAGAAATGAATTTATCATATGTATTCTCAGGCACATTTACTCTAGATTAAGGCTTCAAAGAGAGACTTCAGAGTTAGAATTCATACACAAATTCCATGAGATCAATTTGGGTCTCAATGAGAGTATCAGCTGGTTCTCCCACTACAAACATAAAACTTCAAATGGACCACAAGGCTCCTGCTTTGTTTTTCATTACTAACAGTGATTCTCACCTCTCTCAACCTCACCACTTTCTGATATGTTGTGTTTGACTCTATACACTTTGTTCAATTTACTGAAGTAATCTGACCAGATGCAGTGAAATGTAATCACAGGATTTATCAATCAATCAATCAAATCATAGGGCTGGAAGGGACCTCGTGAGATCATCGAGTCCAACCCCTTGGGAATTGAACCCAGGACCTTCTGTATGTTAAGCAGAGGTGCTAGCCACTCCACTATTTCACTCCCATACTGTTTTTTTTCAATGCAAGTTTTCTTCACTCTGGCATCAGACAAAGTGGGACTTGACCTACAAAAGCTCATGTGAAAAATAAAGTTAGTCTTTAAAAGTGCTGCAGGACCTCTTTTTCACCTTAGTGTTTTGAGAGACATTTGTTGTAGTTCAGGTTAGTGCTGCCATCTGCTGACATGTCTGGGTAATTGACTTGCTGTTGGATCTAGTGACCAGTTGTGTAACATTAAGTTGCATTATAAAAACAAACATATACAAAATGAATTTTAAAATATTAGATTTAACAGCATGCTTACCCTCTGTGGAGAGGGGAGACAGGAAGCAGGGTAGTAAGAGTATTGCATTGCTCATATTGTAATTTCTCCAAATAACTGAGACACTGCATTGGCAAGCAGAGAGGAGACTCCCATCTTGTTCTCCTCAGGCAGAATGATGCCTGAAAGAAGAGATACAGAAGGGTGGGTATGAAAGAGCAAGGAAGTGAAAATGAGGAGATCTACTGAGTTTCAGTCAAGGCCATGAAGGAAACTCTTGCTATTTGAAGGTTTTGAAAAATATTAAATTTATACCAATAGCAGAATTTTTATTCCCTCCAGACCGTCAGGACCTTGAAGAACCTGCAAAAGTAGATAAGCTACAGGAACCATTGCTGGAAGCACTGAAAATTTATATCAGAAAGAGACGACCCAACAAGCCTCACATGTTTCCAAAGATCTTAATGAAGATCACAGATCTCCGCAGCATCAGTGCAAAAGGTATGGTATGCCATGGCATCTTCATTATCAGTGTCATGTTTATATCCAGCAGACAGCTGGCATGTAGAATTTGATTTAAAAATTTTTAAGACAACAAAAAACCCTGCCAGCCTCTTTTATTTTTTATTTATTTTTAAATTGGGAAACCTTTATTTAATTAATTTGATCTATGTTTGTACAGCAATCTCCTGTAGGTATACACTGTGATCTATACTGAAAATCAGATTTTGGGTGAAAATGTGTTAGGAATGAAATTACACATCACCAGGAACTGTCTACCAGTTATTTTAACATCAGAATCTACCTCTGAAGCAGCTGTTAATCTTTTGTATGCATCACAAGTTGGTGTGTAGATCAGTGGTTCTCAATCACTGTGTCAGGACACACTACTGTGTTGCCACACAGCTGTGTCTTGGAGAGCCTGCAGCCACCCACCAGAGCTGGAGCAAAAGGTTGAGAACTATTGATGTAGATTGCTCAGCCATCTACATGCTGCATCATTCAGGGTGACAAGCTGTTGCAGTCCACCCTCCAGTCTTTTAACAGTGCACTGGCTCAACCCAGCCAGATTTCTGCATTGCGGTGGCCGTTCCATGACAGCATAGTCCAGAATCCGTGTCCAACATTGAAAATAGCTGGATGTGAGCTAGAACATCTGAAACTCATTGGCAAGTCTGTTTATAGTTGCTGCCACTGTGCAAAGATGTAACTGTTGGTCCTGATATGCCATTGTTCATCTGAAAATGGCACTGGGCCAGCAGCACTAGACATGAGTGGATGAATGGCTGCAGAAAAAGGATGTCAGAGTCAGTCATGGCAAATCAGCAGATATAGGTTTTTCTTCTGGAAGCAGGCATATCTTCTAAAAAGTGTGTGTTTGTTTATACCTATTGGAACCATTGTCAGCCTTGTATCCAGCAGGTTGTTTTCATCTAACAATAGCCTTCTGTGCAGTTTTAATGGTGGTGACATCATGTGAAAGTTTTGAGGGATCTCTGTAGCCCAACCCGCCCAAATTAAATGTCAGTGTGTTGCTAAGGTACTAATGGTACAGATAGCAATATCACGTAATTTGCCTAACACAAGATGTCAAAGATACCTACAAGAAGTTGCCATCCTTCTGATGGATCTGTCAGCTGTATGGCACGTGGCACTCCTGGCAAGTTGTTGCAGACTATTTCCTGTAGTTATCATGGAAATGATAACAAACTGGAGGCTTAACTTTCAAGCTAGAAATAAAACTAGCTGGCTTAGGCATATCTGTAAAGGGCTTCCACAGAATACATTCTGACTTCTGTTCTTTTCAACGTGTATGCTTATGACCAACGAAAAGCTAAGTCCAATAAATAAGTACTTTCAGATATCTATCTCACTGAATGTGGAAAACAATCTACATGATATTGAAGGGTTACTCAGCCAGAACATGAATGCTCTGGCCATTTGTCTTCATCAGAGGAAACTTACATTAAATGAATTGGCCTTCCAGCTGAACAATCACCAAGCCAATCTATCCCTTACAGCAGGGGTCTCAAACTCAAATCACCTCAAGGGCCACATGAGGACTAGGATATTGGCCCAAGGGCCGCACCACTGAAACCTTTTCATACAATGATGCAAAGGTACAGTAAAAAATGAAGAGTAATATAGTATGCTAATAACAGTCGATTTATTAACTTTTTTGAAATTGTAACATGAAGTCTGTGCTAATTTTGACAGTCTTTCCAAAGCCAAAACACACGTTTCCTTTTAGAATTGCTCCCATTCAAGATGGCAAAATCATCAAAAAGACAAAGAGTAAACAAACAGACTTAAAATTTTACATTATAAATCAGTGGTTCCCAATCTTTTTTGGTTTGAGGGCAAAAAATATACTTTTTCAAACCCTGAAGGACCACCGGTTAATTTAATTAAAATTTAATTAAAATTTAATTTATTGAGTTCAAATTGATGTTAATTGAAATAAATTAATTGCAGTTTGATTTATTAAAATTGAATTAAATTTAATTGAAATTAAAATTTTATAAAGGTTTTTGTTTTTTAAATAAAATTAAATTGTTTTAGAAGATTTTTGGGTTTTTTTGTTTTAAAAAGAGGGGACTACATGTATCCCCAGCCCAGGAGGGGAGGAGAGCAGCCACATCCCAGGACAGGCTGAAAACAGGTTGGTCAGAGCCCTCCACAGGGCTAAATAAGCAGCCACCAGCCTGGCCCTGGGGGCAGCGCTGGGGTTGGCAGAGGGAGAAGCACCCCCTGCCCGCCTGCCCATTCAAATTTGGGACCCTTGGGGCTTGCATAGGGGAAAACACTCCCTGCCCACCCAAATTTAGCCACCATGGGGTTGGCAGAAAGGTAAACAACCCCCACCCACCTGCCCGCTTGAATTTGGCTGAGTGGGGCCAGCAGAGAAGAAAACATCCCTTGCCTGCCAGAATTTAGCAGCACTGGGGCGGGTGGAAGAAAAAAATACTACCCCACCCTTCTGGGGGGAAACACCCCCTGCCTGTGCTGGGACCAGCAGCTGGGAAAGCCTTGGAGGCCATGCTCTGGCTAGTGGTGGGGCTTTCTGGTGCTCCCCCAGAATGGAGCCCCTGTGAACCCTCCCCACTGGCTCAGGCCACCCTCCTTCAAGCCCCCCCCCCACCTGAGCCTTCTCTGGACAACTCAGCCTGCTTCAGCTGCTGCATGTGAATAGGGCAGTTCCTGATCAAGTGCCGCATGTGAATACGGCAGCTCCCAGGCAGCAGTTCAGCTCCTCCCTGTCAGTGGCTGATAATGCAGGGGGGAGGTGAGGCTGCTTGGTCTCCAACTGCAGAGAGGCTCGGCATTTGAAAACTCTAAGGTTGGAAAGGTGGGAGCCCCCGGATTCTGGGGGTTATCAGGGGCCGCAGGAGGCAGCTCTGTGGGCCGTGTGTTTGAGACCACTATCTTACAGTCTGTGCTGAGGGTTGTCCACTTCTTTTCTAGACAGTTGTCACCTAGAACACTTGCTTTAAATTAAAATCTAAGTTGTCATAGCTTTAAGACAATATAGATCTCGATGAAGAGGTTAGAATTCAATATATATGGTGAAGTAAGATTTGTATGCTGAAGTGAGAAGTTACCTTTATGGATTGATGCATATTAAAAGATTATTCTAGAAAGAAGTCCTAGAACTGCAATAGAAAGTAAAAATGGTCCTCAAAGAGCTGCATACCATATATAGTTTAATAAAGTTCATAATTCGTAGATTTATCCTGGTGAAAACACAATTAACTTTCTGAACTTAAGTCAACTTGTAGCCTGCATATGTGTGAGAAATTTTGTCCTATTTCTACTTTTCTGGTTCGTTTGTTTTTGTTGTTGTTTCTTTTTAACCATAGTCATCAGCATCCTCCTTGAGACCACATCTCTGTCTTAAGAATTAAATGTGCCTGTCAAAATTGAAAGGAGAATTTTTTTCTGAGGCATTGAATGCAATTCCATTAATGTTTAGTACCAGAAACTAACTCACAGTAAAAGACAGATTTGTAATGTCTCGAGAGTGTCCCTTTAAAAGCAAGGTTCATTCACAGAAATGTACATATGAAGATAGTGACTGTTGACTGTGTATGATCCTTAAAAGCAATTACCCAACTGAGAAAGAGTCAAACACAGTGATAGTCTTTTATGTGCAACTAAAATACTCCAAATATGCTTAGTACCAGAGGATTTAGAGTGAGTGCTCCAGGAAGTGAAGCAACAGCATACCTTTTGAAATAGCTTATTTATTGCATGAGCTTTTGTGGGAGAAAATCCTACTTCATCAGACACTTCGAAGTGGGATTTTCTCCACAAAAGCTCATGCAATAAATGTATTTGTTAGTTTTTAAGTGCCACAGGACTCCGTGTTTGTTTTACTGCACTAGACTAACACAGCTGCCCTTTTGGAACTTGAAATAGCTTGCCGTATATACTCACATACAAGCTGAGATTTTTCTTCTGAAAAATCCCCTCTGAAAAGGGCACTCAGCTTATACGCAGATCAGGAGCTGAAGGGCACCAGAAATAGAAGAAATCCAGCACTGCAGAGAGCAGCCCCAGCCCAGGCTGGGAGTTTTGAAATCTCCTGTCATGAGCATGCTCAAGGAGGGAGCCCCAGTGTGTGGCATGGCTGCTGGAGCCAAGTGAGGGGGCCTGAGTGGGGTGGGTAGGACCAGGGGACTCAGCGTTTGGGGGGGGGTTAAGGAGGGAGGAAGCAGCAGCAGCAGGTGGGGATTTGGGAGGGTGTTGAGGAGGCCCCCCTGGAAGCAGCGGCAGCAGGTGGGGGTTTAGGAGCGGGCTGGGGAGGCACCTAGGAAGCAGCAGCAGCAGGCGGGGGTTTAGGAGGTGGCTGGGAGAAGCCAGAAGTGGTGACAGGAGGTGGGGGTTTGGGAGGGGTTTGGGGACTGGGGGAGGCCAGCAGCACAGAGTGGGGGAGTTAGGAGCCCAAGGCTGAGCAGGGACCTTGGCTTATATGGGGGTAATGCAATTTTTCCTGTTTTGGGGGCTCATAACTGGGAGAGGGGGTTTGGCTTATCCATGAGTATGCATGCTATGTTTCTCTAAGATATCTGAAAGTTTGGGGAGGTTCGAAAGCAGTAGTTTAGATCAGAATAATCTGACAAACAAATTATACCTCTCTAGACCAGTGGTTTTCAAACCACTTGATTTACAGACTTTCAGATACTGGGTTCCTGCACTCCCGCTGTGACCACCAAAACACCAGAATGCATTGATGAAGGAGGTAATTCTTGAGTCGTGGGCATAAATGATTTTTTTCAACTGGGTCCCAAAAAGAAAAGTTTGAAAACCACTCCTCTCGACCACTGAGAGTGCAGGACTCCTGCTCCCAATCCATATCATTCCACTATTAGAAATGAAACATCAGCTTCAAATATTCCATTTTCCAATTAAAGCCAAATAAAGTTCCTTCACCCTAGGTCAGGTATTACTTCCAGATAAATTCAATAGGTGATTCTGTACCACTCTGTTAATCACTTTTTGATTACAGTGCTCATTCCTTTGTCCCTGACAGCTTGTTAGGAAACTTTTTCCTTTACCCGTGCTTAGCTGGAGATGTAACAGAAACTAGACTTTGAGTTCTGAAACTTTTCCATTGAAGTGTGAAGGTTAACTGTCCAGCCTTCTAAACTGAGGCCATCAATATTACTAACAGAGCTCTCTTCCCAAAGCACCAAGACAAATAAAAATGCCCAATGGAATGGTCCTCTCCTCTTTCCGTGGCTCTGTAATTTTATCTTCTGTTTTTGTACACTTACTGGGTACGCTCTTTTCATTTTGCACTTTTTTAAAAAGAAAGGTTTTAGTGAATAGCAATCTGTATCTTTAAAATCTGGATTTTAAACAGTGTAGGCAAGGTGGATGTTGTATGAAATTGTAGGTTATACCTGCTGCTTTGTTAATAGTTATTGAGCTTTTGGCACCCGTCAATACTGTTTACTATGAGGATGCTGCTGATCCAGTGCTGGGAACAGCTTGAGAGTGGGTCCTCTTGTTCTGGTCTAAGTGACTGTAGGCTAGTGGTACTTTTCTTCCCTGAACATAGAGTTTTGAAGTTCTGCATGGTTCAGTCAAGCTGATGAAGGAAATCAAGCCCTTCTGAGTGATAGTTTTATGAATACAGTGACTACAGAACCATTTGTGTTTCCCAGGTAGTAGGCAGTGACCAATGAAGTGATGTGACTGACAGAGCAAAGCACTACTAATTTGGGCCTATTATCAAAATGGTTCACCACCTCACTATCTCACTGAGTTACTCTCTATACCTGAAGTGCCAGGTAGCATTAGTAACCAAAAACACTGTCTTTCCTCCATGGTTGGCCAAGTGATTTATTCCCTGGCCTCTTGGGTGTGAACCTTAGCATGGTCATTGAGAACCTCTGTAAATACAGAATATGGCTGTATGACTTTTGGCTAGCGCAGAAAAGAGTTGTTTTTCTGTAGACTGCATAAGCTACCAGCTCACACTTCAGAAGTCACCTGGGTCCCTGTCTCCCCTTAAGGCACGTCCAAAGGTTGCAGAGCAAGCACTTGAGGATTAGGAATTCTTAGTAGAGGGCTTTTGCTGCTGAAATTCATTCCTCCTAGAAATACACAGGACTGCAGATGTGACCACATTTAGAATAAGTTCTGAGATGTATTTCTGTCTGAATGTTGTCCACTAACTTCAGGTTCTGGATTCTGCCAGCAAAAAGTTACTGAGGAAAGAGTTGTGATACAATGTGCTCTATTTATGACAGCATTCTTTGCTTTTATCCATGCTAATTGCATCAAGGCATCTAAGTCCAACATACAGCTGTTCAAAATGTGTTTTTGCCCCCCCCCCCCCAAGCCTATGGATATCTCACTTCCCGATGGCAATGTCACTATAGGGTTCACAAAGCAGGTGTTTCCCCCCATTCTGTTTGCTGGGTCTAGTCTGGTAGGGCATACTCAGGTGGATTTGGAGTGTGTCTGTCAGATTGAATCTTGCATAAAATAGCCACCAGTGTTCAGCCCAGTGGTTAGGCCTGTATTCAGATATCCAGTCTTCCTGATATATGACGGGGGCCTGAGTCTCCTCTGCCCGAGAGAGAGAGAGAGAGAGTGTGTGTGTGTGTCTCTCTCTCTCCCCCAATGAATATTCACACAAAAATGAATCTGTCTCATCCACAGCAGCCTGGTGAGTTGTAGCTGCTGCGTGTGTGTGTGTGGTTTTTTTTTTTTTTAAATGACTAGCTTAGACACCAAACTTGCTGCCTCTGGTTAGATATCTACCCCCCCCTTGGGGGGGGCAGGTCTGCAGGCACACCCCCCTCCTCTGGTTTGCCTATGAGTTAACTTAAGCAGCTCTCTGCTCCGTATGCTGTAAATTCCATTCTTAAAGCACTCAATTCTCTCCCTTCATTGTAGAGGAAGCCTGGATGCCTAACTTGAGGATGTGACTATGACTTGGTGGCAGGACAGCCAAAACTTATGTGCTTGCAAGGCTCATCTTAAATTCCCCTTGTAAATCCCACCATCTAAAACAACTCCTACAAGCAACAAAAATACATTACTATGGGAACTGAAAAAGATAAAGGTTTTCAAAGGGACCTAATTCCATTAGGTGGCCTTCAAAAATCCCTACCATGGTACCTACTTTAAACCTAGTGTACTGCTATAAAAATTTCTTGAGTTCAGGATAGAGCTGAGGTTTATTTGGGGGCCATCCAAGAAGTGAGGGAAATGAAATCAATTGTTCTTTTAGGGTGCAGGCATGAAGAACTTTCCACATAGGAAATGGCATACTGGATCAAAGAGAGGCATCTCTAGTTAATTGTCTTTTATCTAATAGTGGCCAATAACAGATACTTCAGGAGAAGATACAAAGAAGGCTTAGTATATAATTATGGAACAATTTATATAATGGAGGGTAAGTTTCTACCTATTCTATCACCAGTTGTTCACTCATGCTCTCAAGTAATGAGGGGTTATGAGCCTTCTTTTTGTAATACTTTCTACAGTGCCATTTCTCCTTAAAAATACAAACAGTTCAGAGGAAACGTGTTTTTACCCAGGTCTTGAGGACAGCTGATGTAGTTTCCAAATACTTACTAAGCAATGAAGTCCCCTGAGAATGTAGTTCTGAGCGCAAACCCTCTGTTAAGAGGGATATGACATGTTAAAATAGACATGAAAGGAACTATAAACTACTTCATGGTATATTGAAACTTCAAGTTGGAAGGAAGTCAGTGTTTAACCTGTGCTTTTCATATTTATAGTCTGTAGCCCTGCATTTGGTAGTCTTTCACACGCATATTTAAAATGTCAAAAAGCTTATCATCCCATTGCAGAGTTGGTGCATGTTGAAGGGATTCTAAACTGAAGCCTAGAGTTAAGTAGGGGGTGAGTTTTATTTATTTTTTTAAATCAGCCATAGAAAACCCCTAGGAACAGACTGTGGAAATGCTTGAAAACTGTGTGGGTATAAAATAACGGCAATAAAAATGTCAAGACTGTACTCTACCACCAAACAAGTAAGACTCGTAAAATTAGGCGCCTTATTCTGAGCTCTAGCGTTGTGTTTACAGTGCTTATGCCATTTATTTCCGATTTACAACACAGTAACAGCGGAATCAGGCCCTATGCATTAAAGCAAATTCTTCCACAACTTTTAAGATTTTACATGCTTTGTAGCACCAACAAATGAAGTGGAGCCAAATGGATAAATAAATCGGGGCCGACTCCTAGTCTTTTAATAGAATTTGATATTTTGTAAAGGTTACAAATTTGAGTGATTCTGAAGAGTTGCTGAAAATAATCTTCCTTCTATAAAAAGAAGCAGTTATTTTTCAGTCCTTTTACCCATAATGTACCTTGTATTTACTGGTATCTTATATTTTGACATTTTACAAAATGTTCAAAAGGAGCTGATCTCACGCTGCATTTTTAGTGACAAATAATTCTATGTTCATATGTTTTAGTATAGTTCAAGTGCTACTTTTTTTTTTCACTAATATAAGTTATTGAAATATTTTGCTGATAAAACCTTGGGCAATTCAACTGTGAAGGACATAAGCCATTGACAACAAAATTTAATAAATTGATTATAGGTAAGGTATTTAAAATATTAACGAAACAGAGGGGAAAAAAAATCAAAGGTTTCACTGTATCCTGTCTCAAAGCTTCAAAATACTTTGTCTTCAACTGCGATTTCTAAAAGTGCAATTGAATATTAATATGGACAACCACACTACTTCTGTTAACCAAAAGGGTTCTCTGTTGTTTTTAAAGGTGCAGAACGTGTCATTACATTGAAAATGGAAATCCCTGGATCAATGCCACCTCTTATTCAGGAGATGTTGGAGAACTCTGAGGGACATGAGCCACTGACACCAAGCTCAAATGGAAACACAGCAGAGCACAGTCCTAGCATCTCACCCAGCTCAGTGGATAACAGCAGCGTCAGTCAATCTCCACTGGTGCAATAAGACATTTTACAGCTATTTTAGACATTCCTAATACCTTATGTACAGGGATGAAAAAAGCAAGAAAGACATTTTTACTGCTGCTTAGTTTCTGGACTTAATATATATATTATATTAAAACTCTACAAGGACCAAGAAGTTTTCATATGTATCAGTATATTACTCCTGCTGTTTAAATTCTTAAAACTAGAAAAATGCAAAAGTTTGAAACTCTAAATCAGCCATTTCAAGAAACTAGCAATCAGCATCAAGAAACTAGTTAAGCTTCTACTTTCTCTTCTGAGCAACCAAGATGCATGGTGACAAGACCAATCTCAAACTTTAAATTCTGGTTACATTTCTGGTGACTTTGTACATACAAATGTATGGTTCTACTTTCTATACTGGATGTTTGGTGCTTTTTTTCTTTTTGTCTTTCATATATAAAATGATCAGACCATCATGCTTATAAAATGGGCTACTTGTACATGTCCAAATAAGAACATTTAAAAAGACATTCTGATTTAGTTAGTATGAAAACTTGTCATTGCTCTTTTTGATGCCCTCAGTTTGCATCTCTTATTCCAGCTCCTTCCTCATAAACATACACAAACTTCTGTATCAGTATAACTGCCAGATCAGTTATTCAGATGTCATTTGTTCCACTGTTAATGTCACTTTACAAAGTGGTTTATTATTTGGCTGATGACATATCTAGACATATAATTAAAAAAAAATACTTTTTTTCAATAATGATAGCCTCCAAGGCAGAAACACTTTTTTTCAGTGTTACCATGTTTTTGTTTACTTCTTCACAAGCCATTGGGGAAACTTCATGGGATAACCCACAGGCTTTTCACTATTTTTGAACTGGTGAATCTAGTTTTTTTCCTTAAGAAACTGGTGCTGGGAGTTGGCTTTCCCAACCTGCCTGATGCCAACGGGCTACCACTAGGACTTCCAAAACATATGGGGGGAGAACCTGGCTTCTTGACCTTGTTAAATCATCTCGAAGCAGAGTGAAAACTGTGGTAGAATGGTTAACTGATAAAAAAGTGTCAGTTTCTTAGGTTTCATTTAAAGCACTAGTGGATTTTTATATATATATATATATATATATTCTAGCAAGTCTGTGATGTACTTTCACTGGCTCTGTTTGTACATTGAGATTGTTTAACAATGCTTTCTATGTTCATATACTGTTTACCTTTTTCCATGGAGTCTCCTGGCAAAGAATAAAATATATTTATTTTAAAATTGTGTAGAAGCAGTTCTGTAAGTTCAAATCTTCACACACATTTGGCAGTTTTCCATTTTTAATGTTTAAACTTCATTTCAAAAAGCAGGTTTGCAGTTTGCAACCATGACAATTAAAATGTGTGCTTTAGCACAGCTGTCTAGAACATTTCTACAAGCCAATCAGACAAATACATGACATTTCAATGAGTAAAAAAGATCATAAAACTGTAGGTGTAAGAACAAAATGTTAAAATGCCTACACACGATAAAAACCATCAATTACATCATCACATAAGATAAGTCAAATGTACAAAAGTCTGCGACAGAAGGGACAAAAGGACAACACACGTTATTTCTTGGAAAATGTTTGTGTGCTCTTTGGGCACTTAATTAAACATAGCAAAATCATCATCTTCATCAGACTCTACATAATATTTCACTTCTTTTCTAGCCCGACCCATCCGTGGTTTAGCTGCTGCTTCAGAAGCAAAGTCTGATTGAAGGATGTCTACATCAGAATCTTGGTCAAAGGAGGCTTTCTTGGATTTCTTTTGAAAACAAAATGGAGAAAAACCCATTATGCCATAAAAAATACTGAATTTTGTAATTCTTAGAGGAAATAAACATTTCTGTAACATCTAGATTCTAGACCTATCTAATATCCTAGTTCAAAATAATTATCAGTCATAGAAATATTTTAAAATATTGTAAAAGAGGCTTCTTTACATGATACCAAAAATAATATTCAGACCAAACCTTTGGTCCTTTTCATGCAACAATAACAGAGTCTGAACTGACCTTGCTTGGGGCTGACTTGGGTGTTTTCTTCCCAGGGTTGTATTCACCTTCATTTTCAGAGCCAGATGCTTTCCTTTTTTTTGACCCTCTACCCTTTCCTGGTTGAGAGAGAATAAAATATAATTTTTCTGTTAATAAATAAGTGAAATTTCTTGGTGATTTGAATGTTAGCAAATCAGTTACTAAAACAATTCACTTTCATCCAAAGATTAAAACTTATTCTGCAGCTTCACATCAACATATGCAAACGGTAAGTAAAAGCCTACCATTTCAGTGTGTCTCACTTTCTGTTTCATGTCTTTAATTCTGCTTCTTTGAAGCTATCATCTTCTTATATGGTTCTCACTCTTGGATTTCATGCTCTTAGTTCAAGACAGGCATGCTCTACTACCTCTACAGTAATTTGGTCTCTGAGGAGGTTGCAGTTAAATGAAACCTGCACGCTCTTACAAGCTACCTGTGACCAACTGTCATTACCTTCTAATTAGAGGAATTAGCCTGGCCTCTCGTCACTAAGGCATTCTTTCTGTCTGGTCTTTGAGATTATTCTGCTTGGTGTGCTATGTTAGAATGGGTTCACAAATTGAGAGTCAGGACCTGCGAAATGGCTGTGAGGTTATTGGGGCGGAGGAAGACGGTCGTGAGCTGTCAACCCCTGCACATGCTATGGCTGTCAGTGCAGCTCATGGCTGACAGCCAGAGCCCTTCAAAGCTTGGTGGTGCAAAGCAGCAGCTTCTGGTGGAGTGCTGTGAAGGCAGCATTACCCTCAAAAGCCATCCAGAAGTAAGGGTGGCATGGGATGGGGAAATATTTTCAAAGGTGGTCCCAGAAAAAAAAGTTGAGAATCCATGACTTGGAAGCTCTCAGCTGCAAGGGAGTGGATTTACCATAAAAACCCTACTGTGACCATAGGGAGGGGAGAACTGAACTGACTGAAAGGACCAAAGCTTTCTACATTAGGAGACCTTTACTCTTTTACTAGGAACATGAGACCCAAGAGTGAAAAACCATGTGAAGAATAAAGGTTCTTATAAGAAACATTTGTAATAAAGGAGAAATACAGGTTTTGTGCCATAAAATGAATTCCCACAAAATACAGTTGATTTAGCACAGTTTTACAACATTATCTATTGTGGGAGGTGCCAAGTCACTGTGTAATGTTTCTCAGTGGCACATCTCATAACTGATTAGCACATACAATGAATGAATATAGTTTGCATGGCAGTGAGCTCTAGTTTCAGAGTCAGTGCTGTTCTTTTCACTCACAAAACTGAACGTGACCCTGTATAATCCAGAAAAGGTGGGATAGCCAGACCCTTCACTTAACACAACATTCTTGGAAGCATTGGTGGTGATGTAGTAATATTACTAAGATATGTAATAATTCTACAGTTGCACACACACGAACATACAAAAGAATAATAAAATTCTATAATAATATAATGTAATAACTCTAAAAATGCAGCACACCAAGATCTTTACCTTTGGGTGGTGCAGTCTTCTTTGGAATGCCAAATTCTGAATCTGAATCAGAGTTTATAATTTCCATCTTCTTCCTCTTTGGAGATCTTTTAGGTTTAGGGGGTGTGTCTGAAGCTGGTTTTGCTGTTCACAGAATTAGAAATACCAAAGATGTTGATTTCACATCTTAAGTTAATATATCTTGTAGTTATATAAGAAGTTACTAGACACTGCTTATAGCAAAATTACCATGCCTACTCAATTTGCTTAGCAAATGAATAGGCAAGAAGAGCCTTCTATATTTGGGGAAATGATTCCCTTTATACTCAGAATGAAGCTTTCTATGTGTTGCATCAACTGAAGTTGAATTTTTTGTCATGTGTGAAATTAGTTGCATTAATGAGGAACTGGAATTCAAAAACTGAAATGATTTAGTTACAACAGTTGTTTTGTGCTCACATAACTCAAACGCAGCTTTGTTTTAGAGTCTAAAAGTGGGTACTTGTTTTTAATGACAACACATCACTTCAATTTCAACAAAGTTAAATTATCTGCATCTATGTGTAGCAATTTTTCAAGTATGCTTATTTCTTTTCCACAGTTTGGAAGCCAAGAATGTTAAACTCAGAATGGAAGACTATTCTATTAGAACTGACATTTTTCTTTTAATGTTCAGTTTTATTGTTCTAGACTTAGATAATAAATTAATCATAGTTATTATCTATCAAGTATGAACATTTATAAAATATGATGTAAAAACTGATATTTGCTGGTGTGAAAAGTTTATATGTACTAACAGATATGATGCAACAAAGGGCTAACAAGTCAAAGATTTGGGGAAGAAGGATAAGATAATAGCAGTAAAAGATAGAACATCGTAATTTAGTGAACAGCACAGGAGAGAAACATTTTTCTGTTTGAGGAAGGATATGAAAAAGGAGGAGGAGAAGGAGACACTGAGAAACCATTGGGAGTGACAGAGATGTGGCTAGGTACAGAGGCCAGTGCCATAAAAGGACAGATCAGCTGGACAGAGGAAGGAAAATAAAGGGAAAGAGATGAGCAGAAAGGTCAAGAGGGGCAGAGTTCTGCAGTGACTGAGAGGCAAGGACCAAGAAGTGCAAACACCATGTGGCAGAGAACCGCATTTTCACCATTTCAAGTTAATGTGAGTGGTAAGAAAAACAACTATCTCATTCACTAAGTCAAGAGCTAGCAAAGCACTTAAGAATTCACTTATAACTGTTTTGCTAAAGTCAGGTCTAAGCCTCTTACCCTTAAAAAAAAATCCCCTCTCACTGTGCCAGTGGTCCACAGGCCTATACCCCATGTGTGGAACCCATATGGAAGGAATTTGCCCAGGAGAAGAAACAGTCTGTGGGAGCACAGTTCAAAATGAAAATAGGAAGCAGAGCCCCAAATGCCAGCATTTGAGGGTTGCCCAGAGGGAGCAGTAGCTTTGTCCCTCCGTTTCCCTTCAGAACCATGACTGAAAGTTGAATTCCCTCATGAGTCCTGGATCCGGTTAACCACTCCAATAAACTCTTACACCAACAACATCCAGCTGATGACTACTCTGCACATGGACTGGATGAACTGTTCCTACATAGTTCTCTCTGCAGTGCACACAAAGGCCTTCTGAGAGGGCAGTTCTAAAATCCCCACTGGAACAAACAGAGGACTCCCAAAGCTTCTGCTACACTAACTGAAACCAACCTTGATCGCCAACTCCCTACCAGATTCGAAGAATCTTAGTGATTCCTCCTCTGTCCTCACTCTTTTATTTCTCCTCAGGACAGTCACAGAAGATTGAAGAGGTGCCCTGAGCCTTTAGATTAGCTCAACCCCCTGGAGAAGACAGCTTCAAACTATAAGCACCTTGGAATCTAAACTTTTGTTTAAAGGCGCCACTTAAGGCCATCCAAGATAGACCTGTAGTTTCACTCAGGTCATATGATCACAATGGCCAGTGAAGAGAAAGAGGCTAAGCTCATTACAGATCTGGAAGGGGTTTGTACCTTCTTTTCCACATCACTGGGTCAAAGGAAAGGAACTCCTAGTATGGCAATATGCAGAGGTAATGTTATGTAGGAGAACTAAGCCTTAAACAAACAGGTTGGGTTACTACAATTCCATTTACCTTTTTTAGCAGCTGCTGTTTTACTTGGAATTTTCTCTGTTTGTTTCATGGTAAAGGAGGATGAGAAAACTGGAGTAGAATCCTCTTCATCACTGTCCAATTTTGTTGCATCTAAACACAGCAGAAAAATCAGGATATGATATAAGCATGTACATATGACATTCCAGAGATCCTATAACAGGAATGGCCAAACTATGGCTCAGGAGTCACATGTGGCTTTTGAATGAGAAATTATGGCTCCTGGAAGAACGTCAGCAAATCAATTTAGGAAAGCAGCCCCAGCCTACGAATTCAGGAGGGGGTCGGGACAGCAGGAGAAGCGCAGCATGTTCGGGGATGGCGGAGAGAAGTACGGCATGGTCGGGATTTTAAAAAACTCGCCACTAGCCTGCTGTCTTCTACATCGAGCAACAGCTAAGTTTTTACTGTATAGGCCTAATTTTCATGGTAACCTTAAGTAATTATTAGAATTTGACATTAGCAGGATCAATATTTGTCCTCTTTTTATGATAAAATTAAGGTGTGCAATGAATTTTAAACTTAGTAATTTTCGAGTAGGTAAAAGTATGTGGCTATATGCCTTAGTGTGGCTCTCAAAGGTTTAATAATCAACTTGTACGGCTCTTGAGTTCCATAAGTTTGGCCACCCCTGTCCTATAAGGACACTATGATTTGTTTTTATCTGTGATAATCCCACAAATACAAAACTTCTGGTGTATGCTTTAAAATAATAATAATTAACAACATTACCTTACCTGTATATCTAAGCATTTTAATGCTTTGACCAAATCTAATCAAAAAAATTTCAAAGTCTGAGTGCAGGGTGAGTAGACATACCATCATCTGTTTTCCGAGAATAAGATGGAAATGAGAAAAGATTTCCAAAATCTTGATTCTTCTTGTCTTGAGATGTTTTTCTACTTAAAAAAAATATGAAAAAGAAACTATATGCATTGCACTGTGTACATAAAATTATATATGCACTGTACAGTACACTTCAGAGTTTAAACTAGCATTGCAAAATATATAGTATTTTTGCTACCTGTTTGCAAAAATCTATCCTATCTAATTATTTCTTAGCCAAACTTTTTGGCCACTTGCCATTACTAAAGAATTTCAGTTTTGCTATTTCTGTCAGTCAATTTTGTAGACTGAAACTGAGATGGGGCATCATGAGAAGCAGAGGACACTTATCAACACAAATGGGCAAGCAGCAACTCCAACACTTGAAAGCTACTGAGCCAAACTATGTTTGCTTCTGCATAGGTGCACTGAAAAAAGAACCTCTACCCTGCACTCTAATCCACCAGTACAGGATCTCTACCCTGCTTGGATGGAGGCTGCAGATGTTATTTAAGCTGTCTGGATGACAATATGGTTAGGATAGTTCTAGGTTCCAAAGCAGGACTGTATGGTCCAAACTTCCAAAGGGATCAGGACGTATCCCTAACACATTATGCTTCACTCACCCACTCAAATGATAATCTCCACCCCTCCCTAAAATGGTATAATAAAGCCTCTAATATGCTCATAGTGTGCAGGCATATTATTAATATTTTAATCCATTGCCAAACTGTCCCTAACATGCTCTCTATGTTTCTGATTGGAGATGGGCCAAAATCATTGGCTCTAAAAAGTTATCTTAAATTAAAGAATAATTTAAGTAACTATTTGGTTACCATACTTACTCTGGGGAAGGTTTTGATTTGACTGGGGAAAAGTCATATTCATCTTTATCTAAGCTGTCTGATGGAACAAACTCATCCTCTCTGTCATTTGTGACTGGTGATGCTTTTACTTTTAGTTCATCTAAATCATTGTTGGTGGTATCATCATCATCAGCATCCTCCTCCTCTTCTTCTGAGAAATCAAATGTATACTTGGGTCTTTCAGCTAAGAAAAATGGAAAGCTTTTAGAACACAAAACATAGACTTCAAGGCCAGAAGGGACCATTATGATCATCTCATAGACTCTAAGGTCAGAAGGAACCAATATGTTCATTTAGCCTGACCTCCTCCAAAATGGAAGCCACCAAACTTCACTCACCCGAGTTTACTGAATTCCTCAAATGATGATTTAAAGACTTTAGGGTACAGAGAATCCACCAGCAAATAACCCATGCCCCATGCTGCAGAAAAAGGCACAAGCGCCCAAGGACCTATCCCAATCCGCCCCAGGGGAAAATTCCTCCCCAAGCCCAAATACAGCAATCACTTAAACCCTGAGCATGTGGGCAAGATGTACCAGCCAGACACCAAGAAGGGATTCTCTGTAGTAATGCAGAACCCACCCACTCTAACATCCCATCACAGGTCACTGGGCATATTTGCTGCTGGTAGTCAAAGGTCATGAATTGCCATATTAGGCTGTACTATCAAACCATCCCTTCCATAAACTTATCATGTTCAGCCAGCTGGGTTCCTTGCTCCTCTTGGAAATCTGTTCCAGAATTTCACTCCTCTGATGGTTAGAAACTTTCATCTAATATCAAGTCTAAACTTCCCAATGTCCTGTTTATATCTGTCCACTCTAGTGCTGAACTCTTTTCCCTCTCTGGCATTTATCCCACTGATGTATTTATAGAGAGCAGTCATATCTACTCTCCACCTTCTTTTGGTTTGGGTAAAGCAGCCAAGCTCTTTGAGGCTCCTCTCATAAATCAGGCTTTCCACTCCTCAGATCAATCTAACAGTGCTTTTCTGCCCCTGTTGCAGTTTGCAGAACTGTCCTTGGAAACCAGTTGCAGAATGTAACTCTCCTTATCATTTGAACATTTGTGCTAATAGCTAACCTAAATCTCCCCTGCTTCGGAACAGAAATGGACACAGGAGTCCAGATGAGGTCTGACTAATGCATTGTATAACAGTACTAATCCCTCCCTATCCCTAGTGGAAATACCTCACCTGATGCACTCTAAGATTGTATTAGCTTTTTTCAAAACCGCATCACATTGTTGGTTCACAGTCATCTTGTAATCAACCAACATCATCTCTTCCTCTGTCACTTCCAACTGGTATATCCCTGGCTTATAGCAAAAGTTCTTATTAGTCCCTAAATGCAAGACCTTGCAATTTCCACTATTAAATTTCACCCTCTTTCTATTACTCCAGTTTACAGCCATCCAGATCTTATTGTACTTCAGTGTTTCTCTTTATTAGCAACACAAAATGAAGGCCACAAAACTTCACCTACCCCTGAGTTATGGAAGTCTTCAAATAATGATTTGAATACTTTACATCTTTGTTTCATCTGAAAACTTTATTAGCACAAGTCCATTTTTTGTGCCAAGGTCAGTAATAATAAGACTCAACCCCAGACCAATCCCTGAGGAATTCCCCTAGTAACCTCCTGCCAACCTGACAGTTCGCCTTTCAGCATTATCCATTGTAGTCTCCCCTTCACTAATCACCATTTTTTCCCAAATAAGTTAATAATTCTGTATCAAGTGGAACTGTATCAAATGCCTTAGTGAAATCTAGGTAAATTAGATCCACTGCATTCCCTTTGTCAAAATAATCTATTATCTGCTTTAAAAAGATCAGGTTGGTCTGGCACCAATCTACCTTCTGTAAAACAGCACTATATTTTGTCTCTATTACCATTACCCTTGATATCCTTGAGTACGTCTCTTTCAAAAATTTTCCCAACACCCTCCATACTACTGAGGTCAAACTGACGGCTCTATAATTGCCCCAGTTGCTTTTCCCCCCATTTTTAAAAACAGGAACTATGTTTGCTGTTCTCTAGTCATTCAGTATAGCCCCCGAATTTACAGATTCATTAAAAATCCTGCCTAATAGGCTTGAAATTTCATTTATCAGTTCCTTTAATATATTTGGAGATTATCTGGACCACCGATTTAGTCCCATTAAGCAGTTACAGCTACTACCTTGGATATGGTAATTTCTACTTGCATATCCTCCATCTCAGTAGCCCCCCTGCCATTATCCCTGAACTCTTCATTAGTCTCAGTAAAATCTGAAGCAAAGTACTTGTATGGATACTGAGCCATGCCTAACACGTCCTTAATGTCCACTACATCCTCAGTGCTTAACATCCCGCCTCTTCTTTCTTTCTTTCTTTCTTTCTATTTACATGGCTAGAGAACCTTTAACTATTGGTTTTAATGCCCTTTATAAGGTCCAATTCCACTTGGCTTTTGGCATTTCTCACTTTGTCTCTAAATACTCTGACCTCGAGAAAGATCCTTCCTGACTGATGCTGCCCATCTTCCACTCCTTGTAGGCCTTCTCTTAATCATCTGGCTGAGATTCTTGCTCATCCATCTTGGTCTACATACCTTGCCTATGATGTTTTTCCCCTTCCTTGAGATTTAGGCTTCAGCTAGTTCCTGCAACTTTGACTTGAAGTAATTCCAAGTCTCCTCTGCCTTTAGATCCATGAGTTATTCACTCCAGTCCACTTCTCTAACTCCCTTAATTTTTTAAAATTTAGCCCTTTTGAAATAAAAAATCTTTGTCACGGCTCTATTTTTGTTTTAACTTCCACTCAGTTTGAACTGAATTAGTTAATGGTCACTCAAACCAAGGTCTCCCCCATAACCATTCTTCTACGAGGTCCTCATTATTCACCAATACCAAACTTAAAATGGATCTCTTCTTATTGGTTCAGCAACTATTTGGTGAAGGAATTTGTCAGGTATCATATCCAGTAAAATCTGAGCCCTATTATTATTACTAGCACTAATCTTCCAGCCCATATCTGGGAAGTTAAAATCTCCCTTAATCACACATTTCCAGTAGTATTTACTTTATTAAAAATGTTAAGGTTTCTATCCATACCCATATCAGATCCTGATGGTTTGTGGCATACTCCAGGCTCTATTCCAGTGGAAGCTCTATACCCCAATATGATTTTTTTGCCCAGACAGACTCTCTTATCCACTGCATCACTCCTAATTTCTTTACAGTCTACTTCGTCACTGATATACAATGCTACTCCACCATCTTTGCCTTTATTTCAGCCTAAAAACAGCACCTACCTATCAATACCTGCACCCCAGTCATGACTATTCTTTCACCATATTTGTATCCCTGTAATATCTGGTTTTGCTTCCTGCACCATGTCTAGTTCCTCCATTTTGTTAGCCACTGGTGTACAAGCATCTTAATTTTTGCTTTTTGGCTTTCACATTCCTTACATGATTTGTCACAGTCATTCTACCACCAGTATTACCTACTAGATCAGTACCTACACGACCTAATGACCATTCTCCTACCTACTGCTATATCCTTTCTTATTTCATTTTCCTCTCTCAGTATTAAAATCAGGTGTGGTGATTACCCAGGCATGTCCCCCAGATCCCTGGTTTAAAGCCCTCTTAATCAGTTGTGCCAACTTCCATCCCAGACATCTATTTCCCTCCCTATTCAGGTGAAGTCTAGTTGAAGAGAACAATCCCTTCTCCATGAATGCCTCCCTGTAGCCACACATCCTAGAGCCCTCCTTACAGCACCACTGCCTAAACCATCTGTTGATCATCAGAAGCTTGTCACATCTTTGTTGTCCTCCTCTAGCAGTTATTTGTTTTATTGTAACATATCAGGGTCCCAATGAGCTAGCTACAAAAACTAATAAAATAATGGACTATTCAATCTAAATCTGACGATATGCAACAGGTAACAAAAAAAAAATGGTTATTTGGGAATTAAGAGGACATGGTAATAAAAGTAATGTATTTTTCATAATAAGCAGAAATCACACCTCGCCAACGCCCCACCACTGTCAGATCATAGTGTTCTGTCAAATTAATTTATGTCATATATTCAAATCTTAACAATGGATGTAAAATCTACCTTATATGAGGGAACATAAATGAATGAATCGTTCTTTAATATAAAGCTTAGTGTTTTAAGCAGAATTTTAGCAATATTTTAGCAGAATTTACAACACAAGCTAAATGCAAGCGATCAAGTTCCCTGTTTAAAAGAAGTAAAGCCCATGACTAAAGATATTTTGAGATTCATATTTAACACATGATCATTCTGTTCATATAATAGTTCATCTACACTCACTCTATATTATACAATGCTTCTTTTACAAAGGAACTGGGAATACCTGCAGCTCTTCTAAGTAAAGAGTCCCTTGGAATAATCACAGGTTCGTTTTCTTCTAAATCACTTTCAGACTTGGATTCGTCATCCGACCAAGGGTTTCGTTTCTTCACCTTTTTTGCAGTGGATTTTGTGGAAGATGGTGTTCTTCTCACCCTGGTACCTATAGTAAAATGAAATACTTGGACTAGTAGGGGAGTGGAAGAAACACTGATTTATGGTGTCTTTTCTTATTCTTTATGATGTCTAAAATTGACATCCTACATTTTTATAAAAGCTTTTATGAAAGGAATATCAAATTCTCATTTTCCTCTTCTTCCTGAAGGACATTTACCATTCTTTCGAAGTCTGGGTAATACAAACTCACAGAAAATTGAAACGCCTTTTCTCACACATACACCTCTCCTCGCCTTCTCCCTCTTACACTCTCTTATACTTCCATCCTTTACTTTTTACACGAATCTTTTTATAATATTCTCCTTTTTTGCTTTCATCACTTATTTCTTGTATCGCCTGACGGCTATATGCTGCTCAGGGCAAAGGCATCCATTGGTTGCTTTGTGGTGCCAGAATGCATACTGTGGAAACTGAGTTATATGTTCTAAGAGGAGACTTTCATAGCCTGAGTGCTAGGCTGCTTCATGACCCTGTAGCTCTGTATGTACGTACTAAGGCCAGTGGTACTGAAGCCAGACTGAGAACAGGGCAGATATCCAAAAAGCTCTCTTTTACTAGCCACTGCAACACATTTGTTCCTGAGAGTTAGAGGGCTTGTCTAGACTCCGGAAATCAACAGCTGATCTAAGGTCAGGCAGCCTTGCCTCCCTGCTACTCACTTCTACCAGAGCAGTAATCTGTCAACCACAAAGATTATCAGAAAGAAGTTCACTCTTTATAATTAACAGATGTATTTCTACTCTACTTATACTTCCAAACTGAAGAATTTTGGCTCAATAAAGAAAAATCGTCTCTGGACAGAGATAAAGCCTGGAAAAGTTCAGCTCGATAATGGAATATTTAGTAAATCACTAGTTACTAAAACCAGGGGATTAGAATGGGAATGAGCATGTAACTAACTACAGCATTTACTACCATGCCTGTTGTCATCACTACTATGCTACTAAACTATGGTCTAGCATTTCTAAAGCACTTGGACATACCTTAGCATGAGAAGGATTAGATAAAGCTATATACTGGTAATTATTATGGTATGTTTCTCCTGTGACGATGCTTTTAAAAATGCATAAGGTCTCTTCTGGTACACTAATATAGCATAAAACAAAAACTGCATGTTTAGGATTCCTACAGCCTCTAACAAATTAAAAGTACAAAAAACAAATGTTGACAATATAACGAACATAAATACAATACCTAGCTTGAGTCAGCTGTATCTTAAGCACAGAAGATGAGTTTACACTGTAAGTAACTTACCAGGCTCCTTTTTCTCCCTCTTGGGTTTAGCAGGCTTAGTCACTGAAACAGTCGTATTCAGTGAGTCCTCTCCACCGCCCTCTGCTGGGGTTCCACCAAATTCCTCATCAAATTCCATTTTTATTGCTAGAGAATCAAGATCACCCTAAAAATTAAAAAGGAGATGGATAAATCTGAAGTAGGAAAAAAAAACAAACCTAACAGTACTATAGACCTAACTGGAATATGGTTATTCTTTGCCAATGAATAAACAGAGCAATTAGAGTTATTGTTGGTAAAAAAAAAAATCAGCAGTAAGTAATTACAATAAACCTGCCAGTATAAAACAACCAGAAATTTAGCACTATCTTTTGTGTACACTATGTGGGCAACATAGAACAAAAGTATCTGTATAGTTCCATGGGTGTAACGGTTTAACTCAGGGCTGTCCAACCTTTTTGGGTGAGGGGCCACGCTGTAATTCTTTTCTCAGTTGGGGGGGGGGGGCAGTGAAAGAATTTTTGATAGCTAAGACATACAAATCAATCTTATTAATAAACTTTAATAAAATCATAATTAGTGTGATATTTGGCATTGCTTTTGTGTGTTCTGTGTACAAAGGACAGGGGTGGGGGGCAGGTGTGCCTGTGTGAGGGGGCAAGGCAGAGCTTGGGGAGAAACTGACAAGGGCCCTGGCCAGCCCCAGCTCCCAGAGTCTTGCAGCAGCACTCCATGGGCCAGATGAAAGCTCTTTGCGGGCCAGAGACTGGCCCCCAGGCCACAGGTTGGACAAGCCTGGTTTAACTTCTTCCTATGCAAACGGTTAACATAACAAACATTAGCACTTCACAGGGGATTTACAGAACTAGCATAAAAATAATAAATTAAGTATTTTGACTTGCCTTCTTCTTCTTCAGCAATTTCTTAGTAGCATCAGCTTTCATGGCAGATGTAACCTGTGGGACTATTCTCCTACCGTAGGGTGATGGCATGGTCTCTTCTAACTGAAGTTTCTTCATCTTGGGTTTACCAACTTTACCCTTTATTGGTTTGCCAGCCATGCCAGCCAAAATATCTTCTCTTTCTTGAGCTTCTACTTTCTGATAAGCAAAAAAGGGAAAAAGTTATATAAGTTGCTTGTTGAACACAAGTCTCAATCTATATGGGCAAAAGGTACCATTAGGACCACCTAGTTAAAGTGATCTCAGCAGTCTTTCCTGAATTAATTTCCATGCACTATGCATTACAGCATACCTTTTAGGTAGAATGAGATCCAGATTTGATTTAGAAACTTCCAGATTGAGAATCCACCACAAAACTTTGCAAATTATTTAACAGTTAGTGACCCTAACTGTTAAAAATGTATACATTATTTCAAGTTTGAATCTGCCTAGCTTCAACTTCCAGGCACTGGATTTCTTTGCTTGCTAGACTGAAGACCCTTCTATGATCAAATTTTGGTTCCCCATATAGGTACATATAATCTGTGATCAAGTTAACCCTAAGCCTTCTCTTTGATAAGCTAACTGGACTGACTGGGCTTCTTGAGTCTTTCATGATAAAGGATTATTTTCCAAGTCTTTTGTCATTCTCGTGATCTTCGCTGAACCCTGTTCTAATTATTAACATCCTTCTTGAACTGCAGACACCAGAACTCGACATAGCTTTTGAGCCAAATGCAGACGTAATAATAACATCCTACTTCTACTCAATAGTCCCCTTTTTTTATATTAAAGAATTTCATTAGCCTTTTTGATCACACTGGCTATGTCTACAATAGGAAAAATTAGTTCAAATTAATTCAAACTAAACTCAAACTTATTACCTTGAATTAACAACCTAGACTAATTGGAACTAACATTAGTTCAAATTAACCCACTTTGTTAATTAGAACTAACTGTCCATAGTTCAAAATTATTAAATTCAAACTAAGGGTTAATCCTTATCTACATTGTCCTTAGTTCGAGCTTAATTCAAACTAACCGGCAGGTCTTACTATTTCAAACTAAACTTTCATTAGTTTGAATTAAGGAATTCCTTAGTTCAAACTAATGAAAACCTAGTGTAGACAGTTAGTTTGAATTAAGGAGGCTTAATTCGAACTAACTTGCAAGTGTAGACATACCCACTGGGAGATCATGTTCAGCTGATTTTCCACCATGATGCTCAAGTCCTTTTCAGAGTTACTGTTACCAGGATAGAGTTCTCCATCCTATAAATATTGCCTATATTCTTCAATCCTAGTTATATAACTACATTTGGCAGTATTAAAATATACATTGTTTGCTTGCACTCACAATACCAAGTTATCCAGATTGCTGTGTTTCAGTGCTCTGTCCTCTTTATTATTCCCTATCCCAGTCTTTGCGTCATATTTATCAATAATATTTTTGTCTTCTTCCAGATCATTAATAAAAATGTTAAATGGTGTAGGACCAAGAATTGATCCCTGCAGAACCCTGACAGAAACTCATTCAGTTATGATTTCCTGTATACTACATTTTGAAACCACCTGCTAAATCACTTTTTACTCAGTTTAATGTGTGCCATATCAATTTTGCATCATGCTAGTTTCTTAGTCAAAATGTTGTGCAGTACTAAGGGAAATACCTTACCAAAGACTATGTATATCAACACTATAATCTTTATTAACCAAACTGTGGTCTCACAAAAAATTATATCAAGTTTGTTCGATGAGATTAATCAGCCATAAATTCATGCTAATTGGCACTAATTATATTACAATGTATTAGTCCTATTTGGGAGCTAGATCAAATCCTGTGGACATTAAAATTCTAAACATATGAGAATTATCTGTGCACTGCTGTTTAGTTCAACTGTCTTTTTAACTTTTGAAATTACAAACTTCATCTAATTCTGTAAACCTGATCCAAGGGGAGCCTGGAACCACATGAAAGTTGACTTTACAATCTGTATTCAAAGGAATGATATTGTGCATAGCAGCTATTCCAAAAATCACTTATTTAAGTTTGTTTCTGTTGCCACAGGTACTGGGAACAGAAGAAGGAGATGCTGTGAAAATGGTTTCATATGAAAAAGGAGATCTGAGATAGGCTCTGCAATTAATGTGTAAGTTATGAATCTTATGCTGTTGAATTATACCTAGCAAGGGCCATAAAAGGTAGTGAGAAGAGATTTTATGACTACATTAGAAGCCAGAGAAATACTAAAGAAAGGGGAGATTCATTACGCAGGAGGGAAGGGGAGCTAATGATGGACAAAAACAAGAAGGCTGAGGTGCTTTGTGCCTATTTTGTTTCAGCTTTCACAAAAAACACCTCTTTTTAAAAATGGGAACAAACAGGACCTGGGGAATCACAGGCCAGTGAGCCTAACTTTGATACCTGGAAAGATACAAGAAAAAAATATTAAATAATCAATTTATAAGCACTGAAAGCATAATAGGGTTATAAATAATACTGAACAAGGATCTGTAAAGAACATATAATGCCAAACCAACCTAATCTCCTTCATTGACAATTACTAGCCTACTGGAAAAGAGGGAAGCTACAGATGTGACATACCTTTATTTCTGTAAGGTTTTTGATACAGTCTTCCCAAGACAGTCTCATAAGGAAACCACGGCAATGTGACCTAGAAGTAATTACTACAAAGTGGATGAAGAACTGGTTGAAAGATCATACTCAATGAGTTGTTATCAAAGGCTTACTATCAAACTGGGAGGACATATCTAGTCAGGTCCAATAGAGTTCTGTCCCGGATCAGATATTGTGCAACATTTTAATTAAAGATCTAGATAATGGAGTGGATTGTATGCTTATAAAATTTGCAGATGACACTAAGCTTGGAAAAGCTGTAAGCCCACTGAAACACAGGATGAGAAATTAAAATGACCTTGACAAATTGAAGAATTGGGTTGAAATCAACAAATAAAAAATCAATAAAGACAAGTGCAAAGTACGACATTTAGGAAGGAAAAATCATAGGCACAATTACAAAATGGGTAAAATTAGGCTAAGCAGCAGTACTGCTGAGAAGGATATGGAGATTACAATGGATCACAAACTGAATATGAGTCACCAATGTCATGCAGCTGCAAAAAAGGATAATAATCTGGGGTGTATTAACAAGAGTCTTGTATATAAAACGCAAGAGGTAAATGTCCTGACTCTAGTGAGTCCTCAGCTTGAGTTCTGCATCCAGGTTTAGGTGCCACTTTAAAAAAAAAAAAAAATGTGTACAAACTACAGAGAGTCCAGAGGAAAACAACAAAAATGACAAAAGATCTAGAAAACTTGCCCTGTGTGGAAACATTAAAAAAACTGGGCATGTCTAGTCTTGAAAAAGAGAACTCGGAGAGGGTCTGATAAGTCTTCAAATATGTTAAAGGCTGTTACAAAGAGAATGGGTATCAATTGTTCTTCACATCCACTGAAAATAGTAGTAGTAGTAATGGCCTTAATCTGCAGCAAGGGAGATTTAGGTTAGCTATTAGCAAAAATGTTCTAACTATAAGGAGAGTTAAATTTTGGTACAGGTTTCCAAGGGAGGTTATGCAATCTCTGGCACTGGAGATTTTAAAAACAAGGTAGACAAACACCAGGAAAGGTCTAATAGATATACTTACTTCTGTCTTGGCAACTGGTGATGGAATGGAGGTGGGGGAAGAAGAGGTTACTTACCGGTAACCGGTGTTCTTCGAGACGTGTGCTCCTGGCCATTCTTTAGTAGGTGTCTGCACACCTCGTGCACGGCACGCCGGAAACTTTTCCCCCCAGAGTACCCGTAGGGTCGGCTGTAGCGCCCCCTGGAGTGGCGCCGCCGCCACTGCCTATATAGTCACCAGCCGACCCGTCCCTCCTCAGTTCCTTCTACCCAATGTCTGAGGGGAGGTGGGAGGGATTGGAATGGCCAGGAGCACACGTCTCGAAGAACACCGGTTACCGGTAAGTAACCTCTTCTTCTTCTTCGAGTGCTGCTCCTGGCCATTCCTTAGTAGGTGAATATCTAGCCTTACCTTGGAGGTGGGAGACATCACAGAGAGACCGACTGCAGCACTGCTCTGCCCACTGCCGCGTCCTGCTGCGCTTGCTGGTTAATGGCATAATGCTGCGCGAAAGTATGCGGGGTGGACCACGTTGCCGCCTTGCATATATCGATAATCGGGACACCCGCGAGGAATGCTGCGGAAGCCGCCTGGGCCCTAGTTGAATGAGCCGTTACCCTTGGCAGGTGCTTACCCCCCAGCTTGTAGCACTCCTTGATGCAGGCTGAAATCCAGGAGGCTATCCTCTGAGTAGACACCGGTTGGCCTTTTTTATTGTCCGCTACTGCCACAAACAGCTGGGGGGTCTTGCGGAACGGCTTTGTCCTTTCCACATAGAAGGCTAGCGCTCTGCGCACATCCAGGGAGTGGAGACGCCTCTCCTCTTCCGATGCATGGGGCTTCGGGTAGAAGACAGGCAGGGAAATGTCCTGGTTCACATGAAAGTGTGACACCACTTTAGGCCTGAAGGATGGATGAGGGCGTAGCTGTACCTTGTCCTTAAAAAACTGGGTATACGGTGGATCCACCACCAACGCTCGCAGCTTGGACACTCTCCAGGCTGACGTGATAGCCACTAAAAACGCGACCTTCCACGACATGTACAGGAGGGAGCAAGTCGCCAGTGGCTCAAAAGGGGGTCTAGTAAGTCTTACCAGTACCGTATTTAGGTCCCACTGAACCATGGGCGCCTTTACAGTTGGGTATAGTTTGGAAAGCCCCACCAGGAACCTTTTTACCATAGGCACTGTGAACAGCGAGCTACCCCCAGGACCGCGGCGAAACGCTGCAATCGCCGCAAGGTGGACCTTCAGAGACGATAATGCTAGTCCACGCGACTTCAAATACCATAAATAGTCTAGTAAGCGGTGAACCGAGACCGACTCTGGTTCCTCCCCGTTGGCTGAGGCCCACCGCCTCCTTGTTTCCTGAGATGTGCCGCCACCACCGCCAGGCACTTTGTGAATACCCGTGGAGCTGCGGAGAGGCCAAACGGGAGCACGGCGAACTGCAGGTGTGTCCGCCCCACGATGAAGCGCAGGAACCTCCTGTGCTGCGGATGTATTGCAATATGAAAGTACGCATCCTGCAAATTGAGGGCAGCGTACCAATCGCCCGGATCCAGAGAGGGAACAATTGATGAAAGGGACACCATCTGGAACCCAATCTTGCGAAGGAACCGGTTGAGCCGCCTCAGATCTAAAATCGGCCGCAGGCCCCCTTTCGCCTTGGGAACAAGGAAATATCGGGAATAAAAATCTTTGCCCTTGCAGGGTGGCGGCACCTCCTCCATTGCCCCTTTTTGAAGTAAAACCTGCACCTCCTCCCGTAGTGCGTGCTGGTGGGCCTGGTCCCGCAGGGCACCACGCAGCGTAGGAGGGGCCGGCGGGGGCAACGAAGAAAATTGGAGGGAATAGCCCTCCTGAACCGTCCGGAGGACCCAGCGGTCTTTTGTGATCTTGCGCCAACGTGGCGCGTAAGGGGACAGTCTGTTGCTGAATATGGGAGTCTCTGGATCTTTGGCCTTTGATAAACCGCCCTCGTGTTGACCCTCAAAAGGTCTTTTTTCCGCCTGCCGGCGGACGCGAGGATCCTTGCCCGCTGGGGTGACGCCCAGCCGGCCGACGGGGCCCTTTGCCCCTCCATCTGTCGTCGTCCTGGCGGTGGAAGTAGGGCCGCGGGGGAGGAAGGGGCGGCTTGAACTGCTTCCTCTGGCTCGCCTGAGTGTGGAGGCCTAAGGACTTAACCAGCGCCCTAGAATCTTTTAACGTCTGCAGACGAGCGTCTGTCTGCTGCGAAAAGAGTTCAGGTCCTTCAAAAGGTAAGTCCTGAATCGTAGTCTGGACCTCTAGGGGCAGCCCCGACGCCTGCAGCCATGAGCTATGCCGCATTGTCACCCCTGTGGCCATGGAGCGAGCCGCGGCGTCGGCCGTGTCTAAGGCTGATTGCAGCAGGGCCTTAGACACGACTTTACCCTCTTGGATAGACGCCGATAGAGCCACTCTGGAGTCCTGCTCCATAGAGTCACTGAAATGCTCCATAGCTGACCATGCATTAAACATGTAATGGCTGAGAATAGCCTGCTGGTTCGCTATTCTCAGCTGCAGCCCCCCTGTAGAATAGACCTTACGGCCAAACAGGTCCAATCTTTTATAGTCCTTAGACTTAGGAATTGACCCCGGGCGACCTTGTCTCTCACGCTCATTTGCCGCCGCAACGACTAATGAGCTGGGGGTGGGGTGTGAATAAAAATGTTCATAACCCTTAGAGGGCACGAAGTACTTTCGTTCGGCGCGCTTGGCCGTAGGGGGGATCGAAGCCGGGGTGTGCCACAGCGCCTTGGTCGTGTTATGTACAGTCTTGATAAAGGGCAGGGCCACACGGCCCAGGGCCTCTGGGAGCAAAATGTACACCATACGGTCCGCATCCTCTGCGATCTCCTCGGCCTGCATATTCAGTCCGCCGGCTACCCGACGAAGCAGCTCCTGATGGGCCCTAGTATCATCCGGGATTGCCAGTGGCTTGGCTCCCGCCACCGCCTCATCGGGGGGCGAAGAAGAAGATTCTTCAAGATCTGGATCCTTAAACGGAGCTCCAGATGTCACACTATGGTCTCCAGTGGCCAGGCTCTCTCTATCTGGTTCGTCTCGCAAGGACTCCACCTCTGACACCTCCCCGGTACCGAGGAGGGGAGGGGTGCCGAGCGTGGCCGATGGCGGATGTCTGGCCTGCGAACTGGGAATGGGGGGTGCCGAGCCTACACCCGGTCCCTGGACGGCCCAAGGGGTCCAAAATGGCCACTGCCAACCCGACCACTGAGGGTGGAAGGGCGGTACCATCAGTGCCGACTGAAGCTGCGACACCGAGGTCTTCTGAGGTCGACGCGGTACCGACTCCTCTGCCGAACTCGACAAAGAGCCGGAACGAGGGGACCACGGCAGTGCCGATGACGACGGCACCGGAGACCGGCGCCGACCCTCATCGCTGCGGTCACGGTGCCGACGAGGTGACTCACGGTGCCGATGAGACACTGGGGAGCGGAACCGGGGAGCCCCAGCCACAGCTACCACCGTTGGCGGTACCGGAGAGCGGTGCCATTGCTCCCGAAGTGGCACCGGGCTTCGACCTCGACCTGCTGCAAGGGAGGTCGGTTTCCCCCGGGACGGTGCCGAGCGTGGTACCAGTGTCACCGCTGGAGCCGGCGGCGCCGACTGCACCGATAGCTCCTGCGCGGCTGCAAAGGCCTCCGGCGTCGTGGGCAGGATCAAGTCCTCCTCTAAAATGTCCCTGGTAGGCGAAGAGGTCGAGCCCGGACTAAACTGCGCCTCCGAAGGGTCGCGTACCGAAGCCGGGGACACGGAGATAGGCCGGCCAACATGGCTCTGGCTGTCTCCCTGCTGCACCGCCGCTCGGTGCGGTGATCGCCCCCTACCAAACCGTTTCTTCTTGGGCGGTACCGGGGAAGAGGAGCAGCGCTGGGGCTCCTTCAGAGTCCTGGGGCGAGCCGGCTTCGGTGCCGCCGACGGTGCCGAGGATGCTGGTGCACTCCGCACCAACGGTGCCGTGCTGGACCCCAAATCACCAGGGGCCGGGCGAAGAGCCTCCTCTATGAGGTGCAGCTTAAGGCGCTGAACCCTGTCCTTTTGAGTCCTTGGCTTGAAGCTCCGACAGATTTTACACCTCTCAGTGAGGTGAGCTTCGCCCAAGCACAGAAGACAATCGCTGTGTGGGTCGTCCACGGGCATGGGCTTTTTACAACGCCCACAGGTTTTAAAGCCTGGCATAGCCCGACCCCGGGCCCGGGGCGGGCTCGAAACTACTAACTAACTTAACTCTAAATAAAGAACTAACAAACAACTACCAACTAACTGGTTCAGGTACTCCAAAGCAAAAAACGGCCACGTGCAGTACTGCACGAAGCCAGGGAATGTTCCAGCGACCGACAGGGCGGTAAGAAGGAACTGAGGAGGGACAGGTCGGCTGGTGACTATATAGGCAGTGGCGGCGGCGCCACTCCAGGGGGCGCTACAGCCGACCCTACGGGTACTCTGGGGGGAAAAGTTTCCGGCGTGCCGTGCACGAGGCGTGCAGACACCTACTGAGGAATGGCCAGGAGCAGCACTCGAAGAAGAAGAACAGGTGACCTCTCATGTCCCTTACAGCCCTACATTTCTATGATTATATACTAATGAAAGAAAACAGCCACCCTGGCATCTACGTTCCCTTTAAGCTGTGCATGTGTGCGTGCACACATAGGTCATGAAACCCATACACACAACAAAATAAAACATGCACAAAAAAATTCAACAGTGCTAATATTTTTATGCTACTTTAAGAAGGTGGTTTCAAGTAGCATGTTTCAAATAAGGTTTTGTGATTTATAAAATCATTTCCCTCACCATATCAAAATAAAATTTAGATATTATTTGTATCATACGCACTTGCCTCATTGTGCTTGCACATTTGACTACACTCACTGGAATGCGCACAAATTTGGACACTGGTTCTAAAAATTTGCACAAAAGAAATTTTTTGCGCACACAGCCTATGGAAAATTAGAGGGAACACTGCCTGGCGTGATGTATAAAAAAACTTCCTGCTCCCAACTTATTGTATGTAATTTCCATAAATGTGCTTTAAGGAAAACACTAAAAAATTCCATTAATTCTTAATAAATAGTTATTCAAAAAGGTATTTAAACATACTTCAAGCTCTTCAATGAAAGCTGCTAAATCTTCTTTCCAGAGATCTGAAGGAGATTTTCTTTTGAGGTCAGTAAGCTCTCTCCCCTAAAACATAAAGGCAGCATATAAATATAGTGTTGGCTCTTTAAATTACTAAACAATATGAAAAATACCAAAGTTGAATATTCACAATATAAATGTTTTATATTAGTTATACTGGCACTGATTAAATGGTTTCAAAATCCTTTTTTCCACAATATACAAACCTTTGAATCTCTCTGTTTAATCAGCTCTTCTACTTTCTCCTTAGTAAGACACCACAGAGACATGTTTAGGATGTAATTAAAATCAGGGCCTGAGGTAGAGCCTGAAGAAGAAGATGCATCATCATTCAAGTTCTGTGTTTCTTCCTCTTCTGCTGCCTGTAGTGAAATCATATAATAACTGTCATTTCAAATTATGATGATTTTACACTTACTTTATAACTATAAAAGAGACTAAATTAGACAGCAGTGCATTCCAGGCTTATTATACAGCTGTCACTTTTGGGAAGGTATACTAGTACTTTGGTACGTGTATAGAACTGCTACCCTAATGGAGGGTGTTAAAAATTTTAATTTTGTAGGGATCAACATTTCTGCTCCACTTAGCAGAAATTTTATTATTAAATACTATATATTATATATAATTCAAATATGAGAGCACTAAGAAAATAATTAAAACACAATATAAAACAGATAATAAATAATTAAACCAAACAGCCAAATTAAGCAGCAGTATTGAAAAATAACTGTGATTAAAATTAAAAACCTTCATAAGTGATTTCTAACATTTAAAAGTTAGAAGATAAAGTGATATCAACTATGACTCTTTTAGAGGCAAAAAAGAGCTCTTACATTGTCTCAATGAAATAAGTTACTGTAATAAATTTGACCTTAATGATGTGTAACTACAAAGAACAGACAGCATTCATTTTGTATTCCAAATGTCAATCAAATATTTCTTGCATATGCAAATAAATATTATATTCTATGCTCACATGAACATACAATCAAAATGGTTACACTTCAAAGTTACTGATGTAATATTCTGTAAATGCCTGGGGAGGCCAAATTATTGTTCTTCTAGAAATGACAGCTATGAATCTTCTTATTTTTATGTGTTTAAATTTCAACTTTGCATTAGCCTAGTTCTGTATTTTTAATGTATTTATCGGCAGAAGAGTGGTATGTGAAAATGTTACTTCATTAATTTCTCTTTATTATATTGATTTAAATGGAAAACGGGCAGAAGGAAGAACAAAAGGAAAATCTATTTTTGGATTGTTAATAACCTACATGAACAAAATATACAATATTATGGTGGGCATCTGCTATAGACTACAAGACTAGGAAACAGATGAGACTTTCTTCAGGAAACTTAGATGTTTTCAGATCACAGAACCTCAAGTACTAGACAACATGAATAAAGCTTTCTTCTTGAGTAGTGTCCTGTGGGTGCTCCATTTAAGGTGACTGTGGAGCACACCCCCTTGTTCCATGGAAGGAACTTTGGAGTTTTTTGGTTGGCCAGTTGAAGTACTGGTAGTCCTATGGCAGCATCTCTTTTGGATGCACAAATGATGGCATAATGTTTTGTTAATGTGTGTGCAAAGGCCCATGTGGCTGCCTTACGCATATCAATAACAGGGACATTGTTGAGGAATGCTGTAGAAGTGGTCGTTGCTTTTAATTACATGTGCTTTGGTACCTAAGAGAGCTTGTAAATTTTTTCATTCACAGCATGAATGGATGCACAATGCTATCCACTTCAAATCTCTCTGTGCATTCCACCACCAATACAAGGTAGAGGTTAAGTAAAGGTATAAGTAATACAAGGTGCAAGTGTAAGTACAAGATAAAGATGAGTTTAATAGGAACTGCTAAGGCTCCATCTCAGACCACAGACAGCTGAGTAGGACCTGAGGGGATTGAGTGGTGCTCGCACAGAGAAGTCACCAACGGCACTGCAAGATGCGAGCTGCGCATGCACAACCCATAGAAGTACTGCTGTAAAATCTCTGATCAAGAGACACAAGAGTGCACAGACACTTAAAATGGAGCACCCACAGAACACGACTTGAAGGAGCAGAATTGGATGGCAACCGGGGAAAAAGTGATTATGAGATAGTTGAGCTCAGGATCCTCACATAAGGAAGAAAGGAGAGCAGTAGAATATGGATCCTGGACTTCAGAAAAACAGGCGTTGACTTCCTCATTGGAAATGATAAGCAGGATACCTGGGAGGCTAATGTGATGAGGGAAGGAATCCGGGAGAGCCAACTGCATTTTAAAGGGTCTTTGAGGGTACAAGAGCAAACCATCCCAATGTACAGAAAGAATAACAAATATGGCAGGTAACCATCTTGGCTTAGCAGAGAAATCTTCTGTGAGCTTGAACACAAAAAGGAAGCTTATAAGAAATGGAAGCTTGGACCAGATGACTAGGTAGCAGAATAAAAATACAGCTTCAGCATACACAGGTGAAATCATGAAGGCCAAAGCACAACTGGAGTTGCAGCTAGCAAGAGATGTGAAGTTAACAAGAAGGGTTTCTACAGGTATATTAGCAACGAGATGGCCAGAGAAAGTGTGGGCCCTTTACTGAACAGGGAACGCAATTTAGTGACAGACAATGTGGAAAAAACTGAAGTACTCAATGCTTTTTTTGCCTCTGTCTTTTCACAGACAAGGGCAGCTCTCAGACTACTGCATGAGGCAGTACAGTATGCAAAGGAGGGGAGCAGCCCTCAGTGCAAAACGAACAGATTCAGGATTCTTTAAAAAAGCTGGATGTGCACAAGTCCATGGGGCCAGATGTAATGCGTCCTGAACACGGTGAAGGAATTGATTGATGTGACTGCAAAGCCAATTGCCTTTATGTTTGAAAACTCATGGTGATCAAGGGAGGTCTCAGATGGTTGGAAAAAGGCCAATACAGCATCCATCTTTAAAAAAGGGAAGGAGGAAGATCTGCAGAACTACAGACTAATCAGCATCATGCCAGTCCTTGGAGAAATGGTGGAGCAGGTCCTCATGGATCCAATAAGATGGACAGAAAGGTGGCTTGATCATAGGGTTCAATGAGTAATGACAAATAGCTCAATGTCTAGCTGGCAACCGGTATCAAGCAGAGTGCTCTAGGGGTTGGTCCTTGTGCTGCTTATGTTCAAAATATTCATTAATTATCTGGCTGATGGAATGTATTACACCTTTGGCTACTTCCCCAATAACAGTAAGCTGGGAGAGTGGTAGATATGCTAGAGGGTATGGATAGGCTACTGAGTGACCTAGACAAGTTGGAAAATTAGGGCAAAAGAAATCAGATGAGGTTCAACAAGGACAAGTAGAGACTCCTGCACCTAGGATGGAAGAATCGTATATGCTGCTATGGACTGGGGACTGACTGGCTAAAAAGCGGTTCTGCAGAAAAGGACCTGGGTGTTACAATGGACAAGAAACTGGATATGAGTCAACAGTGTGTCCAGGCTACCAAGAAGGTTAATGGGCTGCATTAGCAGGTGCATCGCCACCAGATCTAGGGAAGTGATTATTCCTGTCTATTCAGCACTTGGTGAAGCCACACCTGCAATACTGTTGCCCAGATTTAGGCCTCCATTATGGAACAGATGTGGACAAGATAGAGAGTCTGAAGGCAATGAAAATGAATAGAGGGCTAGAGCGCATGACTTAGAAGGAGAGGCTGAGGGAACTGGTCTTACTTAGTCTACAGCAGAGAAGAATGAGGGGGCATTTGACAGCAGCCTTCAAGTACCTGAAGCAGAATTCCAAAGAAGATGGAGGTAAGCTGCTCAGTGATAGCAGATGACAGAATAAAGAGCAATGGTCTCAAATTGTACTGGGCGAGGTCTAGGTTGGAGATTAGGAGAAGCTTTTTCATTAGGATGATGGTGAAGCAATGAAATCAGTTGCCAAGACAGGTGTTGCAATTTCTATCCGTAGAGATCTTTAAGGTGCAGACTGAAAAAGCCCTGCATGGGATGATAAAGTTGGGGTTGGTCCTGTTTTGACAGGGGATTGCTCTAGAAGACCTCCTGAGGTCTCTATCAACCTTAAATCTTCTATGACTATATAACCATTAAAATTATACAGAGCTTTTAATTCTTAAACTTATTAGCCTATTAGTTTACACTTTCACACACAAATAATATCTTATTCACAACTATAAAATAATTTCCACATCTCTCACATAAAAATACCATATTATTTAATCTGCAAAGAACTGAGAGGACCTCAGACCATTACCTTTTCTTGTGCTTCCTTCCAAGCTTTCACTGGGTCAGATTCAAAACCTCTCTGGACTAATGTCTGAATTAAATCTCTCTTTGACCTATTCTCTATGTAAGGAGACAAAAAAAAAGTTTGGGTCAAGAAAACTGATGCCCTTTTAGCTATATGTTCTATTAGTCAAAATTAGTTCTAGAAAAGTTTTTTCTACATTTATCAGTTTTAAGTTTTATGCTTTATAGTTTTTCTTCCTACCTATGGTAATTTTCCCCTGTATCTTTTCTAGGATGAAGCGAGCTTGATTGTTGAGCTTAGCAGATTCTGCCCCCAACATTCCTACAAGCCACTCCTTGCGCAAACTGTAATAATTTAATCGTAAATCAAAGAATTCTTTCAGAATATCTTGAACAGTTTCATACTTCTTCAGACATCCCATATGATCAAACAGCACCTACAGAAGACACAAAATATTATTTTGTTTGACAGTTAAATTGTTAAAACACTACAAAATTTGTGAGCTTATGTATATTCTAAAATTACATACAGAGTTGGATTTTTAAAAAAGTTCTTAGATTATGATTTCACAGGAGTGTAAACCAAGATTTAACTACACTGACATCATTGCAGTTGTATCTATGTACAACTGGTGTTAGATCAAAATCAGGCCCTAAAGTCCTAATGTACACGACAGAAACAAATCCCATCCAGCTATTGTACTAATAATTTCTTGAAATATTTGCTAACATTGTTCAATTTAGCATAGACATTCAGGGCCTAATTTTAACTTATATATGCATACTGATTTATAATAATTGTTAGATGACACTTTAAGGTCATCTATGATAATGCAGAAATATTTAAAATAAAAAAACTTTGGCTCTCAGGTCAATTATGTAATTTCCACTTTAGCAATACTCTGAATACAACACTCACAAAATAAGGGTTCAATTGTAGTGTGCATTTAGTATTCACCTCTTTAGTATCCACCTGGGTGCGTGGGAGATGCAGGATTGGGATTTAAATGGTAAAAAGCCTACTGTTTTGGATACGAGTCCTCATTTTTAGCATCTTGTTTAGTTCGAGATGGATAAAAAATGCCATCATTTTTATTTGATATACAATACTCACTTTCCATGATTTAAATAACTATCAGGTGCAAGGCACTCTCTGTGATCTTGCAATAAGTATTATGATCAAGAACTTTAAGCTGCTTTTATCCAAGTCAGTTTTTATATTATGGTAAAGCCTAGAGACTCCCAAGCAAAACTGGAGCTCCATTTTCGCAGTCTGTATGCAAACACATAGTTAAAACACAATTTCTGACCCAAAGAGTTTACAGCACAATCCCCCATGCTGTGAAGATATAAACATATGCATAAATTTATTCACATGGAAAATCCTATTTGTTTTCAATCAGGAGAACTCACATAAATAATTATAAACAAGGAATCCTGTGGCATTTAAAGACTAACACATTTATTTATCATGTGAGCTTTTGTGGTAGATGAAGTGGGATTTTCTCCCAAAAGAGCTGATGCAAAAAATAAATTGGTTAGTCTTTAAATGCCACAGGAGTCCTTTTCTGTTTTGCTGAAGTAGACTAACATGGCTTCCCCTTTGGAACATGAATAATTATGCAAATGTCTAAAAGTTTGAGGGATAGGGGCCTAAATACAAGATTTCTATGACTTTGATCCCAAAATAAGAGCTGCACAGATGGACTATTTTGCCCACTCAGATTCTACTGTAGGATCAGAAAATGGGAACATGAAAATGTCATTTGCCTGAACTTTGAGACTCACCTTTTATCTAAGACTATGAACTAGGCTTAGAGTCCATGTTTATATACTTGCACTACCCTTCACCAAGCTAACGTGAGCATCAACAGCAGAGCAGCCACATTAGCGCTGGTCATGGCAGCAAAAGCACAGCTGAACTGTGCCAAATACATAACCATCAGTTTCAGGTGGGGTTGTGGTTGGCTCAACTCAACTGTGCCTCCATTGCCACTAACCAGTGCTATGAGCCAACACTGCTATTTCTGTGTTTGTGAGTTTGATGTGAGCTAGCACACATATATATGCACGAGCAGCGGAATCATCCCCTAGCTCATAGTATAGCTGTAGTATAAGGTAAGGGAGAATTAAAGTGTTCAAATGAATAATACCTTTTATATTTAAATGTTATTGCCTAGGTGAACAGTTTTGGGATGTACTGTGTAGATAAATGGCAGTTATTTCAGGTTGAAAGATGCCTTAGCACTATGATGGAAACCAATATTCTATAGCCTCTCAGTTATTTTCGTAGTGTCATTCTATAATGATAATAACTGATATTTTAAAAAAATCTTTACGTACACAACATTGGCCAATGCACCAGATTTTTCTGATGAAACGTCAAAATTTAAGTTACATAGTCCAATACAAAATCTGTTGTCTCATGGAACTAAAAACTTAAACGGTTAGTAATTCTTTTTGTCAGCAACAAAACATGAAGGGGATGTGTGAAGTCATGTACTGACTGATAAAATACCACTACTGGGCAATCACAAAAACAGGTAAGCTCACAACAAGCTACTGTTATTATTTTGGTAGTCAAACAGAGAAAAGTTACCATAGAATTACAAGTAAGACTTGTTTGAAGTTTAAAGACTTTGTGCAATCCAGCAGCTTCTGCTTGAGCAAGTTTTTCTTCTGTCATTTTCACAACAAATTTCACAGTTGTATCAGTGTGGTACTCTTTATAATCGGAAATTAATGCTGGAGTTTTTTCGGTCCCATTCAACATAGGCTCTAAGACCTGTTCTTTGTATACCTACAACAAAAATATCAAACAGTAGAAATGAACAAGCAAGAATTTTAATTCCTTAATAAGACAGCAATACAAGTGGATAAACTCCAAAGTCACACATTGTTAAAGGATTATAATGCCCTGTGTCACCAAGAGTCACTTACGGAGCCACTTGGTTTAAAAAAAAAAAAAAAAAAAAATCCACTTCAAATCCACTTCTTGAACCCTTTCACAAGGCAATCTGCAGACTAGAAATGGCACCAGTCTTGCAGGCAGTTGATGTCCCTGAGCAAAGATTGACAGCATTTTTGAAGCCATACAGAGCAGAAAAGTTATTGTGGATTAATTCAAGAGAAAAAGATGACATTCCTTAATAAAGTACAAGAGGCAGCATGAAAATAAACACACCTTCTATGTAGAGTGAGAAAAAGGAAACCTATATTTTTCCTGCAATCCACACTATCATGAATCTGAAGAACTCATCTGGATATGTGATTAAGTAGTCTAGTACAGGGGTTCTCAACCCCAACACACTGCGGCATGGCAGAAAACCCTCCCAGCTATGCATGACACAGACCACCATCTCTGCTGGAAAAAAAAAGCCACTAACCCAAGTTTCACTGGCAGCTCAAATCACCACTGAAGCCCCCCTCCACCAAGACTTCCTATTGTCATACAGCAATTTATCAGACCTAACCCCCAACACAGCCCAGGCTTCCCTCCGCTATAGGGAGTTTTAGCAGCAGTAATGATCCACCACCATAGCTCTTGGCACCTGCACAAGGTCCCAGAAGAGGCGACCAACAGCCAGAAGACAACTCCCACAGCCTGAAGGACTGTTTCAGGGTGGGGGTGGGGATATGGGAGGTGCTTTCAGTGGTGGGTCGCCTCCACGCAATATACTCAGCTGCTGTTCTGAGAAACACTAATGTGTCACAACACAGGCATTATGAAATGCCGGTCTAGGAAAGCTATTTTAAACTAAATTTACTTCATTGTTACTTACCTGGGTCCACGTTCTCACTGGAAGCTCTGTAATCTCTACTGTGTTCCTATCCACCACAAATATTTCACCACTAACTGCATACTGATTCTGACCAAGTTCCTGGATAGTTCCTTTAAAGTTTTTGTAGTTTGGAAGCTGCAAGTGCAAATAATAATACACATTAATAATGTTCTTTCAAGCAAAACATTCCTGGGGTCTTCTTTCCCTCTAGCATTTGGAGCCTTTTCAGGTTTGTGTCAGCACTGAGAGCTTCCCCAAATGAACACACAGGCGTTATAATTTGGAAATTGTTGTTTTTTTTTTGTTTAATAACACTATCTTTCCTGCAGCTACAGAAGAACGTAGAACACAGTTTAGCTGAAACAAAGGAGGCTTTAGAGGTTCCAATGCAAGCTACAGAAGCTTTAAAGTGACTGAAGATATGTGGCACTTCTAAAGACTAACAAAAACATGCCAAAGGACTCCTTGTTTGTTTTGCTGAACTAGACTAACACAGCTACCCCTTTGGAACTTAAAGATATGTTGTAATTTATCATTAAGGAATGATCGATACAGCTTTTTATCCAGCAGACCACAATATGCAGTAGATCTTTCCAAAACAATTATGATTTTGAGAGCACACTGAAAAATCAGTGAGTGGAATGGAGGAAAAAACCTTTAAAATAATCAGTAAAATTATAATGTACTAGTTTCAATTGGAATAAAGTCTTCATTTCTCTAGCTTCACTTCAATAGCTGAACAGTGTTCTTGAATAAGACAATCAATTCCACTTCTGAGGTGGTAATGATTTGGCTGCAAAGTGTTTCTAAAGTGGTATGAGATGCCTTTATAAAAGTAATCCTGAGGTTTGTTTAGGAAATATACAAAATAGCACCATGCACTGTAAGTTACATTACCATAGGCTGGGGATCCAAGCCATCCAGCATTCGTCTGACATTGTTCACAATCTCTCTGGTATCATAGTTAGGAAGTTTACAAGCCCATCCTGTACCAATTCCCTCTGCACCATTTACTAAAACCATGGGAATGATGGGAATATACCACTCTGGTTCTACACGCTGATTATCATCATAAAGGAACTTAAGCAGGTTGTCATCCACTGCAGGAAAAAGCAGCCTTGCTAAAGGGCTTTGAAAAAAAGAAAAAACAAGAAAACACAATTGAAACATAGTCCAGTACATCAAAAAGTTGTTACACTATGAAGATTAATGGGCCTAAATGTCATCTATTTAAAAAAATTATATTTTCTCCTTTTTTAATTGTCATCATGATGCTGGAAATACTGTGTTTTCAAAGGACAGAAGTTATTATTGAATCTTCACAGTGGAACAATCAATTAATAATAAATGCTGGATTCACGGTTTTTTGTGACCTTGAGTGTAGGTATCTTACTGACTGATGTTTGAAACATATAAAATCCAGCATACAAAGAACTCAGGACTCATCTTCCCAAAAGACAACAGGGAGGTCAACCAATCGGTCAGAAAACAGCAATACTCAGTTTCAAACCAAACCAAAAAAGACAGTCTTAATGGTAGGAACAGCAGTCTCAACAACAATCCATGAAACACTTTGCAAAGTGTTTCATCAGTGGACCCTCAGCCAATTATGGATAATGAACTAAGCAAAGATGACTTCTAGCACATATGGGTCAAATATAGTGGATGTACAGTTCCAGAGAAACATTAATATGTGGAATGGATCCAAAACTCCTATTCATGCAGAAAAGGATATTAAGTAGAAGAACCAAATGAAATTAACAAAAGAAAATTCAGTCACTATCAATGTGAAATAATTTATAAAGGGAAATGGTAGAAGTCACATTGCTTGTAACACTTAGGCTGTGCTCACACACAGAGGGCTTGTTTTGAAACAAACTGTTTTGAAATAAATGGTTATTTCAAAACACCTTATTTCCAAAGACAAAAAAGGTGTCTTGGAAATAAAGGAGCGAAATAGCTTGTCCACAGTGTGGACATGCTATTTCGCTTGGGGAGGGGACTGCAGACACCTTTCGAGGTGAAGTGGAGCGGCGCCTCACCCCGCAGGTGTCTGCAGGGGTTGCAGGCACTCTCAGGGTGAAGTGCAGCCAGGTGCCTCACCCCGTGGGTGTCTGCAGGGGGACTGCAGGCAAGGGGGGAGAGCCGCACAGCTGGGCGCTACACCCCCTGCCCGGGCTGCCCCCAAAGCCTGCTGCGGGGTCTGGGGCGCCCGGCTCAGCTCACCGTTGCAGGGGCCAGGGTGAGCACCGCCCTAGGATTCCCTGGCGCTCCGCTCCTGCAGGGCGCGGGGCCCCCCAGCCCTGCCCCCGGCAGGAGTGGGGCGCCGGGGAATCCCGGAGCCGTGCTCACCTTGGCCCCTGCAGCGGCGGGCTGAGCCAGGTGCCCTGG
>ML681964.1:5786413-5861216 GCA_007922195.1 Podocnemis expansa | reverse complement strand
TCCCTGGCCAGGGTGCTGAGGGGGTAGCCCTTCCTCCCAGGGTGCTAAGCACCCTGGGAGGAAGGTCAAATGTTGTTTCAGAACACTTTGTTCTGAAACAAAATGTCCGCACAGGGTTGTTTTGAAACCACTGGTTTCGAAACAACCTTGTTTTGATAGGAAATGGCGTTTAACCTATTTTGAAAGTACAGCTCCCATTTCGAAACAAGGGGTTTCCTTGTTTCGAAATGGCCGTATGTCGTGTGGCCATGCTGTTTCTTATTTCGAAACAACCTCATTGTTTCAAAATAAGAATGCTGTGTGAACACAACCTTACAATCAGACTGTATAAAATAATAGAATTTATTCTGGTTAACAAACTCTCTCAGCTAAACTACACTCTAATTTATTTGTAGGCCACCTTACTGTCTTAAAACTATGCTCCTGATTTCACTTAGGAATCCCGTTCGATTACATTGTGGCTGCACAGGTGCAACTAAAATCTGAATTTTGTTTGCAGAATCTTGATACTGGTCAAGAGAAAGAAGGAAACAATATGGCTTGACCTTCAAAGCCTATTCTGAATTGTAAGACTGCCACATAAAAATAAACTTACGGATAAAAGGATCATAAGGACCATTTTTTGTGGAATCAGAAAAATACCGACCATGAAATCCTACTGTTCCATTTTTACAAATGTGGTGTTCTCAGAGCCACACTTGTAGACTGACAATTGGACTGGATGATCTGCCTTTTCAGTCTCTAACCTTATGATTCAATGTAAAATCTACATAGCTAAATTTTAAAAATCCTCAAGTACTATTCTCACAAAATCAGAAGGAAAATACATGTGCAAAATTGTATTTGAACATGCGAAACAAGAATCTGAGCACAAGCTACTTGATTTTCTTTGTCTTTTACATACAAGCTCACAAATACATGCTTGCAAATCTGTGGTGTAGTAACAAATTTGGCTCTATATGTTTTTTGTTTAATTTGTTTGAGCAAGGTTTTACCTTAACATTGTGAAAATATAACGAGGGCTGGCAGCATCCTTGCCACCATGAAGCCTGGTACCAAACTGACCAATAGGTTGCAGTAGATTAACATTGTTACTTCCAACAAAGTTCTGAGCCAAGTTGACAATAGTCATCATTAATGCTTGCTGGAAGAAAAATACATGCATTGTTACTATTCATTTTAAGAAATGGTACTCTTTCTTAATCAGCTACTCTGACATGTTTTTATTTTCAAGCAAAGCATACCTCAATCCACTCTGATCTCAAACATGGTCTGTCTGAAACATGAAAGGCTACAATTTATTACAGAAATAGGCAATCAACTGCCAACTACAAATGTTAGGATATTGTAATTTCTCTCACTGTTCTTCCCTACAGCGAAGGTTTCATGTGCATTTTTTTCTCATCCCCTAAACTCATTCACATGCTTTTTTTGTTTGAGTTTTCAAACACACCCATTTGTGTACAGTAGAGGATAAAAGACAGTTGCTCACGTGTAACTGTCATTCTTCAAGATGTGTGCTCATGTCCATTCAGATATAGGTCTGTGCATGCTTTCATACATGGCTACTGGAATCTTCTTCCTCTTAGCAGTACCTGCAGGGTTGACTACAGCACCTCCTGGAGTCCCGTGCCCATAGTATGGTATATCAGGTACAGCTGGCCCTGCATCCACCAGTCTCTTCTTTCTGCCAACTCCGAAAGCAAAGATGGTGGGCAGGTTTGGAATGGACGGGAGCACACACCTCAAAGAATGACAGTTACTGGTAAGCTATCATCTTTTCCTCTTTGAGGGCTGCTCATGTGCTCTCAGCTATAGGTGAATACCAAGCTGTATCTTGGATGGTGGGCAGAGTTACCGTCATGCCCTCTGCAACACTGTTCTTCCAAAGGCCGCACCATCTCTGGCCTGCTGGACTAATTTGAAGCGAACATAGGAACTGACGACCAGGTAGCAGCTCTGCATATGTCAGCGATGGCAACCTGGGCCAGGAACACCAAAGATGTCACCTGTGCCCTTGTTGAGTTGGCCCTCCCAACACCTGGGAGTGGCAACTTTCCAAGATCATACCAGTGGTTGAATAAATGTGGAGATCCAAGAACATGTATATTGTGTGGAGACCTGTAACCCCTTCATCCTACCCACCACCACCACCAAGAGCTGCATAGACTTACGGAATGGACGCGTTCACTCAATGTAAAAGGTTAAAGCCTGGCACACGTCCAACATGCGTAGTTGTTGTTCCTCATCAGAGTGGTGTGGCTTTGGACAGAAGACGGGAAGAAAGATGTCCTGATTATAGTGATAGAGAGTAACCACCTTGGGGAGAAAGGCTAGGTGAGGCCTCTGCTGGATCTTGTCTTTAGAGAACACCATATAGAGTAGTTCTGAAGTAAGTGCCTTCAGTTCAGAAACCCTCCTGGCCAGGAAAGAACCAGGAAGGGGCAGGATGACATTGGCTTGAAAGGGGGTCCGATTAGTCATTTTAGAACCAAGCTGAGGTCCCGAGGAGTTACAGGGTAGTGGATTTTGGGGTACAGCCTCTCAATTCCTTTAGAAAAAAGAGTGACATGGGATGGGAGAAAAGCATCGGGCCTTGAAGCTGAGTGGAAAGCAGAGATGGCTGCTACGTGCACCCTAAAAGAAGCCAAGACAAGGCCCTGCTGCTTCAAATAAAGTAAGTAATCCAGCATTGCCTGGACTGGTGTGCTTACTGGATCAAGGAGCACTGAATACCAGCACTGGCAGAGCAATCAGCATAATGTTTGCCTTGTCCCTCTTGATTTTCATATGACCCCAGAGCAGCAGTGGGATTGGCAGGAAACCGTACATTGGGGCCCCTGACCAAGGGATAAGACAGGTGTCTGACAACGCCCCCACCTCCATGCCCCTGAGGGAACAGAACTGTGCACACTTTCTGTTACAACAGCAGGCAAAAAGGTCCACTTCAGGACATCTCAACCATTGGAAAATCCTATCATTTGTGTTCTGGTGTAGAGACCAGCTGTGGGGAGGCGAGAATGGCTTGCTGAGGCAATCTGCCTCTTCTTTCTATACTCCACAAAGGTGGGAAGAGATGAAGTGAAAATTGTATTCCACAGCTAAATCCCACAAGCGAATGGCCTCTTTGCACAATATCGAAGATCACGCCCTACCCACATTTGTTTATATAGTATATGTCCCCAATGTTGTCCGTAAGGACATTTACTACTTGTCTGGAGATGAGATGAAGAAATGCCCTTCACACCAGTCGTATCACACAGAGTCTCCTGATGTTGATATGGAGATCCTTGTCCCTTATTGACAAAAGGGCTTGGGCCTTGACTCCTGTACTGAGATGAGTGCCCCCTCCCAGATCTCAGACATCTGAAATTAAAGTTACAGATGGCATGAGTTCCTGAAAGGAAACTTCTTCTCGGACCGTGAGCGGGTCTTTCCACCAGTTCATTTCCATTATGACTCTGGGGGGAACTGTGACTACTCCGTCCAGGGAATTTCTGGCATAAACATATACTGTTGCCAGCCACAACTGGACTGGTCTGGGTTTCAGTCAGGCTAGTCATACCACGCCATGTGCCTTAAAAGGCTGAGGCACTGACAGACTGTGGTGACCGGGCAGCAGCAAACTTGTTCTATGAGGTCCCGCATGGTATTGAAATGCTGTCTGGCAAGAGATCCTGGCTTTTGTTAAGCCTATAGTGGCTCTGACAAAGTCTATCCTTTGAACCGGGGTTAACTTTGATTTCTCGATTCACCAGCAGGGCCAGTTTGGAACAAGTGGAAAGGACTAGTGACTCACTGGATTTGACCTGGTCACAAGAACGCCCCTTGATCAACCAGTCACAAAGGTAAAGAAATATACACACTCCCAGCCTGTTTAAATGTGCCACCACTACTGCCGGCCATTTGGTAATAAGTCTGGGGCCCAAAAGGAAGGGCCATAAACTGGCAGTGATGGTCTGCCACCACAAACTGGAGGAGATGTCTGTGGGAAGGAAGGATAGCAATATGGAAATACACATCCCTCAACTCAAGGGTAGCAAACCAGTCTACAGGATCCAGGGTGGGAATTACAGATGTCAAGGAGACCATCCAAAACTTGAATCTTCTTGTCTTTGTTGAGGCCTTGGAGGTCTAGGATTGGTCTCAAAGTTCCATTGGCCTTTGAAACAAGGAAGTACTGGGAGTAAAAACCTACCCCTTGTTCCCCCTCTGGGACCTCTGCTATGGCACCCAATTATAGTAGGGACTGTACCTTCCTGAGCATCGCTTATTTGTGAGAAAGCTCCCTGAAAAGAGATGGCTGGGGAGGGGGGAGGGTGGTGGAAGAAAACTGGATGGGAGTATCACCATATCATAGTATTCAAGACCCATCTCTGTGGTGATATGGGTCCACACTCCTTCAGGAGCGGGGACAAACAATTCAGGAAGGGTTGGGTAGGATCCTGGCTGAAGACTGGAAGGTCGCCCTCAAAAGATAAGGTGGTGATTGATAGAATGCCGCAAACATGCTTGGTGTTGGCCCAAATTTGAACCAGACGTGGGACGATGCTTGTTCGATATTCTGCTTCTATCTCTATGCCTGTAAGGGATGTAGTGCTGGAGCTGCTGCATTGACAGAGGAGCGCAGAAGGGCGTCTTGTTGGCTGCAGCACGTAGAGGCCTAGGGACCATAGTGTTGCCCTAGAATCCTTGAGACAATGAAGTTTAGCACCTATTTGGTCTGAAAACAGGATCAGGCCATCAAATGGCACCACTGAAGCCACTGCCTGTCCTACTGAGTCAGTGGAGTTCTAGGCTGTTTGCAAGGCCACCTGGGCCACCGCCAGGCCTTCCTCAAGTATGGTCTGGAAGTCCATGGTTTGATCCTAGGGAAGAACATCCTTAAAGCAGTTCAGTGAGTCCCACAGGTTATAATTATACCAGCACAACAATGCTTGGTGGTTGAAGATGCCGAGTTGGAAGCTCACCATCGAATAAGCCTTCTTCCTAAAGAGATTTAACCTTTTGCTGTCCTTGTTTTTGGGAGTAGATCCTGGTTGCCCTTCTCTGTCCCTCTGGTTGGTGGCATCAACCACCAGAGTCCCTGGGGTAGGGTGGTTGAAAAGGTATTCAAACTTAGTTGCTGGGACATCATACCTTTTCTCAGCAGTCTTGGAAATCAGGGTGACAAAGGAAGGAGTTTGCCATAGGGTCCTGCCAATCTTCAAGACCCCTTCATGGACAGGTAAGACCACCTTGGAGGGCACAGCCACTGTCAGAACAATAAAGAGACGATCTGCTGTCTCCTTTAGCTCCTTCACCTCTAAACTGAGGTTGGCAGCTACCAGCTTGAGCAATTCCTGGTATGCTTTAAAATCATCCAATGAACCTGGAGTCCTTGGCCCAATGCCTGGTCAGAGGAGGGGAACTGATGGGGTGCTTGAGGTACAATGCATCCCCAGAGTCACAGGGTGGTCCCTTCAAGGTACCCTCCATGGTGTCAGAACTCTCCAAGTCTGGGGGGCAGTCTCTAAGAGGAGCTAGGGGGTGGGGACCACTGTGTCCTGATGGACATTGCTCGGGACTGCAGGGATAAAATCAGAAAGGCCAAAGGACAAATGGAGTTGCGACTAGCAAGGGATGTGAAGGATAACAGGAAGGGGTTCTATAAGTATATCAATAACAAGAAGAGGATCAGGGATGGTGTAGGTCCCTTACTGAATGGGGCAGGCATCCTCGTGACAGAGGATAAGGAAAAAGCTGAAGTGCTCAATGCTTTTTTTACTTCAGTTTTCACAAGCAAGGTCAGCTCCCAGCCCACTACACTAGGTACGGTAGACTGGGGAGAAGAAGAGAGGCCCTTGGTGACAGAAGGTCAGGTTAGGGACTGCTTAAAGTAACTAGATGTGCACAAGTCCATGGGGCCGGATGAACTGCATCCGAGGGTGCTGAGGGAGCTGGCTGATGAGATAGCAGTACCGTTGGCCATTATCTTTGAAAACTCGTGGCGAACAGGGGAGGTGCCAGAGGACTGGAAAAAAGCAAATATAGTACCTATCTTCAAGCAAGGCAAAAAGGAGGATCCAGGGAATTACAGACCTGTCAGCCTCACCTCAATCCCTGGAAAAATCATGGAGCAGCTTCTCAAAGAATCCATCCTGAAACACTTGGAGGAACGTAGAGTAATCAGGAACAGTCAGCATGGATTTACCAAGGGTAAATCATGCCTGACCAATCTCATCACCTTCTATGATGAGATGACTGGATTTGTGGATGCGGGAAGAGCCGTTGATGTGATATACCTTGACTTTAGCAAGGCTTTTGATACAGTTTCCCACAGCATTCTCATTGGCAAATTAAGGAAGTATGGGTTAGATGCGTGGACTGTAAGGTGGATAGAAAACTGGCTAGATCAACAGTTTCAGCGTGTAGGAATCAATGGCTCCATGTCAAGTTGGCAAGCAGTAACGAGTGGCGTGCCCCAGGGGTCGGTCCTGGGGCCAGTTCTGTTCAATGTTTTCATTAATGATCTGGATGATGGGATAGATTGCACACTTAGTAAGTTTGCAGATGATACCAAACTGGGGGGAACGGTAGACACCCTAGAGGGCAGGGACAGGATTCAGGGAGACCTAGACAAATTGGAGCAGTGGGCCAAGAGGAATCTCATGAGGTTCAACAAGGACAAGTGTAAAATCCTGCACTTGGGACGAAAAAACCCCATGTACTGCTACAAGCTGGGGAGGGATCAGCTAAATAGCAGCACTAGAGAAAAGGACCTGGGAGTCATGGTGGATGGGAAGCTGGATATGAGTCAGCAGTGTGCGCTTGCTGCCAGAAAGGCCAATGGCATACTGGGCTGCATCAGAAGAAGTGTTGCCAGCAGATCGAGGGATGTGATCATTCTCCTCTATTCTGCACTAGTGAGGCCACATCTGGAATAGTGTGTCCAGTTTTGGGCTCCCCACTACAAAAAGGACATGCACAAATTAGAGATAGTCCAGAGGAGGGCAACAAAAATGATCAAAGGGCTGGAGCACAAGCCCTATGAAGAAAGACTGAAGGAACTAGGCTTATTTAGCCTGCAGAAGAGAAGATTGAGGGGGGATTTGATAGCAACCTTCAACTACTTGAAGGGTTGCTCCAAGGAGGATGGAGCTCGACTGTTCTCGGTAGTAACAGAGGGCAGAACGAGAAGCAATGGTTTCAAGTTACAGCTGGGGCGGTCCAGGCTGGATATTAGGAGAAACTTCCTTACTAGGTGAGTGGTGAAGCATTGGAATAAGCTGCCTAGGGAGGTGGTGGAATCTCCATCTCTGGAGGTGTTCAAGGCCCAGCTGGACAAAACCCTGACTGGGATGATCTAATGGGAGTGGTCCTGCTTTTTTTGGCAGGGGGTTGGACTAGATGACCTATGAGGTCCCTTCCAACCCTATGATTCTATGACTGTAGGGATTGAGGACTTTGACCCAATTGGAAAGTTCATGGTCCCCAGTATGGCCACTGGGAGGGCCACTGTCAAGGGGGCCACACCAGGGCAGGGGTGATAGTAGTATCTGTGCCATCTGTGTGCCTGGAGTGACATCCAGACTCCAGTGAGGATTCACTGCAGCAAATCCAGCAGTCTCTGTATTGCACTGGTGCCGGGCTCTGTGGCCCCTTGTGGAACAACGGGCCACAGAGCTTGTTGAGGAGAAGCTTCATCAGTGCCGAGCATGGTGCAGACTCCTGAGGGTGGAGTCTGACGAGTTAGATTGAGCTGAGCAGTATCACAGCACCGAAGACTTCTGGGCCCATTTGCCTGAGGTTGCTCTTGCTTCCTCCGATGGCCGGATTTTGCATCTCCATGCCAGAGGCGAACTCGTCAGTACTGGTGAGACGGAACAGCAATCATGTTCAGTTTATGTAGCACTCCTGGGGTTGGGGTTGGGGGGGGGGGGGGAATCTGTGAGATGGTCTAGTCTCCAGAATAGGGACTGTGACCCTCTATTTGCTGCTGCCTAACAGACATCCCTGGTGTAACTCCATTACTGGAGAACACTGTGCCAAGGGAAATTTTTAGAGAGTGTTGGGGACAACTTTCTAGTACAAATGCTAGAGGAACCAACTAGGGGCCTTGCACCTCTCGACCTGCTGCTCACAAACAGGGAAGAATTGATCAGGGAGGTAGAGGTAAATGGCAAGCTAGGCAGTAGTGACCATGAAATGGCTGAGTTCAGGATGCTGATTAAAGGAAGGAAGGAAAGAAGCAAAACACAAACCCTGGACTTCAAAAAAAGCAGATTTTGGCTCCCTCAGGGAACTGATGGGCAGGATCCCTTGGGAAGCTAATCTGAAGGGGAAGGGAGTCCAAGAGAGTTGGTTATATTTTAAAGAAACCCTGCTAAGGGCACAGGAAGTTGCCATTCCAATTAGGAGAAAGAACACCAAACATGTGAGGCAGCCAGAATGCCTTAGCCGAGAACTCTGCTCTGAGCTTAAACATAAAAAGGAAGCTTACAGGAAGTGGAAGCTTGGTCAGATGACCAAGGAGGCATATAAAGATATTGCTAGGGACTGCAGGGATAAAATCAGAAAGGCCAAAGGACAAATGGAGTTGCGGCTAGTGAAGGATGTAAAGGATAACAAGAAGGGGTTCTACAAGTATGTTAATAACAAGAAGAGGATCAGGGATGGTGTAGGTCCCTTGCTGAATGGGGCAGGCATCCTCGTGACAGAGGATGAGGGAAAAGCTGAAGTGCTCAATGCTTTTTTTGCTTCAGTTTTCACAGGCAGGGTCAGCTCCCAGCCCACTACCATGGGTATGGCAGATTGGAGAGAAAAAAAAGAGAGACCCTTGGTGACGAAAGGTCAGGTTAAGGGCTGCTTAAAGAAGCTGGATGTGCACAAGTCCATGGGGCCGGATGAACTGCATCCACGGGTGCTAAGGGAATTGGCCGATGAGATAGCAGCACCGCTGTCCATTATCTTTCAAAACTCATGGAGAACGGGGGAGGTTCCAGAGAACTGGAAAAAAGCAAATGTAGTGCCTATTTTCAAGAAAGGGAAAAAGGAGGATCCGGGGAATTACAGACCAGTCAGCCTCACCTCAATCCCTGGAAAAATTATGGAGCAGGTTCTCAAAGAATCCATCCTAAAACACTTGGAGGAAAATAAAGTGATCAGGAACAGTTAGCATGGATTTACCAAGGGTAAATCATGCATGACCAATCTCATTTCCTTCTATGATCAGATGACTGGTTTTCTGGATGCAGAAAGAACCATTGATGTCATATACCTTGATTTTAGCAAGGCTTTTGATACAGTTTCCCACAGCATTTTCATTGGCAAATTAAGGAAGTATGGGTTGGATAGGTGGACTATAAGGAGGATAGAAAACTGGCTAGATCAACGGTTTCAGTGTGTAGGAATTAATGGATCCATGTCTATCTGGCAACCAGTCACAAGTGGTGTGCCCCAGGGGTCGGCCCTGGGGCTGGTTCTGTTCAACATTTTCATCAATGATCTGGATGATGGAATAGACTGCACTCTCAGTAAGTCTGTGGATGACACCAAGCTGGGGGGACCAGAAGACACATTGGAGGGCAAGGACAGGATTCAGGGAGACGTAGATAAATTGGAACAGTGGGCCAATAGAAATCTTATGAGCTTCAATAAGGACAAGTGTGAAATCCTGCACTTGGGACAGAAAAACCCCATGCACTGCTACAGGCTGGGGAACATTCAACTAAGTAGCAGCACTGTAGAAAAGGACCTGGGGGTCCTGGTGGATGGGAAGCTAGATACGAGTCAGCAGTGTGCTCCTGCTGCCAAAAAGGCCAATGGCATACTGGGCTGCATCAAAAGAAGTATTACCAGCAGATCAAGGGATGTGATCGTTCCCCTCTCTTCTGCACTGGTGAGGTCACATCTAGAATACTGTGTTCAGTTTTGGGCTCCCCACTACAAAAAGGACAGGGACATGCTAGAGAGAGTTCAGCAGAGGGCAACCAAAATGATTAAAGGGCTGGAGCACAAGCCCTATGAGGAAAGACTGAAAGCATTAGGCTTATTTAGTCTGCAGAAGAGAAGATTGAGGGGGGATTTGATAGCAACCTTCAACTACCTGAAGGGATGCTTCAGGGAAGATGGAGCTTGACTGTTCTCGGTAGTAACAGAGGACAGAACGAGCAGCAATGGTCTCAAGATGCGGTTATGGAGGTCAAGGCTGGATATTAGAAAAAACTTTTTTACTAAGTGAGTGGTGAAGCATTGGAATGAGCTGCCGAGGGAGGTGGTGAAATCTCCATCTTTGGAGGTGTTTAAGGCCTGGCTGGACAAAACCATGACTGGGATGGTTTAGGGGAGTGGTCCTGCCTCTGGCAGGGGGTTGAACTAGATGACCTATGAGGTCCCTTCCAACCCGATGATTCTATGAGTCTATGATTCTAAGGGTCCAGATAGCCACAGATGCAGTCCCATAGCTGGCTTCCTTGCTGATGCCAATGCTGCAGGTAAATTCCTTGGGTGAGCTGGAGGAGGCAAAGTCACGGTGGTTCCCAATCTCTTTTGCAGCAGCATCCCATTCCCGTGTAACTGTTTTTCTATCACCTGCTCCTTCAAAAAATTTTAACATTGAGCATGAATTCTGATGCTCCCCCACTGCCCTCCTTAGATTTTACTGCCCTCCTGAACTTCAAAATCACCCCCCCCCCCAGGGGGGGATGGTACTGCCCCATTAGGAAATGCTGCTTAAAGCCTTTGCAGCCTTGTAAGCCTCCTGGGTTGACAGTACCAGGAGGCAGAGAGATTCTCTCATACTCCCAGGAGTCATGGGCAATTCAAGTCTCTCTGTGGGGACATCAACATGGAGAAAGCCTCTCATCTGTCCTGTGGTCCTGGAATAGAGCTCGACGCCTGCTTCTCTAGAGTCTTGGGGAGCAAGTCATCCCTGACAGTGCCTTTTCCTCTTCTCCTTCCCCTTTGGTGGGGAGAAGCAGTGCTGAGGAGGAACTGGTGCCAACAGTGAGCTCTGCACCAAGGATCCAGTCAGCCCCAACTTCGACCTCAGAAGTTCAGATTCCAGGAGCAGGGCTGACTCCATTAGTAAAGATTTTAAGTGGATTTCTCTCTCCTTTTGAATTCTAGGTTTAAAGGCTTTACAAATTTTGCATCTGTCTTTGCAATGGGCTTCGCCCAGGCACTTTAGGCAGCTATCATGAGGATTGTTGAGGACAAAAGCCTTGTCACAGGTAGCACACGGCTTGAAACCTGGGGACCTCAGCATGCGGAGAACAAAAGTTCCTTCTGGGGCTATTTACTAACAAAAAGCTACCTGAACAATCCTAATGTAAGAGAACAATACAACAAGTACTTAGGCAAATCTAAAATTATTAACTCAGAATATAGAGGGGAAGTAGTTAGTTAACTGTTGCTTGCCAGAGCAAGAGAGAATTCCTGTAGCCATCACAGGCAGAAAGAAGGAATTGGTGGGTTCAGGGCCGGCAGTAGCTGATATACAACACTATGGGTGTGAGATTCCAGAGGGTGCTGAATCTGACCCCACGTGTACTGCTAAGGGGAAAAAGATTCTGGTAGCACACAGGTTTGCAAACATCTATATCTGAAAGGACATGAGTTGCACTCAAAGAAGAACCTGTTGACTGAGTACCATCCCTCCTCTCTCATAAAATGTTGATGGTGCCTTTTTTAACACACATTTTTATTTTTATATTTTGGCAATGTTAGTCTTTGGCTATATTGTTAATATTCCAGAAAAATACCAGAAAAACTGGAAAACAATATTTTATCTGAAATACTTTAATTTTATGAAATGCAAGAAACTGTATCACACAATTTCAAAATGTTTTGTAAAGAGACAGATTCCCATTCTAACTTTATTTTTGCATAAAACAATTTATCTTTCTTCACTGAGTCTAAAATACGGTCAGGTATACAGTTGGTATGACTGAGGTTCTGGTCCAAGTTCACTAACTAGCTGCCCCAGCACAGTTTCCTGTAGCATAGAACCTTTGTTTGGGACATGGCTGTGTCTGGAGGAATGAAACTACTGTCTTCTTATCGAACTGGATTCAATTTGGTTCACTTCCTAGAAAAGTTCTAAATACTTCTACTACTAAGATTCTTGATCAGTTGGTAAGTGCTTTTGATTAAATAAATTCAACTACAATTGATATTGAAAAAATTGCATCTTTCCCTTTCTTCATACCTCTCCATGATGATAGGCTGACATTTCAGCAACAGAACCAGCCAGCTGAGCAACTTTGACTTCACGTTTATCATTTCTCTTAAAGCAAGTGTACAAGACTTTGCGCTGCCCTGGTTTAAAACCTGTTTATAGTAAGAAGAAGATTTTTAAATACATACAAACACAATTTTGTTCAATTACAAACTCTGTCTCCCTCTAAGACAACACGTTTGTAATCTCTTTTGAAAGGGAGCTAACATCCATGTTAAATGAAAACAAACCTATATATTTAGCAAATTAATTCACTTAGTTAATATAAACGGATTCTTTTAAAATAAGTGTAAGTGAACATTGTGCTTGTGAAAAGAAAGTGCTAGAAATAGGTTTCTTACCGATTAACTTACTCTTAACATGCAGCATTCAACAGGTCCCAACACTATCCAGCTATATCTCAATCCTATCCCTGGATTCAAAGAAGTCTTTTGCTTTTCCTAGAAAAATCCACCTAAACATGGCTATTGTTACTGAAAATTTCTGTTAGAGACGGCAGCTACATTTTATGAATATTTCACATGCACTGAACATGCTCCAGCCCAAGTGTATGCAGACTTTCCCCATAATTGTTGTTCACAGCTGCTGGAGTCTGTGGTGGTACTGGGCACCAGAACTAAGAGCATAATTTCCCCTGTGTTCTCAGGGCTCCCCATGCTGCTGCTGAAGAATATGAGAGGACAACATAGCCAGACTCAAAGAAAGAGGGATGAGAAGCAGAGAGCAACAGCATCAGACTAGAGCATGCGAAGCATCTCACTACAGAGTGAACAGATGTATGGTGAGGACAGGAACTGAAGGTAACAATGTTAGGGGGACAGCTGCGGAAGGGTCCGCAACCATAAAACACACTCCCTTCCAGAATATGGAACAGAACGAAACACTCATGTGCTGTCTAGCAACTGGCTGTGAAATCCACTTGGAAACCGTGGCCAGGTCTACACTGGCAATTAAATTCACTGTTAGCTGGACTTATACAAGCTACGCTGAGTAGCCTGCACAACTCCCATAGATCTCCTATCTCCCATTCAGCATGTCTTCACTGAGATCTGCCGACATTAAACGAATTCCTATCAATGCAGCAGTATGCCACTTGAGGGGGTGGTTTAATTAAATCAATTTCTGGATCAACTGAGTGGATTTTAACTGACCACTAAGTCGATCTGGAAAGACTGATCTGATGGCAGCAAATTTACCACTGTCATATGTAGATGTGACTTGTATGTCATTCCCCTCTAGTGACTTTTCTATATAGATTACAACAGCCTACTACTGCTACCAGTTTTCTCGTTCTCAGGCAGTAGAGGTTTGTGCTGTGGATTTAAAAGTTTCAAACCTGATGATGGCTTATGTGGAGATGAACATGATTCCACATGATAGAATTTCTTTCAGTTTGTTTTATTTAAAAACTGAGGAAATTACATATTAAAAATATATTAAAAACCAAAGCTAAACACTCACAAGTTAAGAAATGACAGAATCAATGGAATGCATGCAATCTTAATTCAACCCTTTGTGGAAATACACAATAATACTGACTTTATTTACATGATCAAATACTCTCTTTTCCGCAGAATCCTAAGGGGCTTTAGAGATGTTTGGATATGCTTTCCCTAGATGCCTTTGCTTGCGAGCATGTATGCTATTTTTCTTCATCTGAGAAGAAGTCAGTATAGAGGGAGCAGTAAAAGGATTCCACTTGCATGAAAGGAGAAGATATCTGTCTTCCCACAAGGCAGGCTAGACCCTATTTAATACTATATGCAAGAGCCACTGGTTCTCACCTAAATTAGAAGTTGTCTGATTAAGGGTTCTTTTCTGTTGCAGTTGGATGAGAACTAAGGTCTGTGGGTTCCTTTCTCTGTATAACACCTACCTTCAACATGCCTTGCGTTTTGCTGTGAAGTCTATGATGTTGAGGAGAAGGGGAAATACTATCCCACCTGTAAGAATCCAGGGCCCTTTTTCCTGGATGAGCAAGAGTACATGAGCTGAAGACAGGATAGGCATATATCTCCTTCTCCTGTTGTGAGCTTTATTAATGGGGAGCATGCTTTGTGTGTGGAGTGCTTCTTTGTATCCCATGTTGCTGCATGGGAGAAAAGGTAGTGAATGTGACTAAATTCCCAGCATGGGTCCAATGCCTCCAGAACACTGTCCTTGATGCGAGAAGGGAAGAGGATAGGAATTTCAGCCTAATCTGCTTCCTATTGCTAATTTGAATTTAATGTTGATGAATCTGAGCACTGAAGGAAAGGAACATTGACACCAAAAGTAGAGCACTTGAACAACACAAGGATGAGATATGACCAAGTCGATAGGTTGCTAAACTACCACTTGAGCTGCCTCTGGTTTCACTACAGAGAGGAGGCAACAAGTATTGTATATTAGCGGTAATGAAATGAAGCAGAAACATAAAGGTCCTCTCACTAATTCCAACATTTCACTCTCAGAGTACCAACTTCTCTTCTAATACAATCACATCCTTCAAAAGGACAAGGTTAAAAAGAAACATCTTCATAAATCATCATGAACATCTACTTACCGTCAACAAGAGATGGAATGGATCTCTCGTTGTCTGAGTTTGAGAAGAGAATCAACTCCTTGTTAATGAAGTCATTGTAAGTCAGATGCTTTGTTGCTGTACCATACAGAAATTGCTAAAAGAAAATGTATGTATCAGTATAATTACAACATTGAAACTGCATTAATTTTAGCAACCATTCTCCAATCCTCTTTTTTTTAGAACTAACCTCTGGAAGGCCATGTAACCGACGCTGTCGTCTGTCTTCCATGAAGTTTGTTAACCACTCTTTTCGGTCATCAATTTTCTTTTTACTGAAGGCCTGCAAACATTTCAGATCATCTAAAGCATTAGCTATGTATTAGCTTTACACCTGCATAGTTTTAGCAACCACTGTAAAACAGTTCAGTGTTCTTTTAAACATATTGTAACTTCTTTTATTAAAGATAAAAAAATTTTAAAAAACCCTTAACTGCTATTACAAAGTGGCATTAGTTTAATACATTTCCTCTTGTGCACCTGCTCACAGCAAACTCTCATTATAATGACAAAAATTATTGTTGGTAGAAATTAGTAGTTCTCCGATCAGCAGGTGCTTGAGCTTTACAATGGTTTTTGAAATCCACACTTAATGGGCCAAATTCTGTAGGTCTCACTCAAGAAAAACTCCCATAAAATTGTACTTTCAAGTCAAACTTTAAATAGCTGGGAGCATCTCCCACTTACGGATTGCAAGATAGGGCCCTACGGAACACACTGTCATATCAACTTGAAGCTTAAATAAATGGTTTTGGAACTACAGACTCCCGTAGCTGTCAGAAAAGACATTTTGCCTCTTCCCTCTCAGTTTATATCTCAAGCCTGCTCCAACAAACACCGGGCTACAGCGCCACCTTCCATTACTGCTGGTCATTCACTCTATATTTGAGGGTGAGGGTGGACTGGCAAATCCACCAGATGCACTGTTCCCCAGCCAGTCACCAGCCAACTACCCACTACAGAAACATAGGAAAGACCACCAGAGTGCCAGCTCCATGCATCCTGCCTCCATTGCTCTACAACAGAATCACTTTGATTACACTATCTTTCACACCCACAGGTTGAGGGAGGGAGTGGATAAGATTTGCCCCTTAAGAGTGAAAGATTCAGAAACACAAAAGTGAATTTTTATATGGTGTAGAAATAACTGCATGCATATTTTTTATTAGAACTGTCACTCACTCATTTCCCCAGGTGAAAAAATGCATTCAGAAAAGCATGTAATTCCTTTTTCTGGAATTAAAATTTCAGTTTAATCACTTGATTCAAACAGTTGCCACCATATCCACTACTATTAGACCAAATACAAATTTTAATACACTAGCTTGACAATGCCCCTCATGAAGTCGTGATTCAACCACAGGTAATTAAGCTCAGGAAGTAGCCACAGTCAGGGATAGTTCCTGACAGCACACCTTCATTGGAGTTGTGCTGCTAAGGAATAGGAAGATGCCAAGGACACAGACCCAATTCAGAAGTATAGGCCTCTGTGGATGCCAATGGCCACACAGACCATTTGGTGAGGGGAGAGAGAACTTGCCAAATCTGTCCCTGTTTTCAGCTAGACCACTGGAGGACACCTTTTGTAGGTTATCGTAATGATCTTTTTCTTCTCCCATTATTCAATTTCCTCCAAGTTTTACTGCAGAAAGGAGCAATGTGGTCCTTGGTTTTCACACAGACTGAGTAGCAACTGAGTAAAGAGCTAAGATCTGGTCTTGTAATGAGTAATTCTAGTTCATAGAATGTTTGTTAATCTGTGCCGTCTAAATGTGTCCTGGTTCTCCAGCACAGTATAAAAATGTTTTAAAAGACAATGTATGTGGCAATTATTTTCTGTATGTTGTTCTATTTCAATTTTGTAAATCATTCAGTAAACACTCCTAAAAATTATCTGAACTTTAAAAATTAATTTTATTCTGCTCTGATATAACCCAGTACAACTCTTTTTATTATTCCAATCATATAAGCCCTAGAAGGCCCATAATTCCTATTTTCATCCTCCAAAATCATGCTCCTAAGGAGAAATGTAAAACTGCACAAGATGGAGTCTGAAAAAAAGATTAAATGAGTATACAAGTTTGCTGCCTCCCCCGCTCTAAAATTCCAGATTTGTAGGTCCTCTCACCTAAAGACACTAAAACAGGATAAAATATGCCACACAGGAGTTTTATAAATCCTTACCAGTGTAATGGCAGCATCATCTTCAGGACCTGCATATCTGAATAAGATCCGATGCCTCTCCATGTCAGCAAAGTATTCCTTTGCTTCTTTAGCAGTACTGGTACCTAAACCTGCATGAGGAGAAAACAATTACTACAGAATCATACAAATTTAATTTTCATATTTTCCTGACAATTTTCTGGTAGTGACTTTCTAGAAACGATTCTTGAAACAGACATCACTCACTCACTGCATTTTCAGGTCCATGAGTGTCTTTTAAAAAAACAAACCTTTGTAGTATTTTATCTTCCATGCTTTATGATTCTCCATATGTTTCTTCCATTCATCAAATTCAGGAATGCTATAGAAAGCAAGTTCCTGCTTACTTTTGCTTGCCTTAAAAAACAACAAAAATATACGTGGTCAGTCTCTTTGCTGTGTTGTAGATAACATTATAAAAATTTTATTTTGTCAGTATAAGGATAAGCAGTACCTTGACAATGGGAGTAATGAATTCCTCAAGAAAACCGTGTTTCAAAAGAGATGGCCAATTGTGATGAATAAAATTGATTAACAAGCCTTTTATATGAGATCCATCCTGATCCTAAATATGAAAAAGGAACACTATCAGTACTGCTTATTAGTTCCAGTGCAAGTGACTACCAATCAATGTTTTTTTGGTGGGAATGGGTAGTTTCAGTGCTGGGTTGTGCAAATGGCACAGGGCGCAAAGACCTCCTATGACAGAAGCTCTCAGACAGTGGCTGCCAAAACACAAAGCACCTATAACCTTTTCAGCAGCAGCAAGCCAGCACAGATGCAGGAGTGTACAACTTGAACTGAAGGCAGGGGAGGTAGTGGATCCCCTGGCCAATTTCTGTTGATAGGGCTCTTCAGCATCCTCAGCAGCAATTTAAAGAATTAGTGACATACTCTATTCAGTAAGTGTGGTTCTTTTGAGATGCGTCCCCCTACAGGTGCACAAGTCTGGGTGCACTTGCGCCCCCCCCTTATGCCTTTGATCTTGAATTTCTCATTGCAGTGTCCATTCGACCCATACATATGCATGTTACTCAGTCTCCTGCTCCTGCTCCACGCTATTGTTATATAACACTGCACATGAGAACCAACCTCAGTTCTTTCTCTACTTCAATACTCCACAGCAGAGAATTACAAAGTAGATAGAAAGAAAGGTCAGTAAAAGAGCACAGGGGAACACATCTCAAAGAACCAGTTATTGTACAGGATGAGTAACCATTTTTTCTTCAAATCGTGTCCCTGTGGGTGCTCCACCAGGTGACTACTGAGCAGCTCCCTGTAAGGAGGAGGGGGCTTCAGAACCAAGAACAATATATGGGAAGGTATGGATAATCTAATGCAATATTGGAAGCACAGTAGCAAATTACTGCATAGTGCTCAGTAAATGTAAAAACAGACATCTAAATTGCAGCTCTACATATTGCAACGACTGGAACACTTTGGGGAAAGACTAGAGATCTTCAATAGAACTTGAAGACTGAATTTGCATGCCTATGGGTATTGGGAAATTACAAGACTGGGAGATTACAAAATTGATAGCAACAACTAATAGCTGGATATCCACTTGGAAAGTCTTTGGTTAGGGATCGCAGACCCTTTTGATCTGTCTGAGATCAAGACAAATACTTTGGGAATCTCTCTGAAAGGTTTAGTCTTGTCCAAATAGAAGGCTAGGGTACGTCTGAGCTTACGTGTGTGTAAGAATGTTGCTTCTTTGCCTAGGTAAGGTTCAGGACATTAGATCAAAAGATGAATGGGTTTGTTAATATGGCACTCTTAAGGTATTCTTGGTAAAAACATAGGATGTAGTCATAATGTGACCTTGTCTTTGAAAAATACTGTGAACGGAAGGGAATACCAAAGGGCGCTTATTTCCCTAACTCATCAAGTCAATGGGATGGTTGTTAGAAATGTTGTTTTTGTCAATAATTATAGGAGAGAGCAAGTAGTCATTAGTTCAGATGGAGGTCTTGTAAAGTATTTTAAGTGCCAGACTGAAGCCCCAAACTGGAGCAGGACAGAAGAGTTCTGAACCCCATGAAGGCTTTGCCATTGGGTAGGAGAACAGAGAAAAACCTCCTACTGAAGAATGGAAAGCTGTGATGGCTGCCACATGGACTGTGAAGAAGCTCAGCAACTGTCCCAAGTGTTTTAATTCTAGGATGCAGTCCAGTGTATTTGAAAGTGATGAAGTTGTTGCTGGAATATATTTTGAAATCACACCATCTGGCAAATCCCATCCATTTTTGTAAGTAAGTGTAGTACATAAGACTGTTTTCCACTGTGTAATAGCAATGTTTTTACTTTCTCTCAACAGGCTGTTTCTGATCTCATGCACCACTGACCACCCATGCTTTGAGATGAAGAACTGCAAGATTGGGTTGATGGAACTCCTACCATTCTAGGAGAGGAGATGAGAAGCGGCCTGAAAAGTGATCACTGAGTAAATGCCAGCTGGATCAGCTAAGAAAACCATGTTTGTCTGGGGCAGGTTGGAAATACTACAATAACTCTAATTTCATCCTTTTTTTGTGTAGCACTTTGGATATTAGCGGACTTCGGTGTAATGCATACAATAGACCTTGTGCCTAGGGAAGGTAAAAGGCACATCCAAAGACTGGAGACCCAGCTTGCCTGCGGAGCAAAACCAACCACATGTCTTGCTTATCACTGTAGCAAACAAGTCCATCCAAGGGGTGCCTCATTGCCAGAATATGTGGTGAAGTACAGTGGAATCTCATGGCCTTGAGAGGCATGCCTGCTGAATGCATTCAAGGTTAGATTCTGAACTCCCAGAAGGTAAACTGCTGTGATGATGATCTGATTATGCATGCACCAACTCCAAAGCCTGATCACTTTCACAAAGTGGAAGGGGGACCTTGCTTCTCCTTGCTGGTTAATATGGAATATACCTAATAAGTTGTCCATCATGACCTTTGTTTGTTTGTTTGTCCCTGGTTAGTGATAGAAACTGGAGACAGACATATCTGACTATCCTGAGTTCAGGAGGCTGATGTGGAGAGTGTTTTCTGGAGGTGTCCACAAGCTCCAAGTTATGTAGGTGTCATTATGCGCTCCCACCCAATAGGGATGCATTTGTCATTAGCGAGTTTATGAGAAAAGGACTACTGCACAAATATTGTGAGGGTATTTCCACTAACAGAGAGATTCCTTTAAGAAGATGAGTATGGAAAGTAGTTTAGTTAGACTGTGTCTGTTCGGTGGAAACACATTTACATTCTTGCTTGGCCTAGGAAAGTACCAGCTTCTGTATGTCCCAACAGTTAAAAACTGGTTTTGACTGTGGTCTGAGAGCTGATCTGGATTTTGTTGACAATGCTATATAGAGCCATGAATCTGTGAACTGGGAAGTAGGCTTTTGGTACTACCGACTCAAGACAAGCTCCTTACTAATTCTAACTTTTGCACAGTGATTAAGGTGGATTTTTGAGTGTTCAGCTGTAGGCCCACTTTGAGGAAGAGTTTTGTGACTTTGAAAGTTGCCCATGAAGTTGTGTCCAGGGAGCAACCTTTCAGAAACCAACCATCTAGGTAAGGAAACTATAGAATTCCCTTCCTGTGTGTGGTTGCCACTATCAATGACATAATTTTCTAAAAGATCATTGTAACAAGAGGCCAAAAAACAACACTGTACTGAAAGTGGTCCTGACCAACAGAATCTTTTGTGAATTAGGTGAATAGCTACATGGAAATATGCGTTCTGAAAATCAACGGCTGAAGTCCAATTCCCTTGGTCCAGTGATGGAATTATTGTTACATCATCATTTTGAATTTCTACCTGCACAAAAGCACTAAATAGCCTTAAATCCAGAACAGCTCTCCCACTGCCTTTCTTTTTTGGAAAAGATGTTTACTTACCTGTAACTGGTGTTCTTCAAGACATGTTGCTCATGTCCATTCCAATTCAGGTGTCCAAGCGCTAAAACCATGGATCACCAGAGTATCTGTAGGGTTGGTATGAAACCCCCTGGACTGGCACCTGCATGACGCCATACATGGAGCTCAGCGAACCTTCCCCTCTCTGGCTCCTTCCTGCCAGACAATTCCAACAGTGGGAAGGAAGGAGGGTACTGGAATGGAAATGAACAACACACCTCGAAGAGCACCAGTTACAGTTATGTAACTATCTTTTCTTCTTCAAGTGCTTATTCATGTCAATTCCAATTCAGGCGATTCCCAGACCATATTTTGTTGGAAGGTTTGGAATTTACAGCCTCACTGACTGCAGGACAGCTCTTCTAAATGCTGTGTCTTCCCTTGCCTGCTCGGTGATCATGTAATGTATTGCAAAAGTGTGAACCAATGGCCACACTGCAGCCTTACAGATACCTACGATTCATACCTAAGCCAGGAAAGCCACGGATGGTGCCTGTGCCCATGTAACGTGGGCCCTTTTGCAGGAGGTGGGACATTAGTCATCTCATAATATTGTCTGATACATGACGTGATCCAGGAGTAGAAACACTGCAAGGACACCACCTCCCCTTTCATCCTATCAGCCATCACTAAAAAGGGTTGGGAGTCTTTCTGAATGGCTCTGTCCTTTGCAAATAGGTTAGTGCCCTCCAGACACTGAGTATGTGCAGCCTGTGTTCTCTGTCATTTGCATATGCCTTTGGACAAAACCCTGGCAGAAGAATGTCCTGACTTATGTGGAATTGTGAGACAACCTTGGGCAGGAATACTAAGTGGTATGAAGTTCTACCTCATCTTTAAAGACAGTATATGGAGGTTCTGAGGTCAAAGCCCAAATCTCGGACCATCTCCTTGCTGATATAATGGCCACCAGAAAGACTATGCTCCAGGAAACATATCTGAGGAAACAGGATGTTAACAGCTCAAAGGGAAGACCTGTCAATCTCACAAGGACCACGTACAAGTCCCACTGGGCCACTGGTGGGGACGGACACGGACACACACACACACACGTTATATGGGCTTGAGGACATGAAACGGGCCACAACTGTGTGCTGACTGGGCTGCAAGCAGCCCACAGGTTAAGAGTCACTGTTCTGAAGGAATGGGTAAAAAGCCTTGCACAGATATTTGGGAGACAGAGGTAAGATTGTCATCAGAAATGTCCTCTTCCAAATCAATCAGTAAGACTAGAGCACTGGAAAAAGTATAAGGTAAAACTGTCAGTACCAGGGGAAAATCAAATCAGGATATCCTCTGTATCCAGGAGTACAGTAGAACTAAGCAATGGTGAGCTGGGGGTCTTGGACGCTGCAAGGATCTCAGGGAAAGCACAACTCCTGTGTTCCTGAGTGTGTTGTCAGTATCATGTGCATAATCAGTGCTGAAGAGACAGTGGTTGAAGAAATTGATGGTACTGTGAATCTCAGCTTGCTAGTGGGCTTCTTCAGCACTGGATGAGAAGACGTTGCGTTCTTCTTGCCACTTCACTCCACTGACTGTAGCCAGTGACCTTTTGGAGCCCAGAACTTTACAGTCTTTAGATATGACACAGTTCCCTTGGTACCTAAGGAACCAGCAGCCTCCTGGGTACCAGATCACAGAAGAATGGGTAGACTATGACTTCTTTGAGATAGCTTCCTTACATTAAGAATTTGGGGGACAGACTTTGAGAGTTTTATGAGAGCAATCTTGGGTCCTCCTCTTAGATGCCCCTGGGGAATGTGGTTCAGAGACAGTGAAAGCAATTAACTTAATCAGAGACCAGCAGATGTGGGGATCCCCTGGCCAGGGACAGAAGCTGGGCACAGAACACTCTCCATCACAGAGTCAAGAGTTTGATCTTTCTTTTTTTCCTGGCTCTAGATTGTAATGCCAGATAGGAGTTGCACTTTGAGATATATGAGAGTTCTCAAAGCAGCTGATGCACAGAGAATGTCTGCTACTCAACAGGATTGTCTCCCAGCACAACAAGCAGCATCTGGAACTGGACATGCCTTCCCAGTAAAGTAAACACTCCCAGGAGGGAAGAACTACCTAAGCTATATATAATTTCTTTCTAGTTTTTAAGCTAGTATAGCTAAAACTACAATAAGTACTACTAAGGACAACTAGAATAAACTAACTACTAAAAGAGGTAAGGGGACACAGTTAAGGTAAAACTAAACACAGACAACTATTAAGGCTCCATCTCAGGCCTCAGCAGTTGAGAAAGAAACGAAGGTGGTTTGCCCATCTAGTGTTGTATAAGAACACAGAGCACAAGAATGAATAACACACATGTAGGGGTAGAACAGGCATTGCTAGAAGAAACCTCCAATCAAAGGCACAACAGGGTGAAAGCACATCTATAGTGAAGCACCCACAGGGACACTACTTGAACAAGAAGCTGCCTTTCCCAATGAAATTCTGTACACTTTTATGCAGGGGAGCACACCAAAGAGCACATTGGTCCCCAGAGACCCAGCAAGCTCTGATTAGCCCAGTCTCAAGCTACACATTTTCAACAGATGATTGCTTTTCACAGCAGCAGTATATTGTTAAAAATGACTACTGAATCCACTGATGCATCTGGATTGCTAAGCAGCAGCAATAGACAAATGTTTTTCATCATCTGTGAATGACTGGAAAACTGCAACTATTCTTCTTTAAAATGTATCATACAAAATCACCTATGCATTTGGTACTTCCATTTTAGATTACTGCAGTGTTATTCTTATGTTTATATCCTTGAAATCTACCCAGAATTCTTTGCTAATAGAAAATACTGCTTTCCAAAACCTGACACAGAAGAATGACTACAACCGTAAAATGCCTACATTAGTGTGTCTCTGGTGACTCATACTCACTTCCAGGTGTAATTAGAAATCAGTGTTAATCTTGAGAGCCCAGAGTGATCTGGGACTCAGTTTAGACATCAGCTTTCAGTCTATATCCCATTGCAGCAGTTAACATTTATATGTAGGACTCTGTTGTCAATTCCAGGGGTAAAGCAGGTTGGACAAGGTTTTCAGTGGCAACTAAAGATGCAGATTGACTATCAATGGAATTTTCTTAGGTGCCTATAAACCTACCTCCCACTGAAATCAAGCAAAAGAGTTCACTCAGTTCAGGGAGGACCCCTATCTTTGGAATGTAATCCCCTTCAGCTATCTAAAAAACTGACTGTCTAGGGAGACAGCATGATCTAGTTGATATGGCAAAAGTTTGGGAATCAAATACTCCTGAATTCTAACACCTGTTCAATCACTAATTCACTGTATGGGCTTTGGCAACTCACTAATGGCCAAATATTCAAAATTATTCTTTACTTTTGTGTGCATCTCCAACTGTAGACTCTGGAGTCTGATATTTCAGAGCCAATAAGAATCCATAACTAACTTCAATTAGTGTTCTGATAGTTCAGCACCTTTGACAAAAATCAGATCAGCTGGTTTTTACAATTTGGAACTTAGCCTTCCCCCTCAGTTTCACATCTATAAAATAAAAACAATACATATCTACTTCAGAGCAAGTTGTTTCATGAAGCTGATACACCACTAAGGACAACATGAGTGACAACTTCAACCCGACCAACAACATTGTTAATCTTTCAAGCTACACACTTACCCCAGCGGAAGAATCTGTACTATCTCAGGGACTTTCCTTCTGCCCCACAACCACCACACAAAAGATAAAATTCTGCAGTGACCTGGAGGACTACTGTCACCATCTGAGACTCAGAGAATTTTTCCATAACACCACTGATCAATGCAGTGATTAACAAGCTACCTTCCTCCAAACACCGCAAGAAGAAATATTGCTCATGGACTCCTCCAGAAGGTTAGAACAGACTAGACTTCTACATCGTTTGCTTTTTGCCACCATACAAAGGCTGAAACCATAGACAAACAACATCCCTTACATCATAATCTCAGCCATGCAGAACGCAATGTCATCCACAGCCTCAGAAACAATTCTGACATTATTATTAAGGAGGCTGACAAAGGAGGCGCAGTCATCATCATGGATAAACTGGATTACAACTAGGAGGCTTATAAACAACTCTCCAACACCAAATTCTACGAACCTCTTTTCTCTGACCCCACTGAAGAATACCATAAGGAATTACATCACTTACTCAAGAAACTACCTAAGGTAGCACAGGAACAAATAAAGACAGACACACCACCAGAACCACAACCAGGAATATTCTATCTACTACCCAAAATCCATAAAAAAGGAAACCCTGGATGCCCCATCATCTCAGGCACTGGCACTCTTACAGCAGGCTTATCTGGCTATGTGGACTCCCTCCTCAGACCCTGTGTTATCAACATCCCTAGATATCTTCCAGATACCATGGATTTCCTGAGGAAAATCCAATCCATCGGTGAGCTTCCTGAAAACACCATCCTGGCCACTATGGACGCAGAAGCTCTTTACACCAACATCAAACACAAGGATGGATTACAAGCTATTAGAAACTATCCCAGAAGATGCCACAGCACAGCTTGTGACTGAACTTAGTGACTTTGTGCTCACCCACAACAATTCCAGATTTGAGGATAATTTCTACCTCCAAGTCAGTGGCACTGCTATGGGTACCCGCATGGCCCCACAATATGCTAACATTTTTATGGGTGACTTAGAACAACGTTTCCTCAAGTCTCATCCCAAAGCACCTCTCCCCTGCTTATGCTACACTGAAGACCCCTTCATCATCTGGACCCATGGCAGGGATACTCTTGAAGATTTCCACAGACATTTCAACAATTTCCAGTCCACAATCAAACTGAGCCTAGAACACTCCACACAGGAGATCCGCTTTCTGGAAACTACAGTACAAATTAGGGATGGACACATCAACACCACTCTATACTGAAAACCTACTGATTGCTATAGTTATGTCACAACCCTTGAGATTCCATCCTAAACAAACCACATGATCCATTATCTACAGCCAAGCCCTAAGATATAACCGCATTTGCTCTGATCCCTCAGACAGAGGCAGACCTCTTCAGGATCTCTACCAAGCTTTCTTAAAACTACAGTACCCACCCAGGGAAGTAAAGAAACAGATTGACAGAGCCAGACGGATATCCCTCAGTCAACCACTACAGGAAAGGCCCAAAAAAGAAAACAATAGAACGCCACTGGTCACCACATACAACCCTCAAAAGTCAGACCTCTACAACAGATCATTAAGGACCTACAGCCTATTTCAAAAGATGACCCCTCACTCTCTAGCCTCGGGACACAGACCTCTCCTCACCTACAGACAACCCCCGAATCTTAAACAGATACTCACCAGCAACTACAGACCTAACAACAGAAACATTAAAGCAGGCACATATCCCTGCAACAAACCATGCTGCCAACTTTGTCCACATATCTGCACAAAAGATACCGTCATAGGACCTAATCAAGCCAGCTACTCCATCAAAGGGTCATTCACCTACTCATCCACTAATGTGATTTATGTCATTGTGTGCTGGAAATGCCCCCGCACCTTATACATTGGACAAACAGGACAGTCCCTATGCAGAAGAATAAATGAGCACTAAACTGACATCAGAAATCACAACACAAAAAAATCAGTTGCTGAGCACTTCCATCTTCCTAATCACTCCATTGATGATTTGTTAATGATGGTCGTCAAGAAAAGCAATGGGATATCAAGACTTCAAAGAGAAACAGCCAAAATTAAACTAATATGCAGATTAGATTGTGTAAAAGCAGAACTGAATCATGACTATGGATTCTTTTCACATTATAACAGGTAATTTGACTTCACCCTCCCTCTATGTGCTGTTTCCTAGAGTCTGAATCTTTACAAATACTCTGATTTGCTGTTGCAATATGACCTGATCTCATGTCTTCCACTCCCCTGTATTTATTTTCATCCCATTCTGTAAATTCCCCCTCTTCAAAGCATCTAAAGAAGTGGGATTTTCTCCCAGAAAAGTTCATGCGATAAACAAATCTGTTAGTCTTTAAGTGCCACAAGACTCCCTGCTTTTTTTTGCTATACTTCAGAGCAGTATTTGAGGATTGTTTGTAAATTGATTTTGAAGGGAAGTACTAATTATTACCAGTGAACTTCAAAACACAATGTTTAATTTAGCTTCTTAGTGTTTTGTTTTCATAATGCCTAACAAAAAGACACTGATTTTAATACTTGACAGTCTAGAAAGGGTTCATATAATATTTTCCCCTAACATTTATCTCTTTTTTAAAAAGAACACTATTAATAGTATTTTTACTATACCCTAGGCCTTCATTTCCCCTAAAACCTGGCCTTCTTACCATTTTTTTCTACTCATATCCCAACATATGCTAGGTCACATATGTTCTCATTTATACCAGTGTGTCAAAGATTGGAAATCAGTAGGGTTATTTTGGTATAGCAAAGGAGATTTTAGTTCTCTCTTTGATACCTGTTGTAGCCTACACTGGGGTCTCAACCCCTTCACCACAGTGACATAGCTGGGAGGACTCCCAGCTATGCATGACACACCATGCCACTGTTGTTCCCACACCACCAAGGAAAGCTCTCTCTAAAAGGGATTTTTCAGCTACTAGAGGCTTGATTGGCAGCCCCGGAGGCCATGAAACAGCTGATTCCGCAGCGGTTGTCTGCAGAGAGCCATTGCAGCTTCAGCTCTTAAATGGCCGGCAGCTTGAAAATCAGCCTGCTGCTGCAGCTCTCCTTGTGCTGTTGGCAGCAGGCAACGCACTCAGCCATTGTGCCATGGCACACTTTCGTGTCACGACACAGTGGTTGGAAACTGCTGCCCTACACAATGGCTTTGTAGTCACCATCCCCACAAAAAACATCCTGCAGTGGGGAGCTTCTCTGTACAGTTCTCTGCCTAAGTTCTAGAAAGACCAGCTATAAATGATATTTACAAAACTAGCAAAAGCGAAAAGCCAAGGACCCTAAAACATCTTCATTTTTATTTTAAAATCTGTAAATCTCAAACTGACCTGATCGGTCATAATCATAATCTTTCCATATCTTAAGCTTTTTAGTGATTCTGGATCTTCATAACTTTTCTTGTACTGCAGACCAACTATTTTGATAATGTTGTTGATTTCTGCATTTTCCATAATCTGTGTAAAGAGCAAAAATTCAGCATGAGGTGAGAAAGCACCATATTTTGATATCTTGATATTAGTTTAATATTACATCAGTTATGTCAAAAGTCCCCTTTATTGCAAGGAGTCTCTTAGTTCAGATGCTGTTCATCTTTACTCCATCTTGCCAACCCTCATGATTTTATTGTAAGTTTTGCAATATCTATATATATTTTGGAAGTCCCATCTCTAAAATTCATCTTTTAGATGAGAATCTCAGATTTTAATTAAAAAGTACATTTCTAGTCCTCATATCTGCTGAGAAACTTTCAAAAATGCCTGAATGCTCAAACACCAAATAAAGATGAAAAATCATTATTTTTAAAATCTCCCAATTTTAAAATTATTACATATACTGACGCTGACAAGATTTTTTTTTTAACATTGCGGATTAGAAGTACTGCTTACCTGCTTGTGAGAAGCTTCCCGAACATTAAGAATTTTACCCCTGAGTGGGAATACCCCATATCTGTCTCGTCCAATGACCCCTAAGCCAGATACAGCTAGAGATTTGGCAGAGTCTCCTTCTGTTAAAATCAAGGTGCAGTCCAAAGAATGTTTGCCACCTGGGAGGGGTGGGGAAGAGGAAAGAAATAAAGCAAAGCAAAGTAGAAAGAACAGTAAATTCGAATACAGGAAATATGACTGTGCTGAAATACCAATGTTCTCTCTAAACCAAAATGATAGATGAGAATTTCCCTCAGGATATGAGGGCCATCCATACCACTTAAGCTCCACAGTGGGAATGAAACTGCTTCCACCACACCCTTGCTTGGAGGAGGTCCTCATCCTAGTGATGGATGAGCTGATGTGGAGGGGTAGGACAGATGCAGTAGAAGAGGGTGGAAGTATATCCCACAAATGGAGGGACACAAAATTCCTACATAAGGAAAATAGTGTAGCACTGGCTGTTGTTATATCTTTGATAGAATAGCCACTTCTTTTGGGCTATCTTGTAAGACACTATAAGACACACAGTCCCCAAATAACATATAAGTATACATGCATCTACACTAACAGGTTATTCATCACTCCACTCACATATCTGCATACTTTTTATACATGTAACTTCATCTTCCACATCCTTATTACATCAGACTTTCTCATACACACACAATCACCTAGTCTAAAAGACTACTGAATAAGCACACACAAGGAAGCTAATAATGGATCAAAGTCTTCATGACTCCTCTGTTTAATTAGGAACCAAGACATAATCCATGTTCTGCCTCTCCCTGACAGAAGCAGAATAACAGCAATACCAATAACAATAGCAGAATACTTGTATGCCTAGGGAAACACCTCAGATTTGAGACTTCTCGACAAGCAGTTCTCATTTGTCCAAAAACATTAATGTACTACAGGGGTTGGCAACCTTTGCTGACCCCCCTGCTGGCCCCTCATCCCCAACCCTCAGGCAGTGCTGCTGACCCCTTCCACCAAAAGAAAGCAGCTGCTGCCTGAAAATCTGACAACAGATACAGCTGGAGTGGGGGCCATGGAGCTACTCTTCTCTGTGGGATGCCTGGGGCAGGGGTCCTCATGTATGCCCTAGAAAGAAACCACACAGAGCGGCTCCTCTCCATGGTGAGCCTGAGATAGAGGTCCCCAGCATGCCACAGAAAGAAGCTACTGCAAGTCCAGGCACTTTCCTTCCATGGTGTGCCTGGGGACCTCTCGGATGCCTTAAGCACTGCCGCCCGCTTTTCTGGGGCAGGAGTGGTACTTTCAGCAGAAAGCAGAGTGCTGCTCTAAATCAGCTTGTATGCCACTGCTGGCACACATGCCAGGGCTGCTGAACCCTGATGTACTAAACTGAGATGATTAAATCTTATTCCCCCCTCACTGTTAGGGATGTAGATTGTTTATATCAGGGGTGGCCAAACTTGTGGAACTCAAGAGCCACACAAGTTGATTATTAAACCTTCAAGAGCCACACTGAGGCATATAGCCATATACTTTTACCTACTAAACTGATTTGTTGACCTTCTTCCGCGAGCCACACTTTTTCATTCAAGAGCCACATGCGGCTCCTGAGCCGCAGTTTGGCCATGCTTGGTTTATATATTTGAAAGGCATCCTTCCTAGAAGGAAGCTTAAATGTTAGCTCCACTCCTCTAGCCTAATCCATTGTTTAGATACCAGTGACCACTCCCAGAGGCTGGAGAAAATACCTAATCCTATATTTAAAAAAACCTTTTAAAAAGGCATATATAAGTTCCTCAGAAAAGCGAGGGCCTTGTATTCTCCAAATTCCTCACAGGAATATGACTCCCTGATTCAAGAGTTGACCTATTTCAATCTGATGAGGGGACCATTTATGATAGTATTTCATATCAATATTTCCATAAATGCAATAATCCATATGATATATTCCAGGTTTGGTACCAACAGAAAGGTAATTTGTTAGGAATGATTATATGGCTTATATTGAGGTATCATATCTGTACTAGAAATTATAAATATATGTGTTGTCCCTTTATTAAACCCAGTGGCATTTGGAAACAAGGGGCTGAAATGCAATAAAGGAAGCTGTTTGTATTTTGTGGTACTTCTTGAAAACCAGTGTGGGGAATCAGAAGGGTTTCTGGCTGTTGGGAAATCTGGCTTCAGTGACACCCATCAGTGTCTTAGGGCAGTGGTTCTCAACCACTGTGTCGGGACACATTATTGCATCACCACGCAGCAGTCAGTGTGGCACAAAGAGCTGGGGAGATGGCTGGATTCAGCCTGGCAGGGGTGGAGCTGGTATGTTCTGTAGGGTTGCAACACACCGCTGAGGGTGTTGCGATCTGCAGAAGGTTGAGAAGAGGTTACCCACCTGTAACTGGTGTTCTTTGAGATGTGTTGCTTCTGGACATTCCATTGTAGGTGTACGCGCGCATGTGCATGGATAGCCGGAGACTTTTCTTATAGAGCACCCGTAGGGTCGGCTGTGGCGCTGCCTGGAGTGGCGCCATCGCAGCTCTCTATATGAGTCACAGCCGACCCGCCCCCTCCTCAGTTCCTTCTTAATGCCTATTCCGCAGAGGGGAGGAGAGAAGGATGTGGAATGTCCAGCAGCAACACATCTCGAAGAACACAAGTTACAGGTGGGTAACCTGTTCTTCTTCGAGTGATTACTCCTGGCCATTCCATTGTAGGTGATTCACTAGTCTTACCTGTGGTGGTGGGTTGGAATCACAGAACTGCTCTATGCACTGCAGCGTCACCTTGAGCTTGCCGATCAATCGCATAATGCTGTGTGAACATGTGCGCAGACAACCATGTAGCCGCTTTACAAATGTCCACAATCAGTACTCCACTCAAGAATGCAGCAGAGAAGGCTTGAGCTCTTGTAGAGTGGGCCTTGATTGCCAGCAGGTCAATCTTAGCCAACGTATAACATTCATGAATGCAACAAACTATCCAGGAGGAGAGGCGCTGAGCTGAGACTGGCTCCCCTTTCATCCTATCTGCTATTGCCACAAACAGCTGGGACGTCTTTCTAAAGGGTTTCGTCCTCTCTATGTAAAAAGCCAAGGCATGGTGAAAATCTAGAGTGTGAAGCCTTCTTTCTTTGTCTGAGGCAAGCAGCTTTGGATAAAAGACTAGCAAGACAATTTCCTGATTACAGTGAAACTGCGAAACCATGTTAGGAGGGAATGCTGGATGAGGACACAGTTGAATTTTGTCTTTGAAGAAGACCGTATGGGGGGAGGCCGACAACACCTGAATCTCTGATACCCTCCTGGCTGACGTTATCGCCACTAGGAAGGCTACCTTCCACAAAAGAAGGAGAAGCAAGCAGGAGGCAACCGGTTTGACCAGGGGCCCTGTCAGTCTTGAGAGGACCAGACTGAGGTCAGCCACACTGTGCAATCGGAGAAGGCACCACCGGGAAGAGCATTTCTAAACCCTTGAGGAAACGCTTCACCAACGGGTCAGTGAACAGGAAAGCTGCACTCGCCTTCTCGTGGAACACCAAAATTACTCACAAGGTAGACTCTGACGGAGGACAAGGACAGGCCTTGGGCTTTCCTACCCCAGAGAAAGTCTAGGATGGTTTGAACCGGATCCTGATGGGGCACGAGATCCCTGCTAAGTGCCCAGTCCACAAACTTCCCCACTCGCCTTTGTACGGCACCCTTGTAGAGAGCTTCCTGCTGTTGAACAAGACCTTCTGGGCCTGTGCTGAACACTGCAACTCCCTGCCCCTCAGCCATGGAGGTTCCATGCTCAGAAGTGTAGCAACCTCAGATCTGGGTGGTGCAGATGCCCTTGGTCCTGGGAGAGCAGGTCCAGCAGTGTTGGCAACTCTATCGGGTCGCTGACTGAGAGACGCAACAGAGTCGTAAACCAGTGTTACCTTGGCCATGTTGGGACTACCAAGACGATTGAGGCCCAGTCCCGCTTGACTTTCAAAAGGACTCTCGGAATCAGCGGGGTTGGGGGGAATGCGTAGAAGGCCATCTCCATCCAAGATATCTTGAAAGCAACTGCAATTGACCCTGGGTTTTGTCCCCTGAACGAACAAAACTCTGCGCACTTGTTGTTCTGACAGGACACAAAAAGGTCAACTTGGAGATAACCCCACAGATAGAAAATGGGCCTCAACACCTCCCACTTGAGGGACCACTCGTGAGTTGCGAATTTCCTGCTCAGTGAATCCTCCAGGAGATTGCTCTGGCTGGGAAGGTATGAAGCCACCAGGTGAATTGAGTGGCGAATGCAGAAATCCCATAGGCGGAGGGCTTCGTCACAAAGCGGGCCAGAGTGGGTCCCCCCCATCTGTTGATGTAGTACATTGCGGTAGTGTTGTCTGTAAGCACTGACACCACTCTGCCTTTCAGCTCGTGGAGAAACACCTGACAGGCAAGGCAGACCACCCAAAGCTCCTTCAGGTTGATATGCAGGTTCAATTTGTTGTCTCTCCAGAGGCCTTGGGTTGCGAGGGGACCAAGATGAGCTCCCCACCTCAAGTCCAACACGTCCGTGCCCAAGAACCTTGAGGGTTGGGGTGGCTGAAAGGGCAGCTCTTGACACAGATTCTGTTTGAGGCACTACCAGTCTAGAGGGCTTAGCACACCCGTAGGGATCGTGATCATACTGTCGATATCGTCTCTCGCTGGCTGCTAGACCAATGCCAGCCACCTCTGCAGCGGATGCAACCTCAAATGGGCACATCTCACCACATGGGTGCACGCTGCCATGAACCCCAGCAGCTGCAAGCACAAGCGAATCGAAGTGAGCGGGGACCTCTGGAAGTCCCTCGCGAGGGATCCGATACTTTAAAACTGAGAGCGCGGAAGGGAAGCTCTTGCTAGTTTCGAATCCAACAAAGCCCCTATAAACACTATCTTTTGAGTCAGAATGAGGGTGGACTTTTGAACATTGACCAGAAGACCAAGGCATCGGAAGGTGCTCTATAAGTATCACGCCCAAGTGACGGGTGACTTTGTCCTTTGACCAGCTGCAAACCAACCAGTCGTCCAGGTAGGGATACACCTGGATCTTGGAGCACCTGAGAAATGCTGCAACCACCACTAGGCACTTCGTGAAAATATGAAGGGCAGCTGCCAGCCTGAAAGGCAGGACAGAGAACTGGAGATGCCTGCCACTGACTACAAATCGCAGAAGCCTTCTGTGTCTGGGAATTATGAAAATATGCATCCTGAAGATTGAGAGCAGCATACCATTCTCCCAGATCCAAGGAGGGAATTATCACAGACAGAGAAACCATGCGAAAGTGTATCTTGCAGAGATAAGTTCAGGCCTCTGACATCGAGGATGGAATGAAGACGCCTTTTGCTTTGGCGATCAAGAAATAGCAGGAATAAAAGCCTTTTCCCCAAAGCTCCCACAGAAAAAGTAGTTGCTCACCTGTAGTAAATCTGTTCTTTGAGATGTGTGTCCTGTGGCTGCTCCACCTTAGGTGTAGTGTCCCTGTGCTGCAGAACAGAGCTTTTGTAGCAGTCAGTGTGAAGCCGCGCCTGCGCAGAGGATGTCTCGCGCCTGCCCTAACGAGCCCTCAGTGTGCGGGCGGCTTTCTCCCCTCAGTTCCTTTTCAACACTCCACAGATCTAAAAGAAAAAGTAAGTCAGAAAGAGAGAAGGGCGGGCGGGTGGTGGAGCAGCCACAGGACACACATCTCAAAGAACAGAGTTATTACAGGTGAGCAACTACTCTTTCTTCATTGAGTGATGTCCTGTGGGTGCTCCACCTTAGGTGACTGTGTAGCAGTTTGTTAATGCTGGAGGAGGGTTTCCGTGTATGGTGGAGAGGACTGCCCTGCCCATCTGTGTGTCATTAGCTTCTTGTAAATCAAGTGTGTAATGGGATATAAAGGTATGTGGTGTAGACCAAGTTGCCGCTCTACAAATCTCCATTACAGGGATGTTGTTGAGAAATGCCATGGTAGAGGCCGTGGCTCTGGCAGAGTGTGAGCAGACGTTAGAAGGCAATGAACCATTTGATAAATCATAGCATAACTGGATGCAGTCCTTTATCCATTTGGATAGCCTTTGATTGCAGACAGGTTTCCCCTCGAGGCGTTCTGCGAATGAAATGAAAAGACTGTTGGACTGACGGAATTGTTTGGTCCTGTCAAGATAAAAGGCAATGGCACGCTTGACATCTAGAGTATGAAGTGCAGCTTGGTGGAAGTTTTGATGCGGTTTGGGATAGAATGTGGATAGGTGTATGGCTTGATTAAGACGAAAGTCCAACACAAACTTTGGTATAAATTTTGGATCTGGCCGAAGGGTTATTTTGTCCTTATAAAACACTGTATATGGTGGGTCCGCCCTATGTGCATTTATTTCGCTGACTCTCCTTGCTGATGTAATTGTCACAAGAAACGCCACCTTTAGGGATAAGTGGTAGAGAGAATATGATGACATTGGTTCAAACGGATGTTTTGTTAAGGCCTTCAAGACTAAATTTAAGTCCCAAGGAATGGTAGCAGGACGTATACTTGGATACATCCCCTGAAGACCTGATAAAAAGCATTGAATAATTGGCGTAGTTGAGATGTGTGTATTGGACAGCATGTCGTGGAAGGTGGCAATGGCAGCCAGATGGACCCTTATAGAACTGTTTGATAAGCATGCTGTCTTCAGCTGCATCAAGTACTCCAGTATTTGTGGAATAAAAGAAGAAGCTGGTACGACTTGATTAGCGTGGCACCAATACTGAAATCTACGCCATTTTTGGGAATAAGATTTTCGTGCGGCTGGCTTTCTGCTATTGAGGAGAATATTGCATACCTGTCCTGAACAATGTAATTCTATGCCATGGAACCACTGAGGAACCAGGCTGTCAGGTGTAGTTTGTGAATGTATGGATGTTGTTGTATTACATTTTGTTGGAAAAGGAGTGTTGGAGTATCCGGAAGGCAGAGTGGTTTGTGTGTAGATACATCGAGTAGATGGGGGTACCAGATGTGTCGGGGCCAAGCCGGTGCTATTAAGATGAGTGTGGCGCGGTCCCAAATTACTTTTTGTATCACTCTGTGTATGTGTGGAATTGGCAGAAAAGTGTATAGGAGGCGATGTGACCAACTGATGACATAGGCATCTGCTAAAGATCTTGGGTAGTTTCCCACTCACGAGCAGAAGAGGGCACATTTTCTGTTTGTGAATGTGGCAAAGAGATCTACCCTTGGAAAGCCCCATTTGCGAAAAATGTTGATGAGAACACCGTTGTGTATTTCCCACTCATGGGGAACTGGGAAACTTCTGCTGAGTGCATCTGCCATGAGGTTCCTGTTTCCGGGCAGGTATACAGCAGATAGTGTCACTAAATGATGGAGGCACCAGTTCCATAGTTTTATGGCCCCCGCACATAAAGAGGGGATCTCGCACTGCCCTGCCGATCTATATAAAACATCGTTGCTGTGTTGTCCGTCATTATCGTGACTGTCCTTCCTCTTATTAACGAGAGAAATTTGTGGCAGGCGTACCAGACTGCTCTCATTTCTAGGATATTTATGTGCATTGTCTGTTTGTCTTTTGCCCATCTGCCCTGGACTTTGTGTGAATCCGTATGCGCTCCCCATCCCATAAGGGAGGCATCCGTTGTTATCGTTATTGATGCCTGTGGCCTCGCAAATGGAACGCCTTGTCCTAGGTTTCTTGGGCATTTCCACCAGTAGACGGATCTCTTGACAACGAGCGGTACGGACAGAATGGCATTTAGTGAGTGGCGGTGTGGTCTGTAAACTGATGCTAACCAAGCTTGCAGTAGTCTCATTCTGAGCCTTGCATATGGTACCACTGCGGTGGCAGCTGCCATGTGTCCTACTCGCTGAAAGATAATCCTTGTTGGTACGGTAGGAGCTAGCTGTATGTAGTTTACAAGATCAACAATGGTTGTAATGCGGGGTTCAGGCAAAATAGCTCTCGCGGCTGTTGCATCTATAACAGCTCCTATAAATTGTATGTTTTGTGATAGAATTATCGTTGATTTCTCTATGTTTATTCACAGGCCCAAGCTTTGGAAGAGTGAATAGTGAACCCTGTGGCGAGCTTCGCGTCTTCGAACGTCTTTGCCACAATCAAGCAGTCGTCTAGGTATGGGTATATAGTTATGCCCTTCGTTCTTAGGTAGGCCGCAACTACTGCCAGGACCTTGGAAAACACTCAAGGGGCCACTGAGAGTCCAAAGGGGAGGACTCGGTACTGGTAGTGATGTGCTTTGAACGTAAATTGCAGGAATTTCCTGTGGGAAGGATGAATAGAAATATGAAAATATGCGTCCTTTAGGTCAAGCGCTGAGAACCAGTTTCCCTATTGTAGCATAGGAATAATGCTGTTGAGTGTTACTATTTTAAATCTTTCTTTTTTAACAAATTTATTCAATGGTCTTAAATCTAAAATTGGTCTCCATCCCCCATTTTTCTTTTGAATGCCGAAGTATTTTGAATAAAACCCCTTCCTGTTGTGGTGAGGCCTCAGTCTCTTAACTGCACCTAGGCTCAGAAGTTGGGAGACCTCATCTCTGAGGACTTGTATGTGAGTTGGGTCCCTAAAGAGGGACGGGGAAGGGTAGTGTAAAGGAGGAATTTTAATAAAGGGGATAGTAAGACCTTGCTGTATTATATCCAAAACCCACCTATCTGAGGTTATACTGGCCCAATTATGTGCAAATCTTTTTAACTGGGATTCAAGGTTAATAGCATTGTGATGTATGCTAGCAGATGGGAATGTGCTCTCAGACCCTTGACCAAGACATCAGAATTGTGTCTCTGGTGGAAGGGATTGACTGTTTAGGGACTGCTGTATCTGTTGTTTTCTTTTATATGAGCGGTGTCTCGTTCTCTGTTGGTGTTCATAGGGTCTAGGTTGGTACAAAGGTTGTTATTGTTGGTTAGATCGACAGGGGTATTGCTGAGTCTTAAATGTTTTCCTCTTAAAGGTAGGTGCGTATATGCCTAGTGTTCTCAAGGTGGCCCTAGAGTCTTTCATTGAGTGCAATACCTGATCCGTCTTATCTGCAAAGAGTTAATTATTCTCAAAAGGTAAGTCTTCTATCTTGTTTTGCAGATTGTGTGGAAGTGCTGCCGTATGGATCCAGGATGCCCTGCTTAGGACAATGGCTGTCGCTATAATTCTAGCCGCCAAGTCTGTGGTATCCATGGAAGCTTGTAAGAAGGTTCAGGCAACGCATTGATCCTCAGTAGGTATCGACCTGAAATGGTCTTTTTTAGGTTTTGTAATATCCAGTATTAATTTGGCTGACTTATCAAAGATGTTATGACTATAATTTGAGAGGAGAGCCAGGTAGTTTGCAACTCTCATAATTAAAGTAGAAGATGAATATACCTTTCTGCCTAAATTGTCGATGCGTTTCCAATTTCTGTCTGATAGTGTGGCTCTGAAAGTAGGGTTCTTACTCCTTTGATTTGCTACATCTATGACCAGTGAATTTGGTGCTGGATGGGTGAACAAAAATTCCATTCCCTTAGATGGGGTGAAATATTTTCTATCTATGTGTTTATTTGTTGATGGTATGGAAGCTGGTGTTTGTCAGATTATTTTGGCAGGATCCATTAGTGCATCATCCATAGGCAGTGCTATCCTTGAGGAAGGTGCTGTACTCAAGATCTTTAGCAACTTCTGTTGTGATTCTACGACTTCCTCTAAGGGTATTTCTAAGTCCTGGGCAACTCTGCGAAATAGCTTATTAAACTGTCTGTGATGATCTAAATAGTTCTGTGTTAAAGGGGTAAGTGATTCCTGTGCTGGAGATGCCCCTGGGGATGATGGCTGTGATGCTAGTGAGGCAACAGAAGCAGCCGCTTCTGAATGGTGGGAGGAGTGTGACAAGTGAGCCGATACAGAAAGCCTGATCTCATGCCTCTTTGAGTGAGGCCGTCCTTCAGGGGATGCAGCATGATGATACAAGCAATCCCTGCTGTAAGCCCTGGTGTGTTTGTGGTATGAATCATAAGAGTGATGAGGGTAGTAATGAGAGTGGCAGGCTCAAGTGTCTGCAGGGCAATCGGGATCTGCTATGATGGTGACGTCGTGCTGTAACCTATCGGTCTGAATGATAGCACCCATGGTGGGAAGAATCATAGGTGGCACGTAAGGAACATCTACTGTGCCTTCTAAAAGTATAGGAATCTGCAGAGTAGCAAGGAGATATATGCTGCTGTTTGCGCGACCTTTTTGTAGGCAGGGAGTGTGGAGGAGTTTGATTAGAACCGGTATTGCCCTTTGACCGTGGTGTGGGGCTGTGAGTCTCTGCCAGACATAGCTTGTGCAGGTGGAGCCTGATCAAGCGCAGGTTGCACACACAGTGCCGTCTGCTCAGCCAGCACTGGGTGGGGCAGAGCCGACTGTTGAGCCTGAGTCGGAACCAGTGACTGTGAGCGGTGTGGTGCTGACGCGCTTGTTTGAGCAGGCTGTCTAGCGCTGCTTAACACAGTGCCGTTCTACAGCTTAGAGTGTCTGTGCCGTGCGGCCACTGTAGCCCTCGAGGAACCTTTAGACTCTTTCACGGGCTTTTCTGAAGCTGGCTTGGGTTCAGCTGAGCGACCCTTCCTGGGTGCTGAAGTTGCCTTATCTGACGACTTTCGCCTGTTATGGCTGTTGTCTGAATGACTCACACTAGTCTTATCTAAGGCTGAATCTGAGCCTGGAGCCAGAGATTCTTCCATTAATAAAACTTTGAGCCTCAGCTCCCTGAGTCTGCGTGCCCTGGAGCTTAAGTTTAAACAATGAGGGCACTTGTGAGGTAAATGTAATTCGCCTAAGCAGCGAATACACTGCGAATGGCCGTCCAAGGGCTGGCATTGCCTCGTTACATTGTCCGCATCTCTTAAAGCCGGGAGACACCGACATGTTGTGACTACGTTCTAGCTTTGCCGAGATCTGCCCTTTTTGTTTTGTTTTGTTTTGTTTTAGTAGCAGGCGCCGTGGAAGAGAGTGGGGATTTGCCGCTGAAGGCGAGCGGACCACCAATTAACTGTTGTCTCTTCTCTGTCTTCTTTCTTTCTTTTTTTTTTTTAAGGTTTTCTAGGGTTAAAGAAGGCTACCTATGACGAAAAGGTAAGTGGAAAAGTAAAGGTAAGACATCTCCTTAGGAGAGAGCCAGAGAGTAACGAATCCGTTGCTGAGCCGGGGACGGTTGAAAAGGAACTGAGGGTTGACAGCTGCGCATGCACTGAGGGCTCATTAGGGCAGGCACAAGGCATCCTCTGCGCAGGCGTGGCTTCACAATGACTGTTACGAAAGCTCCGTAGCAGCGCAGGGACGCTACACCTAAGGTGGAGCACCCACAGGACATCACTTGACGAAGAACCTCCTCTATGGCTCCTTTGTCCATCAAAGCCTGCACCTCCTGTTCCAACAGGTAATCGTGAGAAGGGTCCCTGGAAGGGACCGGAGAATGAGGAGGGAGGCCAGGGGAAAAGAAGAGAACTGGAAGGAGTATCCCTGAGACACTCTACATAGCACCCACGCATCGGAGGTGATCCAGGACCAGGCCGGATAAAAGCTGGATAGTCTGTTGACTAACAGAGGGTGCGGATCCTGAGGTAGTGGCACGTTGTCCTCAAGCGCATCTTCAAAAACCTTTCTTGGAGCCTGAAGACTGGCATGAGGCTCTTTAGGACAGGGGAGTTGGATGATAATTAGTTTTTCGGCCGTTCCAGCCACGCCGAGCATTATAATTTTGTGAGCAGTGGGAAGACCTGGGCACTGGAACTGGCTTGAAGGGTTTTCTCTGGGACACCAGGGTGGGAAGCCCTACAGACTTAAGCAGGGACCTGCCATCCGTCAGAGTCTGGAGCTTGGCATCCATCTCTTACGAAAACAACTCTGGGCCTTCAAAAGGGAGATCTTGGATGGTATTCTGCACCTCATGAGGCAGACCTGATGCTTGGAGCCAAGAGCTGCAGCACATGGTGACTCCGGAGGCCATGGCTCTGGCCGCTGTATCCGCAGTGTCTAACGTTGATTGCAATAGGGCTCTAGAAACTATCTTGCCCTCCTTCATGGCAGATGAAAACTCAGGCCTCCAGCTCTGTTCGCACATCTCCAAGAACCTCTCCAACGAGGACCATACATTAAAGGCATAGCGGCTAAGAATCACCTGTTGGTTAGCAGTGCAAAGTTGAAGCCCCTCAGTGGAACAGATCTTCCTTCTGAATAAGTCTAAATTTTTTGCATCCTTAGATTTAGGGGATGGGTCTTGATGGCTTTGCCGCATTCTCTCGTTGGCCGCTGCTACAACCTGAGACCGTGGTGCAAGATGCGTGTAGAAGTGCTCGCAACCTTTTGAAGGCACAAAGTATTTCTGCACTATCCTCTTGGCCGTGGGGGGCACAGAGAGTGGAGTATGCCTCACGGATCTTGTGGTGTTCTGGACAGTTTTGATAAGCAGGAGGGCTACTTGAGAGGGGCCTTCTGGCACAAGAATGTCAACCATAGGATCTGCCTCCTCTACAATCTCCTACGCCTGCAAACTCAAGCCCCGGGCGACTCTGCACAGCAGATCTTGATGCACGTTACTATCATCTGGAATAGGCTCAGGCTTGGCCCCTGCAACCATCTCATCCAGAGGAGATAACGATCATTCCCCAGATGGAACTATGGGTTTGGTTGCAGTCTCTAGTTTGCCCTGATGGTCCAACCTGTCTTGATTTGTAGGAGCCTGGGACCTCGCAGAGGACTCCCCTTCTGAGAGGCTCCCGTCTTTGGGGGAGCACCCACTGCATAGGAGGGCTGGGGGCAAGAGCTTGCCAGCGAATGGGATCTGCTCAACCAGGAGCCTTGCCCTTGATGGAAAGCCCAAGGAGTCCAGAAAGGTCACGGCGAAGGAGCAGGCTATTGAGGATACCACTGTGGGGGGTAGGGAGCCAACCCTCTGCTTCTGGGTCTACTGACTCTGGACACCGAGGAAGCCTCATCTGAGTCCGATGGAGGACCACTTCCCGGGGACCATGGTGGTGCAGTACTGGAAGCTGCCTTATTGCAGTGCTGCAGGCTTTGATTTTCAAGCACGCTTGGCAGCACGGGAGAGCAGTGACGGCCTCTCCTTAAAGGTGAACAGTACCAAGGAGCCCTCGCCACTGCGATAACGACGTACGGTATCGGGGACTGAGACCAAGACGGCACCGCTGATGGCACCCAAGCGTCCTCTGCCTTCAAGCACAAGGGCGACTGGAATCACAGTGCCGGAGAGCGCAGAGAAGCCGGATGCACCAGCAGAGGCTTCCCTCTCAACAGCCCCAATACGGGTGATGGAGATGGGGCCAGGCCCAAGGCAGACAGCGCCGTCTGTTCAATAAGATCACACACTGCCTCAAAAGTTTCAGGCGTAGAAGGCAGAAGCATGTCCTCCCCCAGAATGCCCTGCATCAGGGATGGCACGGGCATCAGAGCTGACCGCCCCACCTGAGCTGGTACCAACAGTGCCGATGGCTGCTGCACAGTAGAGTGTGGCCCTTTAGCAGTGCTCGACCTCACTGGGGAGCTCCTTGTGCCCAACCTCCTCCTCTTCTGCAGTACTGGAGAGAGAGAATGGTGCCACCGCCAATCCGGGGATCTGGAGGTGGAAAAGGCTGTTGATGGAACAGCGGACCCCACCACCAGTGCCGGTGCCGAGGGCCAGTGCTGCAAGCCACTCAATGAATCATGGCGCCCTGGTGCTGCCAGGGCACTACTAACTGACAGCATCACGCTGCGATTCGCTCTGGAAGCTTGTCTAAGGGCTTCCTCCATCAAAAGAACCTTCAGCCTTTGCCCTCTATCCTTCTGAGTGTGTGGCTTAAAGCTCTTACAAATCTTATACTTGTCCTTGAGGTGTGCCTCTCCCAAACACCTCAAACAGGGGCGGTGTGGGTTGTCAAGTGGCATCAGCTTGAGACATGCTACACAAGTCTAAAATCCTAGCATGCCCCAAACCAGAGGCTGGCGGCAAACTAACTCTAGAATGGGTATTCTTTCTAATAATAGCAATGAAGGACTGCACGAAGACAGTCAGAAGCACTCCAGCTACCACCACAGCAGTTAGAAGGAACAGAGGAGGGGGAGGGTCGGCTGTCACTCATATAGAGAGCCACGACAGCGCCACTCCAGATGGCACCACAGCGGACCCTATGGGTGTGCTATAGGAAAAGTCTCCAGCTATCCATGCACACGCATGCGTACACCTACAATGGAATGGCCAGGAGCAATCACTCAAAGAAGAACCACTGTTTCAGAGAGTTTGGCTCCAACTTTTGCATATTCAATTGGTTATCACAGGAGGCCTGGCTCACAGCCATATTTCAAAAAAGAACAAGGGTCTGAAAATTGAAGAGAGAGACTCAAAGTATGTCTATACTGCAATAAGAAACCCACAGCTGGTCTGTGACAGGTGACTCAGGCTCATGGGGCTCCAACTGTTTAAATGTAGTGTAGATACTCAGGCTCACACTGCAGCATGAGCCCAGTGACCCTCCCACTTCACAAGGTTCTAAAGCCCAGGCTCCATCCCAAGTCCTACAATCCAAAGTCAGTTGGCCCAGGCCAGCCTTTGCTTTTAATTGAAGTGTTGACATATCCTACACTCTCAAAAAACCCAAATGCAAATGAAAACTCTTAAAATGAAAAGTTCCAAAGGGGTGGCCATGTAAGTCTAGTTCAGCAAAACAAACAAGGAGTCCTGTGGAATTTACACACTAACAGATTTATTGCAGGAGCTTTCACAGGAGACAATCCCACTTCATCAGACTTTTTGATTTTATTTTCCTCCCATTCTGTAAGTTCCTCCATCTTCAAAACATCTCACAAAGTAGGATCGGGGACAAGGAATGCGCAGGGGTATACAGAGCAGAAAGGGGAGAGGGAGGAGAAGAGAGAAGCTTTGAAGGGCCAGGGATACAGAAAAGGAAAGGGGTGGGGACATGGGGAGCAGAGAGGAGACTGTGAGGCGACAGGCCAAGGATGGGGCATGGGGAGTAGAAAAGGAGAGGGGTGGGAGGTTGGGGAACAAAGAGAGGACAGTGAAGGGAAACGACCAGGAATGGGGCATGGCGAGCTGAGAAGAGGAGAAGGTAGGACCATGGGGAACAGAGAAGGTGTGGGGGGAGGATGGGGTGCAGAGAAGGGACAATGAGCGGAAGCGGCTAGGGATGAAGCATTGGGAGCAGAAAAGAGGTGAGGGTAGGGAGATGGGGAGAAGAGAAGGGATAGCAATAGGGGGATAGGGCAGGAGAATGGGAAGCAGAACAGGAATATTGGGGGGGGGTGAAAGGGAGAAGGGAGGGGTAGTAAAAGGAGGAAGAGTGAGCTGGAAGGGTCCAGGAGCAGATGGGCAGTGGACGAGGGGAGATGGGACAGTGAGGAGTTGGAATGGAGGGAGTGAAGGGGCTGTGATGGAGCCAAGGTTGGAGGGCAAGGAGCAGCCAGAGACCAGAAGAGGCAGCATCAGCAGCTTCCCCAGCACTTGAAATTGTATTGGGGGGGGGGTTGGGGTGCTCATTAAATTGGTATAACACGTTACTAGCTGACAACTGGGGGGGTGTTGGAAATTTGGGGGCAGGGTAAGGAAATCCCTGGGCAGCATGAGGGGAAGGAGAAGGGATGGGAGGCAGAGGTGAGGGAATGGGGGAAGAGAACGGACAGTGAGGAGAGGAGATATAGGGAGCAGAGCAGGGAATAGTGAGGGGTGTGGAAAGGAGATGGAGAAGGGGTAGTGAGGGGGTGGGGATGAAAGGTCAGGAAAGGGACAGGGATAGGGTGCATGGAAGGGACAGAGACAAGAGAAGGAATAGTGACAGGAGAAAACAAGACACAGAGAGGAGATAGCAGGGGATATGGGGACAGAGAGGGAATAGCAAGTGGGGGTGGGGCAAGGTGAGGAGAAAGAGTGGAGAAGGACCAGTGATGGGAGGAGAATGGGGCAGGGCAGAGCAGGGAGGGGGTGCAGAGAAGGGCTAGTGAGGGGAGTGAGAGGGGAGAAGGTGCATAGGGATCAGGCTGTGCTGAGAGGGACAGAGCTGCCTCTCTCTTCCACAGATAATGCTCTTTTTTGAGCACTGCCCTTGGGGTCTGAGACTCCTGCAGCCCACATATACTTGCTGAAAGCATTTCACTGTCCCTCTTTATCCTTATCGTTGAAAGATAAGATGGAGCAGAGTTTGAACCTTGGCTCATACATGGGTCATGGGTGGGTGGGTGCTTTGTTTTTTGTATTTTCCTCCAGGTTTCTGGGGTTTATAATCAAGGGTTGGCTTATACATAGATCAGTTTATACACAAGTATATACTAAATGCCCAAAGGTCAGACTGTTTCTCTGTTCCTAAAAATCTCATTCCTACCTTAAAAAAAAAAAAAAAAAAACTTTAAAAACTCTACAAATTTCAGATGAGAGAACAATTTCTCTCCGGGTTTCAGAGGATAAAAAATTAGAAAACTCTCAGAAAAGAGATAATCACATTGAATTATTATTTCTATCTACTCAGTGAATAGTGACATATATTTTCAAAACTACCAGAATATTGAACATGTTACTTATTGCTGTGTATCTCTTCAACGGACACTAAGTCAGAACTATTAACTCCTTATCATAAAGCGTCTGCTGCCCTAGCATCAAATATGGTAGCAACTGTAATTACAATAGTAAGGGGTTCCCCTTTATTTCACAGATCATTAAAAATTTGTACAGAGAAGACCTAAGTATGCAGGTTTGTTCAAGATGAGAAGTTTGATTAGAACAAAAGTATACTTTTTTTTGACAGACCACTAACATGATACACTACCTTTACAATATATTTAGACAACAGATTTAAAACTTCTAAAAGCGACTAAACAATCATTGATCAAATTAAAGATATTTACATAATAAACTGCTTAGCATGAAATAAACATTAAAGCTCTTACCAGCATCATTAGCGTCATCTAGTTTTGGAATGCCCTTGATTTTACTGTGCTTCACTGATGAACATTTTTTGTTCAGTTGAGTCTGTGCCTTGAATTTGACCCAGTTCAGAATACTCTCTATGATACCACAATTAGAGGCCTATAAATCATAGATTAGAGTTGTGCATGAGGACAGAAGGAGAGTTCACACACCTACTTAAAATAATGCAGTAAAATGTAAGAATCCAATCTACGATCCATAAACGGTTTTCAGATTCCACCTAGACAATTTTTAAAAAGCATGATTAAAAAAATTCATGGAACTAATCTCACATGTACATTACCATGCAAACAACCCCCTAGCCAATTCTATGTTATCCTTCCCTTTCTTTTTGTTCTTTCTTCTCTCCCTACACGTTTTTTATTATAGTTTTCTCACTTCCTGATTCATTTCCCCCTTCTTTGTCAGTATTTCGTCTGAGTTGTCTATTAAACTGTAAACTTTTAAAGTAAGGGACCTGTCTTGTACTAGATTTGTGAAATACGTAGCACAATTTAGGTACCATGAGCCTAAATCTATTAATACAAAGGCCACTTTACAAGAGTCTTACAATGGAAGTCAGCTACATTTCCATTCACTTTAAAGAGCCCTTCATATAGTCAGAATGGTATAAAGTGGCCTAAGCATCAATGAGATTTCAGCCCTATGTCAGCAAACCCCCAGAACTCTATCCAGGAATTATAAACCAATGTAAGACAAATTTCTTCAGCATAAATAACATGCTTCTGCAGCAAACATTAGTATGCAGTAACTAGTTGTAGAGACAATTTCATACCAAAGGAAACCACTACTGGAGGCAAATACCATGTGCTTTGGCTTTTCACCATTCTCTAGTTACAAAGAATTCACTGGTTAGAGATTTCATGGCCCTTAACTGCCATAACATTTTATACCCCTAAATATAAATGCTTACTTCAGGGGAAGAGTACAGACACAGCAAATCAAAAGTATTGCCAGAAATATAAAAGGTACAATGAAATACAGTTTTGGAGGTTGTACCCAGTCTAACATTATTTTGGTTAGCTGTTTTTCCCTTAAGTACTAAAAGATTAGAAGACTTTAGCTGATTTCATGATGCTAATTTCATGTAATGGAACTATTTGTTTATTTTTCAAAAACCTTTAATTAAGACAAAATTACAGTAAAATATTAACATACTATAAGGTTTATTACAAGCAGGTTAATGTTCAAAGAACCTTGCTTACAATTTTGGTAGCTGGGTTGTGAGCCTTCTCCATCTGAATTTTCTAAAACAAGTGTCCAGGTTTCTAAATGCCTTTCACTTTTTGGTGCTTCTCTTGTATGCATACTGTTGTGGTATAGTCAAATATAGACTGTCCTTATAGTGGAAAAGCTTTTGCACCAGCTATGCAACTAATATTTTAAGAGTAGGAGATGGCTTTTTTTTTTTAATTTATTCAATGTAAGTCTGGATTTGAAGTTAGAGGAGTACAAGTCATAAATCTCTTATTCACATGCTGCTACATTTCCATTTAGGCCATCAGCACCAAAGAGGACTCAGCTTAATGAATTCTGGCTAAAATTTAATTCTACTTTTTCTTCCTTAACAGAGCTTTATGACAGGGCAATGGTGGGTTAAACTTGCATTTACTTCAGTGCATTTACTTAAAGAGGGCTATACCCAAATGTCTGAAATGAAACATAAAATTGTATTTTCAAATTATATTATTGGCTAATATACCATTTTGAATGCCATATTCATAGCTGTATGTTACTTGATTCACAGGAGAAGAGAGTTCTTCTATGCACCCTTTCATAAGGAGAAGATGACATACTTCAAAGGACTAAGTAGAAAAGAATACATTCCTCAACTCAAAAGGTACCAGTCTACTAAAATTTATAGATGTCTGTCTTTGTATTGAAATAGTTAAATATACTTTACCAGCATAAATAGCATGCAATCTAATACAGGTGCTAATCAAGCAAAGGTGACAGTGCAGCCCATTGCCACCAATACTAAGAACAGAAGGGCAGCAGAAGTCTTCTTATGCCATTTGCAGAGTTTGCTAGAGCCTCTGGATTTATCAAAATACAGACTCTATAGCCCAACTCATTGTACTTCATTTGGGGAAACATGAGTACCTGATCCATGTCTACCTTCTTATCATAAAAGAAATGTACAATACTTACTGCTTTGAAAAATTTCTCTGATAGCTGACACTTGGACCCAAAACTTTTAGGCTGAAGGGTCATGTTTTCCTTTGTCTGAGAATCAAAAGTTGGATTTTCTATCAGGCAATTCACAAAAACCCATATATGATTTTTCACCTATTGAAAGCACAGAAATCACTTATCAAAATTGTTGCCTCCATCCCTTTCCAGTATTTTAATATTTATTTTTAGCATATATGAAACTACTTGCCTGAAACGGTTTCACTGAAACTCCAGCTTTGTTCTTCTTCTTCACCACCTCAATCAATTTACCAACAATCTGATCCACTACATAATCAACATGCCTACCACCCTTAATAAAAAAGAAAGAACAAAGACACTGAAATTCCAAACATCTTGCAATTATGTTAACAAAAATCACTGTATTCACATTGAGGGTGAATAATCTATATACAGTGAACAAGCACTTATTCAAGAATATTTATCACAATATTAAAATGTAATGCTAGAAAAATTAGTTTAAAGCTTGCATTATACCAGATGATAGTCACCATTTGTTTGGACACACAAGAGGGATGGATGAAGGGCAAAAAGAACATTATCTTTTGCATCCACTGTGCAAAGGCAGACCACAAATATAAACTATGGCTTCATAATACAGTAGCATGTGTGCCATGCTTGTGTCCCTTACACCTTTAGAGACAGATGACTCTGAAGCTCAGGAAGGGTGCAACTCCACACGATCCTCCATCAGGGGCCTTTCCTAACAGGCACATCTGTTTTTCAAGTAAGATAGCACTGGCATCTGAATGTGGGATTCTGTCTCATCAAATCAAATCTTCTTCTCTGCAGGGATTTAGGCCCAGATCCACAAAGGAAGTTAAGGTACTCCTGTCTCCTAAAACACTATAGATCCAAGCTTAAGTGTATACAATCTGGCCTATATTTGCATCTTCAGATTTACATTATCCATCAATATTCATTCCTCCACCTACACAATCCATCTCTAAATATGTCTAAATAGGGATTGGGAGTGGCTAGCTTATTAAAATGTCATTTTCCCTCTTTAAATATTCTCATTTTCTCATCAGTAGTTAATGGGCCTCATCTGCACTGTTTGAATTGCACTATTAACTCACTCTTCCTTGCATGTGTCTACATATGCAACATACTGAAGTTTTCACTTCATGCATCTGAAGAAGTGGGCTGTACCCACAAAAGCTATACTTTAAAAATGTGTTAATCCTTCTGAGTGGACTCCTTATTTGTTTTGCTGAAACAGACTAACATGGTTATCTCTCTAGAACTTGAAACAATCCATCTTTATTTTTCTTAACTAAACTTACAAAACATTCCTGAAACAACACTGAGAGCTATCTGTGTGATACTAACTTGAAGCAAAACCTTCTCCTTGTTTTTCTGTGCCTCATCTTAGTACATAGGATGAGCAACACACCAGTAACAAACAAGTAAACGAGCTAAGAAACATACGATCAGCACCGAGCAAGATGACTTCAGGAAGGTCATTATCCTTCTTAATACTACTCCGGTGCTACACATACCTTCTATTCAATGCCTCCTGCTGTAACACCATACCCGAAGGGAGCCATGTACCTGACCATATCACAGAAGCCAGCATACGCTGTGCTCTTGGGACCCTGGGGCAGTTATTTTTGTGTGTATTAGCATGCAGCCAGTCATCTAGCACTCAAAGCAATCTGTTGCAATCCCTTCCAGCTACTGTCTTTATTCAGGAGAAGAGGAAAGAACCAATATGCACCCTCTATCCCATCTGAGTGCACAAATACAAGACCAAACGGGATTTTCTTTTTTATATTCCATCACAAAAGCTAAAAGTACAAAATCCATAATGCCCATCAGCACCTTTCTGTCCACAAATGAGGTGGCCCACAAATCTGGTTCTTCTCCCTTGTAGAGAATTTTGCAACGGATTACTGTCTTCAGGTAGGCCAAACTTGTTGTTTTACATTCATGAACTGAAATGATGTATTTAGTTCCCATCTAAGATTTCTGCCTTCCAACTTCAGTACAATGGAAACTGAATATAGGATACAATCTCATCCCTAAACTTCTTAGTTCAAATAGAAAGACTACTCAGCTACCATTTTTCAAAGTCAGTTACTACAGGCTTTGCAATCAGACTCTCAAAGGGTTTTCACTTTGGTCACATTAGAGCAGTCACAGATATGTCACAAGTAAATAAAAAAAATGTTAAGCACCTACAGAAGTTATCTTGAACCTCCTGTAGGCAACACCCAGCACACATGCCTATGGCAGCATGAGAAACCATTCGGAACGGGACGCAGCACCCTCTGCAATGCCACAGAAATTGTGTCTCCTGCCACTGGAAGCCACTCCAGGCAGCTTCTTTCAGGGGCAGCTGGGGAATGGTGGGTCACCACTGTACCCATGTTCCAGGCATAGGGCAGAAAGAAGATGCCTGGAACAGCTTCTCTCCATGGTGCTTGACTGCAAAGGAGCCACTCTGGATAGCTTCTTTCCTCAGCATGCCTGGAGAGCCCCCCAAGGGAAGCTGCTCAAGGCAGCTTTTTCCCATGGCATCCCTGGGGACCCTTGTCCCCAGGCATACTGCCAAGAGGAGTCACTGCAGGCAGCTTCTTTCTGCAAGTGGCTTCTTTCAGCAGCATGTCAGCGAAGCGCCCCCACTTCCTGACCCTCAACCTCCAGCCATGGCTGCCACCAAATTTTCAGGCAGCTGCCGCTTTCATTTGTGTGGAAGTAGCCAGTGGCACTGGCTGACAGTCAAGGAGGAGGGGCTGGCACAGGGGTTGGTAAAGGTTGCTGACCCCTGTCCTATTAGCTTCTCCAGCTGCAACTTTCACAACAATTATGCCAAAAACAAACCAACAAACCTACCAACTTATAAACTGCAGGATCAGACACACCCATTTGGAATTAAACTGTTTAGGGAGATAAAGGTATTCCACACATGCTTTACACAAGGGAAAAAAATGAAACTAAACACTAACATTGACTGTCCTTTAAAAAAGCTGATCAAAGGAATATGACAAATATAAACCATATTCTAAAATAGATAAATATAATTAAAATAACATCATAAAGGGAGAGGCAGTATAAAATGTCATTATCCATCAGAGAAGAAAAACTATCCCTTATTTAAATGGATAAATTTAATTTGTAGTTAGATGGGATATACATATTCCCTTACCACAGTAGTGCAAAAATATTTTTAAGAGCAGAAAACAGAACAGTTTTACTAAATACTGCATCTGTAGCAGCATATGCATTTATTTTATGCCAGATAATATCTGTTTAAAGTATGCACACAGGAGCTCCTTAGATGTGTTTTTGGAAAATATTGCTTCTCAGACCACTACATGGCAATGGTTCTTGTGAAATGGGCCATACTCCCAACAGTAAGCCCTAACCATAGTAAACATCACTGGTACACAGAACCAGTGGTATTGCTGATGGCGACTGCCAATCAGTAATACAGGCAGGCAACCTGCAGGTCTGCAGTGATAAGTAATTCTCTGGGATCACATCTAATAAAACTATTCGAACTTGTGATGATGAATCTGTTCAAATATTTCAAGTTCAAGGCGGGACAATATCCTCATAGAGTGAATGGGAGTCTTTATCTAGGAGAACTGACATCAGTCCTCTTACAGCAAAGAAGTGCTGGACTATTTTTTTAATGCCCTGGATATCTTTTCTGGGAGTTTTGGGAGAAGGCTAGCTAAAGGGAAAGCTCATAAAAGTTTATAATCTGCAACAAAAGATATTCAGCAGTCCAAGATGATGACGTATTTGAGTACTGTAAATGAAGCAAGAAATCTTGCATATATAGAAGTCTGAGTACACTAAGATAACAATTCTTTCTAATAACGAGTCTGTTCTATACTCTGGAGCATTATCCTCTTACCTTTTAAGTATGGTACATCTTATTTCCATTATTTGTAAAAAGAAAATGAATAACTGAAGTTGGGTTTTGTGCAAGCATAAAATTTGAAGGATGAGACCTCCATCCCCCTACACATTAAATGGAGCTTTCAAAAGATTTTACTCTTTTGGATCTTAGAGTGCTTGATTTAAAAGTTCTCCAAACATATGTCTGCTGTCATAGGGAAGTAGCACTTCACTGTATTTCTGCTCCAGACCAAGATCTCTAAGTGCACCTTAGTCTAGAATTAACAGAGTCACTAATCTAGCTGAACCTGAGAAATTCATCCAGTGTAGTAGTAGCTACACTGAAGAAGCAGTTTTGTGTGGCTCAAAAGCTTTTCTTTCTCACCAACAAAAGTTGGTCCAATAAAAGATTTTACCTCACCCACCTTGTCTCTCTGACAGATTCATGACAGTCATTATCCAAATATTATGACATCTTATCTAACAATATGAAAATCTTTCTTGGTTTGTGAGAGGAAAATCTTGTATAGTGTTAAAAATGGTGAACAGCAACTTTCAAGCAAGAGAGAATTTACAGAAGCACTCTGGAAAGCTATTTGACTTGGATCTCGTGGGATGATACCAATTTTAATCAGGACAGAGAAAGATCCCATATCCTCATTTTTTTTTTCAATAACCAAACTGTAGAACTGGACTCTGGTTGATTTGTTTATCTTTTGGCCAAGATTCCTTTGTCTTGGAGTTAGGATTGTTTGGTTTAGAAGAACTGCTGGAAAATTCTGTAAGGACAGCTACAAAGTTTTTCACAAACTGAGAAATATGAAACCCAGAAGGATCAAAAAGAATAATCAAAAAGAGGGGCTCAGACTGGCTTGTCTGTGTCTTTGTTTTTGTTGGATTTCTTCTATGTATGTCTTTTTATTTTCTTTATTTTCTGCCTCAACTTGGAGGCATAAGGCCTGTTGTATCTCAGGCCACAGTATTTCTTGGATGTTAGCACCATATCGTAATTGGTTCCAGGATTTAATTTTGCCTTGCTCAAAAGCCACTGTCTTCACTACTTCCTACCACTAAGAGAGAGAAGAAATGTCATTCATTCAGTTTGCAAGGAGTCCATGTTAACAAACCAGGCTTTTCACCTTGTCCTCAGATAGACCAGAGAGGGCCAACCCAAGTGGAAATCCATGACTTCATTTTAAAGCTGACAACAGTCAAAACTTACCTACCACAAAAACCATAGAGGGAGAACTGATTCTCTTCCTTATCCCTTCCCGTCTTCTTTGTTTGTTCTTATTTGTTTGTCTGCATTTAGTTAGAGAAACTGACTAAAAAAATTCTTACCTTTTAAGTAACATTCCATCATTTACAAAAACAGGTTAAAACAAGGCTGTTTTTGTAACCTGCAATTTTTTTTTTCAACACTTAGTCTAACAAAGTAGAAGGTTAACTACCAAGACCATTAATAAGATTGTAACATACCATGCTAGCCAGGGGGTATGAAAATATCTAAATAATTCTGATCACCATGACAGGTGAAGTTAAAGCCCACATATCCACATTTGTTCATGTATAGTTAGGAAATGGGGAAAGCATCATCTGGCTTGTTCTAAAACTTATACAACAGCTCTGCCTTATCTGAAAGAAAGACTAGCTTCAGCAACTAAATAATCATTCAGTGTGAAAGACAAATCTTGAAGTGAAAAACATCAAAGCTAATCACCAAGTTTTCCTGATGGTATCACAGAAATCAGGTTCAGATAAGTATATTTATTAAACCAATCAGAGAGAGATGAAGAGGAACTCAAGGAGCAAAAAGCAAACTCCTCTGCATCAACTGTTTGCAGTTTGTTTAAAGGTTGGAAAAGAGGAAGGTGGACAATTCAGCCTTGACTGATGGTCTGAAGAAACTTAAAATGGGTCTTTTCTTTAAATTATTTTTAGTCTTGCAATCATCCAGCTAAACTCTGGCAGACACACCGTCTGGTCAAAAGAAATGGTAAGTTTTGGAGAAAAGGGGAGAGTACAGTCATACCTCAAAGTCTGAGTCTGTTTTAAAGTGTCTGGAGTTAGCCTAGACTTGAGGCCTCTATGGTTCTCTACAATCCTATCCCTAATCAAGGATGTTTTAAAAGACCTCATCCACTTAGAAAAATTCTGTAACAAAAGCAATGAAACCTGTTGCAATGTCAGTATGCTCAAGGGGGTGGAATGAGGATGAATCTAAGATGTGAATATGAGAACTTCTAAAAATAAAAGTAGGTTTAGTTCTATTTGATCATAATTCACATAAGAAAAAATGTCTGAATTAGTGGCTGTGAAATGTGCCTAATATTTTAATACTGAAATCCTCAGCTATTACCAAAAAAAAAAAAAAAAAAGGTGCAACCAAAAAAAACAACAATGTAAGTTTCTCTTCTAACACAGTGCCCACTAACTCTCTGTGAGAGTGAACCACCTCTATTGTAGACATATACAATGACATTTATTCTGTATTTTGCAAAGTACTGAACCAAGGTCCCTCCCTCAAAGAGTTTATGATCTATACTGTTGATTCTACAGCTATGAAGATAAATAAAACAGTTAAACTGTGGAGACATCATTAATGAGAAGACCAACAAAAGCACACCCCCTCAGGAGGATGCGGGAAGTCAGTAAAGGAGTTGGAGAAGAGGTAATATGGTTGGAGTGACATGAAATAGTAGCTGAGTTCCAGAGGGGCAGCTATGCTAGCCTAGTCCAGCAAAAAAAAGAAAGAAAAGGGTCACTTTTAAAGACTAATGCATTTATTTATCACATGACCTTTCTTGGGAGAGAATCCCACTTCGTCAGACACTTGAATATGAGGAAGTTACAGAGTTTCAATGCACAGAGGTTTTGAATGTATTGAATAGGGATGAGATTAAAAGAAAGAATGCCAAAGAACAAAAGGGTGCAGTAAAGGTGGCAAGAAATGATTAAAAAGTGACCACAGGTTTAAATAGAAGTGATGGATGTTGATATCAAGAAAGAAATGGCCTGATTTAACGAGAAACATGATATGGGTGATGACAGTATATAAGTCTCCATTCCCTGTCAGGCCTTTGTGTCTGCTGAGACTCAAGGAAGCAGCTTCAATTAGCTCCAATATGCAGTATGAACTTTGATTTGAATACCGGAGTCACTGGGAAGCGAACTTAGGCCACCAAACGCACTCTACAGAAGTCGCAAAATGGCCATGACATCATGTTGACTTTTGGTCATTACCAAACAATTCTGGGAACCTACAGCAAGGAAACTATTTACATTACCAATCGTCTGGGCTATCTAGTTCCCCTTCTCATTTTACGTTACAATTTAGTACCTCAGCAGTAGTAGGAATACAGATATTTGACGTGTGTATTCTTAGTGCCCTGCAGATCTGCAGGTATCCACTTCAAATCCATAGGTGCAGCTGCAGATATCTGCAACCCCATTGTTGCAAACTGGCTGCGACTGCAGATCCTATTTTTATGAATGATCCCTGCATCTGCTGCTGTGATCTGCATAGTCAGTACATAGGTGGGAGTGACAAGGAAGCACTCCAGCTAATCCCAGTTGAGCTCTGATTAGCGGTCTCCCAGCCAGTCAGAGTCACAGTCACAACAGGCTGGGGCTTGGAGAGACACCACTCACTGTCAATCAGTTAGCATGCTGGCCTTTGATTGGCTCATTCCCCATACCTTCCCTGCCAACTTCTTCATCTTCTTGTTTGTGGTTTGTAGGCCATGCTGTCAATCAGAAATTTCATTGGTGGCCAGGGAAACCTGACTGACAGCATAGCATCCAAATTGCAAACAAGAAAAGGAGAAAATAGGTGGGACGTATGTGGAGAATGAGCCAATCAAATGCTAAAATGCCAACTGTGAGCCCAAACTCAGTTGCTAATGCCGTACCAGATCCACATGAAACATGGCATGCGGATCACATGAAGACTGACATTGGGTGGGTGCGGTCTGGTTCCAGATCCACATTTTTGTAACCAGGCAGGGCTCTATGTGTTCTATTTGACAAGATTCTATAAAAAAGAAGAGCGATGGGGATGTTTACACTGAGAGAATGGGTACACTTGAAGCTGGGGGGTGTGACTCTCAGGTTAAAGAGACATACACTACCACAAACAGAGCTAGCATACTAAAAACAGAACGTAGCTGCAATGGTATGAGCAGGAATGTCACTGCCCCCAGGAAAGACCCGGGGCACGGGCAGAGGCACAGGCCCCGCCCCCTGGGCCTAGGCCCCACTCCCTGGCCACAATCTGGTGCCTTGGGCCCGATCCAGCATCAGGCTCCTGCTGCCACCAGCCTGGCCCTGGATCCCTGGCCAGGGACAGCGCCAAGAGAGGCGGGCACTGCTATGGACGGCCCGGCCTCAATCCCCAGCCGGAAGAGACAGACGCCCCTAAAGATGGCCCAGCCTGGATCCCCAGCGGGGACGTGGCTGGGACAGTAAGTTGCCGCTGTGTGTGGCTGGGGCCACCCGCCCCAGCCCCAGATCCCTGGTTGGGGATGGGGCTAGGAGAGGCAGGGGGCACCCTGGGTACTGGTGCTGGGACTCAGGGCATGTGCCCCATGTGCCAGCCTCCAGCGACGCCCCGGGGTATGAGCAGTGGAAGGGACTAGCCATCCTAAATACATAACTAGGCCCTCTGAAGCACATTCATGTTGGGTGTCTAACCCCTCCCACTGCTTGTGGTGCCTCAGTTACATTCTGTTTTTTCCACGCCAGCTCAGTTAGAGCTAGTGCATGTGTATATCTTCATGACAGGAGTCATATCCCTGATTTGAAGTGCAGACAAACCCTTACCCTCCAAACCTGTCATCTGGCCAAATCAGGCAGATCCTTGCATGCATGCAAAGCCTATCTTAAAGAGTAGCACAAATAATTACCGCAGAAGCTAAAATAACTATACTTTTCAAAAAGTAATGTGGTTTTTTTTAAAAACCTATCCATTATCTGTCTCTTTATAAAGCACTACACTCCGGTAGTGTATCATTATTAGTGTACTATTCTGAGTAAGAAAGTATTGCCTCTCTCACACTTCAAGTTAACTGAAACTGAATTAGTGCCATTATATTTTAAGGGAAAAATTATAATAATTATAATTATAATTACAATTACAATTATTATATATATTATATATATTTGTGTATATATATTTATAATAAGTATATTATAATTATTTTTTGAGTCTGTAAAAGAAACTATTTATAACCAATATTTGCTGACCTCTCTATTCATAGAATCATAGTATTCTAGAACTGGAAGGGACCTCTAGAAATGTTCTAGTTCAGTCCCTTGCACTCAGGGCATGACTAAGTATTATCTATTCTAGACCATCCCTAGTGAAAACATCCATAAAACAACTGTCACAACAATTCTTTTAGAACAGTGTTTTTAACTAGTTTTGTTATAATTTTACTTACTACACCACTACAGCTCAGACTGTCAATATCTTTATTATAAACCCTATTTCAGATGTTTATAGTGGTGTTATAGAAATCTGCTTTTCCACTCTTAATATTCTGTAAACAAAATGTAGCTGTTGATATATCAAAAAATTATAATTACTTACCTGTAATTCTTGCTCTCAGAAGATAATAGTTATAATAGTTCCCCACTCTTGGGTCCATTCTTAGTGTGCATAATTGTCGAGGGATGTTGAGAGCTCAAAATTAGGAGCCTTTAAACCATCTCACCAGTAGGTGGCATACTTACCCAATAACTTACAGCCTGTAACTGCCCCAACTGTCAGTACACTTTAATGCAAGTTCACAAGACTGAAAAGCTAGATTTATCTTGCAACTCTCAGGGGATGTGGATGGGTAACTATTATAACTACCACCTTCTGAGAAAGATAATTACAGGCACATAATTTTCTTTTCTCAAAAGGTAAGTGTTATAATTGAACCCCACTCTCGGAGACTCAAGAGATGTGTCTAATAAATGTAACTGGTAAGTTTCTCCATAAGGACTGGTCTATACTTAAAAGTTAGGTCCACATAGCTATGGTCCCAAGCACCACAACTATGTTGACCTAACATCAATGTAGATGTGGCTATGTCGATGAAAAAATTCTTCCATCAATCTTACTACCGCTGCTCAGAGAGATAGATTACCTACAGTCAGGGGTGTCGCTGGTGCCGAGCACACGGGGCCCGTGTCCCAAATCCTGGCACCAGTGCCCCGGGTCCTGCGGGGCCCTGCCTCTCCCAGTCTCCAGCCCAGAGATCTGGGGCCCAGCTGCCCGCGGCAGCGGCGGCCGCTCTGGCCCTGTCCCCGGCCAGGGATCCGGGGCCCAGCAACCCATGGCTGCGGCCACCGCTTCCCCAAAGCCTGGCGGCCCCGCGGCTGTGACGGCCACTCCTGGCCCCATCCCCTGCCGGGGATCTGGAGCTCAGCCGCTGTGGCTGCTCCAGGACGTGGCCTACGACCAGGAGGCGTGGCCTGCGGGCAGGGGCGGGGCCTGGGCTGGTGCTCTGGGTCCTTCCCTAAGGCAGCGACACTCCTGCCTACAGTGATGGAAAAACCCCTTCTGTTGTAGCAAGTATCTACACTAGCGTGCATGCATAGCAGCAGTGCTGCTATGACACAAATGTGCCTATAGACATGGCCTAGAAGTATCATTAATAGCCATGGTACCCATTATTTTATGGCAAATGAAACCTAAATTCTGAGGAAAGGCCAATAGTTTGTGTGGCAAACTGAAATTTCTACTGTTTATTTAAATGAATTACAAAGCAGGGGTTTTCTATGAATTAGATATATACATACAATTGTTACAGTATCCTTTGTGGTGTTTATTTTTCTATTAATATTGAATTCAATTTATTTTAGACTTGTCACCACATTTCCCATTTTCAGCGTGCAATCTCTGGGCAAACAGCTGGATTGAAACTGAAACGGTGATTATCTAGTAAACTGCGGAAAGTAGACTATATCTCCTCCTCCACTCTAATGGATGTGTTTGCATATTTTTTTTAAATTCTGGGAGGACTTTGAATTTCTCACTACCACGACCAACAAAATCTTAGCAGCACACAGCAGAGCCCCTGCACCCACCTTAAAATTCACAGCACCCATATAAGCTGAATGTTTCTGCTAAAATGATCAGTGAGGAAACAATTAACAATTTTGACTTATTTAAAATCATCATTAAACTTCAGAGCTAACAATTGAGCTGAATAATACAGTTTGTATCTCTATTACAGCTATTATTGAAGTCATCTGAGAAATCAGAAAGACAATATTCAATCAGTTTACAAGTGATCTATATTTGGAAGGTTAGCTACATAACCATAATAGCTAGAAACATTCTTCTAAATGAAATCTTAAATTCTGAAATATAATTCTATAGCAGGTGGTGGATTCTGTAGAACTGTGAACACACAGGGACCTGACCATAATAGACAAGACAACAAATTTACAAAAAACAGGGGGTGATGCCTCAACACTCTACCTGAAAACTTATTTTGTAACTGACAGGTTGTCAGTTTGTTTGTTTTTTCCTTCAAAAAGAAAAAAGGCAGGGAAAAAAATAAATGCTGTCTGAAATGTATCTAGAAACAGAAAGTAAAAGGATTCTGGCAAACAGAGCGATTGATATACAACCAAAAAACAGCTGAAATGAGCGCCTCACCTGTTAGCAGATTAAAGGGAACAGGCAGTTGATGCAGTTAGTTACTAGCCATTATGTCTCATCAGTAGGTAGTTGCACATCAATTGCTGGTGAGGTGGATCACCGGCTCCGAACACTCCACATCCAGTCACATACATAAGGCATGGATCCAAGAGTGGGAGAAACTAGAAATTACAACACTTACCTTTGAAGAATACACAGTATTTTTTTCTAAGATTTTTCATAAAGAATTTCTGATAGTACACGTGTAAGTGCATGATAGATGAAAACTGATCCAAAGGAGTCATTCTCAATTCTCTTTATGTAAAGTTTGTATTAGTTAAGGTTCAATAACTGCTCTCCCCCGTCAGATAAATAATATATGTAATAATTTACTATTAGAGAAATATATTTTTACTCTCTATCTGAGATCACCTAGAGATGACTTCCCCTCCATTCTTGACTTTTTTTTCAAAAACTTCATATTAAAAGGTGACTTGTGACAGACTTTTAAAAATGGGGGTTGCTTTTTTTTTTTTTTGCCTCTTTATGTTGTATAAAAAAGGCCTGAATTAAAACAAGATTCTACTTGGGGTTTTAATTTTTATTTCAGAAATACCAGGAATGTCAAGGCTGTGTTTCCCTCGTTTTGACTACTGTCAGTCAGGAATTCATATTAAATAGATAAGATGCTTTTTTAAAATAACTGTGTCTGTACTATGGATTTTTAGCAAAATACTCCTACCATTCTGCCAATAGGTCAGCTGCACTGAAGACAACAATGTGGGAAATGTGTAGTAAACATGAAAAGAAGCCGCAGGGGCCATGTCTATACTTAAGGTACCACCAGTTCTAGCTCTGATTTCACTGGAGCCTTGACTACAAAGGTTCTCACTTAGTGCTATAACTGGTGCTGCTGAATCAGTAGCAGCATTACTCTGATGAGATTATTATTACTTGTTTATACTATTGCCTAACACAGACCTGGCCAAAGAGTTATAAATTGTCTGGAAATCCCTTTCCCTCTCAATGTTTCACCTTTTGGGGAAACTCACAGCTATGCTTTCCTAAAAATGGGTGAAGTCAGTGGTTCTCAGCCAGGGGTATGTGTAGGATGGTCTAAAGTGAATTTTGCACCACTATGATGTGAGCAGACTGCTTCTTGGCTATAGCTTTGGACTTGGTTCTTATCAATTTGTGACTTCTTTAGTCAACATTGAGCCTTCCAGTATAAAGAATACTTGGATATCTAATGTAAAAACATCAGCAGGGGAAAAATAACCCATGCATTTCAGGCCTGCTTTATATGTCATAAAGAAGTGACAGGAAAGAAAGAAAAAAGTGCAGAAACAGACGAGGGAAAAAAAACTCAAGCTCATTCTCCCCCCACCCTTTGTAGGCTAAATTTTGTACATAATCAAATTGCCAAACAAGGAACAGTAACATTTTATTGCAGTATATATTTTAAAGGGTTAGTATCAAACACCATTGGTACTAAGCAATAGTTGCAGTTCATTTCATATCTTTACCCAATATCATCATTTGTATTTGTAAGTTATTTGCATCATTACAAATGACTACTGGTATTTTAAAATAAATAAAAATATTGTATTCAGAAATAAGTTCTCCCATTAAGATATTTTGATTGTACTCAACTGCTTTGACAGACTATTCATATTTCATGCAATCGGATTAGTTCACCCATTATAATTATTTTTTGTATAATTAAGATTCATATTAATCAAATAGCTACATAGACATAGCTTCAGTATATATTTTTTATCCCTTATGTTTTACTCATTTGAAATACATAAAACTACTCACCTTTGTGGTAGCTATACTATTTACAAAACTGATTTGCTGAAACCCTTTTTCACTTAAAGTGAGACACACATCCCATCGTTCATTCACAAGTTCATGAATAACTTTGAGTGCAACTCCAGTTTCATCCAATTTATCCTTTACGTAAAGATCCACATAACTACGAAATCCGTTTACCTAATGATTTAAAAACATAAGCAATTACTGTCTTTACACTTACCCATGAAATTTATAAAATATTTTAAATTGTATTCTTACAGGTAGTTTCTTCCCATTAAACATAACTTTGACCCCTTTGCATGATCCCGCCAAATCATAAGCTCTTCTTGTCATGAGCGCCATAATATCCTTGTCAAGCTTTTCCATCTTAAATTTAGAAAGATCTGGTTGGAATGTGATGCATGTGAAGTCATCTCCTTCAAAATGCTTAATCTTCGGATCAGAAGTCTTCATCATGTTGTTCAGCCAAGTCTTTTGGAAACAAATTTTAGATGTTAATAACCATCTTCTCTAGTTTACAATAAAAAATAAATGACATAACTAAAAATCTTCTTCCTTCCAGTTTCCAGCTAGCTAACTTTCCATTAAACTGCAGCATGAAAAATTTGCATACTTCACCGTATTGCTAACACAGGAAACAACTGCTTTCCTATGTGCTGCAAGAATATTAACATGGTGATAGACTCAAGGGCTTGTGGAACTGAAATTAAGTAGAGATACCATCACATCTAAGCATATAAGAACAAACCAAGGAGCTGGCTTATCGCCTCCTAGGGGAAGTGAGCAAGAGAAGAAACTGCTCACTTGTGCAAGTATTTTTCTTACATAGTTTTTCTTGAAAACACCCAATGCTAAACTGTGAACATTATAAAGACCTCTATAGAAATATACCTTCCTCCCATCATTCATATGATTTTTAGTAGTCCACTAAAAAAATTAAAAGCCCAGTAAACAGCTTTTTCCAAATCATTTACTGCTCATTACAGTGCTGTATTGAATAGCATGAAACTACTAAAGCCCTATTTATCCACCAGAGACATAGTAAAAGCAACAGCTGTGAAAGATTCTGAACAGAGAACCCTAACCAAAGAGACTCCAATATATATCAAGGCGATCAGTTCTAAAAGTGAGAAGGTAGGTCAATGTATATGCCCACTGAATCCTCAGTCTTTGTGCAGAGAATGTTGACAATGGACCATGCTGGTTGGTACATTTTGCAAAATGGTCATCTGATAGGGTTAATGATGTCAATGAGAAACATACACAGAAAGAAAAATATTTTAATATATGATTGTATAAGATTTTGTTTTATTTAGATTTTTATATATGGACCATGACAGTCTTTAAGAAAGGATTAGGATTCCTAGACTACTGCAGCACCTATCGATTTTTAGCATATTAATAAGATTATCCAGAATAAATATAAATTTGTTACTCGAGAAGGCTCCAACTCCAGTGAGTACCAACAGTAATTTTACTCAATTAACTCTGGTGCTTATGTAATTGTTACTCTTGAATTTTCAAACTTATTTTATGGATCTCAGATAACTTGTTAAAAATTAAGTTTCTAATTAAAGAATGAAGATGAAAAAATCAAAGAACATCCACATACCTGTTTGAAACTGTGTTTGTATTCTTTGCATGCAGTTTCAACAGTAAATTTTGTACTGAATATATTACAAAGTTTTGCACCATAACCATTACGACCACCTGGAACAACAATTAAATGTGTCAAGTTTTTAAAGCAGAAATTCCTTGTATCACATTTACAAACCGCTTCAATAAAGGAAGATGTTCCATTCCGCAGACTTCTCTGAGGCGCAAGAGGCCCAGCTAACAGGTATTAGTAAAAGACTGGGACCTAATTTCATAACTTTTTGCCCTGGACATTGAAAAGGAAGTTGCACACATTGTTTTCATGTTAAGTCTCACTGCGAGTCAATCTGAAACTAAATGCTACCCATTCACAGGGGGCAGCTTGACAGAGGAGATAAAGTGGTGCAGCCCTGGAATTTCACTGCATGCACGAACTATATAGGCCATTCCTGGCCAAATCCCATGAATCATGATATTTCTTTGAGGAAAAAAAACATCTTCACACACCTTCGGGCCCCCTCTTGTGGCAATACTCTAAGAAACCCTGCTACCAGTGACTCTGCCTGACATGTCAGCGCACCAAAACCCCTACTTGAAGGGGAAGAGAAGGTTCAGTATATGGTTAGATAATATGGCTAGAGCTCATATTTCCACTTAGAAACTCACTATGGATTGGGTACAAATTAATTTAACAGAATTAGATCCTGTGCACATAGTGGCATATGTCACAGCATGGCTGCTCCCCAACTCCATCCCTACTTATCTTTGCATAAAACCCAAACACACAGATCCCTACTTGCACACTACATAGTGACATTTTCCTGGGTTCCCAGAGATGAGGTAAAAATGAGCAGTATAGCTACTGCTTCCCTCTTCCACCCAGATTTGGACATGTTTTGCTCTTTTGTGCCATTCATTGGACGGAATGGAGGGCACCCCAGGAACCCTGATTACAAATCTAAGAATTAGGATTTTCTTTGTTAGGGCAGTGCTAAGGGGACAGTTTTATATAAATGGGACTGTTAGCTGCTTGCAAGAATACAGTTCTCTCTAAATGTTTGTGTAAAAAACAAATAAAAAAATCCATGAAAATGCTGTTTTTCTGACAATTTTAAAGAAACAGAAAAACTGGCAAATAATTATTAGAAAGTTCAAAAATTATCATCTTTCACCACAAATCAAGAAAAGAAAACTCAGAATTGGGTGTTTAACCAGCCAAAAACAAATTAATAAGATTCTTGCCTGTAACTTTTTTCTCATCATCATCATAGTTGCTAGATGTTAACAGCTGTCCAAAGATTAAAGCAGGAACATACACTTTTTCTACTTTGTGCTCCACAACGGGAATTCCTTTCCCATTATTCCAGATACTAATAATGTTTGACTCACTGCAAATGAACAAATAGTGACATCTATTCAAATAATTTATTAGTACCAAAACACTCTTACAGATGTTTTTACATAGATTCAACTAATATCAGTTAAGAATACACTATCAAGGACTGTAAGCTAGTAATTTTAAACCATTTTTATTGTGTTTACTGGCATCTTTTTGTGAACTTTATTTATCAAGAAAAAGTGCTAGTACACAAAGGCATGTATTGATGGGAGACAAGCAAAACCTCTAATCAACTTCATCCTATCCCATTCCCCCCGCAAAAATCTCTTTGTCCAGTGAGAATGTGCAAATACACTAGGGAACAGAGGCAGCGGTATCACTGACACCTGGCACACGGTGCATCCGCCCCAAAAACCAGGCACCAGTGCTGAGCATGCTCCCTCCCTCTCCCAGATCCCTGGCTAGGAGAGGCAGGTGCTGCTGTGGGAGGCCACTCATGGCTGTGTCTGCCTCTCCCAGCCAGGAATCCGGGCAGGGCCATCCATGGCAGCCCCTGCCTTGTCCAGCCCCATCCCTGGCCTTTGATCTAGGGCCAGGCTGGCAGCAGGGCCCTGAGAATGGATCAGGCCCAGGGTACTGAACTGCACCCAGGGGGTCAGGCCTGCGCCCAGGCCCTGGGTCTTTTCCTGGGGCAGTGGCACTCCTGAACAGAGGAATATGCGTTTTGGACTCGGTTATCCTAAATCAAATCATAGGGCTGGAAGGGACCTCGTGAGATCATCGAGTCCAACCCCCTGGGAATTGAACCCAGGACCTTCTGCATGTTAAGTAGAAGCATTAGCCACTACACTATTTGCAGGGCCTACTGACTAGTATTAATAATTCTATGGCTTTAACAAGTTCAATATCATTAAGTAATACTTCATATCTGATTGAAAGATTAGACAAACTGAGAACAAAAGCCAAGTCTCTAAAATGGCAAACCCAAGTCCCACTCACATAGCTACAAGGTACCTCTCAGAAAGAACATTACAATCTTATCCTTAGCTATGCTGTTTATAGTCATATACATATGCAACACGGTTCAGTTTTTGATGCATCTCCCCCAAGTAAATGGTTCATATAAAATAGCTGTGTGGTGTTGCCTGCTAAAGTAATTAATTCTGTAGCTCAAAGGTAGAAGTCTATGCTATAGAGTTCAAGATTCAGCATTCGCACTCCATCTGTGATCTGCGTTGATGGGGCACTCACGCTGTATACTGCCAAACTGCCCGCAGTCTTGAATGTTTAGATCAGGGGTGGCCAAACTGCGGCTCAGGAGCCACATGTGGCTCTTGAATGAAAAAGTGTGGCTCGTGGAAGAAGGTCAGCAGATCAATTTACTAGGTAAAAGTATATGGCTACATGCCTCACTGTGGCTCTTGAAGGTTTAATAATCAACTTGTGTGGCTCTTGAGTTCCATAAGTTTGGCCACCCCTGGTTTAGATTATTTCAGGATTTATCAGCTCTATAAGCAAAGTTTATTAAAGGTTGGCCACTTTAAAGTCAAAGTGGTGATAATCATTCTTCACAATTTCTCTTTCAAATATAACCAACTAAATACATTCAAGAAGATACTAGAAAATCATAAAATTAATTTCATATGATGTTATAAAAATGCTCAACCCCAATTCCAAACAGAGAAAGTCAGTTAACAAGTGCTTCTACTTACGGATCAATGGAAATTTTAATACAGGTCATATTCTTGTCTCTCTGCTTATTGTCAGCAGCATTTACTATGAAAAAAATTAAGTTTTTAGGGGCAATAAATAACTAATTACTTGTTTACATACATTAATTACATATTTGCTTTATAAAAGGCACAATGTACAAAAAAAGTTTGAGAAACTCCCTTTGACATTTTCTTTACCTTCTTACTGAAATCAAGAAATATAACTATAAATATAAAAATATAATCTGAAAGAAACAATTTGATTCCTTCAATCAGACTATCTGGGGGTACTTTTTCTATTTCATACAGCTAGGCTATATCAGAGATAAACATAAAAGTATGGTTCATAATCCCATATTCATAATTGATCCAAACATACTATACATCTCAACTTTCATTATTTCCCCTTTACAATGCTATGAAATCTAACTGCATACTACACACTGTTATTGTGTACTTATGCACACACACACACAGCAAAAAGATGTTACCAACACAAAGAACACAGGGGGTTAAATATGTAACTGCTTAGTATTCTAGGTGACTACAATACAAAGCAGGCATTCATACCAGCACGTTAACATTTTAATTTTGGTTCTAGACTAACCCTCTTTCAATGGTGTTTTGGATATATAATTAATTATATCTATTATACTGAAACTACTATTTTCTAATATAAAGACAAAGTGGGTGAGGTTTTATCTTTTATTGGACCAAGCATTTAAATATAATTGAGGGTGGCAGAGAGGAAATTTAGTTTATGATGTTCTGAAATTTCTTAGTATTGGAAGTTATAGTAACTAAAAATATTAACTAAAAGCCTACATACAATATGCATCACCCAATTAGTTGACCTCCCAAAATATATTCATATACCCATTCCCCATGCAAACCCAGTCCTGCAGCCCACCATGAGTGGGGCTTGTGCTGATCCACTGGGAAATTCTTTTTTTTTTAAGTGCTTGAATGATTCATTGCAGACCGTGTTAACTCAGAATAGTTATAAAAGACAGGTTATCCAAAAGTTAAAATTTAATCAAGAAATTACATCTGAATTTGTAGAAACTATAAGCAACTGAACTCAGAAACTGTAAGTGGTTATTGAATATGAAAATGTATCACAGGGATTTCAGACTATGCCTCATCAGACAAAATATGGATTAAAATAAACACCCCAAGCACAGAAAGATAAACTCTGAGAACAATAAAACACATTTTAATGGCTGGAACGTGAATACAGTATATCCCAGTGCAATATGAAATCAGACATATTTCAAGAGTTCTTGTTAAAAACCATCAAGCAGTGAACTTAATTAAAAAGCATGCACAATTACAACTGTAATATTTATAATGTTTCTATATACATCAGTGGCTCTCAAACAATCATCTCTGAAACATTTGCTGGTAATCTGCAGAGAGGTGACAAAGTATCTCATGCTAACATCACCTTTGTTGGGCACCTTCCTTTTGAAAGAGGTAGGCTGGAAACAGCTCCCTTTTAAGGTCTGTAAATTCTATCACTGAGTCAGCAAAAGGAGCACAGAAAAAGCAATGCACAGTATTCATTTTCATAGCTCTCACTGTTTATAATATATGTGAAAGTAAATTTGAAAGTAAAATCTCTTCTCTCTCCATTTAGCCAAAATGTATTCCTATCTTTTTAATTTCAAAGATCAGCACAGCTTTAGTGGTATAGGGTGAAATTCTTGCCTCAGTGACTCCACTGATTTCAGTGGGGCCAAAATTTCACACATGGTGTTTGGAAGGATCAGTGCTAACCTCAGGATCGTAAAAATCACCTACCAGCCAAAAGATTAACTCTATTAAAACTAGTAACTCAGCAGAGTCAAGGGGTAGTCTTGGGAAATTAGAACCCTCTAACCATCTGTGTCGTACCCCCCCGCTCACCCCCAAACACACACCCATGATGTTTAAAGCCTGTTCTCAAGCCAGATGTCACAGGATGGGAAAGGTCACGTTGAGTTGAATGCTCGCTTACAAAGTTTTCAAGAGACACCAAGGTACCACAGGAGTCAGTGTTGTGATTCAGGAGACAGTACTCCTTCATCTGAATCAATACTGAATCAACTTCCCACTGTCCCATTAGGTATACAGGGCTGCTGGAAGTTTCAGTTGTTAAGATGAAGTCATGACTTCTTTTGCCTATTAAAAATTCCATAGCAACTGATCTAACATCCTGGTAAATAGTCAAACTTGTGTATTTATACACTGGACATCATACCTTTTCCTCTAAATTGCTTCACCTTCTTTTCTAAACTGTTCTGTAGTGCTGATGTGTACTGGAAAGTTATTACACCTCATTTCAGTAGCAGAGCAAGGTATTTCTTTGTGTAATTTGTATATCCATTTACTATGTTAAGTTTTCAGAATCTTTACGAGGAAATATCTATAACAGTTCTTTAAGAACATTATTTATTTATTTTTTAAAAATACTTACCAAGAATTTCATCAAAGATCTTGTACAAGCCTGGGACAAAAGTAACTTCTCTGCAGTTCATTCCAATATCTTCATCATAAACCCACATTAACTACACATAAGCAAATAATTTAAAAATACATATTGTCTTGGAGACAAAAGCAAATGTTCATGTTGCTCTAATATGGAATACTTAACATTTAAAGAATCTGATGTAAAATTTTATTTTAATCCCTTCATCCCATACTTTATTTAACATTAACCAATCTGTCAAACCTTTGGGGAAAAAAAAAGGGGGGGGGAGTAATTGCTTCTGCTTTTATATCTTAGGCATTTGTAACCATCTAATAGGCATATTATTTTAGATGGATCTAGATTTTCCCACAGGGTAAGCTATTGCAGCTATTTACTTTTTACATACTTCAAATTACATTTATGGGAACAGATTCTGTCTGCCTCTCTGGTCTCTCTCTGTATGCCACCCTTGCAGCATACAGGGCATTACAGACCAAAATCAAAATAGTACAGGCTGCTCTAATTTATAGTGGGCATCATTTTGACCCTCGAGCAGCCCAGAATTTGGAAGATGTGGCATATAGTACCTTGCCATTTCCCTTGGATTCATAGTTAGAAAAAGTGACTATGTACAAATTTTACTTTAGCTGAATAAATAACAAATTTTGATAAGTTGCAGTTCAATGGATGGACATACTAAAAATATCAACAAACACAATGAAAAACTAGTAATCTTGTACACCAGGAAAACTGTAAATTTAATGGAAACCCACTTGAGTTAAAGGTTCCACTGATCCAATGTATGTATCAGGACGGAGGAGGATATGTTCAAGCTGAGTCTTTTTCTGATAAACTCTCTCAACTGACATCTTCTTTGAAGTATCATTCTTACTAATGTTTTCTGACTCTTCTTTTTTTGAAGCATTGTTCTGATTATCAAATAGAGTCTAAAAAAAAGAAAATGAGGTAACTTACTAACAATCTAGTTCACTAAATCCATCTTTATAACTCTCTAAAGCTGTAAACAAATCCTGATTGAGATTTAAATTAGTTTGGAGATTGATTTTCAAATTCAATTCTTGAGCTCAGAATACTGGTTACAGAAATAATTCAACATGTTACTTCATGGTTTGCATACTGATTTCCACAGGTTTTAAACATCTTGCAGCATACTTTTTGTGATATATTAAGGTAAAATAGTATGCTACAAAAGGAATAATTTAAATAAGGCTTCTTTCTTTCTGAGATAAGGACATTGAAATTTTCAATTTTGTGTTTAAATGTACCAATGCTGAACTCATTCAACTAGCACTACTCTAAACAATAAAAGTAAATGTATGCATTCCATTAAATGTTGGTGTGGACAGTTAGGCCCTGATCAATGTCAGTAGGGCTTAAGAATATGCAAAAGTGCTGTCCTGAACAGGAATGCTTTTGGGAATTTAGGCCTTAAAGCACACCGAACATAATTTACACATCCTGTTTAGCCCACTAAGTAATTAAGGCTGGATTCAAATGTGACATAATAAGTTGGATGCAGGGCTTTCAGCAGTAGAAAGAGGGAGAAGCTATAATGACAGAAAACAGACACAACCTCCCATCAGTTTATGTAAAGAGAGGAGAATCCCAGTTGTAACCTGCACAGTACCAGGAAGGGTGTAGGAAAAGTATGGCCATTCTTCTGGTAATACACTAATTCAGGGTATCTCCCAAAGACCACCCCCTGGTTAAAACATTCCCTGCTCACACCATAAACTACAAAGGAGAGGCTAAATCCTCTCAGAGAAAGTCTTCACTGAACCACTCCTCTGAACCATTCCCAGCAAATCTGGTGAGTGACTAGATAGAGAATTTTTATGGTATTTAGCGGTGTAAAATGATCCCAGTAGAACCCAGAATCAGAATTCTGAAAGCATAGCACCCAGTGAGACCCTTAGGATGAGTAAATTAATTACTTAACACTTCAGGGACATACCTCTAATTAAAAAAAAGAAAAAAAAAACCAAGGAGTCGTCTGGAATTTAAAGACTAACAAATTAGTCTTTAAGTGCCACAGGACTCCTTGGTTTTTTTGCTGAACTAGACTAACATGGCTGCCCCTTTGGAAATCGACAAGATGCATACCTCTAATAGCTTAGGAGTCCTGTGGCACTTAAAGACTAACAAATTTATTTACTGCAGGAACTTTCATGGGAGAAAATCTCACTTGGTCAGATGCGCTGGATTTTCTTCCACAAAAGCTCATGCAATAAATAAATCTGTTAGTCTTTAAGTGCCACATGACTCCTTGTTTGTTTTACTGAACTAGACCAACATGGCTGCCCCTTCGCAACTCCAGTAGCCTAACAAAGAAGATGTACTTTCTATGAGAATGGCTTCACTGAAATCAGAGTCATAGGCATGTAGTGCTGAAAGGGAGCTCAACAGGTTGTCTAGGCAAGTGGTTTTCAAACTATGGGTCGGGATGTGCATAAGTGATTTTTTTTTCAACTGGGTCCCAAAACAAATAGTCTGAAAATCACTGAGCTAGTGCAGTCCCTTGTATTCAAGGCAGAACTAAACAGACTATTCCTGATAAGTGTTTGTCTAACCAGAGGTTTCATACATGTGGCCCATGGGCCACATGGCCCCTAAAGCCATTTGCTGTGGCCTGCAATGGCGCTATTGTTACCGATATTTGCAAAATCATTGTATGAAAAGATTTCAATGCTGCCGCCCTCAGGCTAACATCCTAGGCCTCATGCGGCCCTGTAATAGTCCTCATGCAGCCCTCATGGTGATTTGAGTTTGAGACCTCTGGTCTAACCTGTTCTTAAAAACTCTGAATGACAGAAATTCCATAACCTCTCTAGACAATTTGTTCCACGGCTTAACTACTTTGACACAGCTAGAAATTTTTTCCTAATATCCAACTTATATCTCCCTTGTGGGAATATAAACTCATTGCTCCTTGTCTTTTCCTGAGCTGTTAAGATGTTATATATGTTTGTTATAACACGATAGCATCTGAGTGTCTTCTATGATGATCCATATGTAGAATCTGATAAATGTATGTACAAACAAACACAGGGACACCAGTGGATCTCATTACAGGACACTTGACTTCTCTAAGATTGTCAGTGCTTCTGTGGATTGGATTCTGTCACTTCACGGAGGGAAAAATTTGCTCTGGGAATGAATACTACGACAGTTATGAGGACTATATGTCAGAATCGTAAGTACAACACAAGTTGTCATCAAAGAGAGCTCCCAGGTTCAAAATTCACCTTACTGAAGGCAGCAGTAATCATGAAGTCTGTTTTAAGGAATGGAAAGTACACTGACACCTGCCACTCGGATTCAATTAGGGTAGATCACGCAGGACTGGAATGGCATTTCAGTTCTGTACCTTTGATCCCTGTGGGGCTGGAAGTAGGATAGATACCATCTTGTATAAAACTTCTTTTAACTTGAACATTCTGAGAAAATTACTGTGCACAAATTTCACCTTTTACTTGGACACTCTCCGATACTTTCTCGACAGAAGTCAAGGCTATGGTTCAAGTGTTTAATATGGTAGTTAAACCATAGCCTTTTAATTCATCTACTGAAATAAGTTCTGTTTGTTGACTTCTTTTAGTGATGCTATAAAGCAAAGGAAGAGGTCAGAAAACTGGTAGAAGTGACATTATCCAAGTCTGTAGTGGTGTTGTAACTATATTAGTCATAGGATATGAGAAAGACAAGGTGAATAAGGTACAGCATAGCCAAGGCAACACTGTCAGTATAAACACTACGTCCCCTTACAACAGTGGAAAGACTGTCATTCTTATCTGTTTCACCACTCACGAATTCTGGCTCATGATTATTATTAATCATATTTCTTATGGTAGTGTCTAAGGGAAAAACAAGAATGGGGCCTCATTGTGCTAAAGACTTTATGAAGAGCGTAATAGACTATTCTTGTCCGGAAACATTTATACTCTAGACAAGACAGACAAGAGATGGGGAAGGGGTATAATACTCAAGTAGACTGATGATGGTGATAGCAGCAAATGTCCTTTTCATAATTTTTGTTCAGGTGATTGGAGTTACTTCCAAGGGGATAAGCTAAACTGAAAGAAAGGTCAAGGAAAGGCTGACATGGGGGACAGGAGAGAGAAGGAAGTAAGAATGACAGGTGTGGAGTGAACCTGAGGTGATGTCACTGGATGGGGAGGGAGGTTGATGCAAACCACTACCTATCACAGGACAGAAAAAATCCAGTCAAAACTGTGGAAAATTCTCTGAAATGTCTGACTTTTCCTGCTTTGGCTGCTTCTGCAGCTGCAGTCACTGAAAGACTCCTATCTGCTGTTTTCCCCCAGAAACCCAATGGAAGGAAGAGGACAGGACACAGTCTCATTCTCAGTGCCCCTGATGGGGACAGGAGGGTATCCTCTCTGGACAGTTTTGGATCCAATGAAATGATAGGGGAAGGGGAAATGCTGAAGCATGTCAGTCCACAAGATCAGCATTCCCTATACAGGGTTGACTTAGAACTGTATTTTTGTTTCTATGACACCACTTGTCTTCCCTTATAACTATCTTCATCCCCTGGTAATGTTATCAGATGAGATCTTATACCTCACAGGTATGATCTTATACATCCTCAGCCCAGGATTATCATTTACTTCACAAGTGCCTTATGTTTGTGTTCATCAAAAATACAAAAGGTTTCAGAAACTGTGTTTTTCAGCTAAACAAACAATGAAGTCTGGTGGCTCTCTTAAAGAATAACAAATTTATTTACTGGATGAGCTTTTGTGGGAGAAAATCCCACTTTCTACAGAGCTCTGATCAGCATAAACTTCTAGAAAGGCAGAAAACTAATTTCCTTCTTCCCTGAAGTCAATATTAATACAACCTTTACTGGGTAGCCTTGTCTGATCAAATGGTAACAATATTGTGGCATTTTCCTAGGCTACCTGAAATTAGAAGTGGAACAACACTGTGCCTGTGATTCTTGAAAAGTTCCGTACAGTACCCCTTTGGGTGGTGTCCAGTGACCTCATTTTGGTCAAAGATGTAGGTAGCCATTTGCCCCCAAACTGAAGTCTAACTCCAGATAAGACTGAGTGGGAATCATGTAAATTGCTCTGAGGCAACTGAACAACATGACTGCCCTGACCTGATTTGTTCAAGATACGACTTAAAGTCTTCTCTTGAATACTTCCAGGACTTCAACTTGCCATGTGATCTATGCATCTTTCCATAGTGTCTGGCAAAAACTGGGGTTATAAAGCTACTTTTCCAGGGACTCTGGTAACCTCAGTTTTCAGCAAAGTTCTGAAGTTTCAGTAAAGTTCTCCCTGTAGCACTAACAGAGCTGGGAACTATCTGCCAGAGCTGTGGTCAGCAACCAGAAAGATAAGAGGAGCTATTTTTAAAAATTCCTTTAATAATCAAGTGTTTTGAGAGCCACAGTGAGTGTAGCCTCCTGGTGGGGGGGGGGGGGGAGCTGGGAGCTGGATCAGGTCACCTGCCACAGGGTTCCCTGGTGGGGAGGGGGAACCTGGAACCAGAAGCAGACCCCGCAGGGTCTTCCTAATGGCAGTAGACTCTGGAGCCAGGAGCTGGCCACCCACAGAGTCCCCTGGTGGCAGAGGGTGGGCCTGGAGCCACAAGGGGGCAGCCAAAGAGCTGCATGCGGTTCAGGAGCTGCATGCTGCAGACCCCGGTGTCAGAGTCTCTGATCTCAATGACAATGGCCTACATGAAAAAGATGTGTCTCATTATCTTTTTCAAGGAGCATTTTGTTTAGAGTGAAAATGCTTGCAAAAGTAACCACCTACATTAGCACTGCTTGTGAAAACATGTGGACTACATCAATTTTTTTTGACATTATTCTGTTGTCACCAGGTCGTTTTTATGCCTAGGGGTGTGAGCTAAGTGAAAAGAACTGTATAGTGAGGCCACTTTCAGATAAATAGTGTCCTCCATTAGAAACACCATGACCCTGATCACCAGCAAAGGGAGCAGCCGTGGTAAATCAGGGGATGGGAGGAGGATGCTAACAGGGCTCGCAGCGTAGGAGCCACCCTCTTTGTAACTGGCAGACACCAAGGACCTCCTTGCCCTTCCCCACACACACTGGCTGCAACAACGGATCTACAGGGACCAGATCCCCTCCCGTCCCACCACTGGGCAACCTGGGGGCATCTGAGCCTGCCACACCCACTCCCAGCTGTCCCCACAGCAGGTGTATGGGGTGGGGGGACAGAGCAGGAAATCAGCTTGCCAACCCCCCCCCACCCCATGGGGCACTGCTGCCACTGACGGAAGGGGCTCAAAGGAAGTATTGGCCCCTCTGCACTGGAGACCCACAGTATGCCATTGGATCATAGTGTTTACCCTGAGCAATGACACCACGTTGATTCTGAACTAGTGAACACTGAAGATCAATAAGGCTTTATAGGGTAGGTCCACACAGGGCTTTTATTTCGAAACAACACTGGTTGTTTCGAAATAAAAGTCCCTATGTCCACACTATGTTTTCTTGCTTCAAAAGGAGGGAGCTCCTCATTTCGAAACAAGAGCCCTCCTTTCAAAACAGCTTAAACCACTTTGCTTTCGAAAGGAGGATTATTTCGAAACCAGTTGTTTTGAAATAAGGCGTTTGGATATGTTATTTCGAAACAATTCTTGTTTCGAAATAACAAGGACCTTCCTCCCAGGGTGCATAGCATATCCCCCACCACCCTGGCCAGGGATCAGCACCCTGGCCAGGGTGCTGAGTGGGGTGCAGGGGGT
>ML681964.1:5754120-5786013 GCA_007922195.1 Podocnemis expansa | reverse complement strand
GGGGGGGGGCAGGAGAAACCCGGGGGCGGGGCCTCCCTCTCCCTCCCCTCTCCTATTTCAAAATAGCATGTCACAGTGGACATGCTATTTTGATTCCCTCCTTTTTCCTTGTTTCAAAATAGCTTTTTGTTACTTCGAAATAAGGCATTTTGAAATAAGGCCTTTATTTCAAAACAGCTTGTTTTGAAACAGCTTGTTTCAAAACAAGGGCTTGTGTGTGGACATAGCCATAGAGAGTGGTGGGCCAGAAATAATTTAAAAGTGGGCTAAAAATTTCTCTCTGTGCCCACTTGTTGTCCTCTGGACAGCTCTCCCTCATGTTATTCCATGGTAAACTGCAGCAGGGAGGAGAGTAAGGTGGTGGCAAGGAATAGCAACTGGCAGGAGCAACTAGAAACAATCTGGATATTACAGCATGGCTATCTCCCACCAAAACCAAAGTGACAGTCCAATACTTCCTTAATCTTTTAGGGTTAGTAGAAAATCCCGATTCATCTACTATATCTGCCCATGGAAGATGCGGATGGATAAACAGCCTTATTAGGGCAACCAGTGAGGTGCCAAGCACAGTTTCAGAATACTCAGTACTCTACCTGAATGTGTGTCTCTTTTGTTTTATTTTTAATATTACACGTTATTTAATCACCTAACTGTAATTGAGACAGCTGGACTTACTGGCTCATGGAGGAAAAATTTCCTTTTTAGCAAGCACATGCACACAGAGAAATCACCACAGATCTTTGGCTTAGTCTTTTCTTTATTAATCCACCACGATGCACACCATGAAGATAAGCAAGGAAACTAGTGCTGATTTTATTGATATGTCCTTTGGGAGTCTGTCCTGGAAGAAGAAAAACAGGGCCCAGATATTGATCAAAAAATGCTTCAAGTATTCACTGATTGTCCTGTCTTCAAAATGCTGGGCTTATTGTCGTCTCTCCTCAAAAAAAGACCCTTAATGGGTGTCTTATGGAAGGACTGAGGTGCAACAGTGGACTCTCCCTTAGGCTTTCCCTTCTCTTTACAATACAAGATCCTTCATGGTCTGCATTTTCTCAGGAGGGCACGGCCTGGGATATCTTGAAGGATTCTCTCTGGGGCTCACTACAGAGGATGGGAAGGTGGCCAGATGGCGCTAGGAATCTTCAGCGCTGACAGCGTCTTTGCCTTCCATCACATCCCAAGAAGCCACAAAAGAGCTCCACTGTCAATGCTTGCTGTGGTACAGTCTACACTTAAATGTGACTTTCCATCTGGCTAGCTGCTCCTCTAATGTCATTTGGCTCATGTGCATGAGAGAAGAGGAACTGCTTGCCCCTGCAATCAGCTATGCCAAACCTGCCTGCCTCTTTGCCAGGCGTGGGGGGGGGGGCAACCTCAGGCTGACTCGGCTAAGGCTTTCTTATCCTAGATCTTTCCCTGAAACTTACAGGGGTACAAGCTGCTGCAAAAACCTCAGAAGAAAAACAGAACAGCAGAGAGGTCTCCCCAAAAAGCAAAAACAGCCCTAGGAATTTTAGTGACAATTAGTCAGATTGCTGAGCCAAACTGTTCACCAGAAATTTGAGAAAAGTTTGGAATTTTACTCAAAAAAACTCTGCAGGGGCATGCTTGCCCCTGTGCAAATCCTGAAGAGGACTTCAGAAAATGGGCCAATCCTCTGCTGCCAGTGAATGACAGGTCTGGTTCTACTCCAAGCTGCAATCAGGCTGAAAACTATACCAGAGCTGTGAACCTTAGTATAATGAAGAATATTTTTACAATCTGCTCCCCCAATTAACTAAAGGCACTGGTTCTCTCCAGAACTGGTTAGACTTAGTTTTGGAGTTTTTGGTCCAAATTATTCTGGAGCTAAGGAAGTTAAGAGGTGGCAGAGCTCAGACACTGATAAGATTTTTTATTTTTGGCTTTTTTCCCCCAATTTCTTCCAATTGTGATGCAGTATTTGCCTCCCAGTCATGGGGTGGACACTGTCCTATTCCCATTAAGTTTCTATGACACTGGTTTAGATTTAGTCAAGTTTGATAACAGGGATTCAGATTTAAATACTAATCTAGCTTCCCCTTCCACAGAAGCCTCACTTTAAATTACCAAACTTTGTGAATCAGCAAGTAAAACAACAAGATGAGAATAAGGCATCACACCATCTTTGAAAAGGAAGAGAAGGCACCCTTTTGCACAAATTAGCATGGCTTTGCAATAACTATTTTCAAACTGAAAAGTGTGCATATTGTAAGTGATTACACTTTGATTTGGCACAGGTTTCAAAAGACAATTATTACATTTTACAGGTTCTACTCCAATGGAGTAAAATAATGTGAAACATTTGGCAGATATCTCTTCTGGACAGGACCATCACAAATGAGATGTTTTCAGGTCAGCTAGAAGTACCTATGAAATTGAGTTGATAATTTACAAATGGCAAGTTTAAAACATTAGTATAGAACCTATATCCAAAAAAGCAAGTTTTTATGACCAACAGAAACATAGGTCAGCCAATATTAAGGTGCCGTTCAGGTCACAGATCATTAGGTAAGGAAACAACGCAGATTCCATCAGAATCTATTTTTTCCCACCCCTATAATTAAATCACTTTGAAAACTAACACTCAAGCTGTATTTTTCAAGGACTTGCGCTGTACCCAAACAAAATTATTAATGACAGTTGCATCTAATTCTGAAAGCAATTGCAATGACCTGCAGGTAACGTACGTGTGCGTGTGTGTGTGTGCGTGTGTGTAATATATATGGGGTTCAAATCCCGGTTGGTACCTACCTACCTTTCCAGTAGGGGTCCTTGGGCAAAAGATCCCCTAATGCCTCACTTGCCTACCTCGAATATGAGAGTGACACGAACTAAGAGAGTCATGCCGGCTCGGACGTCGCCTGGATTAACAAGGTCCGCGCCAGATGTTGGGGAACCAGGACAATCTGATGACAAGTGGGCTACTGGAACAAACCATACATGGACAAGACAAGAGAACCTGGAATTGATGGAATGCTACTACAACAGTAGACCTAATGAGAGGGGATATATGAAACGTATGAGGGAACTATGGATGGACAAAAGACCTACATCCACACTAACTGAGAAACAGCTAGTTACCCAATGCTTCAACATAGTAAAGAGGAAACTGCTCTCACAACTTGAGATAGACCAACTCCACATTACAGACCAGACTGAAGAAGAAGACCCGGAAGAACAACTAGATGTGCAGCCAACACCTGAAGCCGGAACTTCACTGCCACCCCCTCCATTACAGAGCACAGCAGCTGATATGAGGCATAAGATCATGGATAAACTAGCTAAAGTCAACCCTTGAGACCAATTACCAAGGCTCGTTGGAGAAGTACCATCAGACAGTATGCTAGAAGATGCCAATAGAGCCCTAATGACAATTCCTGCTACCACCATAACTCAAACCAATGAACTGGTATACGCTACAGCCTCTGTAATCATGGAGATGCTTGGCTACATGATCAAGAAGAACAGCAGTACATAGCCCCCCCTGGAAAATGAGGTTGGAGGATAAGATCAAGGCAACTTGGAGAGAAGTTAGTCAGCTGGTGAAACTACAGAAGGGTGTAGAGGTTAAGGATAAGACTCGGCTACTGAAAAAATACAAGGGCCTGACTCCATCTGAAGCCCTAGAGACTGCTAAACAAAGGCTCACAGCACTGGCGACCAGGCTAAGGAGATACACTAGAGAAGCAGAGGCAAAAGAGATAAATGCCCTGTTCTCCCAAGAACCATCCAAGGTGTACTCCCAACTGCAGTGCAACAACACAAAAACAGCAGAGCCACCAACAGCAGAAACTGAACAGTACTGGAAGAACATATGGGAGAAAGGGAAGACTCATAACACCAGTGCAAAGTGGCTGCAGGACCTGAGAACAGACCACAGCAATCTCCCAGAACAGGAACCAGTTACCATCACAGTAGCAGACATCCAACAGCGGGTCAAGAACATGAAGAGCTGGACAGCACCTGGCCCGGACATGATCCACACCTACTGGCTAAAGAAACTAACAGCAGTGCATGAACACCTAGCAGCACAGATGAACCAGCTGCTAGCAGCAGGCTCCCACCCAGACTGGCTAACACAAGGAAGGACAGTGCTGATCATGCAAGACCCCCACAAGGGAACAGCACGGTCCAACTACCGGCCAATAACCTGCCTCCCCACAACACGGAAAGTCCTATCAGGCATCATAGCCGCCAAGCTACAGGACGACATGGGCCAGTACATGAGCACAGCTCAGAAGGGCATTGGGAACAACACCAGAGGCTCAAAACACCAGCTGCTCATAGATAGAGCAGTCACCCAAGACTCAAGGTCTAGACAGACCAATCTGAGCACAGCCTGGATTGACTACAAGAAAGCCTAAGACTCAATGCCGCACACATGGATCTGTGAATGTCTGGCGCTATACAAAGTCAACAGGACACTAAGGACCTTCCTCAAGAACTCAATGGGACTGTGGAAGACAACACTCGAAGTCAACTCAAGACAGCTTGCACAAGTGGCCAACAAGTGCAGCATATACCAAGGTGATGCATTGTCCCCGCTGCTGTTCTGCATTGGCTTGAACCCCCTCAGCCAGATAATCACAAGGACTGGATACAGATACAAGTTCAAGAGTGGAATGACCATTGGCCACCTCCTCTACATGGATGACATCAAGCTGTATGCTAAGAATGAACGAGACATTGACTCGCTAATCCACCTGACACGGATCTACAGTGAGGATACTGGGATGTCATTCGGACTGGAGAAGTGTGGCCAGATGGTAGTAAAGAGAGGGAAGGTAGTGAAGACTGATGGGGTGGAACTACCAGCAGGCCACATAGCAGACATACAAACCAGCTACAAGTACCTTGGCATGCCACAGTCACATGGGAACCACGATGAGGAGGCAAGGAAGACAGCAACATCCAAGTACCACCAAAGGATAAGACAGGTCCTGAAGAGCCAGCTCAATGGGAAGAACAAGATCCACGCCATCAACAGGTACACCCTGCCAGTCATCAGATACCCTGCTGGTATAGTGAGCTAGTCAAAGGAGGACATGGAGGCTCCCAATGTGAAGACTCAGAAGCTCCTCAAAATGTACAGAGGTTTCCACCCCAAATCCAACATCCAGAGACTGTACACCAGCCGGAAAGAAGGCGGGCGGGGTTTGGTGAGCGTCAAAGCCACTGTCCTGGACGAAACCCACAGCATCCAGGAGTACATCAGTAAGATGGCACCCAAAGATGAGCTGCTGCGAGAATGCCTGAGGCAGCAAGAGACATGGGAGGAAGATCAAGCAGAAGTGCCATGGCAAAACAAGACCCTGCATGGGATGTACCATCAACAGATTGCTGAAGTGGCTGACATTGGGAGATCCTACCAGTGGCTGGAAAGGGCTGGACTAAAAGACAGCACTGAGCCACTGATCATAGCAGCACAAGAACAGGCACTGAGCACCAGATCCATTGAAGCAGGGGTCTACCACACTACACAGGACCCAAGGTACAGACTGTGCAGACAGGCCTCAGAGACAGTCCAACACATAGTGGCAGGATGTAAGATGCAGGCAGGAACAGCATACACTGAACGGCACAACCAAGTAGCTGGCACTGTGTACAGGAACATCTGCACAGTGTATGGGCTAGACCCTCCCAAGACCAGATGGGAGATCCCACAGAAGGTCATGGAGAATAACAGGGCTAAGATTCTGTGGGACTTCCAGATCCAGATGGACAGGCAAGTACTGGCCAATCAACCAGACATTGTGGTAATAGACAAGGACCAGAAGACAGCGGTGGTGATAGATGTAGCAGTGCCAAGTGACAGCAACATCAGGAAGAAGGAGTATGAGAAGCTGGAGAAGTACCAGGGCCTGAAAGAGGAACTAGAGAGGATGTGGAAAGTGAAGGCCAAAGTGGTCCCAGTGGTGGTAGGAGCACTCGTAGCTATGACTCCTAAGCTGGGAGAGTGGCTCCAACAGATCCCAGGTACAACATCAGAGCTCTCTGTCCAGAAAAGTGCAGTGCTAGGAACAGCTAAGATACTGCGCAGAACCTTCAAACTCCCAGGCCTCTGGTAGAGGACCCGAGGTTGAGGAAGACACATACCACCTATAGGGGTGAGAGGGGAATTTTTTTATTCATATATATTATTAATAAATAAATATATGAATAAAAATAAAAACTTGAGAACTCTATGCAAGTCAAGCAGTTCAGAGATTAGCCCTAGAATCTAGAGGAAGAGACAAAACTACTACATGAGAGACTTTACTAATACAGCAGCCTGAGAGCAAACTTCAGGGAGATTCTAAGGAGAACTGATGGAAAGTAGTCCTGTTTCCAAGGCTTTCTTACTGATGTTTCTAAATCCACAGAATAAAGGAAAATATTGGGGAGGATGGCTGGAATGTAATGTGTAAAAAGAATATTTTGTGTGTTATGTAAGGGAATGATACAAGGAACACACCTGCTTTAAAAAAAATTAATTGTTTTTTGTTTGGGGGGAGGGACACAAACACTGAAAGCAGAACTCCAGTCCTGGTTCCACACACTGATGTTGTTTAATAATTGTTTATACATTCGTGGCAGAGGGCTCACTGCAGAATGAGAGACAACCATTTGAATTCAAAGCATGAGAGTGTGGTGTTTTTGTTGCAGGAAATGAAACAGTGACATCACTGGGATCTTTTTTCTCTTTTGACTGGGCATTTTTTCTGCACAACTGGTTAACAACCAATCTCTATCACAGTCCCACTTTGAAAATTAATTCCTTTCCTCTTATTTTTTGTCCCACCTCACTCACTGTTGACCACTTCTCTTGCTCCCATGCTTTTGGGAACTCATCACTGCTTTCTTTTCTTCAATACCTCATTACATATCAAGAAAACAAAGTTCACAAGAAACAGCTTTTGTTACACATCACTCTGCTGCATCCTTCCTTCCCTCCACAATCTTGCTATTTAGAATAATATCTTCATGACAGGAAAATTAAACTATACATTACCATAAATGCTCATTTTCATCATCTTCAAGTAGTATTTTGTCCACAGTACGGACATTTTTTAATACTTTGGACTGTTGATGTTACTCATTCCTCTGAACTGGTAGCAGCACCATTCAGAGTGTTGATTGCAATCGTATCATCTAGCCACATTCTTGGGCAAGACTAATCACAGTTCTGAAAACAGCATCAACCAGTGGTAGGCTGTCTTCATTAGCACTCCGTGTTGACAACCCAGGTTTATGTAAATGGGTGTTAGCAAGTGCATAAACATTTTTCAAAAGCTGTCCTAGTATAAAAATAAGTCCTTAGTTTTTAACAACCAACCTTCTAGATATGTAGCTTTTGTAATTCTATGCCCTATTTTGAGCAATGCTGAGTATCTTCAAGTATCAATAAGAACTAGAGTTCATGACTTTGAAGATGGCACTTAGCATCTTGCAGGACTGGGCCCATGAAGTGTTTTATCTGGTAATCTGATGTATGCAACAATGCTGTTAAGGATTATTCAATTCATTAAGTATGAGCTAATGGGACTGTATCCAGCCTCTTTAATACACAAGTTTAAACTAAAACATTCTTGAAAAATATTTTCTAGTCTTAAGTGAAAACTAAATCTTACATAGGGATATCTGAGCAACAGTTAGCAGTGCAGTTGCCTCTATGAAGAATCATTTTTATAAACCAATGAATGTGTTGTGACCATTATTCTAATCTTCTTATTCTTAGCTTCCTTCCAACATGCTTGCCCCTGTTTTCCTTGTACCTATTGCCTATCTCATGCCTTTATTTAGTCCAGTCTTGCAAAATGGTCCACAAAGATTGTACCCTTTCAGCCACAACAGATTCCCTCTAAAATTAAGACGACTCTCATAGCAATGGTCAACCTCAGAGATCACCTTAGACCAATGGTTCCCAACCTTTTCTCTGCCATGGCACACCTTGATGCCTTCAAATTTTTCAAGGCACCACAATTAAAAAACTCATGAATATTCAAATTAACTTAAATTACTTATGAATATTCATGGTGGATGGCACAGTGTTTTGGAAATGGTACTATGTGGGGTAGTATGAGTAGCAGAGCAGGGGTGCCAAAACACAGGTGGTCAGGAGTTGTGTGCAGTGGCAGGAGTGAGTATGGGGAGCAGAGCAGGGCAGGGGTGGCAAAAGAGGACAAGGACAGCCATGTGGGGAACAGCACAAGGGTGGCAAGAGAGGAAGGGAGAACAAGAGTGGCTTTGTCAGGGAGCAGAGGGGAACCTGGGGAGTGGGAAGGTAGGGTATGGGAGCATGGCGCAGCACCCAATTCCCCTGTCTCCACAGTGGCTCCCTGCTACTCAGGGCAAATCCTCACCCCACTGCTGCTCCCTCCCACCCCAGTAGGCCCCATCCTCTCTTCCCTCAGCCCCCTGTTGCCTGGGGTGGACCCTCCCATCACTGTAGGGGCCAGAACTAGGCCACCACCCCCAGTTACACACACACACACAGCTACCCCAATCCCCCAACCAAACAGCTCCCCCACAACCCCAGCTACCCACCCGCTACTACACAATCACTCCCACCCACCTCCACTACACACACAGACCTGCTCCACCCAACCCCCCAGCAGCCCTCCCTCCCACAGAGCCCTTACCTGGGCTATTTGCAGGCTGGCTGACACAAACTGTTCCGCCCTGCAGGGGGAGATTCACACACTCCCAGCCTCCCGCCCCTCTCTGCTGGCTGGCCTTAAGGTGGAGCCACCGAAATGATGCGTTCAGGCTGCTCCTGCTATTTTTAGGGGGACCCCTGGAACTCCGCATTCTGGTGCCTTCCTCTATTTTTAGGGGGGACCAGAAAGCTGCCTGCCTAAAAATAGGGTGCTCCAGAACTATGTTCCGGTGCCTTCCCCTTACTTTAACCCCTGCCTTTTCCCAGCCCTGCACAGCCCACGTGCCTTGGCTGAGCAGGGAGGGAACTTTAGCTCCAGCTCTCAGGGATGCTCACAGCACACTTTGGGTGTTGCCATGGCACACCAGTGTGCCCTGGCACACTGGTTGGGAACCACTGCCTTAGATCAGTGGTTCCCAATTAGTGTGCAGCAAGCAGACCAGAGTTTGAGTGGGAGCCATAAAAGCTCCAGAGACCCCAAGCGGCTCAATAGAGCCGCGCTATTAAAGGGGCAGCTTTGCGACGCTGGCTGTAAGCGCCGCTAATGCAGGGCTGTAACTACAGCCCAGCAAAAGGAGCTTTGCCCCCAGCGCCAATTGCAATGGGCACCACAGAGAAGCCATCATCCCTACAGCCTCCAGTCGTGGCAGGAAAGCAATCCGCCCCCCCCCGCTGGTTCTGGCTGCAGCAGTGGGGATCACTTCCCCCGCCATGGCTGGAGGCTGTAGAGGGGATCCTTCTCCTGCCACAGGGGCAGGACCCGCCAGGGGGATCGCTGGCCTGCTGTGACCAGAGGCAGCAGGGGTTGGGGTGCCTTCTGCCTGTGATGCCGGGATAGGGACCACCATTGCTGGCTCTGGCCACGGGGGAAGGGTGACAAACCCCCACCCTCCTGCTCTATATATGGGCCCTGAATTGGGGGGGGCACCTTTAGGGCTGCTCACCCCCTACTTAGGACCCTGCACTAATGGGAATGGGCACATTCCAACTGGAATGCACCCTGGGCTCCAAAACACCACCTTACTGCTCTTGATTTCAAATCGCCCTCCTTGTGCAGTCCAGCTATGTGGACTGCACAGGGCGGGGAAAGCCTCATGCAGATGCATTTCATATCTGCTGCCTGGAAGTAAGTGCAGGCTGAAGGAAGCAGGGTGAATGGAGTTGGGAGGGTCAAGGGATGCATTGTGGTTGAGGGGGCCTGGTGGGGGGGGGCTGTGAGACCCATGGGGGGGCAGAGAGCTGGCACTGGTCCCTGCTGGCAGCAGTGGCCAAGCTGAAGCACGAACAGGTCCAACCATGTGGATGCTCACCAGGGGTGATGGTATCCAGCCTTTACTGCAGTCCCAAATCCAACCCCCCCACCACCACCCTAATCCAGCTCCATCTGGCAGCAAGCACTGGCCCCAGAGGTGATCCTGGGAATGCCACAGGTGGTGGTGGTGGGATCCAGCCCCAGGCACGGTCCTGGGGATGCCAGGGCCCATGCCAGTGGTGGCAGGGGGATTCAGCCACGGTTTGGGAATGCCACATTGGTGGCAGCATGATATAGCACCAGCTGCAGCCCAGCATGGTGTGGCCCTGGCAGGGGCACTGGTAATGCCAGGAAGACTAATGGAGGCAGTGGTGAGGACCCCAACATGGCCAGCCAGGACCCAGGCAATGCCCATGGAGGCTGGTGAGGACCCAGTGAGGGAGAGTGGGGGCAGAGGGCTGGCAAAGTCATCCCTGGTGAGGCCAGCAGTGCAGCTTGAAGGTTAGCAGGAGGGTCGCAGGGAACCCAATAAGGGCCACTGGGCTTCCCCCCCCCCCCGCCTTATCCAGTCCCAACTGCTCCACTGCTTTTCCCTGCTCCCTAATGTTGCCCTGCCCTTTCACTCACCAGGATCTTCCCACCCCCAACCCTCTTATCACCAGGCTCCTCCTGCGATCACAGAGAGAGACCCCTATCCTTCCCTCACCTTTCATTGCCACCCTTGCCCTTCTCTCCACATTCACCCCTTCCCTGCTCCCAACATTTTCCCCTGCTACCTACAATAGCCATCCCCACCCTCCCTGGTGCCGCCTGCTTTTACAGACCTTTGGAAAACCAAATCAAGTTTATAAATGGGTGTTTATTTCTGATGATTTAATTTTAATTAATATCAGTTTCTAAAAGCTATGCTTCATCTATCCAAAACTTGCTTGCTGGCTCCTGCTTGGGAAAAGAATTGCAATGTTGCCCCCTTACCCAAAAAAGTTCAATACCCCTATTCTTAAAGAATATTATCCAACAAAAATTACAACTCTTAACACTCATGAAAATTAATCATCAAATTAAAAGTGAGATATTGGTCTTTCAATTTTGAAATGTGAACACGCTAACACTGGTAGCCAAAAAGCAAAGTTGAGATGATGTGGTAGTTTTTATTAGTGACTATATAACCAAACAATGGCATTCATATGCTTTATTGTTGTTAATAAAGTGAGACACACACAAAAAAAAATCCCACTAACATGAACAGATTTAGCTAAATTGAGCGTATCCTCATTTGCGAAACCTATTTTATTTCCCCTGATCTGAGAAGAAATGGATAAGTTTGTTGTGAAAAGAGGTGATTCCTCCACTATTCCAGTCACTGATGAAACATCTGAACCCCAAGAAAGAAAAGGAAGAGCTGTTCAGAGACAGTATAATGATAGCTATGTGGCCTTTGGATTTTCATGGACAGGAGATGCTGCTTACCCCTTACCTGAATGTCTCATCTGCAGAGAGAAGCTGGCAAATGCTGCAATGGTGCCACGTAAATTAAAATGCCATGTGCAGACAAAACATTCATCTTTTGCAAACAAAGGTATTCACTACTTCAGGTGCTTGAAAAAAACAAAACCTGAAGCAGACCCAACGTTTGCTGGATTGTGTGTGGGTATCCGATAAAGCTCAAGAGGCTAGTTACCTGGTGGCTGAGCTTATAGCAAAATCAAGGAAGCCCCACAGCATTGCTGAAACCTTAATTATGCCTGCATGTAAAAAAATCGTAGGTGTGATGTCTGGAGCTGATACTGCAAAAGAGACTGACAAAATTCCACTGTCTAATAACACAGTCAAACATCAAATTGATGACACATCAGCTGATGTTGAGGAGGTACTGCAAGAAAAGTTAACTGGTAGTGGGAAGTTTGCTTTGCAGATTGATGAGTCCACTGACTTAAGCGGACACTGCCAGCTGTTGGCCAGTGTTCGGTATGTTGATCGGAACTCCATTCAGGAGAATTTTTTGTTTTGCAAGGCGCTACTGAGTCATGCAACTAGTGATGAAATATTTCAGGTAACATACTTATTTGAAGGAAAACAACCTTACTTGGGCCATGCGTTGTAGCATCTGAACTGATGGAGCAGCCTCCATGACAGGGAAAGTCAAAGGATTTGTCAGTAAGGTGAAAGAGCAAAATCCTGACATTCAGACCAACCATTGCATGCTCCACTGTGAAGCTCTTGTAGCCAAAACAATGCCACCAGAGTTAGCAGCATTAGAGCAAGCTGTGAAAATCGTGAATTACTTAAAAATCGCAGCCAGTGAAATCACATTTGTTCACTATTTTGTGTGAAGAGATGGGGGCTGAGCGTCAGTTTACTGTTACACACTAAGATGTGATGGTTATCATGGGGGAAGGTTCTGTCCCGTGTTCATGAGCTCCAGAAAGAACTGACAGTTTTCAACAATACATTATCTGCCTTATAAAGAGTTACTAGCTGACAATTACTGGTGGGCTAAGCTGGCATATCTTGCAGACATTTTCAGCTATCCGAATACTAAAATGCAGGGGAAGAATGAGACAATCCTGACCATCACAGATAAACTTCAAGGTTTCAGGTCAAAACTGGGGCTTTGGAAAGAGGCAGTGGCAGGGGATTCTCTTGAGATGTTTCCACTAGCACTGTCAGCGGCAGATGCAGCTGTCAAGGCATACAGCCTCATATTTCAACATCTCAGATCACTGCAAGAGAAATTTGACTGCTACTTCCCCTTGACAAATGTGGAAGACTATGACTTGGTACGTGATCCATTTAGTTCACTTTCTTGTGATTCAGCAAAGAAGCTAACATTAAAAGAAAAAGAGGAATATGCAGAGCTACAGACGGATCGCACAATGAAGCTGAATTTAGGAAAGGTGTCTTTAGACATGTTTTGGATGACTGCAAGATATGAATATCCAATGATCTCTGACCATGCTATTGATGTATTCTTGCCCTTTCCAACAAATTACCTCTGTGAGCTAGCATTTTCAACACTGACATTCATAAAAAAACAACAGGAGGGGGCACTTGTCAGTGGAGCAAGATTTGCAGCCCTCATCAATTCCTCCCCAGATCAAAAGGCTCTGTGCACACAGGCAGGCCCACTAACTTGGTAAGTTGCTATTTAGTTTACGTTGCATTTTGCTTTTATCAACAATTTTAATTACACATCAGTTCAATTATTTAACTGAAATAATATTTTAAACATTATTACATATATGAAATATTATCTGCAAATTTCAGACGTGAACTGAGTGCTGCATGTGGAACAGATTTAGGGCCATGAATAGTTAGAAACAGTTGAGATTTTGAAAATGTATCTGTGATGGTATATTCTTTCCCAAGTGGATTTGAAACGTCAAGCATTTGATCCTTAATTAGACTGTATATACTATGTACCTCTCTAGTAAGACCGTGACCATAGTAAATGAGATATTTATGAGCAATCAATTTAGCTGAAAAAAGTGAGTGTGCCTTGGAATTTTTTGTCTCACTGAAGTGTGCCTTGTCATCAAAAAGGTTGGGAACCACTGCCTTAGACTGTTAACTCTCTCGGGACAGGATCATGTGTGTTTATAGCTGCTAGACAGTGAGTAGCAGGTTTTAGAGAGCTAACACAAACAAAAATCTTTGTTCCTCCAGCAGTTGGTTTAATTGGTTGTACATACACCTAGAGAGTAAACTGATAACTGCCTGCTAATTCAGAAATATAATTTCTAAATCCCACAGGAGATGTTTCTGCACAAAGCTCGTATCTTCTTTCACTTCCTTGTCAGCTGACATACTTCAATCTCTCAAAAGTTGCAGACAATGGATCTTAGTGATGAGTGCATAAAAAAGAGTGTACAAAACCTGCCAAGGAACTTGGTAAAACTTATCAATCTTTGATAGAGAAGGTTAAAGTATCATCTAGCTAAGCCTGATTGCCAAGGCATTAATTCATAGGTAAAGTAATCCTGTCTTTATCTTTTATGCTATGATACTAATAAATGATGAGCCTTCTGGGCTGACAATGCCAAAATTCAGCACATCTGCCCTTACAGAGGGATGTAAAAGAAGCCACAACATTCTCAATGGATGACAACCTAGCTTAATCTATCTTCGTCTGCAAAATATCATTTCTCATATCCTACATCTGACATCTTCCCAATTCTGATAGATCATCTGTAACGGCGTGGCCAAACTTATGGAACTCAAGAGCCACACAAGTTGACTATTAAACCTTCGAGAGCTACACTGAGGCATGTAGCCATATACTTGTAGCTCCTCCAAAATTACTAAGTTTAAAACTCATTGCACACTTTAATTTTATTGTAAAGAGGGCAAATATTGATCCTACTAATGTCAGATTCTAATAATTACTTAAAATTACCATGCAGGCCTATACAGTAAAAACTTAGCTGTTGCTCGATGTAGAAGACTGCAGGCTAGTGGCAAGTTTTTTAAATTTCTGACCATGCCACACTTCTCCCCGCCATCCCCGACTATACTACCGCTTCTCCCCATGGTCCTGACCCCCCGCCGAATTCCTAGGCTGGGGCTGCTTTCCTCGACTGATTTGCTGAAGTTCTTCCGGGAGCCACACTTTGCATTCAAGAGCTGCATGTGGCCGTAGTTTAGCCATACCTGATCTCTGACATGGCTAGTGGAGGAGAGGAAGGAAAATGTGATTCAGTTGTTGGAATGAGGAGACATCTAAGAACCATGATTCTGCAAGAGAATGGAACAGCAGATTGGACTCCAGACTTGGCCTCCTCCTGTGGTCTGAAGAATACCTGAAAAGGAGGCCAAATCCATTTAAGAGCAGCCAGAAAGAGGGTGCTGAAAGAAGTCACCACAAGATTCTTTTATTTTTAAATCTCCTAACCATGGCAGGAAATAATCTTATCAAACTTTTGGCTAGTTTATTCCAAGGGACGACCAGGTATGTCTCCAAACTTATCCCAGATGGTCCCAAAGTCAACTCTGACAGTTTCTGGAACAGAGGCATCAACAGAGGGACATTCAAAAAAAAAAAAAAAAAAAAATCAGTGATCATATGCAATCAATGGTGTCAAGGAGCAAGAGCGGCCTGGTACCAAATGCTGCAATCTCCTCATCTGAGAGAGGGGGACAGAGATAGAGAAAATGCACTAAACTGGCAGCACTGTTAGAACTAGATGCACCCTTGGTTCTGGGAAAGTCAGAACCGTGATTTCTGAGCAGCAACTTTGATATAAGTCTGTACAAGTGTTTCTTTGGAGATCAACAGTTCTTTGGGACCAAATATACCACAGAACTCTTTTCCCCCTGTACTCAGACCTGAAATTTTATAAATGTTACATAGTGGTATGTGGAGTTTACCATGCTTGTAGGTAGAAACACACTTCAGTTATGGGCTCCTAAAAATATAAACCTAGGCACATACAGCAGTTTTTACATAGAGGTGAAAAGTTTGAAAGCTTCAGGCTTATGAGAGGGGGGAAAAAAGTGAACACTCTCTTGGCCAGATTCTCACCTGCTGGCAACTGGCATGGTTTAATTGAATTCATTGAAGCCAAATTGATTTATACCACATGAGGATCTGGACCACTCTCTTAAAAAAGGTCTAGAAGGATTTTTTTTTGCTGAGCTGTGCCTCAAAGGGAAGTTCTTTTCCAGCCAAATTCAGGACTCTATGGACCCTTTATGCTGCTGAAGGAGCATAAAATGACCATGTTGGAAGGAGATTTCCCCCTTATAAATAATCTGCAAATTATCCAGCTAGATTCCATCCTTTGCATGCCTACTATCCTAATAAAAGAGAATGGCATAAGAGAATATATGGAAAATTTCAGGCTTTTCTCAAACAAGATTTAGAAGAGTTCAAAAATCAGGCTTAGAGAAGGAACAGCCTCACAATCCTAACTACAGAACTGCAACTTGGTGCTTTAGGATTGGTATAATTTTATGCTTATGACTAATGACTTTATAGTAGAGTATTACTGCTGAACATGCATTTATACAAGGTACAGTATATCTTAACAGTTCTCTTGCAGACCAAGCATTTTAAGGCTTACGTGATATTGCCCTATAAAAGAATAAAATACATGAATAATTACAGCTATTATAATAGATTACGATTCAAGGGGGCAAGGAAACAGCAGCACTATATTTCGCTTAATACTGTGGACCAGATAACAGATGAAAATTAATGAGACTGGTCCCTTTTTCATGTTTTTTCACATGGAACAGTTAGAAGTTTAAAAGCATTCATATTTCCATCCTTCTTCCATTAGGATAACAAAACCATGCTATAACATCATATGCCTTACACTTTTCATCTGACTTGGCTATGGCATCACAACCACTTCATTAACACAACAGCAACTTAGAACTATTAAAAGTTGCCTTGCAGTGTTAGAGCCTAAAGTAAATATGAATCCAGCATATCCTATTATCCTGTCCAACAGCAGATGGTACTTCTGTTGAAATTTTACCAATCCTGAATTCACAAACCCAGGACGTCTGCTAAAAAGTTTGACCCCAGAGAACTCCACAAAGAAGATCACAAGAGTTTCAGACATATTTATTTATAACAAACCAAGGAAATGGAAGGATAAAGATAAAGAAGGTAACAGAGGAACTGAATCTAGAAAAATCAAAGCCATTCATAACAGGAACAGTCCTTAAACGCAGGTATTTGAAATTTGTGCATTTGTTCTCTGCATCCTCCCCTCAATACCATCATTCAAACAGACATGAACTGTGAAGTTTTCTGGACGCGACTCAATATAAGTACCACTGCTTTAATAAGGAAGTCTGATTGGAACTTTATCCTTCCCTGTTGATTCAAGATGGAGCATCATGTTGCAGCAGGCAAGTATAAGAATTTTTTCCCCAAAAGACACTAACATAAATGATTACTGACAAAAAAAAAATCTACTTTTCAAATGACTTTTAAACTGTGTGTGATGTGATTTGGGTTCTTTTAAACTTCAAACAAATACTTCTTTTTCACCACTCAGCATAACAAGTGCAATACTTTCATACAGGGGAAACAGTAGATGTGGTGTATCTTTAGTAAGGCTTTTGATATGATCTTGCATCACTTTCTCATTAACAAATTAGGAAAGTACAGCCTCAATGAAACTAGTATCAGATGGGTAAAAAAAAGTGGTTGGGTGACTGCTCCCAGAGAGTAGTTATCAATGGTTCACAATCATGCTGCAAGGCATAATGAGCAGGATGCCACAGGGATCGGTTCTGGGTCCAGTTCTGTTCAATATTTCCATCCCTGAGTTAGACGATGGCATAGAGAGTACACTTAAAAGTTTGCCAATAATACCAAGTTGGGAGGGGTTGCAAGTGTTTTGGAGGACAGAATCACAATTCAAAATGATTTGGACAAACTGGTGAAATGATCTGAGGTAAACAGAATGAAATTCAAGAAAGACAAGTGCAAAGTACTCCACCTAGGAAAGAATAATCCACTGCACATATATAAAATGGGCAATGACTATCTAGAAAGGAGTAATGCAAAAAGGGATTGGGTGTCATAGTGGACCACAAGCTAAATAAGAGTCAACAGTTTCAACGCTGCTGCTGCAAAAAAGTAAACACTATTCTGGAATGTAGTAACAGGAGAATTGTAATTAAGACACGAGACGTGATTCTTCTGCTCTTCTCCACCCTGATTAGGCCTCAGCTGGAGTATTATGTCCAGTTCTGGGCACCTCATTTCAGGAAAAATGTGCACAAACTGGAGAAAGTCCAGAGAAGAGCAACACAGATGACTGCAGGTGTAAAACACTTCACTTAACAAGGGAAGATTGAAAGAGCTGAGTTTGTTTAGTCTAGAAAAGTAGACACAGAGGGGACATGACAACAGTTTTCAAGTACCTAAGACGTCACGAGGTGGAGGGAGAAAAATTATTCTCCTTAACTGCTAATGATAGGACAAGAAGCAATGAGCTTTAATTACAACAAGGGAGTTTTAGGTTGGACATTGGGGGGGGGGGAAAAACAAAAAACCCTAACTGTCAGGGTGATTAACCACTCAAATAAGTTGCCTAGGCAGGTTGTACAATCTCTATCATTGGAAGTTTATAACAGCAGATTAGACAAGCACCTGTCAGGGATGGTTTAAGAGGGTACTTGGTCCTGCTATGACCACAGGGGACTGGATTTGATAACCTCTCATGTCTCTTCCAGTTTCTATGCTTCTACGTTTAAGGACTTCCTGCTCTCTTACCCAATCTTAAACTATTAGTGAAACTTCTCAGGAAGCAAGCACAGAAACCTACACTTTAGTTTGACACAAAGTTTAGTGACATATTTCAATGTTCTGGATGAGGACACCCTAATGATTGCTAAACTCTTCCACCTAGTTCCCCTCTCCCACATATCTGGGGTCATCTTTTCTTCCCTGCAAAGCCAAGAAGTTTTCCCTCATGACACCTATTCCCACCATTCTTCAATTTGGCAATCTAACAGCCATCCCTCCAATCCAACTCTGTTTGTTAGTGGGAAAGGTGATTGTGAGCTCTTTCTTCCAAGATGTAAACTTCTGCACTATTGTTATTACTTGATGACTTAAAACTATCAGTTGATACTCTGAACAATTAATAGCACTCGTGACTATGTGAACAACAGCAGATGGACAATTCAATTTCAGTATTTAGCGAATTTCCTTTTTAATGAAAAAGCCTTCTCCCAAGAAAGCCAAGAAACCCCAAAGTTACCAGACAAGGGACAGTGAGGTGGCTAAACAGCCCTGCTTTCCAGTAAAGCTGACAGTCTACAGTCCTATCACTAACACACACCTTGGTGATGTTACTAAATATTCTGAGCAGACGTAGTGGCTTCAAGTCCCTCCTCAGGCCTCCCTGAAGAGGATTCCAAAGCAGGGATAGTTTTGCTAGTTCACCTTCATTCCCACCTGCCACAGTGAATGTAGTTCTTTAACTACTCTGTGAAACTCTGGTTGGTCGGTCAAGTGACAAAGGTCCCAATCAACCACAACTACACTGTCCCTGTAAGCTACTTACAAACAAAAAGTTCAGGTCTCTCTCTCACTATCAACAAAAAACAAGTAAAATTCTTTCCTAACCAAAGCACTGTCTTTCTTGAGGGCTGATGTCATACCTCCTCTCCTTAAGCCAAGCCCCAAGATTTTCTCCTGAAAGCAAATACCCTGCTGCTGCTATGTAATTCCATTTGCAACATAACTTCCCTACTCCCACCAGAGTTGTTGAATTCTGGCCCCTCAGTAGAAAGAAATGAACTAGGCATATTTGAAGCTACCTTCTGTCCAAATCCCAGAGGAGACTGCAAGACAACAGAGTATTATTTGTATTAATGCAAAGCCTATACCCCAGTCGTAGATCATGACCCAGTGTAATGGATAATGAAACTCCCTAGCCTCAGGAGTTTACAATCTATGTAGAACATGAAAAAAAACACAAGACAGGTGTAAAAATATGGTGGATAAAAATCTATTTTTTAAAAAATAAAATGGATTATTTCCCTAAATCTATTCAAAATTAAATTTGAATTATAATAACCTATATTAAGGCTTACATGTAGTGTAATAAGCCTTTTAAATTAAATAAAAACATGCAAGTGGTACATATTAGCTGACAAAGCTTTACAGGGTCAAACCACTGAACTAGTGGAAATCATTGGTTAAGCACTCAGAACTAGAAAGTTTGTTTAAATGCTAAAAAAGCTTTTGCCAGCAATAGCCTCTTCGTCAGCTACAAAGAATATTTAATTCCCTCCAGTTTGTTCAATTAGTTCAGTTCAGTGACTAGTTCATTCAAAGTTGAAATACTGATTGAGACTTAAAACCCTCATGAATAGAATATGAGGTGAGAAGATGAAATCTATCAACTTCCAAAAATCTTGAAGGACTCAGTGAACAGAAACAATTCTGTTTTCTAACTTCAAGTACTACTTCTGTTTAACAAATCAATTTTCAATGTAAAAGATGTTAAGGTAAACATACATTTTTCATACATGTCCAGCATATTAAAGATAGTTTTACTCAACTAAACATTCCAAGATGCTTTTTTGCGCATTTAATTGAATTCCAATTTCCATCCCAATGAAGCTGGACCCAAAATTACAAGTAATGCATTACTTAGGATATAAGAAATGTATCATTTGTCATTTTCTATGTAATAGAAAACAAAAAAAATTAAGAATCTCAATAGATGTATTTTAAAATACATAACTGCTTAAATGTAGACAGTGTATACCCTTGGTTAGCACAAAGTACAAAATGTATCATAAAGGCTTTATTTATTCATGCTAGTCAACATGTTTTAATCATTACCAACTACAGAGACTCAAACTCTCTCTAGGCAGTCAACTAAAAGAAACAAACGATTAAAATCAATTTTTTAATTCAACCCATTCTGGGAGACAAGGGAACAATTTCACCAGAAGATCAGTGGTCTCAGCACAACTCCTACTTAACCACTATCTTTTTATGCAGACACTGTAGGAGAGAGATTTTAAGGTGGGACTTGAGTGTTCTAGGCTTGGCCTCAGTTGGTCAAAAGGTAAGGTGAAAACAGGCCTAATTCCGATGGGGAGTGGCAGGAACATGAAGATGCTGATCTTCAGTTCCCGTCCTCACAGGTCAAGGATAAAAGGAGTCTGAAGGATTCAGCAGGGATCACCACAGCTCCTCCTCCACTTGCTTACAAACCTGATAGCAAGAAAAGAAGCAACAGCATCACCTAGGCTTGGTTCACATAATAAAGGATTTTCCGTATTATACGGGCTAAGCTTTTTTTAAAAGTACAATCTAACTCACATAGCAGCTAACAGCACTGGACATACACAGAAAGAGTCACAACTTGTTTTTAACAATCAGAATTTTGCCAAGTTTAATTTAAAAGGTTACTTATCCATTCTATGTATTACAGCAGTACCCACAAGCACCAATCAGATCAGGACCCTCTTATTTCAGGCATTATACAAAATGTGAAGGATTGTCCCTGCCCAAAAAGCTACAAAGCAAACAAAGACAACTAAGATTGGACAAATCAGAATGAATAGTTAATGTAGGCAACTGTCATCTACTTTCTACAGTTAGCCAGATACAAAACTGAACACAGGTCAAAGACAACCAGTTAATGTAGAGTCCTCAAAAAGCAAGTTTTAATGAAATACAAAGAAGAGTATCTGTAGAGATTAGCAGACATTGTTTCAAAGAGGTGCTTATCTTTCTCTAGCTACAGTAGATTTATTTAAACAAAACTAAAAGCTATCCCTTCATTTTCAATGTAATTAACTAAAAAAAGAACTGATTCATTCTGTATATTCTGTTTACTTTTAAATGCACTGATTAAATGAAGGGAAGACAAGCTCCCTCTAATGGCAACGTCAAGTCAAACTAAAGACAGACCATTCTTAAATGTTAGATTCAAAAGAACTAACACTTTACAGCAGCTTGTTTACATGCTAGCTTTCATTCAAGAAATTAGAAGTCAACTTCAAGCCTGTCCCTTAAAACTGCTGAAAGAAACATATGGCTTAAAATTCAGTTTTACTAAGAAAGTTCACTTTTCACCTAGCCACACACTGCTAACATATATCTGATTAAGCCAAGAAGTATGCCATACTCCAACATATTCATCTGGCTGTACTTCAAGAAATCCTCAGATCTAGGGTTGGTTTTTGTTTTTGTTGTTTTTAAAATTTAGGGGTCTGCTGTATTATCTTTAGTCACTGTAGTGTGAGCCTCCGCTGCATTTTCACTGCAGAGCTAGGCAGCCTAGGGAAAATGCAGCAGAGGAGCACCCTCTGATGGGGGTGGGGGGAGTAAAACTGCCATCTCCTTTAGGGATTCAACAGCATTTTGGTGGCAGAGAGGTGCTTATTTGGTGGCAAAGGTGTTTGAGCGAGGTGCCTTGCTTTGAACCCGGGCAGCCAGCTGAACAGCCATTGTGTTGACCTCTGAATTAGCTGAACTACAAACAGCACTGACTCTAGACTGGTATTTCATTTTACACTTGAATTTCTCAAGACATAAAGCATGCCTCCTTGAGGGGTATGAAGGGAAAAGAGGATGTAGGAGGAGACCTCGGTTATTCTCCAGTCTCAGTTTTAAGAAGTCTCTATTATGGCTGTCAAGAAACACTCAAGTAATATTTTCAAGGTTAAGTGATGCAGACAGCCTTCCACTACAGCGCCAACACAGAGAACCTGACCCATTTATTTTGATGGATACTAACTCAACTGTTGTTACTTCAAACACTAGTTCACTATTTACATATATTAAACAGTGAAGAAAGGAACCAGAGTATTATGAATGTCTACACAATCTACCCCAATTTGACAGATCATTTGGGTAGGCATACATGACAGGGTCGACTAGATTTTGAGGCCACATGGTGGAGCCTTGTGGCCCTGCATCACTCCTCCCCAGTAAAGAGCAGAGAAGTCCTCCAGGCAGCCTCAAGTGGCTGTAGCCAATTAGAGGACAACTAGAATGACCAATCAGGGGCCAGAAGGGCCATATAAAAGCTAGCAGCAGAGGAAAACATTCAGTTGCTGGCTGGAGCTTGAAGGAGAAGAGCTGTGTGCCTTTCCAGCTAAAAGAGCAGCAGGACAGTAGCCAGCTCACTGCAGACAGAACTGAGCCATATGACAGCTAGTGAAGACTGGGTTCCTAGCTGCTTAGAGGAGTGGCAGAACCATGAACAGGTCAGTACAGGAGGCCTGGGCCCAGAACTGAACCAAAGCATGCTATGGTACTGTGATGTGCTTTGATGTTCTGGCCACAGACTACCCAGAGAGGGCTGTTGAAAGGACTCAAACTGAGGGTACCAACATGAGCCACAGAGGGTTGTTGAAAGAGGCATTGAAAGCCATGAAAAGAACTAGAGACTGTATATCCTGTGAGGGGAGGACAGTGTGTGAAGGTTGAAGGTGAACATGACTGATTTCTTTTTTTCTCAAGTGGGAAAGAATGACTTAGATTTAAGAGTGGGAAATTCTGCAGTAATCCAGAAGTGACCATTTATCTTCCTCCTATTCTGTAAGTTCTCCATCTTCAAGCGTCTTACAAAATAGGATTTTTTCCCACAAACTCATGCAATAAATAAATTTGTTAGTCTTTAAAAGTGTCATGGGACTACCCCTTTAGAATGAGGCTCCCTGTTTGTTTTGCTGAACTAGACTAACATGGCTATCCCCTTGGAACTTGTCATCATTAGTTATAGACACTTTGGTTATTAACTAATGCTTCATAATTAATGCCTAATATCTTCTGTAAGAAGATAACTGAACATGAGCCTTTGATTTATGTTCCAAATCATGTAAACTGTTTGCTTTATATACACGATCTACCACCATCTTTGGGGAAGGGAGCTTTTTATTTTTATCTGCCTGCTTCACACCCCTTTCACATATCTCTTGATTCGGAAATCAAACACAGAATTAACCACTAGTGTGGCTTTTTTGAAATGTATTTTAGGAAAAACAACACTTACAGGAAAGTCACTCTTACACAAGTTACATGATTCAGACTAACTTTATCCATAAGGAGTCCCAACTGAATTAATGCTAAGCCACAAAGCAGGGGGGAAAAATAATTTAAGAGTACTACCCTTCTATTATTAGTTTATAAATCAAATGAACTGTCCAGGGTTATGACTTCCCTCTTGCCAAAAGAATCTTTTTTTTTTTAAAAAGAGATGATCTTTCTGATAGGCTTACATAACTGTGCCTTGCTCGTTTCTCTACCAATTAAAAACATACATTTGTCAACTAATCCTGGCTATTCAAACATACCCAAGTAAAGCCAAGAAATGAACTTCGAATAATTTAACACATTCCCAGCCTGCAAAAGGTAGCTTTAGAACTGGGATTATTGGACTTTAATTGAAAGTGAAACAATAGAAGTGTAGGGCTGACAGGGAACTTCAGAAGGGCCAAGCAGCAGGACCAAGTAAACTTATACCACCCCTGACAGGTGTTTGTTCAACTTGCTTTTAAAAGCTTCCAATGATGGGTACTCCGTGACCTCTCATGGAACTTCAGTATTGGTTTTACCAGCTCTTAGATGTTCAGGGCAAAAGTCCTCCTCGGTATCCTGCTTTTGGCAGCGACCATTCTACATGTCTTATCATAGGATATTCTCAAATTCTCTGGGACATGCTTTGACAGATGCATGGACCACCCACCTTTCCATTCACAATTGTGCAGAACTCATCCCTCCAACTCCACTCACTATCACAAAATATCTATAACAACTACAGCTGTCAAGCATCTTAAGACCGACTGCCAACAAAACAACCATAAAAATACCTTTTAATCCTGAATTAGATTTAGTATGTTTGAAATATAGTGGATTGACTTACGTCCTACTTCAGCAGAGAACAAGTACAAGGTACATTGTCAGTACCTTCACAATGAAACTATGTGCCTCTCTATCTCACGATCACTTCTACAATGAGATGGTTGTTCGGGTTTCATTTCTTTCAATCACTGGCTTTTTAGCTGGTGACTACCAACAGAAGTGCAATTAATGCCAACTCTGATGGTGGCTTGATGAAGGCAGCTCTTTACTATAAACCATTGTATACATGCAAATTTAACAAAAGGTTGAAAATAAATGTGTTTAAACTTACACTGGTGCTAAACTTGGAGATGTGCATTTTAGTTTAAACCATGTTTATTCCTGTTCATCTTAAACTGACATGGTCCAGATTTAAGTTAAACAGAAATAAAACCAACTGAAATAAATGTCAACTAGATAATCCAATCCTAGGGCTAAAACCAAGCTTATTTCAAAATATCAAACAACCATAAAATGATACTGAAATGGTAAATTCTCAGTTAGTGGTTAAGCCAGTGCCCCTAGAGTTAGACTGATAATGAGAGAATCTAAAATCAGGGAGTACCCATCTTGTGGATCTGTAAAGCAATTTCAAGGTGGTCCGAAACATCTGTCAGCTGTAAAACAGTGATGCCATGTTATCTTTGCCTCAGTCATCATAGTTCAGGACTTGGCCTCTGCCTACGCTACAAGAGCTATCTTTTGGACAACACAGTATTCAAAGTTCTATCTTGTGGTGTTTTTGGACCAACAGATCAAATAAGGCTGCTCATTGTTTGGTTATGTCTGCTATGAGACTAAAAACTCAGCTCATCAAATTTACAGGACACACAAGTGAGGAAAGGTAAATGCATAAAATTGAACCAAGCTGTAGAGTGATCTGAGGAGGATAGAGTGGCGTGAACTGCAAGTTATTCTATGGCAGTGGCTGTCAAAACTTAGGGTTGGGACCCAGTACTGGGTCCCAGACCCTCAAGCATGGGATCGCAGCACCCCCTGCTTCCACTGCCAAAAGACTGAAGTGCATTGCTCAAAGCTGTAATTGCTGGGCTATGAGCATAAATGATTTTTTTCCAATTGGGTACCAAGGAAAAAAGTTTGAAAACCACTATTCCAAGGGAAGATTAGGCACTAAATACAAACTTGTTACTCAGACCAGGGCTGGCCCTACAGTTTTTGGTGACCTAGGCAAACTACGATCTTGGTGCCTCACCTCCAACATGTTATAAGAGATAATGTATTAATATTTTTTAAATAGAGGGAAAAACTCACTTCCATCTAATTTAGTGCTTCTTAAAGTCTGGCATCCTAGGCAACTGCTCAATACACCTATATGGTTGGGCCAGTCCTGATGCATTCAACTACAAAGTGTGTGAGGCAATAGGGAAGAGGCTATACGCTAAACTGCTGATTAAAATGAATTGTCTCTCCATATTGTATGTCTTTTTCTGGTACCTACCCACTAAAGTTACCACTGAAAAGATGTAGCTTTCAAAGTTGAGCTCTCTATTTCAATGTTTCAAAGCATAAAAGAGGGAGCACTACAGCCTTAACTTGTTCACTGAACTGAGTTAAAACTCCAGAAGTTTTACATCCCCATCCTGACTTGAGAAACAAAGACTCATACATTTTAAAATTAAAAAAAGCAAGGAGCCTTGGGGCACTTAAAGACCAACAGATTTATCTATCACATGAGCTTTCATGGGAGAATATCCCACTTCATCAGATGCTTTGAAGAGGGAGAACTTACAGAACTGGATGAAAATAAATGCAGGGGAGTGTAAGACATGGTATCAGGTCAAACTGCAACATATTAAAATGTAGCTTTTAAAAGGGGGAGGAAAACAAAGATTCCAGAAGTTAATACCTTCCCCCCGTAGATTAAGAAAAAAAATTAAAGAAAGCAGACCCCCAAACCTGTTCAGTTGCAAAATAAACTGTGAAGTTCACTGTCTTCGTGAGGTATAAGACTGTTTCTTGGATACATATCCCTGCACTATACCACCGTCTACTCCAGGTATCTCTGTTACTAAAACAAAACTGACACTCAGGAAACAATTGAACCAAATCCCAGAAAAAGCAATGATGTTCTAATGCATGTCTTCCATACCTGAACCACAGTTCTGTATAGCTTTTAATTGGTATAGCAAGAAACTTCTGCTACACTGATTTTTCAATACAAGAAACTTAATCTAGTAATTGCCTGCTCCTGTAAGTTATTTCTAACATAAAATAGAAAGCTTGATAAGATAGTCTACCACTAGAATACACACATTAGAGTTGCTAATCTCAACAACATTACTTTTGTTAAGCAAACTGGAAGATGGGAAGAGGTATACCAGACAAGAGGAGGGGAGATGGGACAAGAGGGTAATAGGAGGGAGTATCATTACAGTACATGCATCTCAAACTGTAAGGGGAGAAGGGACCATCATATTTATTCAGTCTGAACTTCCACACATTTCAGAACACAGAACTTCATCCACTGACTCCTGCAATAGGCCCATAACCTCTGGCTCAGTTACTGAAGTCCTCAAATCTTGATTTAATGACTTCAAACAACAAGGAATCTACCAATTACTCCTGTTAAAAATCAGTAAGTGACCTGTCCCATGCACTGCAGAAAAAGATGAAAAACCCTTAACTCTGCTAATCTAACTTGTGCAAAAATTCTCACCAATCCAAAAGCTGGCTATCAGCTAGATCCTGATAATGAAGAGACACACCTGTCAGAAACCTCAATTCTCTCTAATAACTCCTAACTCTATCAGATGCAAATTGAGATCTGATGATAGCATATGCAGATATACCATTATAGGCAATGTTGTCATACCTTCTCCTCCAACTTGTCAAGCTCACTCTTGAAACAAATGAGGTGTTTTGTTCCCACTACTCCCCTGGAAACTTCACCCTTTTGATGTTTGGAAACATTTGTCTAATGTAAACCTCAACTTGTAGATGGCATAAGAAGATATGGATGTAAACTGGCTAAGTCCTCTCCTGTGGCATTTGCTCTCTATATCAGAGGGATACCATAATCACATTTCTCCTCAGTCCTTGTTTTGTTAGGCTAAACGAGCCATTTAATTGCCTTTTGTAAGGCAGGCTCTTCATCCTAGTAGACCCCCTCTACACCTGTTCTATTCTGAATTCATCTTTCTTAAACATAGATCATTTCTGCACAAAGTATTCCAGCTGAGGTCTCAGCAGTGCCTTGTACCTAGCTGTAACATTTCCTTCTCACTTACCGTATATATTCATGCATAAGCTGATCAAGGCATAAGCCAACACCCCCAATTCTGAGCCCAAAAAAGAAGCTATAATTGGTGATCCGGGTATAAGCCAATGTCCCCTTTTGGCCTTGGCCCCTAACCCCCCACCCACTGCTGCTGGCTTCCTCTGGAGTTTGACAGCTTCCCTACCCCAAAATCTCTGCTGCTGCTTCTTCCTTGCCCCTCCTGCTCTGCCCTTTCCACACTTCTCAGTTTCCTGCTGTTGCCCCCTGTGCTGCCCCTTCCTCATTGTTGCCCCCCTGCTCTGCCCTTTCCTCACTGCTGCCCCCCTGCTCTGACTCTCACTGCTGTTCTCTGCTCCTCCTAGTGCCCCCTCCTCACTGCCACCCCCTACTCCGCCCATCCCCACTGCTGCCCCCTGGCTCCTCACTGCTGCCCACTTTCTCTGCCTCTTTCTCCCTGCTGCCCCCTTCTCTGTGCCTTCCCCACTGCTCCCCCCTGCTCTGCCCTTTCCTCCCTGCTGCCCCTGGCTCATCACTGCTGCCCCCCTGCTCCCTTCTCAATTCCCTGCTGTTGCTCCCCTGTTCCCCAACACCTTTTCCATCCCTTTCCCCATCACCCCCCCATCCCTGCTGCTGCTCTTCCCAGCCTGCCAGGCACCCCCCCCAAATCCCCGGTCCCTGTCTCTGCTTCCTGAGGCTCCCCAAAAATCCCGGGTCCTCCTGCTGCTTTCCTCAGACTCCCTGACCCCCCCCCCAATGCCCAAGTCCTGCCACCCCTTCCCTGGCCTCCCTGAACCACCCCCCCCCGAACCCTCCCGGCCATCCCATCATTTTCCCCAACTCCCCAACCCCCTCCCCAACCTCTGGTCCCTGCTGCCGCTTCTCTGGCCTCCCTGAATCCCCCCCTCAATGTCCAGGCCAACGCCCCCCCAAACCCCCTTACTTGGCCACTCCAGACGCTGGGGCCCCTTCCGTCCTCCAGCCCCAGCCCCAGCCCTGGCCAACTGCCCAAGATGGCCACCCACTTGGCAACGCTGGGGCTCCGCCCTGCCACATGGTCAGGGAAACTGCTGGGCTGGGGCTGCCTATCATATTCTCCTGAGTATAAGCCAAGTGCCTGTTTCAAAGCCAATTTTCAGGCACAAAATTCTCAGCTTATACATGATGATATACGGTACTACATTTTAAGATTCACTTAGCCTTTTTTAATGCCTGCATCACACTAGGCGGCTGTGTGATCAACCAATAAACTTAAGTCTCTCCTTCTGTCACTTCTAATTGGTAAATCCCCAGCTTAAGACTTTTGTTGTTAGTCCCTAAGTTCATGAATTTTGCAATACTAAATTTCATTCAATTTCTATTACTCCAGTTTTCATGGACATCCAAATCTTCTCGGAAAATGTGATATTCCCGTCCTCTTCCATATTGACTATTTCCCTATTTTGTCATCCACAAGTTTTAACAGCATATCCACATGTGTGCCAAGGTCATTAGTGAAAACCATTGTTAAATAACATTGGTCCCAAGAGCAATCCTTACGGAACTCTGCTAGTAACCTACCTCTAGTCCAACAGTTCACCTTTCAGGATAACCCACTGCAGACTCTCCTTTTAACCAGATTCTTACCTACCTTCCAATTCTCATATTAAATTGGAAAAGATGGGGATTAAACTAAATCTCCCACGTAGTACTGTATTAAATGCTTTACTGAAATCCAGATAGGCTATATCGCTATACCACGTTTCTTTTTGTCTAGAACAGGGGCGACAAATATACAGCCCACATGCCAGATATGGCCTGTGAACTCTTCCATCCGGCCGTGACTACACTCCATGGGACTACACTTTTCCCCTAGCAGAGATGGCCAAGGAGGGAGGCCTTGTGGTATCGTAGAGTGCAGTCACACATACCCTGTGATCCATGATGCTGCAAGAGTGCAGGTGCTGGTATTTCCATGTATGTTACGTACAGCCCCCTTAAAGTACATTTAAATCAAAATCATATCCAGCCTGCCATAGCAAATGAGTTTGACACACCTGATTTGGAAAACATTATCCTCACAAAGAAAGACCATGTTGATCCATCACAATCTACCTTTTGTCAAACTCTTCTGTTGTATTTTATTTAAATTACCATTTACCTCTGTCTCTAATTACTTACAAAAGTTTGTTCTAATATTGTTGCCTTTAAAACAGGGGACTAAACAAGGGTTCCAGTAGCCGATAATGCTTCCCCCCACCTATTTAGATCTTTAAAAACTCTTTTTTTAAAAAAAAGGCACCCCCCCAAAAATAACCCTGCATACAACTCAGGATAAACTAACAGGCCCATAGGTTCCCAGATCATTTTCTTTTCCTGTCTTAAATGCATACACTATATTTTCAATTCAGTAATTATAGAGTACAACCACAAGCTGATGAACTCAGTAAAAATTCTTGCTGTTGGGCTTGTGGATGGAGGACATCTAAGCCCCCTATTAAAGGGGAATACTGCACTGACAATCCCTGGTAAAACAGAGTGTGCCTGTCTCATGCCACTGCTTTACTACCCATTCAGCTATGCTGCTGTTTCCTTGTTAGCTATATTAAGGAAGTGACCTACTCTGAACTCTAAAGTTGAGCAAGACAAATGCTGGTGAATTATTGACCATGCGTGGGAACTAGGTCCCTTCAGATATTCTCTTCTCTGTCCTGGGGTCTCTCCAGGACCAGGGAGACCAACAGCTAAGAGACCAGGGCGCCACTGCTCTGTACCCTCCCTGTTCCTAACACTGCCAAATATTTCTGAGAATTTGAAAGACCTTCTTCAGTTCCAGAGTCACTTTACAGTCCCACAATCCCAAACTCGGTTCTGTCTACTCATCTTAAAAAATGAGGCCAAAAACATCTTCATCCATCACAGAAAACTTTCAAAAGGTTGTAAAGTCTAATCCACGGTACATGGTGAAGCATACAATATCCACTGGACAGCCTTCCCTCCTCTTAGGTCTAGGATATTAGATATGAATATCCCTAAGACTGTAGCTAAAATGAATCTGTCATGAAGTTTAACTTCCTTCACTTTAAGGTGACAATTGGGACTAGGATTTCAGTTTGGGACAGAAGTTCACCTCAGTAACCCTTTCCTAACTTGCAGAACTTTTCACTCTAACAGAGTAGCACAAAAGTGATGAAGAGGATAACAGATGCCCCCTCAGAGATAAGGAGTCTCATACGCATGGCCGAGGGGCCACCTGCAGCCCCTAAAACTATTTCCTGGGGCCCGCAATGACGCCATCCTTACTGACATTTGCAATATCATTGTTTGAAAAGGTTTCAGTGGTGCAGCCCTCAGGCTAACATACCACTCCTCATGTGACCCATATCTGTCCTCACTGCGACTCTCTTGGTGATTTGAGTTTGAGACCCCTGCTCCAGAGACGGAGGCACACAGAACGTACTCTATCCCTGTCCTGCAGCCCCCTCCAGGGCACCAGTTTACCATTCAAACAACCCAGTCCTCACTATCACTTGAAACACAACAGCTTCCCTCCCTCACAGCTCCCAAATACATCCCAAAGCTCTCCACATGCCATCACCTACCTACCGTCCCAAACTCAGCACTATGTTCTCCATCACCGTAACCTCTCCCCTACTTTCCTGTCTCCCCTCCACATACCATCTGCATACTGGGGCTTGCCCACACATGGAGCCATCAAGCAACTGTCCCACTCTTAACTCCACGTGTGGACAAGCCCGGTGCCTCCAAATCTGCAGTCTCTCCCCTGTATTCAAGGACCTGAAATTGGGGGCCGTGTAGGGTAAGGTGTGGGGGATAGTGGAGGCGCTCACTAAACTTGTACAACACTATTAGTAGTTGACAACTGGAGAGGTGGTGGGAAATTCAGTTGGGGTGTTCAAGAAATCCCTGTGCAAGCCTGCTAAGGGAAGAGCAAGGAAAGACAACTTACCACCCAGGTCAGTCCCCCGCTGCCACCGCCACCTCCTCCGGATTTAGCCATTTTCGTCCCGTCGCCTCAATATAAATAATGAAGAGCTACAAGACCCTGGGCCGGCTCAAGGTTTCACCCCTCACTTGAGGGCTTCGCCCAGAGACTTGGGCTTCCACCCCTTGCTCGGACGTACACACACCCACCCACCCTGGTTGGGGCTCCCCCCCTTAAACACACACCCCTGGTTGGGGCTCCCCCCCTTACACACACACACACACACACCCCTGGTTGGGGCTCCCCCCCTTACACACACACACACACACACCCCTGGTTGGGGCTCCCCCCCTTACACACACACACACACACACCCCTGGTTGGGGCTCCCCCCCTTACACACACACACACACACACACACACACACACACCCACCCCTGGTTGGGGCTCCCCCCCTTACACACACACACACACACACACA